>OX421492.1:28423132-29623132 GCA_949126835.1 Anisus vortex
TGGTGCGCGTTTGCGTGTTGATGGTAACGAGTTAGCTTATCGTAAAATTTACAGACCTGCCTATTAAGATGAACATTTTTTCAGTCATTCGCACATCCGTGGTTAAACTGGTTCAGGTAACCCATTCCATGCCCCGATTGCCGATAAAAAAAAGAAATGTGTTATGTAAATGCGTCCTTGATTGCGAACTATTTGACGTGTTTATTATCATAACACCGACAATACTATGAAAATATAACAAACGGTAGGCCTACTTTAATAGAAATGTACATGACACAATATTTACACTTAAATCACCAGCCATTTGTTTCTTTATTTTAGTTTGAACGTACTTAACCAAGTTGGCATTTACCAGGGTATGGATTCCACTAGTGTCCTTAAACCAGTGCAACTCGCTCAGCCTGGTGTCATTCACTTAACCTTGACCCTGACATGACCAAAGCCAACGTCTAAACGTATCTGATTTGATGCCATGGCGTCACAGTACCCACTAGCTAATGGAGTTTCCGGCGCGTTTTTTTCTTTTAACAGCGCTTGAATACCTCGACAGGGATGTGGTCTTTGTTGGGTTTTCCCGTTTGTTTGTTGTTGTTTTTTTAAAGAAGGGGGAGAATTAAAATCCAATCAGTGCTTGTTTACTACCCACGTTTAGTGCCTTCGTGTGTTCTTAACATTAGCTGCTTATATAAAACTGGTGTGGTGACATCAACCTAACAATGAGTACCATATTGTAACCTAGCAGCTAACAGTAAATTTTTTTTTTCAAAATGTAACCCTTTAGTTCTTGATGTTACATAAATATGTTTAAAAAAAACATTTCGAAATATGTACACGTCAGAACAATACGTTATTTCTCTCTTTCGTCACACACATATATGCTAATTAAGAGACAAAGTCATTGAGGGGGGGGGGGGGAAGAATTGTATACCTTTGTTTCTCAAAGTTGAGCTTAAATTCACTGATCTATTTATTTACCTAGAAAACATGTAACTTGATATCCTGTTATCGTATTTGTTCGGCATATGATAGGCTTATCCGTCTCTTGAATAATAAAACGAAAATATGTTAGGTCAGCCTTATGCATATATATATATATATATATATATATATATATATATATATATATATATATATATATATATATATATATATAATATCAAAGGTTCGATCGATAAACATGGATCAAAGAGCTAAAACTGGTATGGGCACGTTGCCATGAGTGAACATTCGATTAATTCACACACAATGGCCCAAACAAATACAGTGTTTTATAACGACTCCCTGGATCGAGACTTCAAAAGGAATTGCATGAATATTAGCTTTAGAAGCATTGAAGCTTCCCGAACATAAAGATATATAATAACAAATAAGAAATGCCCATGTTCCATAAATAGTTTTGAGAGGAATCAAAATCACGAAACGATTAGATCTAGTGGTCTAGAACATCGGCCGGCAACCTTTTGCTAATGGTGTGCCAAACTAGGATTTCTAAATCATTCAGCGTGCCAACAGCTTAAAAGTCAACATGCTCTATAATACTTGTTTTATTTTTGTTTTTTGTTTTTATAAGACAATTAATTTAATTCCGTAGCAAGACCAACGCCAAAAGCAAAGGATATCTTTAGAGAAAATCTTTAAAGCGTTTTATATTTAATATAAATAATATAAAGAACATGTGTTTGTGATTGTCAACCTTTTTATTTGCATTTATACCAAAAACAAAATTTTATTACTGAACTTTTACATTTAATTTATAGAAATTATTTTGTAAACATTACCATTGGGTTGTCAAGATAAGGATCTAGCAACTGCTAATATTGATTATGTTATTTGTTCTCAGTTAAACTGAGATTTTCTTTGACATGTTCAAAGAAGATATTATAGATGAAAATAAAGAATTATACTAGAGCAGAATTGATACGTAGTAATCATACAAATTGGGTAGTTAATGTAATGTTTAAAAAATGTGCATATAATTTTCTAGTCATATAATATTTACTTTACTTTTTTTTTTTTTACTTACGCCTACTACCCCTCTCGGGGCATAGGCCACCAACAAGGGCTCTCCAGCCATCCCGGTCCCGAGCGAGTCTTTCCAACTGTCCCCATGAATGGCCTGTTCTCTTGACGTCTGCATCCAGGTCTCGGCGCCAGCTGTTACGGGGTCGGCCTCTCTTCCTCTTTCCTTGGGGGTTCCATGATAGGGACTGTCTGGTGATGTTGGATGCTGGTTTTCGGAGTGTGTGCCCCAACCATTTCCATCTTTTTTGCATGATCTCCAGATCGGCTGCCTGTTGCCCTGTGCGACTTAAGAGCTCATCGTTACTGATCATGTCTGGCCAGCGTATATGCATAATCCTCCTGAGACATGAGTTTATGAAAGTCTGGATCTTCTTGGTGTTAGTAGCTGTGGTCCTCCAAGTCTCTGCACCATAGAGTAAGACAGACTTCACGTTTGAGTTGAAGATCTTGAACTTTGTTTTCAGGGATATTTCTCTTGAGCTCCAGATATTCTTAAGTTGGAGGAAGGCTGTCCTGGCCTTGCCAACTCTTGCCCTTACATCGGCATCGGATCCACCCTTCTTATTGACGATGCTGTCTAGATAGGTGAATTCTTCAGTTTCCTCTAGCGCTTCACCATTGAGAGTGATAGGCGATGTGTTTTCTGCGTTGACCTTAAGGAACTTGGTCTTCCCTTTGTGGATGTTGAGGCCAAGGCGAGTGGAGTTTTCCGTCACAATGTTGGTCTTTTCCTGCATCTGTTGCTGAGTATGTGCGAGTAGTGCCAGGTCATCCGCGAAATCTAGATCGTCTAGTTGTGACCATAACGTCCACTGGATGCCATTACGCTTATCCGATGTTGATGTCTTCATTACCCAGTCTATCGCTAGCAGAAACAGAAATGGAGACAGTAAACAGCCTTGTCTCACTCTCGTCCGTACTTGGAATGCCTCTGTTGGGTGGCGTCTGTGGATCACTCTGCATTTCAATCCTTCATAAGAGTTCTTAATTATAGAGGTAATTTTTGTAGGGACCCCATAGTGTCTTAGCAGCTTCCAAAGTGATTCCCTGTCTACGCTGTCAAAAGCCTTTTCATAGTCAATAAAGTTGACATATAGGGGGGAATTCCACTCGAGCGACTGCTCCAGGATTATGCGCAGTGTAGCTATTTGGTCAGTGCAGGATCTATCCTTGCGGAAACCAGCTTGCTGATCTCGCAGCTTCGTATCAACAGCAGCCTGCATTCTGCCAAGCAGAATCCTGTTGAACACCTTTCCTGGGATTGATAGTAGGGTAATTCCTCTATAGTTAGAGCAGGTGCTCAAGTTTCCTTTCTTAGGGAGTTTTATGAGTAGTCCCTCTTTCCACTCTGTTGGGACTTGCTCCTCTTCCCAGATCTTTTGGAAAAGGGGGTGTAAGAGCTCTACTGTAGTCTCCACGTCCGCTTTCAGTGCCTCCGCAGGGATATCATCTGGTCCAGGTGCTTTTCCGCTTTTAAGCTTCTTGATGGCTTGGCGTATTTCTTCCTTTGTAGGTGCATTGCAGTCTATCGGGAGGTCTATGTCTGCCGGCTGGATATCAGGTGGGTCTGGTGGAGCTGGCCTGTTGAGTAGCTCTTCAAAGTATTCCACCCATCTTCTCTTTTGTCCTTCGTCATCGATTATCTGCTTTCCTTCTTTATCTTTCACCGGTCTTTCAGGTTTACTAAACTTTCCAGATAACTTCTTGGTGATGGTATACAAGTCTTTCATATTTCCATTTCTGGCTGCTTCCTCCGCTTCTGCAGCTAGAGCATCTGCATAATTCTTTTTGTCGGCTTTGATGCTCTTCTTTACACTCTTGTTTGCTTGTGTGTATTGTTCCTGTGCCTTGGCCTTCTCTGCACGTGTCCGGCTGCTATTTAGTACTGCCTTCATTTCTCTTCTCTGTTCTATTTTCTTCAAAGAGACCGCTGAGATCCATTCCTTGTGGTTGCGTTTCTGTGGGCCCAATACTTCTTGACAAACTGTCTTTATTGTTGTTTCCACTATCCTCCACTCCTTGTCTATTGTTGCTTCCTCTTCATCAATTATTTCTTGCAGGACTTGGAATTTGTTTGCAAGTGCCAGCTTGAATTCCTGGCGTTTGGTTGGGTCTCTGAGAAGTATTGTGTTGAACTTCTTTCGCTGGTTTAATTCTACTGCCCAATTCCTTTTAAGTTTAAGCTTGACACGTGCAACAAGAAGGTGGTGGTCTGAAGCCACGTCCGCTCCTCTTCTAACACGTACATCTTGCAGGGACCTCCGGAACTTCTTGGAAATGCATATATGGTCTATCTGGTTTCCGGTGTGGAGGTCTGGTGAGAGCCAGGTGACTTTGTGTATCTTTCTATGGGGGAAGATGCTACCGCCGATGACAAGGCTGTTTGCAGCACACAGATCTACAAACCTCTCTCCATTGTCACTCATCTCTCCCAGCCCCTCTCGACCCATAACCTCTTCGTAACCAGTGTTGTCATCTCCTATTTTAGCGTTAAGGTCTCCAATCAACATGGTTATGTCTCTGCTAGGAAACCTCTGAATGATGCTCTGCAGCCTACCGTAAAATTCATCTTTCGTACAGTCTTCACTATCGTTAGTAGGGGCATAGCACTGAACGAGATTCATGTTGATCTTTTTCCTCTTTGTTCTGAAAGACGCAGTGATGACTCTTGGACCATGTGCCTCCCAACCAATTAGTGCTCCTTGGGCAGCCTTTGAGAGCATGATAGCCACCCCCTGAGTGTGTGGTCCATTTTCATCCTCGTGCCCTGAATAAAGGAGTAGCTCTCCCGTGGTGAGCCTCTTCTGGCCGGAATCAGTCCATCTGGCTTCGCTGATGCCGAGGATGCTAATCTTGTAATTCCTCATCTCCACCGCCACTTGTGCTGCTTTACCAGCTTCAAACATGGTGCGGACGTTCCATGTTCCGATAGTTAGTGTGGTCCTGGTCGAGATGATGGCCGTCTGCCTGGCAGCTTCCAGTAGCTGGCTTTCACTGCCCGACATCATCGTACCTCCAACTGGAGGTCCATCCTCTCCCAGTACCGAGTTGTCTGTTAGGATCCTTGTTTGTGTTTTTGTAGCGGTAGTAGTTTGACGGGAAGGGGTTGCTAGCCCCTCGCCCAACCCTCCTCCTTTCTCATCCGGGCTTGGGACCGGCTATGGCGGAGTTCATATATTATATTTAGGCCTATATAATTTTGAACTACTTCTTACATTTTGGTCATTATAAAGTTAAAAGTTTTAGGTCATTTAGTCTTTTACAAAAGAAAAATAAGAAACAGAATATTAAAAAGATTAGCGCAAATAAAACGGGCTAATTACCTCCCTTTAATTAAAATTAAGTTTCTAAATTTGATTTCAATAGTAATGCCAAACAAGTTATGTTTTATAATATAACAAATATTACTAATCATTATTTCCTTATATAAATCCAGCATTATGGCATTCATTGTAAGATTTAATTATTACGGTTAGCCTATTTAATTAATTAACGTTAAATAGTTGTAAATAAACATTTTCTGAATTAATTGTTTGCCCATTTAACCTTAAAGGAGTTTATCTTTTAAACATTAATAATTACAACAAATGCATAATATAATGCTTTTAAAAAGTCTGTTATATTTATGAAATTAATAAAAATCTATTATTTTAGAATTACTTATATTTATGTTTACAACAATCAAACGGCGCCAGCTAAAAGGGCTCAGTATATGTTGCGTCACAATAGCCTGTCAAAAACAATCCTCCAGGACACGGTAGAAGGTGGACTTCGGAGAGGCCATCAGCGGAGATGCTGGTTCGGCAATGTAAAATATTGGACAGGGCTGCAGTTGACTCAACTATTGATAACCGCTTAAGATAGGCAAAAGTGGAGAAAGTTGACTGCTGAGTGTTGAGGTGTCCAATCGCCCCCCCCCCCCCCTCCGACGACCACAATGTTCAAGGGATTGATGATGATGATAATGATGATGATATTTAGGTTTAATTATAGAAGATGAGCATAAAAACTCTTTTAAATATAATTAGTCTTTATCAATTAATGAGCTCCATGTCTTGCATGCTCTTCGCTAATTTATAATGGCCGATACATATTTAGTCATTAATGAGTAGTGAAGTGTAAGTAACCTCTTTTAATGCTTTTGTGTGCAATAAATACTGTACACTAGTGTAACTTGAAAAAAAAACTGAAAGTAGAGCATATGTCTGGCAATTGAGAATATCTGAGGACTTTCCTAAGCAGCTTCCATCCAGATTTTCCCGCAAATTGGCACATTTCAATACCCATTAAATTATTGTAAAAAAAAACTGGCTCGTAAAATCGCCAATATCCCCCCACTTAAAAAACAACATCTACAAAATTCTACATCTAAGAAGGTTGTAGTGAGATCAAGCCAGTTTGGCTTGATGTGGTATGAAAAAATTAGTCCATGAATTTGAAAGTCTTGTCTTTGTTTAGAAAACTCCGTTCTGAAAGCTTCAATGTATTTCAGAAAAAGCACAACTATCTATCTTAATATATTCCTATATAATGGGACGTACATACAGTTTTTTTATAGTTAAATGTTTTGAAATTTAACTCGTTCAGGATGTATGCAAATCCATTCCAGTGGTCTAACATTTCATGTGCTTTATTTTACTCCATCCTTGTAAATGCAGGTTCAATTCACTGAAATGTGTCGCTCTGTCATTCAGAAACATTGGCTTCAACAGTCAATTGTCCTCATTAAGAACAGGAAAAGTTTTATTTTATCATCAATAAAAAAGAACAACTCATGGAGGTCTCTCGCGTGTCCTTGAAAATCGCTCTGCGTGCCAAGTTTGGCACGCGTGCCTTGGGTTGCCGACCCCTGGCCTAGAACATACGTGGTCTGTGGTGGTGGCAGTGTGATGGTAAGGATGATTGATGGTGATGGTACTAATAAATGGTTGAGATTGTACAGAAGAGTGACGAAGATGGTTAGCTTAATAAATGAGATTATAAATATAAAGGACGGGGCTGGTTAGATTAATAATGGTAAATTTAAATGATGGAGATGGTTAAAATTAAAAATGGAGATGGTAAATTTAAATGATGGAGATGGTTAAAATTAAAAATGGAGATGGTAAATTTAAATGATGGAGATGGTTAAAATTAAAAATGGAGATGGTAAATTTAAATGATGGAGATGGTTAAAATTAAAAATGGAGATGGTAAATTTAAATGATGGAGATGGTTAAAATTAAAAATGGAGATGGTAAATTTAAATGATGGAGATGGTTAAAATTAAAAATGGAGATGGTAAATTTAAATGATGGAGATGGTTAAAATTAAAAATGGAGATGGTAAATTTAAATGATGGAGATGGTTAAAATTAAAAATGGAGATGGTAAATTTAAATGATGGAGATGGTTAAAATTAGTAATGGAGATGGTAAATTTAAATGATGGAGATGGTTAAAATTAGTAATGGAGATGGTAAATTTAAATGATGGAGATGGTTAAAATTAGTAATGGAGATGGTAAATTTAAATGATGGAGATGGTTAAAATTAGTAATGGAGATGGTAAATTTAAATGATGGAGATGGTTAAAATTAGTAATGGAGATGGTAAATTTAAATGATGGAGATGGTTAAAATTAGTAATGGAGATGGTAAATTTAAATGATGGAGATGGTTAAAATTAGTAATGGAGATTGTAAAGATTAATAATGAGTTGATAAAAGTATTTCTAATCTCATATTCGTGACATAAAAAAATTCATAGGGATAAAAAAAAAAATTAATTTAAAAAATCTACAAATGTAAATAGTGTAATGTTATCTCTAACGCATACATCAATCAATTGTAATAGTTACAGGTTTTTAAAAAAAGTTCTGATATTTTATGAGTGAACAAACTAAGTTCTGATATTTTATGAGTGAACAAACTAAGCTTTCGGTTCTGAGTGTGTAATAAAGGAAGACAGTCTTTGTTTCAGCCGTGAATCACGTAAGGAACCAAAATACTAATACACATAATATAGAATATAGGGCATAAGAGTCTCAGCCTGTTTCAAATAATGCACCATATACGTGCACCTAACGAAATACGTGGCTGGTGGTTATAATCAGCAGTTTTGTTTCTGTTTCATTTTTTTTATTAGAATAGATGCCTCGCGAAATCGCTGCGATTAATCCCATAAATCTATGGTTAAGGACATCACACAAAATTAGGTATTAAATTGATTTATTTTTATCTTCTATATGGTTTACCTCACCTAGAATATGGAGTATATATGTTTTTTACTTAACGATAAAAATAAACGGAGATCAGTTATCGAACGGTTTAGAATAAACATGTATAGGTAATTCTTTATAAGGGAGACAAAAAATTACTATGAAAAGAAAAACACAAATTGGCTTTGTTAAAATCTGGGGAAATGTATTTCATTATAATGTTGACGGTTAATCAAGTTCTTTTATTCCAGATGACAAAAAAAATATGAACCGTAAATCTAAGATCCGCGAGTTTAAAAAAAGTTTGAGATATAATTAGTTTTAAATTCATACAAGTGACACCTCTACACCTTAGCATAATCAAGTCAGCAATGAGAGGGGGAGTAGATAGTATTAAATGTTAACTTATTACATGATGCAAAGAACGAAACACAAAGGGAGGTCATTCTGAAACCCAGGAGATCACGGGGGCTGAGGGGCAGAGCGTTCGACGGACGTTCCAAAGGTTCTGGGTTCGAATCCTGGTGAAGGCTAGGATTTTTTTTCCAGCACTAGAGGGTGTCCCTGAGTCTACCCAGCTCTGATTAGTTGAGGTAAAAAAAAAAGGACGTCTGGTCACTGTGCTGGCTGCACATCCCCTAGTATGCCGTGTCCACCAGAAACAGGTGAACGCTGCTTCACCGGCCCTATGATCAATTTGTTCCGAAGGGTACTTTACTTACTAACCAAAACCCAAGCAAGGGGCCAGGGGCGTAGAAACTATCACAGTACAAGAAAAACATCACTTCAGGCAACCATTTTGAAAGGCAACCATTTTGAAAGGCAACCATTTTGAAACCATTAAGCTACCAGACCAATGGCAGGAAAGCAAAGAATTCCGTCTATATTAAACGTAGCCGCTGTATGCCCTTTTCCTGAACTATTAAGCCGAAAAATCAATGCGGTAAAATGACTAATGATACACGCGCCTCCCTGGGAATCACCTTGATTGTTAGGGACAATCATTTCCTTCTGGCTAATGTCATTTAGATTATCGATTGTCTCATTTAGAGTAAGTTTTTTTTCCCCACCACCTCTTTCAGAAAGAGAACAACTGAAGCCACCTTTAGATTAAAAAAAAACAACAACAGCGTCTGTCTATGCCATTATAAGTAATTATGAGTTTAACAGTTTTACCGCTGGAAAAGATGACAAAATAAACAGGCATTTTGGATCGTATAAAAACAAACTTACACCCAACAAAATTTTTTTTCACTATTTTAAATGTCAAACTGTTTTATTGTTTTTATTTTTACATAAAATATGTCGAGGTGAATAGATAATAATTAATAATATCTCTACCCTCTCTCGTTCTTTCATTCACTCTTTCTTACCTTCTTTCTCACTCCCGTCATCCCTTATTTTTTCTTACTTTCTCCCCTCACCCAGCTATTCTCCCTCTCTCTCTCTCTCTCTCTCTCTCTCTCTCTCTCTCTCTCTCTCTCTCTCTCTCTCTCTCTCTCTCTCTCTGTCTCTCTCGCATTCTTTCTTGTTCATCAACAAATACAAAAAATTCATTTAGGAAGACTAAAGCCTTTTATGCGAATCACGCCAATGGTGACGTAGTTGTGCGATGCAATTATTCATACGACAACACCCGGAATGCGACCCTGGTCTAAAGCTATGACAAACAGCCCCTCCTCCTTTCTGACCCCAACTCCCCACTCCCTAAATAAAATACGCCATTGCTGGTTTCAGTCAATGACAAAAATTATTTGAAATGTTCCACCCTGAAAAATATCTAAATAGGCGAAAATCGAAGGATTTTTTTGTAAATCTACAATTTTATAAAGAAAAGTTTTCTTAGCTTCCGTACCTCGGAACAGTAAGAACACTTACCAGTTTTGCACCCAAACACACAACTAATGCACAACTCTAAACCTCCAGCTCAGCTCCACTAACGAGGTAAGAGGTATGGATTTTCAAGGGGTTGTAAGCGAAAATGAATACTTACGCTGTTAGATTTATCGATGAGTTTGTTTTTCTTTCAAACTGTATTTATCAGAGATTTATCACACTTAAAATCTGGAGCCGACAAAAACTGACTCCATGATCAAAGGTACCTGTCTTTAGCGAGGCATTAGTGTGTGTGTCTTTATCCTTCTCTCTCTCCTCTCTCCCACCCTCTTTCTCTCTCTCCTCTCTCCCACGCTCACGCTCCCCCTTCTCTCTCTCCTCTCTCCCACCCTCGCGCTCCCCCTTCTCTCTATCCTCTCTCCCACCCTCTTTTTCTCTCTCTGCTCATAAAATGACGTCTTCGTGTCCGCATGTATTATAATCCCCTTTTATCATAATCCACGTCTAGCATGATGGTGGGGGGGGGGGGGGGGTGTTGGAGAAGGGGATGTAATACGGGCAAGAAATAGAATAAACTAAGCCAGACAACCACCTCCATTGGGGAAATCAATAAAATACACAGAAAACGTTACGAGCTGGTTTTTATTTCTCTTGCCAAATTCAGAACATTAAAAAACCCACAAGAAAAAAACAACAAAAAAGGCCAGAGTTTTGTTCGCGTGTTTAAGTCCCTCCCGCCCAGCTCACCTTTTGTCCGAGTTACCTTATCTAGCGTTCTCTGTGAGTGAGCAAGTCTGGGGGAGGGGGAAAACTACTCGCTCAATAGGCGGCACGTCTTTTTTTTTTCTCTTTTCTCCACCCCTTTTATGTCCCTTTAATCCAACGCAATCGTCTTTTCAGACACTAAACACTCAAATTACACGCGCTACCACGCGCACACATACACGCACATACGCGCGCGCGCGCAGACACAAATTCTATAGCTAACTATAACGTCCGGGCGAACGTTGTGTTTTACGATCTTTTTATGGAGTTAATCAAGTCAAAATTGTTTGTTGGTGTTGTTTCTTTGGTTCACAGATTACCTCCCTTTTATTTGCCTGTTTGGTTTTCTTGGTGTTTTTTTTAAACAAATTTTCTTGAGTTTTACCCGTACTTTACCTAGCCGTCAGATGGCGATAAATAAACAATGGAAATAATTTTCAAATGCCAAGGTCACTTCTGATTGTCTCAAGAGGGGGGATAAACTAAGGTTGACATTTTAACAAATAATAGCTAATAAAACTGAACAAAAAGATGTTGCTAATGTCAAATCTTAATTCTGAGCAGAATTAAACTGCCCCACACACACACAAAAAAGCGAAAGTAATATTAAAAGATTTTTTGCATAGCAAATCTATCTACATATAAAATCGACTGAAATGAAGAAAAAAAATATTAAGAACACACAATTTTTTTAAGCGGCATGAGTTGTCAGGTGGTGGTGAACATTTGAAACGATTGTGCCGTCCCTTGGCTACGTGTAGCCTATATATGCGAGGTTTCCGCTCGATAGGATGATGGGAAGTAGGTCATTAAGCATTCCGAACATTTTCTGGTCTTGAACACACTAACAAAAGTGAAGTTGATGTACAGGAATTAAAAAAAAAAAGTTATTTTTATATTCCTCTCCCTCTCATCACCAAAAAAAAAATACCTCAAGTGAAACTCTTGTCATCTGTTTGTAATTCTTGTTTGTGATGTTTTCAGACTATATACAATGTGTATATGTGTACAATACATTGTGGACTTTTCCATCGATCCCTCTACAATAATATGAAACGTTTTTTTTTTTTTTTGTGGTTTTCAATTAATTCGTAAACAAGCATTTGCAGGTGCAAAACGAAATTTTAACCCTTCTTTGCTAGATTTGAAATCGAGACCTTCACAATGGCAATCTGCGCGCGCTAATCCAGGTATCGGAAATCTACGGTAAGCGTTCCAGACTTGGGCACGCAGGGCGATTTTCAATGGCGCGCTGAAGGCCCACACATAAAAAAAGAAGCAATTGAAGCCTCTTCTAGAAGAAATTGAATTCTAGAGCAGGATGTCTGCCATTATGAATGAATTAGAAGTTTGGCCTCAGCACACTATAATCAAAACATTGCCGTCCATTTTCCCTCTTTTTCTCCATTCTATCCATGTAAAAATGCATTCATAATAACAAAAAAAAAAGTATATTTTGTAAGGAACATAAAACGTCAATGACATCTATTTGAACAAAGATGTAACGTAATTGTATTTACTCAAAGTATAACATAAGATTTAGCCATGGGATAATCCCATCGATTGGTGAACAAATTTTGCTAGCGTCCCTTTACCCAGGAAAACATAGAAAATTGATCTTTAAATAGACCTAAATAGAAAAAAAAAAAGAGAATGAAAATTTTAAAAAAAAAAGAAGAAACAACATAAAAACAGCAATAACGGTTCCCCCAATGATAGTCAACGATACAAAGCTGTTTTAGAAATATTTTCAACTCTAGACTTTGTGATCAAGAATCAATTTACATTCATAATGCACAAGCGTTTGAATATAAAGTACAGAAAACTGTTGGGTGCAAAGAATATTTCAGGATATTCAATACATACAGAAACACACGAAGATAGTCTCTCTCCATCTCTTATAATTATAAAACACACAAAATTTAACTCTCTCTCTCTCTCTCTCTGACACGCTCTCTAAACCCCATGCCTAAACTCCTTCATCCTCTATTTCCCTCTCTCCCTCTTTATATACATATATATTATATATATATATATATATATATATATATATATATATATATATATATATATATATATATATATATACTAGCATAGGTACCCATTTCTCCGAACTGGATAAAATAATTGTCAAAAACACTGCAACTACCCATGCAGTTACAATGAGAGCAATAGTCTTAAGCGGAGATAAAGTATTTTGCGGTAATTTAAACATTGCCTGCTACAAGTATTACGACACGAATTAAAACGTTAATGAAATGTGTTCCCTTCTGAAACATTGCCGCTAGAAAAAAATAATTAAGTCGTTTACAACAACAAATACAATGTTTCTCATTTTGCAAAGACAAAACGCTATAAACTCGGTACCGGAAATTTCAACGTGAAACAAACAAATGTTTTTTTTTATTAACATTTTTAACCGAAATGACCGATGCGGTCATCAAAAAAAAAAAATGTAAAATCTTGACAGTGTTCACCGCGGTAATACAAAGAATATGTGTTGTAAATTTCATGTCGTTCTGTAAAGTATTAAAAAAAGATTATGCGGTATGTACACACTTACCCACATAGCCAATTTGAAATTTATATATATTTATGATTATGATTTATGATATATCCAGGCAAACAAACATATGCTATCTCCTTTTCCCCATATATATATATCTATATAGATTAGTGGTGCATATGTTCGATTACAAATGGAATCGGTATATTACTATATTATGCTAAAAATCGATATTTTTGTTTATTTTGTCTAAAGTCTAAACTCTAAACTGTTTGCAGCCGTATATCCAGATTTAAGTGATTGGGAACACGACACGACGAACCAAAATATTTTTCTGCTACCCAGATTTAGCCTTACAAATTGTAAAAACGATTATATTATAAAAATAATAAAATAATTTACGTTCCCTCTCTCTTAAATTAAAGTTTCTATACATGGAGATTCTTACACAAAAGCATGACGAGGAAGTTTCGGGAAGGAGGGAGGGGAGTGAAGAGCATAATGAATGTCGTCGAATGGAAAAAAAACAAAAACTGCAGATAACAATGCATGGAATTGTAAAAGCAGCACAAAGAGATAGTTTATTCCTAATCACACGAGCTACGTGCACACACACACACACACACGAATCGATTTTTTTTTTGTGTGATGGTAAAAAAAAAAGCAACGACAAAACAACCTCTCTCCAATGTTGTTATTTAAACCAACGCCAACAGATTATCTCACCTCCAGACTCCTGCTAAAGTGGAACAAACTTCTCCCCACTTGCCTCCCCAAGCTCTTTTCACAAACACAAAATGTTTTACAATGCTTATATATTTTCTTTTCAAACGTATCACGTAGTCCATAATAACCAAGATTTTTTAGATAACATATCATACAATACATCACAATCCTCAGAACAGAGAAAAAAATGTGTTACATGACATATTATATCAAACATAACACACAGTTTACACAAAAAAAATATTTTGTTTTTACATAATATATCATATCAAACATATCATACAGTCCACTGAACAAACAAAAAAACTCGAGAGTAAACTTACCCTGTTGAAAGCAGAAACTGAAGGAGGGACACTGGACCTTAGTGAGGATAGATCTTTGGGTCTCATACTGGCCTCGTACATGCGGAGCCTTTGGGTGGGGCGGCGTGTGAGCGGGGGGAGGGAGGGACGGTGAGGGAGGGACGGGAGGGGGGTCAAGCGGGAGACAGGGAATCTGCTTAATTGTTATGCTGATGACAAAACGTTAGAGCTCACGAGCGTTGAAAAAAGAAGGGAGGGATGGGGTGGGAAATCGTGTAGTACACTCACGCACTGGAATACTTGAGAGAGGGGAAGGGGGGCGGAAGGGGGGGGGGAGGATAGCGGCTAGGGAAAGAGCGTAGTAGAAGTCTCCTGATGGTGAGGATGGAGGGCGAAGGGGGCTAGCAAGGAATGGGGAGCCGGTGGGGGTCAGTAAATGCCTCGACCGGATGGGGAGGAGGAACAGATTTGGTTGCGGTGGGGAGGGGGGATAGCTGTGAGTGAAACGTTTTCAGAATAATGATTGGATGGGGAGGGGGCGCCGGGAGGTCAAGGGGAGTGAGTAGGACAACACTAGTTGAAGCCCTAAACACCACTAGACGGCGAGTGAGTGGACGTCGGATGGAAGGTTGCCTTATCACGCACGGTAGCTGTAGCGGCAGCAGTGGTGTCTCAGGACCAGACTTGCAGAGACACACAGAAAGAAATGACATCAGCTGTTACGTGTTTGTTGGTCTTGTTGTTGTTGCTTTTAACTCATTGTGTAGGGAGGAGGGGTCCGTGGAGTCGGAGTATAAAATAAATAAGATGGTAATACAGGAGGGAGGGGAGGAGGGGTCCGTGGGGTCGGAGTATAAAAAAAATAAGATGGTAATACAGGAGGGAAGGGAGGAGGGGTCCGTGGGGTCGGAGTATAAAATAAATAAGATGGTAATACAGGAGGGAGGGGAGGAGGGGTCCGTGGGGTCGGAGTATAAAATAAATAAGATGGTAATACAGGAGGGAGGGGAGGAGGGGTCCGTGGGGTCGGAGTATAAAATAAATAAGATGGTAATACAGGAGGGAAGGGAGGAGGGGTCCGTGGGGTCGGAGTATAAAATAAATAAGATGGTAATACAGGAGGGAGGGGAGGAGGGGTCCGTGGGGTCGGAGTATAAAATAAATAAGATGGTAATACAGGAGGGAGGGGAGGAGGGGTCCGTGGGGTCGGAGTATAAAATAAATAAGATGGTAATACAGGAGAGAGGGGAGGAGGGGTCCGTGGGGTCGGAGTATAAAATAAATAAGATGGTAATACAGGAGGGAGGGGAGGAGGGGTCCGTGGGGTCGGAGTATAAAATAAATAAGATGGTAATACAGGAGGGAAGGGAGGAGGGGTCCGTGGGGTCGGAGTATAAAATAAATAAGATGGTAATACAGGAGGGAAGGGAGGAGGGGTCCGTGGGGTCGGAGTATAAAATAAATAAGATGGTAATACAGGAGGGAGGGGAGGAGGGGTCCGTGGGGTCGGAGTATAAAATAAATAAGATGGTAATACAGGAGGGAAGGGAGGAGGGGTCCGTGGAGTCGGAGTATAAAATAAATAAGATGGTAATACAGGAGAGAGGGTAGGGGAGGGGGTCGTGAGAAATAATAAGTAAAGGAGGACAAAAAAAGAGAAAATTATAATGGGAGGAAGGTGAAACAGGGCGGGAGGGGGGGACTGCTAAGAAAGAGTGGTAGTAAAAGGCTCTCGGGGTGGGGCTACGATCAGTGGCGATATTCAGATGATATTCGGGCGAACGGAGACAAAGAGTTGACATTAGAGGAAGACGGAACAGGGAGATGTATTTAAGAGGTATTAGATGAAAGGACATATAGGTAAAAAAAAAAGCATAAAGAGAAATATGATAAAGAATATGAAAGAGGAGGGCTTTCGGAAATAGGGGAAGATATGAAAAAAGAGAGAGCTAGAGAGTGTGGGATGGAGAAAGAGAGAGAAAAGGAGACTAAATATACATATAGTCTTTTTTCTCCCTCTCTCTCTTTCTCTCATATTCCCCTACAACATTACGCTAAACGTTCTACCCAACCATAATGCGACATGTTACCTCAGGAGATCCAATATATCAGATGGTTGATTGAAATGGTTGTTCCATTGAATATTTCAATAGGTTCGGCCGTTCCATTTCTCGAAATTCTTTTAGACAAAACCCCACACAACACCATCGGCCGATATTACACCACACCACCGCACAGCGTTACTCCACCACTCCCTAATCAGTATACTTCTAATTCCCTTACTTTTGAAGTTTAAACAGAATGCATTACATTCAGGGGCGAAGCCAGAAATTTTGTCCGGGGGGGGGGGGGGGCGGGACTGAAATTTCGCGTGACAAATATTTACCAAATACCAGGGGTGGGGGCTGAAATTTCGCATGACAAACATTTACCAAACTTGTAGCGAATTTATTACAGATTTTTTAAAAATCTGTTGAAAAAGATATTTGTAGAAACATTCAGGTGGGCTTAGGCGCCCCTCAGCCCCCCCCCCCCCTTTCATGTGGCTTGGCCCCAGTACCAGCTAATGCCATGATCGGAAGTCTATACAGTCATATTGCCGTATTAGTGATAAAAACATTATTAACATGTGCGCGGAATTAGTGTGAATTTGATGACATAATTTAAGAGCTTATTGACATGTTAGTTAATAAGTAAACTTGATCTAACTACCGGTACTTTAAGAATCGTCATATTAACCTTTATTGTATCTATTGACTTATACATAAGAACAAGTCATTTTGACAAAAGCAAAGTCCACGTTCACTTATATTCGCGATAAATTAATTTAAATAAAAACACATTTCGGAACTGCTCTCTAGATAGTCTAAGTCACAACGGAATTCTTATAAACCAAAATCAGAAACGAACTTATTATAAATGAATAACAAAACAGAAATATCGTATGCGGAACAGATTTGTTACATACGCAAAACATAATAGAAATAGTGAGTGTAGAACAGATTTCTTACATAAAAAACACAAAATGTTATAACAGATATTTCAAATAGGGCCTATACAGAATAGAAATGGTGTACGCCAGGATGGCTACCTTATATACACAACACAAAACAGTAATGTTATAAAGAAACAGTATCAATGTTGAAACAGCATCAATGTTAAAAAGTATAAATGTTGAGTAGTAGCAAGGTTCAGAAGTATCAATGTTAAAAAGTATAAATGTTGAGTAGTAGCAATGTTCAAAAGTAGTAATTTTCAGAAGTAGCAATGTTAAGTAGTAGCAATGTTCAGTAGTAGCAATGTTCAGTAGCAGGTAGCAATGTTCAGTAGAAATATTCAGTAGTAGCAATGTTCAGTAGCAATGTTCAGTAGCAAGTAGCAATGGTCAGTAGCAAGTAGCAATGTTCAGTAGCAATGTTAAGTAGTAGCTATGTTCAGTAGCAATGTTCAGTAGTTGCAATGTTCAGTAGTAGCAATGTTCAGCAGTAGCAATGTTCAGTAGTAGCAATGTTCAGTAGTAGCAATGTTCAGTAGCAAGTAGCAATGTTCAGTAGTAGCAATGTTCAGTAGTAGCAATGTTCAGTAGAAATGTTCAGTAATAGCAATGTTCAGTAGAAGCAAAGTTTAGTAGTAGAAATGTTCAGTAGTAGCAATGTTCAGTAGTAGCAATGTTCAGTAGCAAGTAGCAATGTTCATTAATAGCAATGTTCAGTAGCAATGTTCAGTAGCAATGTTCAGTAGTATCAATGTTCAGTAGCAATGTTCAGTAGCAAGTAGCAATGTTCAGTAGTAGCAATGTTCAGTAGCAATGTTCAGTAGCAATGTTTAGTAGTAGCAATGTTCAGTAGCAATGTTCAGTAGCAATGTTCAGTAGTAGCAATGTTCAGTAGTAGCAATGTTCAGTAGCACGTAGCAATGTTCAGTAGTAGCAATGTTCAGTAGCAGCAATGTTCCGTAGTAGCAATGTTCAGTAGCAATTAGCAATGTTCAGTAGTAGCAATGTTCCGTAGAAGCAATGTTCAGAAGCAAGTAGCAATGTTCAGTAGCAAGTAGCAATGTTCAGTAGTAGCAATGTTCAGCAGCAATGTTCAGTAGTATCAATGTTCAGTAGCAATGTTCAGTAGCAAGTAGCAATGTTCAGTAGTAGCAATGTTCCGTAGTAGCAATGTTCAGTAGCAATTAGCAATGTTCAGTAGTAGCAATGTTCCGTAGAAGCAATGTTCAGAAGCAAGTAGCAATGTTCAGTAGCAAGTAGCAATGTTCAGTAGTAGCAATGTTCAGTAGTAACAATGTTCAGTAGTAGCAATGTTCAGTAGCAAGTAGCAATGTTCAGTAGCAATGTTCAGTAGCAAGTAGCAATGTTCAGTAGCAAGAAGCAATGTTCAGTAGCAATGTTCAGTAGTATCAATGTTCAGTAGCAATGTTCAGTAGCAAGTAGCAATGTTCAGTAGTAGCAATGTTCAGTAGCAATGTTCAGTAGCAATGTTTAGTAGTAGCAATGTTCAGTAGCAATGTTCAGTAGTAGCAATGTTCAGTAGTAGCAATGTTCAGTAGCAAGTAGCAATGTTCAGTAGTAGCAATGTTCAGTAGTAGCAATGTTCAGTAGCAAGTAGCAATGTTCAGTAGTAGCAGTGTTCAGTAGCAGCAATGTTTAGTAGCAAGTAGCAATGTTCAGTAGTAGCAATGTTCAGTAGTAACAATGTTCAGTAGTAGCAATGTTTAGTAGCAAGAAGCAATGTTCAGCAGCAATGTTCAGTAGCAATGTTCCGTAGTAGCAATGCTCAGTAGCAAGTAGCAATGTTCAGTAGTAGCAATGTTCGGTAGTATCAATGTTTAAAAGTATCGTGTTCAGTAAGTCCACATTCATCAAATATTCACCAGGCCGCCGGGTGAACGGAGACATTTGGATTAAATCAAAGAAATGTGGGAGCGCACGATAAGGAAATGGAAAGGAGAAGAAATGGAAAGGAGAAGAAATGGAAAGGAGAAGAAATGGAAAGGAGAAGAAATGGAAAGGAGAAGAAATGGAAAGGAGAAGAAATGGAAAGGAGAAGAAATGGAAAGGAGAAGAAATGGAAAGGAGAAGAAATGGAAAGGAGAAGAAATGGAAAGGAGAAGAAATGGAAAGGAGAAGAAATGGAAAGGAGAAGAAATGGAAAGGAGAAGAAATGGAAAGGAGAAGAAATGGAAAGGAGAAGAAATGGAAAGGAGAAGAAATGGAAAGGGGAAGAAATGGAAAGGGGAAGAAATGGAAAGGGGAAGAAATGGAAAGGGGAAGAAATGGAAAGGGGAAGAAATGGAAAGGAGAAGAAATGGAAAGGAGAAGAAATGGAAAGGAGAAGAAATGGAAAGGAGAAGAAATGGAAAGGAGAAGAAATGGAAAGGAGAAGAAATGGAAAGGAGAAGAAATGGAAAGGAGAAGAAATGGAAAGGAGAAGAAATGGAAAGGAGAAGAAATGGAAAGGAGAAGAAATGGAAAGGAGAAGAAATGGAAAGGAGAAGAAATGGAAAGGAGAAGAAATGGAAAGGAGAAGAAATGGAAAGGAGAAGAAATGGAAAGGAGAAGAAATGGAAAGGAGAAGAAATGGAAAGGAGAAGAAATGGAAAGGGGAAGAAATGGAAAGGGGAAGAAATGGAAAGGGGAAGAAATGGAAAGGGGAAGAAATGGAAAGGGGAAGAAATGGAAAGGAGAAGAAATGGAAAGGAGAAGAAATGGAAAGGAGAAGAAATGGAAAGGAGAAGAAATGGAAAGGAGAAGAAATGGAAAGGAGAAGAAATGGAAAGGAGAAGAAATGGAAAGGAGAAGAAATGGAAAGGAGAAGAAATGGAAAGGAGAAGAAATGGAAAGGGGAAGAAATGGAAAGGAGAAGAAATGGAAAGGGGAAGAAATGGAAAGGGGAAGAAATGGAAAGGGGAAGAAATGGAAAGGGGAAGAAATGGAAAGGGGAAGAAATGGAAAGGAGAAGAAATGGAAAGGAGAAGAAATGGAAAGGAGAAGAAATGGAAAGGAGAAGAAATGGAAAGGAGAAGAAATGGAAAGGAGAAGAAATGGAAAGGAGAAGAAATGGAAAGGAGAAGAAATGGAAAGGAGAAGAAATGGAAAGGAGAAGAAATGGAAAGGAGAAGAAATGGAAAGGAGAAGAAATGGAAAGGAGAAGAAATGGAAAGGAGAAGAAATGGAAAGGAGAAGAAATGGAAAGGAGAAGAAATGGAAAGGAGAAGAAATGGAAAGGAGAAGAAATGGAAAGGAGAAGAAATGGAAAGGAGAAGAAATGGAAAGGGGAAGAAATGGAAAGGGGAAGAAATGGAAAGGGGAAGAAATGGAAAGGGGAAGAAATGGAAAGGAGAAGAAATGGAAAGGAGAAGAAATGGAAAGGAGAAGAAATGGAAAGGAGAAGAAATGGAAAGGAGAAGAAATGGAAAGGAGAAGAAATGGAAAGGAGAAGAAATGGAAAGGAGAAGAAATGGAAAGGAGAAGAAATGGAAAGGAGAAGAAATAGAAAGGAGAAGAAATGGAAAGGAGAAGAAATGGAAAGGAGAAGAAATGGAAAGGAGAAGAAATGGAAAGGAGAAGAAATGGAAAGGAGAAGAAATGGAAAGGAGAAGAAATGGAAAGGAGAAGAAATGGAAAGGAGAAGAAATGGAAAGGAGAAGAAATGGAAAGGAGAAGAAATGGAAAGGGGAAGAAATGGAAAGGGGAAGAAATGGAAAGGGGAAGAAATGGAAAGAGGAAGAAATGGAAAGGAGAAGAAATGGAAAGGAGAAGAAATGGAAAGGAGAAGAAATGGAAAGGAGAAGAAATGGAAAGGAGAAGAAATGGAAAGGAGAAGAAATGGAAAGGAGAAGAAATGGAAAGGAGAAGAAATGGAAAGGAGAAGAAATGGAAAGGAGAAGAAATGGAAAGGAGAAGAAATGGAAAGGAGAAGAAATGGAAAGGAGAAGAAATGGAAAGGAGAAGAAATGGAAAGGAGAAGAAATGGAAAGGGGAAGAAATGGAAAGGGGAAGAAATGGAAAGGGGAAGAAATGGAAAGGGGAAGAAATGGAAAGGGGAAGAAATGGAAAGGGGAAGAAATGGAAAGGAGAAGAAATGGAAAGGAGAAGAAATGGAAAGGAGAAGAAATGGAAAGGAGAAGAAATGGAAAGGAGAAGAAATGGAAAGGAGAAGAAATGGAAAGGAGAAGAAATGGAAAGGAGAAGAAATGGAAAGGAGAAGAAATGGAAAGGAGAAGAAATGGAAAGGAGAAGAAATGGAAAGGAGAAGAAATGGAAAGGAGAAGAAATGGAAAGGAGAAGAAATGGAAAGGAGAAGAAATGGAAAGGAGAAGAAATGGAAAGGAGAAGAAATGGAAAGGAGAAGAAATGGAAAGGAGAAGAAATGGAAAGGAGAAGAAATGGAAAGGAGAAGAAATGGAAAGGGGAAGAAATGGAAAGGGGAAGAAATGGAAAGGGGAAGAAATGGAAAGGGGAAGAAATGGAAAGGGGAAGAAATGGAAAGGAGAAGAAATGGAAAGGAGAAGAAATGGAAAGGAGAAGAAATGGAAAGGAGAAGAAATGGAAAGGAGAAGAAATGGAAAGGAGAAGAAATGGAAAGGAGAAGAAATGGAAAGGAGAAGAAATGGAAAGGAGAAGAAATGGAAAGGAGAAGAAATGGAAAGGAGAAGAAATGGAAAGGAGAAGAAATGGAAAGGAGAAGAAATGGAAAGGAGAAGAAATGGAAAGGAGAAGAAATGGAAAAGAGAAGAAATGGAAAGGAGAAGAAATGGAAAGGAGAAGAAATGGAAAGGAGAAGAAATGGAAATGTATTTCATTTTGAACCGTTCTGTTACATGACCGCCTCAGATCGATGAAAGGAACATTGCACCATCAGTTGATATTAAAGGATCACACACTCACACACACACACACACAAACATACTTAAATTCGCACACACTCGCACACATAGTAATGTATTAGTAACGAGAAGTAGAACAAGTTGCCAAAGTTTAAGCACTAACACAAATAGAGAATCAACCCTTCTAAAATTATCTACATGTATTCCTAATCAAATTCTTTATGGCATTGACGCAAAATCCACTATTAAAATTGTTATCTTTTTGGTGTTTTTCTTTTAGGTCATTTAATGTTGTCCATGAAATAACGAATGTACTTAAATTTAGATTTTTATAATATTAGTAAATCATGTCAATCCAATATATATATTAAAATATATTACAATTAACATATTGATTTTTTTTGTTAAAATATTTTCATACAATATTTTTTTCTAAAATTGGTTTGGACGTTTTTAAAAACAGTGTTATATTAATCAAGTATATAAAAAATCTGCTTTAGCAAAAGGAAACAAAGACAAAAGAATACTTCTGTAGGAGATATCAGTTGTTAATGTTCTGTTTATATCCACGTATATAAAACAAAGTATCCCGTCTTTGTAGCTCTATTATTATTTGGTATCTGCTGTTGTTTGTGTTTTGATTATTATGCATTGTCGAAAAACGACCCCAAAAATACCCAAGCTATAAAATACCCAAGCTATAAAATACCCAAGCTATAAAATACACAAGCTATAAAATACCCAAGCTATAAAATACCCAAGCTATAAAATACCCAAGCTATAAAATACCCAAGCTATAAAATACCCAAGCTATAAAATACCCCAGCTATAAAATACCCCAGCTGTAAAATACCCAAGCTATAAAATACACAAGCAATAAAATACCCAAGCTATAAAATACACAAGCTATAAAATACACAAGCAATAAAATACCCAAGCTATAAAATACACAAGCTATAAAATACACAAGCAATAAAATACCCAAGCTATAAAATACCCAAGCTATAAAATACACAAGCTATAAAATACACAAGCTATAAAATACCCAAGCTATAAAATACCCAAGCTATAAAATACCCAAGCTATAAAATACACAAGAATTTGGGCAGATGAAAAAAAAAGTTAGTTTCTTCTTTTCTTTTATTTCGCCTCCTTTTTTTAAAATCTTTACTTTATCTAGTGAGTTCGGTTTGAGCTAGATGTCTAACTAAATTCAGTGATGAAATATGTAACAGCTTATTTTCGGAGACATTTTCAACTAACATAAGTGGTGGTGGGAGTTGGGTGGAAGCGGGGATTATGACATGTGAGGTTATAGCATTCATTTAAATTGTAATCAGTCCAAAAGGCAAGATCTACATCAGATGTTTACGGAGACAAAGATATCAGCTGACACGAACGAAAGAATTCGGCCAGAAGGAAATCACTTGTGAAGAACTTTGCCTGAAACGAACAGAGTTTTTAAAACATAGTATTTCCCTTCTAGGACCATTTAGGTACATTGGAGGGGGAGAGGGATGGGTCACTCATGTCAGCGCCTACAGCGCCACAAGAAGAATCGTGTGGCCAATACAATAATTTAAAACGCATACAAATTCTAGTCTAGTTTTAAATAGAGCCTAACCGAAAGGGCTTCGGACGTTGGCCTCGGCAAATTATACCCGCACAGATAGTTCGAAAAAAAGAACCTAAAATATTTTTTCAATTAACTTTTTGATGCGCTAGTTTTGCCAAACTATTGCTAAAAACTAAACGCAAAGCGGGACATGAGAAACGAATTGGTTTAAAGAGAAGGAGAGGGGGGCATAGTGAAGATCATAAAGAAAATAAACTTTGCTTATGGTAGCGAAACTCCGGAGCTGCTTCTATTAATCGGTTCGTAATCGGATTCGGCAATAGTAAGCCCGAGTATTCGGATTCGGTACTCAGTAAAAATCATGTACTCGTGCACTAATTGAAACATTAAGTTTATGTTGTGATTTTTATTCTTTGATGTTGTTGTTATTGTTGTCGCTTTTAAATATTTAAAATGGTTTTAATCTCACCTGTTGCAATGTGGGTTCCCGAAGATGGTTCGCTGATGTAGCCCGCTATGCTGGACAACATGTCTTAAGAAGCTGTTCAGAAATGACTTCAAGAATCCGGTGTTAACGACTTCCATGCACAGGACACGGTGAGCCCTGCTACATTGTAGTTAGTACACTGGACGATAGTCCTACGTAAAAAAAACAGAACAATAATAGGTTAGACAATTAAGTTGATTTTAAACTACAATGATACATGATTATATACAAGTGAATCACAATGTTTTTCTAGGCATTTAACCAGGGAATTCTGACATTTTTTATTTTGTATAGATTATTTTTGTATGAAAAAAGAATAGTTCTTTTAGTTTCACTCTTTTTTTCTAACTGTCTGTCTCTTCAAATTATTTCATCTATTCCTCTTTCCCTCTCATTCTTACGTTCTTAAACTCTCTCTCTCTTTGCCTCCCAAAACTCTAAAAATATATTTACATCTATCTGTGCCGGTCGATGGAATGATTTACGATTTAAAACGCATCACCAACGTCATGGGGCCGCCACATCATTCTCACAATTTCCTTTCTGGGCATCTACATACTCAGTTCACCCGACAGGGCCGATGTGGCAGATCGGCCCGCTAAGGCCCCCCACGCCATAAATACAAAGGCATCAGGACAAGAAGCACACGATAGGATTCGGGGTGGGCGAAGGGGCAATATATTAGAATTTGGTTGGAGCCCTCTAAATCCTCTCTGACCAAGATAAATAACAGTGTATTTATATTACAAGACGTGAGGAAAAAAAAAATGATTTTTTTCTTCTTTGAAGAAAAGTTTGTCGAATATCGGTTTTGAACCAGATAATATAAATTGAATGTAATTATATAAGGGGGCACAGTGGTCGTGCTGCTGCGCGTTGGGCTGGCGTACTAAAGGTCCCGGGTTCGAATCCTGCTGCAGGCTAGGATTTTTTTACCGGGCCTGAAGGGTGTTCTTGAATCTACTTAGCTCTGATGGGTACCAGACCTTAGTTGGGGCAAAGTAAAGACTTTTGCTGGCCACAAAATCACCTAGTATGCCGTGGCCAAAGAAACTGGTGATCAATTCGGTCCGACGTGGTAGTTGTACTATTGGCCAGGCTAGGCTTACAGTGGTTAGTGAATGTTTACGGTAACTTTGAGAAGGCAAAAGAAATTGGAAAACACTTACGCCTACTATTTATAATATTAGTGTTGTGCATTATGTTGGCCACACAAAAACCTAGTATGCCGTGGCCACAGAATGGATCAATTTGGTCCGACGGGATACTTTACTTGTACTTCTATATAATAATAAAATCGAGTAATATAATATAATATAATCTAGTAATATTATATACACCAAACAAACTAGAGCCTGAATGGATTAAAAGTTAATAATCCAGCAACGATTCAATTGACCGAGAAAATTCAATTCATCGACACCAAATTCCAATTAAAGCAAACAACACGTTTTTCTAGAATAATCGATTGGAACCGTCCATTGTTTTTTACTGTTTGAGTACACGCACAAAAACACGCACATACACACAGATACAAACGCTCACAGATACAAACACTCACACACAATCACCTTCACGAAACCAGATCATTGACTAACTGTTCGTATTGATTTGTTCATTAGTTTTTAAAACAACAACAAAGGAACTGCATTGGTTTTAGTAAAGTTAAAAGTACATACACGTGACTTCTAAGTGTTTGTTGTTTTACATTGGTGCCAACACACACAGTACAGAACAACTAGGAAACCTTGCTCAGCCCATCTCCCCCCCCCCCCCCCCGGCCACAGACAGCAATAAGCTATTTGAGAACAGGGAAGTAGAGCCGTCAATGACACCTGTGTCATTAGAACGAAGATCATCTTTTTTTTTTCTCAATAGAGTTTTCAGTGCCATCTGGTCTGTGTTGAGAGTTGAGAGAAACTTAACCCATTTATCAACTAACGTCAAGAGAAAAATGGCGTCTTTTTTTTAAATTTATGCTAAAACTTTTTTAACATTGTCTTTTACATGGTTTTGTTTTATGTCAGAAACTTATTGTATAAAATAACCAGTTTTTTTTACACACTCTGATCTACTCCCACCAAAGCCTTTTTAATTTATAATTTGTATAGGTCTGTTAGAAACTTTTGACCCCGGACCCTTTTACCCTCCCTGCCCAAGCTTCCCCTACCATAAAAAAGCTGTTTAAAGTTTAAATGCAAGTCAAACACCACATCAATATGGATATTACAGTTAAAATGCAAGTCAAGCAGCACATCAATATGGATATTACACTTAAAATGCAAGTCAAACACCACATCAATATGGATATTACAGTTTAAATGCAAGTCAAACACCACATCAATATTGATATTACACTTAAAATGCAAGTCAAATACCACATCAATATGGATATTACAGTTAAAATGCAAGTCAAACACCACATCAATATGGATATTACAGTTAAAATGCAAGTCAAACAGCACATCAATATGGATATTACAGTTAAAATGCAAGTCAAACACCACATCAATATGGATATTACAGTTAAAATGCAAGTCAAGCAGCACATCAATATGGATATTACACATAAAATGCAAGTCAAACACCACATCAATATGGATATTACAGTTTAAATGCAAGTCAAACACCACATCAATATTGATATTACACTTAAAATGCAAGTCAAACACCACATCAATATGGATATTACAGTTAAAATGCAAGTCAAACACTACATCAATATGGATATTACAGTTAAAATGCAAGTCAAACAGCACATCAATATGGATATTACAGTTAAAATGCAAGTCAAACACCACATCAATATGGATATTACAGTTAAAATGCAAGTCAAACACCACATCAATATGGATATTACAGTTAAAATGCAAGTCAAACACCACATCAATATGGATATTACAGTTTAAATGCAAGTCAAACACCACATCAATATTGATATTACACTTAAAATGCAAGTCAAATACCACATCAATATGGATATTACAGTTAAAATGCAAGTCAAACACCACATCAATATGGATATTACAGTTAAAATGCAAGTCAAACAGCACATCAATATGGATATTACAGTTAAAATGCAAGTCAAACACCACATCAATATGGATATTACAGTTAAAATGCAAGTCAAGCAGCACATCAATATGGATATTACACATAAAATGCAAGTCAAACACCACATCAATATGGATATTACAGTTTAAATGCAAGTCAAACACCACATCAATATTGATATTACACTTAAAATGCAAGTCAAACACCACATCAATATGGATATTACAGTTAAAATGCAAGTCAAACACTACATCAATATGGATATTACAGTTAAAATGCAAGTCAAACAGCACATCAATATGGATATTACAGTTAAAATGCAAGTCAAACACCACATCAATATGGATATTACAGTTAAAATGCAAGTCAAACACCACATCAATATGGATATTACAGTTAAAATGCAAGTCAAGCAGCACATCAATATGGATATTACAGTTAAAATGCAAGTCAAACACCACATCAATATGGATATTACAGTTAAAATGCAAGTCAAACACCACATCAATATGGATATTACAGTTAAAAGGCAAGTCAAACACCACATTAATATTGATATTACAGTTAAAAGGCAAGTTAAACACCACATCAATATGGATATTACAGTTAAAAGGCAAGTCAAACACCACATCAATATTGATATTACAGTTAAAAGGCAAGTCAAACACCACATCAATATGGATAATACAGTTAAAATGCAAGTCAAACACCACATCAATATTGATATTACAGTTAAAAGGCAAGTCAAACACCACATCAATATGGACCAACGTGAGTGGTCAACGTGATCAGGTAGAAAAACTATTTTTAAAAATACGTTCCGCGTCCAGGCGTAACTAAGTGGCAATAGCATTGTGCAATGTGCTCAGGCGTATCTAAAACGCACTTACAGGGCCAGTGGTGCAGACTTGCAACTCACCACGTTTCGTTACATTTGGTAGCCATTCCATTAACTTTAAATTTACAACAGACACACACTCACCCTCTCCTAGACACACACTCACCCTCTCCTAGACACACACTCACCCTCTCCTAGACACACACTCACCCTCTCCTAGACACACACTCACCCTCTCCTAGACACACACTCACCCTCTCCTAGAGACACACTCACCCTCTCCTAGACACACAAACCGGAGATTGCCATAAGTAAAAGATTCTGGTCACACACAAAAAAGCCACGATATTAAACTGCCGAGAGCTGGCAACTAAATAAAATGCTAAACCAGTAACTTCTTTCTGTGCTAGGTATCTGGGGCTAGCGACCTGGTCTAGTGTCAGATAAAGGCTTTTTTTGTTGTTGGTTTTTTAATACTGCATTCTCTACATCGAGTGGCTTAAGGTCAGTTAAATTACAGGTTGGGGGGCGGGGGTGACACTAGATATACTGGCACAGGTAGCCACAGACTGATATTGGGGCTCAATGACTCAGGCGGTGGTTTCGTTGTCCATTCGTTGCTTGTTTGTTTGCTATTGGTGTTGTTTCGTTTATCCAAGAAGAGGGAAAGGGCAATGTCCGGCTCAAGATTTTAAGCTTTGGATGTCGACAAGTTGATGGATGGGCCTATTGAGACCTTAAATGATCATGTTAATCCGCATTCATGGAAGAGAAAAAGGAAAATATAATTTAATAATATAAAAATTATAAGGACACATTGAAGATCTGTAGCCTACATTTGTGTATGTTTGACAAGTATTTTCAGTGAGTAAATGAGTGATTTAGTGATTGAGTGAGTAATTGTGTGAGTGGGTGTATGAGTGAGAATATGTATGAGTGTATGTGAGTGGGTAGGTTTGACTAGCTTCAAATATAAACATAGCCACAAAATCCACTAGTTCATTCTAGACAGCCAGTTAGTGTTTGAACAAAATATGTCTTGTCCAGAAGCAGGTCAAGAAGAGACAAGAATTTGTTGACAATTAGATACATTGTCCAGACACGTAGACTTCACCAAGCAAAAATAAATATTAAAAAAAACATTGATTGTATCCTAACTACAGTCGATTACAGCCCGGATGTCGCGTCCAACACAGATTTGCTAACTCTCTCTCTCTTTCTTTCTTTCTCTCTCAATCTCTCTTTCTCTCTCAATCTCTCTTTCTCTCTCAATCTCTCTTTCTCTCTCAATCTCTCTTTATCTCTTAATCTCTCTTTCTCTCAATCTCTCTTTCTCTCTTAATCTCTCTCAATCTCTCTTTCTCTCTCAATCTCTCTTTCTCTCTCAATCTCTTTTTCTCTCTCAATCTCTCTTTCTCTCTCAATCTCTCTTTCTCTCTCAATCTCTCTTTCTCTCTCAATCTCTCTTTATCTCTCAATCTCTCTTTCTCTCTCAATCTCTCTTTCTCCTTCAATCTCTCTTTGTCTCTCAATATCTCTTTCTTTCTCAATCACTCTTTCTCTCTCAATCTCTCTTTCTCTCTCAATCTCTCTTTCTCTCTCAATCTCTCTTTCTCTCTCTTTCTCTCTCAATCTCTATTTCTCTCTCAATCTCTCTTTCTCTCTCAATCTCTCTTTCTCTCTCAATCTCTCTTTCTCTCTCAATCTCTCTTTCTCTCTCAATCTCTCTTTCTCTCTCAATCTCTCTTTCTTTCTCAATCACTCTTTCTCTCTCAATCACTCTTTCTCTCTCAATCTCTCTTTCTCTCTCAATCTCTCTTTCTCTCTCAATCTCTCTTTCTCTCTCAATCTCTCTTTATCCCTCAATCTCTCTTTCTCTCTCAATCTCTCTTTCTCTCTCAATCTCTCTTTCTCTCTCAATCTCTCTTTCTCTCTCAATCTCTCTTTCTCTCTCAATATCTCTTTCTCTATGGCCCCCTTTCCACACACACACAATCATATTCAATTACATTCAATTACTTTGTTTTTCACACACTTTGAAATATTTTTTCTGTCATTTTCTTCAAGTCGTATCTTTTCCTTGTCCTTTCTATTCTATTTCCAAATGTGCTAGTCAGTCAACTTGTTTGGCTTTCAAAATCCCTCATTTATATATGACATGTTCGATCCCGCTTTCCTTCATTTAACTGGTTTCGAATTATTATTTTTTTGTAGGAAAACAACAAAAAAAGGAAGGGTTGGGGGGGGGGGGCGGGGAATCGGGAAAAAAACAGATTTTTATGAAAATTCTAGAAATATTTTTAGAAATAGAAATAATTCTATTTTAGAGAGGATAAGAAAACGAGAAATGATATTTGGATATTCATGAACAGATAGAGGGTTGTACAGACTGATGTCTAGTGGGTATAAGACGAGCTAGAGTATAGAGGCTTCTAAAACCTTTAGATTTTATTCCTTGGTCTCTATCGCGGATAAGTTTTAGTATTTATGGCTACATTTGTATTCAAAATGTTATATATTCAATGTATGTTGCAGTTTGTAATTTAAGTAAAGATTTTTATTTAAATATGATGATCCTATTTTTTTTAATATACCAAACTATAATTATAAGTATTTCCGGGTCGCGTGATACCATCATCACAGCTTGATGTTGACAAAACGGTGAAGCTATAGGTGGTTTGTGTGTGATCGAATTCCGACGTTTAATCTTTCATTCAAGAAAACTAAAATACTTTGTATGAATATTTACGATCAATATCCTCATACACATTCCGTGACATGTTTACCTATTTGTCAGCAAATGTTAAAGAGTAAACAACAATTTAAAAAAAAACAACAACAGAAAAACAAAAGAAAGTAAAATTGCAACATATTTCCAGACCTAGGGCTAATGGAACCTGCATGCCCTGAACTAAAAAAAATAGGCCGATTGGTCAGCAGACTAAAAAATATAATGATAACATTTATTCAGTATGAAATTATCGAGAGAAAAAAATATTTAAAAGACACGGATTTGTTGTTGTTGTTTTTTTTGCGTGTGTTTGCATTTTTTTGTCTAAGAAGAAACAAAGTTTTAACAACAACAATAAAACAATTAGCCCACTAAAGACAGTCTCCATGGCGTAAACAATTCTTTTCTAGCATTGCACGCATCTTTTTACAAGTTGTTACTGTCATGTCAAGGAAGTAATCTATAGCTGTTGCTTTTTGCCTGTGGGGAATATCCAGTCTAGTGTTCCAGTTATACGTTCGTTAAATAACAAAACAATGGGCAATTAGAATACGCATGGCATCACCCAATCAAAATCCACTTGTTTTGACTGCAACGCCCCCCCCCCCCCCACCTTAACTATTTGTGAATGTGTACGTGTGATTTTTTTCTTTATATCCTATGAACTTCTATAAAGAATGTTGGAAAGGAAGAGAGAGGGTGAGGGCGGGAGAATGGATGTAGGAGTTAAATGTACATTGTGTGTCCCAGGACACATCTTTACTTTCCAATTACTGGCTTGTATCACATCCGACCACATGTGTCAATGTCCGACATATTCCCAACACTGTCTCGTCCCATTAATGGGGAATGAAGGGGGAGAGAAAATGCTGGTCACGGACAATGGGAAATAATTAGAGATTAAAATAAAAATAAAACAACAACTGAAACTACCATTGGGGAATAATGATTGAAGTGGGTCAAATTTAAATATTGAGAAAAGGATGACAAAGATATGTATGCACTGTTATAGACTGGTAGCGTGTGTTTAATTACATCAAATGGTGAGAAAAAAAAAAAGAAATTCTTTGGAAGAACAGTTCTAAAAGTTCAACGTTTATGTTATATTGATCGAATAAATGAATAAATTGTGGCGGGAAAAAATATTGTCACATTCGTGGATGGAGACAAAGGGCGGATAACTTATATAGATTGTTTCGCTCTTAACACCACAATATAAATCAACTTGCAAGACGGCCATAAATGATTTACCAAGTAGTTTATGCCAGCAGGCCTAAAGTGAACCACGGGTCATAGTTAATAGTCAAATCTTTTTTCAACTGATATTTTTTCGTCATGTCGGTAGATTCTATATTTTCAGCTTCAAAAGCAGTTGTTTGTTTCCATTAGTATTTTGGGCTAATCCAGTAAGTGATTAAATAATGGTGAATGTATGTTTTTATAAAGAAATTCACTGGATTTCGCTGACATTGTGCATCAATAAAAGTCACATTACAAAATCTCAAGCGGTTCTACATGTTAAACAAACACAACATAGTTAATGACACCACCAAATTAAAATGTAAAACAGACACAACATGGTTAATGACACCACCAAAGTAAAATGTAAAACAGACACAACATGGTTAATGACACCACCAAAGTAAAATGTAAAACAGGAACACGAAGGTTAATGACACCACCAAAGTAAAATGTAAAACAGGAACATTGTAGTTAATGATAATGACACCACCAAAGTAAAATGTAAAACAGGAACACGAAGGTTAATGACACCAACAAAGTAAAATGTCAAACAAGGCACAAAATAACAGCATCTACGTTAGAGTAAAAAAATGTCAGCATTAATTTTCTTCAATTCTGCGATAGCTAAATGTACAAAAATGTAGATGTATTTTATGTTTTTTTCTACTTTACTTGTTAGATTTAATCCAATTTATTCTCTTGTTATTCTCGGAGATTCTGTCTTGAAAGAGTAATAGCCAGAGAGCGAGAGAGAGAGAGAGAAAAAAAAATGGTGATGGCTAATTAAAAGAGGATATGTCTGCGGGCTATATCATCCATTATGAAAATACTTTGGTTTCATTTTCTACATTATTGGTGTTATTAGTTAAGCACAATAAAAAAAAAATGTCTGAAAAATCGTACTACCAGTATTTGATGCCTAAGAGAGTCGATACTTATCCATTTATAGTGCACTCTATATGTGATACAGCGTTAACTTATATAGGTAGTTGTCTTGATTCAATGTATTTGGCAGACAAAGTAAACACAATCACAGTCTTGAGAAATGAGGCCAGATAAAGGTGGCAGTAGCAGACGTTATTCGTAGCGATGACGTCTAATGCAATAGGATTCCAAATCATTTTCAATAACGGACACCAAGATGGCGTTGGGCAGACGTTATTTCGACGAACGGCGTCAGACGCAATATGATTCAAAAGAACAAAGAAGAACTAATTAGCATCATCCATAATTAAATGTGTGGTGGGTGGTGAGACGTGCTGATGGTGCTTTCATTACACAGCAGGGGTTTTCACATGAATATTTCATCGATATAATGAAATAATCAAGCACATGGATTTTGTGTTTGTTTAGTTCTTTTGCAGTTCCCTTACCTACAGTTTAATGTGTAGGTCTAAATATGAAGTCATTACGGACGTTTCACAATAACAGTAGCAAAACATGAAACCACAACATTCAGTGGGCCCGCGAGGAAATAGAACCAAATTACATTGAAGTGTTTACAAAAGTATTTTTTAAAGCATACACGAGTAGGTGATTGTTTGGGGCTAATCCACACATTTCCAGCTCCTAGCCTTTTAAACATATTAGGTCATATATGGTCTGAGCTCCAAGCAACTCATGTTAATATACCTTCGAACAAAAAAAAAGGCTTTACTGTAATAATTCGATTTGGATAGGCGTATCCACCTTTTCTTTTACCTTGGCCATTTTTTCTTTATAGAAAATATATAGCCTAGAAGGAGTATATAACTTCAATTCAGTGAATTCATTACCAAAGTGCTGTAAAAGAGAATTACATAATTGTTTCTAGTGTTATCTTTACTTAAAAAGAAAGGTACCACATTTATATTTATAGTGAAAAAAAGGTAAGACAACCTCCTGTATGCTGCCTAGATTGCAGTTACCTCCCCTTACCGCCACATCTATTGACAAATTATTATTTCCCGTTTATGGATTCGATGAAATAATCGCTCGCGGTTCACGTGCAATTAACTTAGGCGACTGGGCGTAGCTCTATCGCCACAGATCGAATCATTTGAATGCAGTAAACTGATCGGTTATCGGCATGTCAGGCTAAGCGTGATACGGCTATCGGGTCGCAAGGACGTGTCATGCTAGGACTGATTCGGCTATCGATCCGTATTGACCATTTGCACTGTTATAAGAGAACAACGCTTGAGCACAACAGTAATTTTTGTTATATTAACCATTCATAGCAGATAAAATAAAAATATTAACAAGCATCGTGACTATTAATCTTCGTGTGATTTAAAAAGTGGTGCGATCTAATTAGAATCTCTATCAATACAGACCACGGATCTCTAAAAAGAATGGATTGCGCCTTCTTAATAAATTGGTTTGTGCAAAGTGAATACAGAAAAAATCTAAAAATTTTCACCGCATTTATCAATAAAGACAAAATTGTGTCTAAAACTTACTGCGCCACTGATCTATAAATAGATCGGAACGGAATCTATGTTGCTGCCATTTTAAACACTATGCATATGAATTGTTGCTGTAAAGCTTCTGACTTCTTAATAATAATATAAAACTAACAATAATACTATCAAAAAAAAAAAAAAAAAAAACAAATGCCAAACAATAAAAAAAAGTTAACAATACAAAAAGGAGACAGCAATATTTCGCAGTACGGGAAAACCCGGTCCCGAAACACACTAAATTTGAAAGCATTTCAAAGGGACATCATTCGGAAATGGCGCCCGTTTTAAAACCTTTACATACGGTGATTAGTAATAGGTCTAAGTTTATTTAAAAAAAAAAAAACAAATTAACGAATTAAGCAATATTTTTTATAAAATTAAAAAAAAATGTTGGAGGACGTTTCCAGTTTATACATTTAACTTTTAACCCGATTAGTGAAACGGCTTAGGAGACTATAGAGCAGAACCATCTAAATCATAGGTTCTCAACCTTTTTAGGCTCACCGCTCCCTTTTAATATATTTTTTCCGCTCGACCCCCCCCCAAACTATTTTTAGCACCCACTCGACCCAGCCCTCTGGAAGTTGAAGGGTCAATATAGTTTCCGAAAAAATAACCAATACTTTTAGGGGGGGGGGTATAAGCTGCGTGTAGTAAAATTTAAGAAGGGTGTTAAAAGACTTTTAGTAACTAAATGTGTTCACACAATAGACAGCCAATATAGCTGGAACAGACTACTTTTTTTTTAACTACAACATCAATCAACTATACGCCATACCATTGCCACTGGGGGAATTTCTTTTTTACATAAATAAATTTTAAAGGGAAATAATCTACCCCTTTCATTTGAACTAATATTTCTAATATGTTTTTTCTTTCTATATAAAATATTAATTGTTTACAATTTATAACAATGAAATGATCAAACTGTAAAAAGTATTAGAAAATTATATAAATATTATATTACCAAAGAATTTATATGGATATTTTCTAACATTACATTAACTACCCAGTCTGAATGATTACCACCAATTTATTTCGCTAATTATGCTAATATAATAGGACCTACTGACCCCTACTTCTTCAAAAACTCATTGAGATTCCTATTTCTTATTAGTATAATAATATGTAGGCCTAGTGTTGAGAATATCAGAGATTTAGCGGCACTTGTGATTACATCACATTTCATCCAACAAAAATCGTTTCAAATAGCTGAGGTGTTCAAATTATATCTGGCTTTTGTACCGCCCAAATGCTCTTTACCGCCCCCCAATCGTCCCCGGGAACGTCAGCGCCCCTTAAAGCCTCTCACCGCCCCCGGGGGGAAGGGCGATAACACCCCCGCTGAGAACTTATGATCTAAATGAATAAACAAACTCACGGTAATTATATATATTGATCAGTGACAGAAGAAACAAAATGGCAGATATGTCTTCAAGATTGTTACTACCGTGCCTAATCCATTCTTTTTATAGATCAGTGATACAGACCCGTATTTAATCTCTAAATCACAGTTCTACTAAATATTAGGAAAGAAACGCTACCTTTTAAAGGAAATAAGACTGAGAAATATTTCAATTTGAAAAAGCCCCAAACAATTATGTTCGAGAATATGAACTTGAAGACACGCAAGAGGATTGAATAAATTCAACCTACTGCCGAAATGAGCCAACGGGAAATGACGTTTATACAACCTCTACTGGAATTGGAAAGTTGTGTTTCTTTGTCACAATCAAGTGGATAGCTGTCATCCCTGGGACCCTTAGAGTTCAGCCCCTTGATAATGTCACACAACGCTATCAAGTCTCATGAGCTATTGAACAAACGTGGAGCTATTCGACATAACCTACCCGGAAATTTGGCGGGGCTATTCGACATACCCTGCCCGGAACTTTTGGCGGAGCTATTGGACATACCCGAAGATTTTGACGGAGCTATTGGACTCACCCTACCCGGAGCTTTTGGTGGAGCTATTGGACATACACGGAACTAATGGACATAATAAACAGTAGACATTAACGCAGTATGCATGTGTTTTTCAAATAGTGTATATGTTTTAATACACAAGATCTAATATCAGCAAACTCAACTATAAATATATATTTATATATATATATTGTATTAGGGTATCTTAAATATATATATAAATATATTGTATTAGGGTATCAACGTTATACTTTTTACGCATTCTTAGTTTTTTATTACATATATTTTTTGTTGTTATTAATTAAGTTGTTATAACCATATTTTTTGGTGTGAACTCATTGTTTTTGTTTTGCCGACATTAGAGTATTTTCCCGTCATCAAGAAAGGGAAACTTCAAACAAGAACTTGAAAGAATGGAAAGTGATTCCAACGAGTTCACGAGAAAGGGAGAGAAGGAAGGCTTGACACAAAATAAGTAGCTAACGCGGTGTTTGATATGGAACCGCATGCAATCTCCAGCTTTAGAAGAGAACTCGGCACAAGATAAACGAAACAAAAAAAAACAACACAGGCACGCATGCGCACAAACTCAGATCAATAGAAAGGAACTGGAAGCTTTCCAAATAGTTTTTTTTCTCCCCCTCCTGGAAGTTCACATCCGTGGGCTGATGATGTTTATCACAAGAATAACCAAATAGAGATTTGATTTCAACATGTTTAAGAATTGCCATTACAACTGGAGAACCAAAGTTGAGGTAGTACAGACCATGTTATCTGTATGTTGCTGTCAGTCGCTGAAGATGTAACACCATTGAAGTACCATGTTTGTATGTGTATCAGACAACTGTGTGCATGTAACAAAGTAGATCACAAGATTAAAGAACCTGGCTTGTATGTGTATCAGTCTACTGTGAGCATGTAACAAAGTACCGTAGATCACAAGATTAAAGAACCTGGCTTGCATGTGTATCAGACAACTGTGAACATGTAACAAAGTAGATCACATGATTAAAGAACCTGGCTTGCATGTGTATCAGTCTACTGTGAGCATGTAACAAAGTACCGTAGATCACAAGATTAAAGAACCTGGCTTGCATGTGTAACAGACAACTGTGAGCATGTAACAAAGTACCGTAGATCACAAGATTAAAGAACCTGGCTTGCATGTGTATCAGACAACTGTGAACATGTAACAAAGTAGATCACATGATTAAAGAACCCGGCTTGCATGTGTATCAGTCTACTGTGAGCATGTAACAAGGTAGATCACAAGATTAAAGAACCTGGCTTGCATGTGTATCAGACAACTGTGAGCATGTAATAAAGTAGATCACAAGATTAAAGAACCTGGCTTGCATGTGTATCAGTCTACTGTGAGCATGTAACAAGGTAGATCACAAGATTAAAGAACCTGGCTTGCATGTGTATCAGACAACTGTGAACATGTAACAAAGTAGATCACAAGATTAAAGAACCTGGCTTGCATGTGTATCAGACAACTGTGAACATGTAACAAAGTAGATCACAAGATTAAAGAACCTGGCTTGCATGTGTATCAGTCTACTGTGAACATGTAACAAAGTAGATCACAAGATTAAAGAACCTGGCTTGCATGTGTAACAGACAACTGTGAGCATGTAACAAAGTACCGTAAATCACAAGATTAAAGAACCTGGCTTGCATGTGTATCAGTCTACTGTGAGCATGTAACAAGGTAGATCACAAGATTAAAGAACCTGGCTTGCATGTGTATCAGACAACTGTGAACATGTAACAAAGTAGATCACATGATTAAAGAACCTGGCTTGCATGTGTATCAGTCTACTGTGAGCATGTAATAAAGTAGATCACAAGATTAAAGAACCTGGCTTGCATGTGTATCAGACAACTGTGAACATGTAACAAAGTAGATCACAAGATTAAAGAACCTGGCTTGCATGTGTATCAGTCTACTGTGAGCATGTAACAAGGTAGATCACAAGATTAAAGAACCTGGCTTGCATGTGTATCAGTCTACTGTGAGCATGTAACAAGGTAGATCACAAGATTAAAGAAACTGGCTTGCATGTGTATCAGACAACTGTGAGCATGTAACAAAGTAGATCACAAGATTAAAGAAGCTGGCTTGCATGTGTATCAGTCAATTATGCATGCAAGTAACAAAAGTTGTCCTTGTTAAAATGTCACAAAAACCCAGACTGTGTACAGTGGTTTTCATTAGCTACAAGAGATTTATTATTTTGATATGTATACCAATACTCATTGGATAGAGGCAACTTAGTCTGTAAACAACTGTATAAAGTTTGTATACTTAAATTTTAATTACTTGGGACACATGCAATTAATATATATATATACAAGCTACATTGCCCAGTGTTGCCCGGGTGAAAAAAAAATAGGACTGTATAAGGTGCATGGTGCAGATAAAAATTTTATAAACTATAATTAAATATATATATATACATCTAATATTTAAATTATTTTTTTTACTGAAGACTTTTAGGAAAGTAATTTAAAATAAATATTGTAATCGGGTTAAAAAAAATCAAGTATTTTTATTTAACAAAAAATCTAAATTGCCCGTACATTTACAATGTCTTTTGTTTCTAAAATTTTGAAAAAAAAATGTAGAAAAAAGATATAGTCAAACTGGAGTATGGAACCCGGGTCGCCGGCATAGCAGTCCGCTAAGTTAACCACTAAGCTAGCGAAGACACATGGCCGATGTGAAAAATTATTAGACAGTATATAGGCCTACGCCTAAATAGGTCAGTGACACAAACACACAAACTGACCAATGGGGATTCTTATGCGGACAAATAGTCTCTTTATATATTTATATAAATATATTATATATACAAGCTAAATTGCCAGGTGTTGCCAGGGGAAAAAGTAAATAGGCATGTATAAGCTACAGACACAAATTTCATAAACAATAATGAGCAGAAAACTAGATCTAAAAAATTTAGAAATATAATTATTATTTACTGAAAACATTTAGGAGTCACACATGTTTTTATTTAACAAAAAGTTTGGACTATCCCGGGATGAAAATCTAACACTTGTCTCCCGCATGCAACTAAAATATAATTAATAGATGTTAATTACTGAAAATATTTTAGGAAAGCTATTAAGTCCTGAAATTCTTTACAATCTTTAAAAAAAAAATTCAAGTTAATGGAAATTTTTTATTAAGTAGAAAATAAGATATCGGTGGGTAATTGAACCCAGGTCACCAGCATGGCAGTAGGATACCACTCAGCTAGGAAGGACACATGCGGGAAACGAGATAGCAAATGTAAAATAATAAGATCAAGTTTCTTTAAATTAACCAATGGGGTTCAGAAAAGACACACAGTCTACTTTACATAGAGAGATAAGGTCACGTGTCTTTAAATTAACCAATGGGGATCGGATACCACACAAACATTTTACTTTATATAGAGGGATAAGGTCACATGTCTTTAAATTAACCAATGGGGATCGGATACCACACACATTTTACTTTATATAGAGGGATAAGGTCACATGTCTTTAAATTAACCAATGGGGATCAGATACCACACACACATTTTACTTTATATAGAGGGATACGGTCACATGTCTTTAAATTAACCAATGGGGATCAGATACCACACACACATTTTACTGTATATAGAGAGATAAGGTAACATGTCTTCAAATTAACCAATGGGGATCAGACACACACAGTCTACTTTATATATAGAGAGTTATATACGGGTATACTAGTGGTTATTCCCGTCAAAATGACGGAGAAAAGAATGACTACAATATGTTTTGTTAAAAGAGAAGGAAAAAAATAAGTAACACTTTTACAATAAAAACTGTAGTGAGTATGTATCTTTCGGTATTTAGTTTTTGTTCTTTTTTTATTGAAAGTATTTCAAAGGGAGATCATTTTGAAATAGCTGTGTTTATATTTGTGTATAGTACCTTCATATCCACGCTTAAAAAATAAAAGGCTAAATATATAATACCTTCATAGCCACGTGAATTTAAAGATAATGTGTAAATAAAACGTAGTAAAACTCAGCAGCAGATGAAAACTTAGAAACCGAAAGTAATACAAAGTAGCCTAGGCTATCTATCTCTAAATATGCCAATGTTTGACCCCTCCCCTTTCCCTCTGAAGGTCATACCCATGAATCCCATGACTTACAGGATATAAACAACTTTATGCAAGGGCAATTGTTGAGTAAATGAACGTTGAAGGGGAGATCATTCTAAAAATGGCGCTAAGTTTACGGTGATTAGTAATAGTTCTAAGTTTATTTTTTTTAAATAAATTAACGACTTAATCAATATTGTTGATAAAATAAAATTATCTTTTGGATGACGTTTCCAATTTATACATTTAACTTTTGACCCGATTGGACAAACGGCTTAGGAGCCTATAGCTAACAAACAAACATCTAAATAAATGTACAAACTCACTGTAATTATGTATATTGATGATAAACATATATATATATATATATATATTTATATCTAGGATGTATAAACTGTTTATATTCTTTTGATATTACATAACTTAGAATATCATTTTCTAGCATCCCATAAGTTATCAACAACTAATGGTAGGGTACTGTGTAATATAAGCCTCACAATTTCAAAATGGGTGGAATTGAATAATAAAAATTGATTCTCTGTGCAGCATGGAGGGGAAATAACTTGTTGTTTTTTTTTAGCTTCATTAGCATCATTGTGTACATTTACTCGTTTTGCCAATCGTAAGTGGATCAAAATAAAATGTATTTATTTTTTCACACAATTTCTTAATGTACATTAAAACGAATTTCTTATAATATGGTAAGCTCAGTCCTAGGTATAATAAATGTAGATTTTGTAGCAGAAAAAGAATATAGACTCTAATATAATATATGCCTCAACTGATTCAATTTGTAACTTCGAAATAAGTTAATTTGCTTGTACCTTAATTGAAACTGTTATGTTAAAATATTCAGTCTAAAAACAAATAACACATTTTTAGTATTGTAACACATAATTTCAACTAGACATTTTATAGTAAAGGAAAAAAAAATATTTTTAGAATGCATTTTTTTTACATTTGTGAAAAAATCTTTAAAATGGTATCATACAATTTTTTCAATGAATTTGAAAATAAAGCCCTAAAAATACTTAGCTCATGTCAGAAAAATCAGATATTTAAACATATTTTCAAGAATGTCAGCTATTCAAAGTTTGGGATTCGTAAAAAAAAATTTATGGAATCATTAGCTGTTTTGTAAGAATGCACATAAATGTAATCCTGTCTGACCAGATTTGATCCATAAGGCTAGTGAAGTAGCAGTGATCACAGGTTTTTGAGGCCATGGCATACTACAGGATCATGTGGCCAGCACAATGCCCAGCCACCTTTACTTTGCCCCAACTAAAATCAGGAACCTACCAGAGCTGAGTAGTAGTGCACAGTATTGTATATATATGACCATAAGGGCCCATTATTAGTGCACAGCACTGGAGGTGACATTAAGGGCACATATACAATTTATACAGAGGTAGTAATTTTATTTAACAAAGAAAAATTTAATATAACGTATCATATGCCACCTGTTGTGCACTTTGTTTTTCATTTATTGAAAATCTTTTAGACATTGTAAAAAAAAAATGAAAAACAATATTTGAAATTATTTTTTTGGAACATTTTATGTTTTGAAATAGCCCCTGGCAGGTTTAATTTACTTGGTTTATTTTTTTTTCGTCACAATTTTTTTTTTTTAGATAGTTGACAGAACCAATTATTTTAATAAAATTTTCAAAACAATTATTTTTTATTTTTTGAATTAATAATATTAATGCTTACGCCTTGAGCATGTAGTGTTACCTTGACTTATGAGTTTATATATCACATTAATATTCTTGTTAGTTAAAGCACTTGTAAGTCAAGGTTTCACTCTATTTAAAGTAAAGTGATTATATTTATAAGGCACAGTGGACAGTGGCTTTGGTCTAAAGTTAGACCATTAGAAACATTGGAGCCCCACTGAGATGAGCTTTAGTGCAATTTCTTATAAACTCAATCATTTTAAAGTGAAATGGTTTCAAAAAACTTACAATCTATTTTGTTTAGAAAAGACTATGTAGATAGTAAGTAAGTAAGTCAAGTAGGTAAGACAAGTACAGGTCAATCCTTTACGGACTATCTTGGTCCTCCAAGCAGATTTCATGGGTTTCTAAACTGTTAGTAAATTTTAACTGACATAAAGTAAGCCTATTATATTTTATCGTGCATATTACTATTATCAAAATAGAATTATAAAAACTTTGCTTTTTTAAACTTCCCTCCAGTGTCTTTCTTAAAATGTTTTTATAATTATAAGTTTATCAATTAAATGAGAGTGATTTCACTGACACCCTGACTAATGGCATTATACTTGTGGGTGTAAATATTCACACAATTGACAAATATTAACCCTTAGCCTTACCATATACCAAGCCTTAAGGGGTGTAAATACTTAGCCGTTGCTTTTACACCACTTTCTTTTTATGCCATTTACCCAGATAAATCTGTATTTGTTCTATTCTATCTAGGCCTCATCCTAGTAGTTTCTTTTTAATTATTTTTTTTAGGATATAGTTGGGCAGGTAAATCATTTAATTCATTTAATTTATATAAAATCTATTATAGATTAGGCCTAGTAAATAATTTAACTAGCAATAGTCTTTTGATACAGAGACCATGGCTGGGGGAGACCCAGTTGCAGCTCATTGAGATATAGTTATAAGTTATATAGGCTATTACTAATTACTATTAACTATTACTATTGTCGTTATTATACTGTATATTTTAGACATTTTAATGCAGATTTTAAAATGTTCAAATGTTAATCAGGGTAACACTGCTCAGTAACACTGCAATGGCATCAAGCAATGGCAATGGTCTCCAACTCCAGTGGCCAAAGCTAGGAGTCATTTGAAGTGGTAATATGAGTGTGTTATATTACTAATGAAGAAATGAAATTTAAAAACTCGGGTCATAAAAAAAGATACTATTCGGTTAAACTTTGGTTTAACTGCCTCACTGAATTTTTCTAAGTCCCATGATGGGACTTTAAAGATCTATTTATCCTGAATACCATAATGTCAAATGAACACACACACACTGCATGTACTGCACACTTCTCGGACCAGATTTTTTAGCCAGTATCGGTTAGTTTCTAAGCTAGGGATGGCTTCTTTAAGCTTGTTTATGGTTAGTATTGGTTAGGTTAATAGGATAGGGAGAGCTTTGTAGTTTTTTAATTTGGCTATAGATAGCCAAACTGGCCATATCTTGGGACAGGAAGTAGACTAGAATAGCACATGCCGAAGAGACAAGGTGCTCTCAACAAGTAGGAAGAAAGAACAATAGGATTTTGTGTCTTTTTGTGTCATTTCAAATGAAATACAGTAAGAATAATTTTATTTTTGTATTCATTTCGTGCTATTTGGCCCCTTTTCCCTTTTCGGTATTGGTTCTAAGAAATTCCAACTGAAAATTTTCGTACCAGGAGCTATTGATGAGTGTCTTAGGAATCGCTGCAGACTTGATTCATGTATTGTGTTGCTTGGCTGTGTGACGTCAAAAGCCTATGCTAAATACAATATAAATGATTTTTTTTTTGTGGAAAAAAATTTTTTTTTTCATTTCAAATAGTCTGCTGCTCTTTCTAAGACACTTATCAATAGCTCCACGCAAAAAAAAAATTTCAGTTGGAATTTTTTTTAACCCTACTTTTTGTGAGGCAGCTAAACCAAAGACCCAAAGACCAAAGTAGGCCCTATTAGTATATGTAGGTATGTGAAAATCCGACTTTTTATATATTTTTTTTTGGTCATAAAAGCTGTTCCGTGGATCGGCAAACATTGCGGACGGTAGGTATGATTCAATCACATTTCTTCAATTAATAATTTATATATATATATAACTCTTTATTTCTTCAATAAACTTGACTAAATTTTCCTCATTTTTTAGCGTTTAGTGTTGTCTTTTGTTGTTTTTTTTTGTTGTTTTTGTGGGCCTAAAAAATATGCTCCGATTCAAACACAAAATTACAAAACAGACATTTTTTGATCCACTTGAAACAAGAATTGGCCACTTTCTACACATCTATTCTCTTAACATACGAAATTTCATCAACAGAATTACTCCCTAAGATCTTCAATTTACTCCCTAAAAAATGTATATCGATTTTAACATTTATGCTACACTTATGCCATTTTGGGATGTGGGTCACGTGACCATTTTCTCAAATCGAGATTGGTTAAATTTACCAACTAACTTGGAGGATATTCGCAATGTTGTAGAACAATTAATTATCTTTTAATAATAATGTAGTATTCTCTTTATATATAAATGTTATTTTGTCCTACTTCATTGTAAATCTAACCTTCTGACAGACAGTAGCCTAATTAAACTATTTAATTAAAACATAACAGAAAATACGTCTTGATGTAAAAAAGTAGATCAACTCATAGTGAGCCAATACTAGAGACAAGGCTAGCATTCATACATTAACCATAGCATGTAGTGCCAGTGTTAATAACATAGCTTTGTGAAACAGGGATAGCTAAGGTAGGCCTACCACAATGGACTAGGCTATCTCCCTACAAGCAGAAGAAAGGGGGGAAGGAGGTGGTGGGCATTTATTTCTTCTTGAACATAATAGTTTCAGGTGCAAAGCAGGTTGAGAGGGGGTAGGGTGGGGGGAAGGCTACAACACTATCAGTGAAAGCCTAAACAGGGGTTAGTGGTTGACCAAAGGGGGGGGGGGGGGGAGGGAGTTAAGGGCAATGGAATATCAGTACAAAAAAAGCAGGAGAGGGATGAAAAAAATGTTAGACAAGAGGGGAATCACCTCATTTTATTTGCTCACAGATTCTAAAAAATCTAAGGGCCTAATCCTTTGTTTTAATTTAGTAAAGAAAAATTTATACAGTTTTGACTGATCGATTTAATATTTAATTATATTTTAATTGTAAAATACCATTTCATTTAAAATTCTGGTTTAAAAAGATTTCAGAAAAAACATTTGTAAATTTAACAAGAAAAATGGGGTTATGGTTGAAAAAAAATATGAGGGAGGGGGGGGGGGGGGTAGTTAAAGGATGTAATTAAATTTTGACTGTTTAAAAAATGTGTACAACATGTAGACTTACCTTGTAATTGTAATATCCTTTTTTAAAACTGATTTATCAATACATGTATGGCCCTTAATTAATGGCCTTTAATTTGATATGATACTCATTTTGTGCAATTTGGTACAAATGGAAAAATTTATGTATCCCTGAGTGAACAATGTCAATGTGCATATTCAAATTCATTCAAATTTCATGTTATAAAAAAAGAAGAATCCCTTGTTTGCTGATTCATGTTGGTATATAGATATGGCCCTTTTCATGGCCTTTAATTTGATACCCATATTGTGTATTTTGGTAAAAAACTGACAAAGTTATGACTGTTTCAGTGAACAATGTACGCATCATGAAATATCCAATTTCATTCAAATTTCATGTAATAAAAATAAATAAGAATCCCCTGTTTGCTGATTAATGTATATAAATATGGCCCATTGCTTGGCCTTTAATGTGATACCCATATTGTGTATTTTGGTAAAAAATTGACAAAGTTATGACTGTTTGAGTGAACAATGTACGCATCATGAAATATCCAATTTCATCCAAATTTCACGTTTAAAAAAAATAATAATAAGCACTTATTAATGGTTTTAACTATACATATATGGCCCTTTGTATGGCCTTTAATTTGATGCTCATTCTGTGCAATTTGGTACAAAATTGATAAAGTTATGGCTGTTTGAGTACAAAATTACTAGTAAGTGAGCTTCACTTTTCCTTCTTTGGCTTTGTTACTGAAATTTCAGCACTTAAAAATTCATAACTTTTTTATTTCTGATCCGATTTTAATAAATGATATAGCCTACCATTGGAATCCTCTCCCCAAGCCCTTTCCAGTGATATATGACAAGTTATTATACATTCATTTTAAAATTTTCTTGTCACATACCTTAGTATATGTATTACCTAATATTCATAACATTAAAAAAAAACATTAATTATATCTTTAAATTAATATAGACTCTACATGTATTTGAATAATATTTAAATAGGCTATATAGTAATTATATACTATATACTATATTTAAATAGGGCCTAATTTAAAATTATTTAATTTTAATAATGAATTAAATGAATAATGTTAAGTAGGCCTACAGGACAGGTCTAGGGCAGTTGGTACAACAACTTCTAACTCACCTCAGTTTCAATATATGCCTCTTTGAATAGGTTTTATATTTAATGTTGCTTTTTTGCACGGTTTTATTTTGTAAACTTGAAATTATCTTCGCACATCAACATAATATCGTCGCCATGTTGTTTACAAATAGCCTCCCCTGTCGACAGAACGGAAAAATTTTAATTCGGAGATAAGGTTATAATTTTAAATATCTATATAACGTCAATGTTATTTTGACTTTATAGGCTAGTCCAAGATAGGCCTATTTAGATTTTAAGTAAACATTTTTTTTAACTTACAATATAGTTGAACAAGTAGTCATTATCAGTATTTAAATATTTTTAAGCCTTTTAACAATTGACCTAATTATAGTTATTTAACCTATTTAATATAGGGAATTTGTGTCAGTTTGGCTGATTTGTATATATATAATAAAATCTAGCTCCTTGAGGCGATTTTTTATTTTCCATTCATTTTGATTTATTTCAGTTGGGTTTATATTTGCAACAAGTAACAGTTGGGAATCATAAGATTTATTTAATATCTAGTCAAACAAACAAAAAGTATAGATTAAAATATGTATAAACTAATTTTGACCTTCCTTTGAACATTTTAACTGGTACTTTGCTTTGATTTTTTTTTACTTTTTTTTTTTTTTTTGGAAAAATGGCTGAAAACATAAATAATAGGGATTTACTTTAAAATAATAAACTTTTCTTGTATGTGTGTTAATTGTTTTGTATTAAAGGAAAATGACGAACTATTATGGTTTGATCCGACCCATTTTAAGAACTATTCTTACATTAGAACGAAATATTTTATACCAAAATATATTCAGGTGAGTGTTTTTATGAGCTTTGGGCTTGGGTTTGTCATTTGTACTTTTGTTGTTAGGCTAGTCTAGGCTGCAGGTTTTGTTACACTTTGAATCACTTTGAGACTTTGTTGTTGAAAATTGTTGCTTTGAATTTTAAAAACAAAAACTAATTTGACAATTTTTGTGAGTAAAAACAAAAAACTTCTTAACTTTTTGCATTTGTTAATCGTTAGAATTAGGCCTACTTTTCAGGCTTTTTCAATGGCATGTAAAAATGATAAAATATTGAATATATAAAATATTGATATATTGAAAACGAGCCATCACTCATCACTGACACTCAATCACTCAAAGTCAATATCAATATTAATATTCAATATTTATATAATATTTCACATAGGCCTATTTTTTTTTAATTTAAAATACTTATTTATAATAAAAATATGTAGGGCCTAGGGCTAGGCCTATACTATAGACTATAGTATATTATTTATATTAAAATTTATTAATAAATTTAATAATACTTGTAGTGGTTATGCCCGTCAAAATGACGGAGAAACGAATGACTATAATAATAATGTGTTTAGTTAAGAGAAATGGGAAAAAAAAGACAATTTTGTAATTAAAACTTGAGTAAAAACTTTTCTTTCGGTATTTAGTTTTGTTATTTTTAATTATTTCTGGTCACCCTGACCCTGACATATATATGCTATAAGAATTGTTCCTGTCAAGCTTCTGGTATTTTTAAAAGTAATCATTTATAACTTGTCCTTTATAATTCGAATCTGGTATTAAAAAGTAGCGAACAGTTGTGTTGACTTGACTTGCTAATAATACTATTTAAAAAAAAATTAACAATAATATATACTATAAAAAAAAAAACAAATACAAATTCCAATCATTAAAAAAAGTAAATTAAAAAATGTAGCAGATAATATTATTTCAATACAATCAAATAGAAACTAAAGGTAAAGGGAGAACATTTTTTTTACGGTATTTAATTTTTGCTTTTGTTTTATTGTAACAACAAAACAGTATTTATTGATAATATTTCTTTTGGTATTTAGTTTTTGTTTTATTGTATATATTGTGTCCGGTCCCTGGCATATGCATAAAAATTGTTGCTGTATTTAAAAGTAAACATACTTTGTATCATTTAATTTTTATAGTAGTGTATAAAGTCGCCTTTTAAAGGATGTTCTCAATAGCAACATGAATCCATTAAATAATTAAATAAAAAACATTCGGTTACTTTTTTTTACTTAAAAGGATAATGCAAACATCTATAATGAAAAAAGAAATGATTTGATAGACATTACCTCATACGCTAGTATTATTTTAAAGTAGGTCTACACCATTCAAACTCTCCAAGCCAAATTGCGGTGTGTAACTTTTAAAAAAGGTCTCGCCGCATTTAAAAAACGACAGCAGAATAGGAAAAATAAACGATAAGACCCTTGCGTTCAAAATAGTAAATCTTGCGTTCAACATAGTAAATGAACGGAAATGGCCATTTGTTAAGTACGGTTATATTTATTTGCATAGTTGGATCTATCATTTTGGATTTTTTAAATCAACACGTTTATTATTATAAGTGATAAAATAAAATTTTCTTTATCAGGACATTTCCAATTTATACATTTAACTTTTGTACCGAGCGGTCAAGCGACCTAGGAGCGTATAGCGATTAAATATAAAAATGTGTAAACATATAAACAAACTGACGGTAATTATATTGATTGATTGGCTATTATTAACTAGGCCTAACTATTATTATTGTAAATAGTTAAGTTATAGTAATAGAATAGTAGACCTATAGTCCTATAGAATATAATATTAGGCTTATATGATTATATTATAATATAGTAGCCTATAATATAGTGAATATAGTATAATATAGGAATATAGGCATAAATGATATAGTGCATAGGCCTAATGACTAATATAAAATGCAAGGTTCATTACTGAATTACTGGTGCCAGGTGTCTCTGGTTAATATTGAATAGGCCTATATTTAGTATATAAATATAGATAGCCTATGCCTATAGTCACTATAATATAGTGCCCTATAGCCTATTTAAAATATCTTATCTTATATAAATATTACAGACGCTCCTTCTATAAAGAAGATTTTTGCTTCCAACGCTCATCCGTGGTCCAAGTCTAGTCTTGCATCTTATTAATGTTTTAAATAATGTTTTAAAGTTACTGGTTTTCCTGGTTTGTTCAAGCAACCCATTCATTCCATGCCTGTTGCCACTCGGGAAGAAAGAGTACTATTATATAATTATATATATGCATTAGTTCTTGCATAAAATAAGGGATAAGGAAAGTGTATTTGTCTTTATATAAAAGGGTGTTAATGGGTTGTATTTCTAAATTAGAGTTTAATGCCTTTATGCATTATTACTACCTTTTACTCTTTACCCTTCTGTCCAGTGTTTTTAGGTTTAGTGATTTGACTATTGGTATTAGTTACTCTTGTCAGTTGTGAATATTTGCTAGTTATGAACCTTGCAGCTCTTTTCTGATTTGTTCTAATTACTTTATAGTTGATGGGTCTCATATAGATGATGCATATTCAAGTATAGGCCTAACTAATGTGAGATAGCATTATAGTTTTAAATTTTTTTACATTTGTAAAAGTTCCTTTTTATGAATCCTATTTTGATCCTTAGAGCTGGTGAAGCAGCGTTCACCAGCTTCTGTGGTCACGGCAAACTAGCCTACTAGGGGATTGTGTGGTCAGCAAAATTCCCCAGCTGCTTGTCTTCACTTTGCCCAAACTAATGTCAGGTACCCATCAGAGCTGAGTAGACTTAGGACACCCTCTAGACCTGGGGAAAATCCTAGCCTTCACCAAATCACACTGCCGCTTGGTTATGTGCCCCATATATCCTTTAGAGACTGACAAATTTAGGTAGACACAAAATCGAATACCGGTATTGTGAATTGTTATATACCCATAGCTTTAAATTAAGTTCCTATATAAAGTTAGAAAACATTTATTATCTTAAATTGAGTTCTTATATATAAATTTAGATCTATTAAGTTCTTAATAAAGTCAGAAAAACTAATCAGACATTTTTAGCTAGTAGCCTTGCAAATTGCAATACAAATTATAAAAGAAATTGTAATTAAAAGTAAGAGTTGAAAAATTCGTAAATAAAATATCTCGGCCTAGTTAATATTTAACTATAATATAATTATAATAAAATAGATTAAAAATATGCTTGTCCAACTGGAGCCACATTTCACATGAATAAGAGCTGCATGTGCCTCTTAAAGCCACAGTTACCTACCCTTTATATATGTAGGTGATAGTTATAATTAATGGACTTTAAGATTTAGTCTAGACATGCAAACAGTAAGTTGAGTCTGCTATTATACATTTTGTGTGACTAATCACTAATCATCAAAATCATTTTTTAAAACCTTCAGTGTGCGTTTGTTCTAGTTAGTTCAATGAATTTGAGCTATAGATATTTAGAGGGTTCTGGTCTTGTCCCATTGCTGTGTATTATTAGTCTTTTATGAAGTGAACACAAAATGATTTAAAAGACTTTACTGTAAAATTCTCTTTTCTTTGACAAAGCAAACCAAAAAGAGAGTTTCAAATGATAATAAGATAACATTTAATAAGATTTCTTTATTGATCCAAACAAATGGAAATTTGTCCTGATTACAGATGTTTTGTCTTTCAGTTTCAGCATACCGGTAGTTTAAATAATATAAAAGAATTATTTGTATTCAAGCCCAGAAATGGCACAATTTATCATATAAGAAAAAGTTCATTAGTAGTATTAGTAGTCAGCTATTGTATTAATGGCTGACTGAAGCCTTGACACTTCATTGACAGTATATTTCTTGTTGCGTATATTTGTGTAAATTATCATGGTAGATAGTATGGCCTGTGGATGACGCACAATAATTCTATGTCGGGTCTGCATATCCTTCTTTTTGTTGTAATGCAGTTGATATTGCACTATTGTTTGTTTATATAGATAGTTATCCCTCGACCCTTTAAGTTTGTCATTGTTGACAGATCTGTCTAAGTTAAGCAGATAAAATGTCCACAGACGTATTCCTCCACTATGGCCACATATATTTCGCCTTGTTCATTTAAGAAATGTTTATATAATAATATATAGTTAACAAAATAGCCTATTCAATTCTGATTCAAACCTGAAGACCTGATCTTTCGGAGTATTTATTTCTGTTCATAATTGAGAAATCATTGCCGAAAAGTAGGAAGATTTAAATTTTGCTTTTTTATGTTTTGTTTTTATTTATAGAAAAATAATTAATGTAACTATAATGTTACAGATGTCAGAGTACCCTTTCATTCTGTGGAAGAACAACGCCTTTCTTACAAAACAGTTCTCACAACAGATCTGGAGTACATCACAACCATGAAGTGCAGTTTATGAGAACATTCTTCAAGCTGCCCAATTTAAATCCACTTTCAAGTTCAAAAAGAAAATCATATGCTGAACGTCGGATTCTTGGGTAAAAATATATTTAGTTTTATATATTATTTAGTATATTATTTTAATGCCAGTAAATGCATGATTTAGAGGTATAAAAAAAACATCTACCGGGTATATCATATGAAAACCATGAAGTAGAGGCTAAATTGTTCTGTTGATTTTTGTAACTGCACATTTTAAAATTATTCTAACTTTCAATTGTGTATCTTAATTTTATTTAATAGATATTCTATGGAACAGATGTATACTATAGTTGCGGATGTCGGATCATATAAGGAATTTATACCATGGTGCACCAATTCCAGTGTTTATGATGTAAGGCCCACTGGATGCAAAGCCAAAATGGAGATAGGCTTTCCTCCATTGTCTGAAAAGTATACATCAACAATAAAATTAGTTCACCCAAATCTTGTGCATGTAAGTTACTTAAATGCTTAAGTTTTTTTATATTATAAGCTCCTTATTCTTCATAATCTGGTGTTATTTTCTTGTGCTAAAAATGTCTTTTTAGTAATTACTACATTTGATTGAACAAAAACATTTAGTTTATTATTTTCAGAATATATTTTTCATATGGTCCTTGTTTGTTACATCTATATATATAAAATAAGAGTGTTTGTCCGCATATGGGTCCCCATTGGTCAATTTGAAACATTGTGAGTTTGTGTCACTGACCTATTTAGGTCTAGGCCTATATACTGTAAGCAAAAAGTAAGCCTATATCATCATCATCTGTCCTTTGGGTTCCTTGTGGAACATAGTGCCTCGGTCAAAGCATGCCACTCATCACGGTCTCTTGCTAGTCAATTCTTCCCAGCTCTTTCCAGTTCTTTCGGTTTCATCCAGTATGCTTTGTCTCCATGTTCGCTTGGGTCTTCCTCTATGCCGTTTACCCTGGGGATTCCACTCTAAGGCCTGTCTAGCTCTGTTGTTGTTATCTTTCCTGAGGGTGTGTCCAATCCATCTCCACTTCCTTTCCATGATTTGTTGTTCTACTGTTCTTTGTCCACACCTCTCCCACAGCTTGGAGTTTTCTACCTTGTCGAACCATTTTATTTTATTTTATATATACTGTCTAATAATTTTTCACAACGGACATGTGTCTTCGCTAGTTAGTCGTAAACGTAGCGGACTGCTATGCGAGCGGCCCGGATTCGATTCTCCAGTTAGACTATACCTTTTTTTTTCGACAATTTTTTTTTCTAACTTTTAAAAACAAAAGACATTGTAAATCTATGGGCAATTTAGATTTTTGTTAAATAAAAATGCTTGCCTATTTTTTTACCCGATTACAATATTTATTTTAAATTACTTTCCTAAAAGTCTTCAGTAAAAAAAAAATAATTTAAATATAAGATTTATAGCTTTCTTTTAAGTGTAGATTACACATTTTTTATCTGCACCTTATACAGTCCTGTTTTTTTTTCACCCGGGCAATGTAGCTTGTTTTCAATAAAAAACCAATGACTGTTTTGTCTATACAAGGTTGAAACAGCTTGGGAAATTTTGGCATTATTTTTAAATTTTGTGAAAACTGTTAAAAGTTTTGTGAGTTTTTCAGTAACGGATAAAATAGATTGAACAATATATATTTTAGTGAGAAGTAAATAATTAATAACTGTAGTTTAAAAGTCCTTAACTCCATTTGATCTTTTCTTGAAATTTTAGTCTGAATGCACTGATGGTAGATTGTTCACGCAGCTATTAAGTATATGGAGATTTAGTCCAGGTATCTCAGGAAATCCAAACACGTGTACCCTTGATTTTTCAGTAAGTCTTGGTTTTGTTTTGTCTTAAGTACATTTTCAGTTTACTTGTTTATTTTAATTGCTGGTTTTTTTTTTAAGGTCACAAATTTAAACACTGGCAAATTCTAATAACCCCATTACAAATAAAGAGTCATAATAGTAAACCCTTCCATTGCCAAACTATCATCAATACCTTATTTTATCTCATATCTGTCTTTGACAATCTCACAGAGTAGTGCCATGGTTGACAAAAAATACAATTCTTCTTAAAAAAAAATTTAGTGGTTGGTCACTTGTGGTGTAAAATTGTGAGAATTTCTTTATATTCTATATGCAAGTTGTCACAGATCATAACAGTCTACCTTTTCCCATTCACTAATTATATTTTCCATTACTTTTTTTTTTTAGGTTGTTTTTGAATTTCGCTCACAGCTTCATTCACATGTGGCAACTGTATTTTTTGATGAAGTGGTCAAGACAATGGTGAATGCCTTCCTAAAAAGGGCGCGCTCCATCCATGGACCAGAATCTATACAGAGTCAGAAACCTAAAGTTATAGACTACACCTCTTGATGCTGCTAAGAATTACTGAACTTTTCTATGTATACACTGGTAGTTTTTCAGAAAATCTTATTAATATTTTGGTGATTGGTTTATTCCCAGAGAAAGCTATTGTAACAAAAACACTAAAGCAAGGGAAGTAATGCTCAAATATTCCTTTTGCTTTATCCCTGATTTATTTTTTGTATTTATGATTACTCTAGAATAATTGAATTAAGTAATAGTTTACAAAATGTACATAATCTGAAAATCAGTTTTTAGCCTATTACTTGCAACAGTATGTTGCTTTGTTTATGTATATATTTTATAAACATTTGTGATAGTTTGTGATCATACTATACAGAGAGGGAGGGGTGGGCATCTCTTTCTCCCCTATACTTCTCACACTAGGCATGTTTTAATATAGTAAGCTATAGACATACCCTCCCTGTGGTGTGTGCCCATTTTAATGAGAAATAGGTTTCAAACATGCCATAAAGAAAAGTGAGTTAACATGTACATTGATGGAAGGTGGGGGTTGTTAGCCAGTAATACTCAGTCCTTAGTTCAGCCCATAATCCTATTTAATAAATCACTTGTTGTCTTTATAGAGAATGTCTGGTTGAGATAAAATCATACTATCTTCTTACCACGTTCTTTAACAAAGGTACAAAAAGTGTAAAAAAAATGGTTAAATAAAGCATGTAATTCAAGCGAATGACAAAAAAGAACTCAATAGACCCGGTGTTAAATGATCTCTGAGTTGTTTTGATTTCTTATACAGTTTATCAAAAAAATGACTTTTATTGATCTGGTAGTGATAAAGATTTTATATGTAAAATCCCCATTGTGTACAAAATATAGATTTTATTTAAAAACTTACAGAAATTTTCTAGCAATCTAAAATACAATGTCTATGAAAAAAATAAAGGTATTAAAACAAACATCTGTTTTTTTTCTTACACTACTGGTATTAGCCCTTAACACAGCTGTTTCATTGTATAATTAGATAATAAAAGTATTGAAACTTTTAAAAAAATGCAATGTTTAAAATTGCTTTTCTTCTTTATAAAATATTTTATAGTTATTTAGATTTCTCTAAGACATACTGTGACTGCTTTGCAGTTTAATAAATTTAATTTGCTAACAAGGTGATGTAAAGAAAAAAAAATGTTTAGTTTCTTAGAGAGAAATTAAATTACATATACAAAATTTACTATGTAAAATAAACTCTAGATATGTGGACACAGAGAAATGTGAAAGTGCAGTGATATACAAGTATAAAGCCAATCTGTTTAATGAGTTAACTCTTTAACTACCATGAGCCGCATTTTGCGGCTCAAGCCAGCCGTCTCGCAAGACCACGAGCCGCATTTTGCGGTTCAGAAACCCTTATACATTTATTTTGTCCAAATCCAATCCAAGATTTAGAAATAATAAACTAACGTCCTTGTTTTTAATCGTCTACTTCAGTATTCGTTCTTTTCAGATGTAAATATTTACTGGAACACATGTTTTTTGTGTTTAAAAGTGATTTTTTGGCGATGTCTGGTTTAATTTTCCATTTTTTTCCCTTAGTATTCTTACTGTACTTGTGTTTAGTTTTTTGTGTGTATCTTTGTTATTTGTGAACAAAAATTAATGAAATTTGAAGCGAGTGTTTTCAATAGAATTCTTAATAGGATCGCAAAGTTTCTTTTTTATTCGGATTATTCTTTTCGGAGTTATTAGACTGTAAGTTGAATATTTCTTATTTGTTTGTCTTTGTTTCTAAAACAACATTCTTACTTTCACCTTAACTTTCACACTTATTCTAGAATTAAAAAATGTTCTATTAGCATATTGTAGATACACTTTTATTTCTGCTTATTTTGATATGTAACACTTAGGACTTCATTCATAATAAAGCTGTAAAAAAAGCTTTGATTGCGTTGGGCCTATGTAAAAAAATAAGGTAATGAAAACGGGCTGGCCATACGGGCAAAACCGGGGGAAATGCCATGGTAGCTATTGAGTTAATAAAGGTTTCAAGAAAAGCATTAAAATTATTTTTTTATTATATAATTATAATCACACATTTCTTAAAGTCTAAAGATGATCTATTTTCACCTTATGTTATTTGTATCTTAGAATCATGGTTCACGTGATTTGGGAAAGTTTTGACAAAATTAGTTTGATTTTTCATGTTAGGGATAGTTGATCAAGGTTTGGGAAAGTTTGCGAATTTTGCTAAAATGGACAAAACTGCATGAGAAATATTTATTTTAAATGCTAAAATAGTGAATACTGGAACTAGCCTATGCGCTTAAGTTAAGGAGTCCTTTCCTATCATGTGTTCTTCTAAAATTACTCTATAGGCTCTTAACACAAACATCCACCAACATTAGAGGCTCTTAACACAAACATCCACCAACATTAGAGGCTCTTAACACAAACATCCACCAACATTAGAGGCTCTTAACACAAACATCCACCAACATTAGAGGCTCTTAACACAAACATCCACCAACATTAGAGGCTCTTAACACAAACATCCACCAACATTAGAGGCTCTTAACACAAACATCCACCAACATTAGAGGCTCTTAACACAAACATCCACCAACATTAATCTTTTTTTTTATATTTGGACTACAGTACCTATATACACTACGGTACCAGGCATTAATACATTTCACACATACCTGTTTAAACTGGTTTGTCATTTTTGTGTCAAGTTTAGGCATTTTACAATGATTTTAATTTTAGAGTAAAAACCTTGTAGAGCCTTTCAATTTGTTGTTTTAAAAAGATACAGTAACTGCACAGAAATAAAATTTCCTAAACATGACTTAATGTTGACTGAATTAATAATTAGTACCAGTACATACGGTAAGTTGAAAGGGAAAAGTGGAGTATAAAAAAGTAATATTTTTAATTCTAAAAGAATGTAAAAGTAAAAACTTTAAAAAAATAAAGTGATCCAGCATTAGTTATAGGAAGTCATACTTCTAAGTAAGATTAAATCTATGGAAATGTCAATCTTTATATGCATTATTTGAAATAAAGTACTGTATTGACATTTTAAAGCCCTTCCCCAAAATCAATATATAAAAAATAAATAGAGTCCTGTAGACAGTAAATTCATTCTACAGATTCAAAGAAGTTCTCTTATTGGGGTTCAGCAATGGTGGTGATGCCATTACAAGACTTTTGTCTTTATGCTTACCTCTCTTACCCGTATCTTGGTAAACCCTGTTATGTTCATAAATCTAGCTAAAAAATTGGCTTACAAATCAGCTATTGACAATCCCTGCCTCTGAGGAGAAGGAGATATTTTGACAAATATAGGAAACTGTCGGTATTGGTAATGTAAAAAGGACTACAAATTTTACCCTCTGGTTGTAATAATTACAACAGCTAAAATACTATTTTCCTATTCTATCAACAGACATCCTTTTCCTAGAATAATTACACTTTACAAACTGTAATGACACTCTTCTATACATGATTGATATCGCTATCTGCCTCACCCCCTCCCAAGCCATCTCTTAACACTATATAACTTAAAATTTCAGTTTCAGAATCTTTACTGTTTAAAGCCCAAAGTTCATAAATTAATTGGTGTGCATTGTTAGTTTAACAATTTAAATAACAAGCACGTCCCTCTAAGGTTGATGGCAGCAGAGCAAGTTGAACTCAATGTCCTTTTTAAGTACCAAAGAAAAATATTGAAAAGAGCTTACTGTGTCTGATGATTTTATAAGTAGCCTTCTTTTAAGTAAAAAAACAACAGTAAACACAAATGCGTAAGATGTGTATTTGTTTTGATTCACTTTTAATTGGTTTTGAAGTTAAAAGTTTAACAACATACATAATATGTTTAAAACATGAGCTGAAACAACAGTAACTTTATGTTCCTACAACACACATACTTAAAAAAAATAATGAAATATATAAAGGCCTATATAAAATATATCGAGTAAGTACTGGTGATCTGAAACATATACTGTATATAACAGTCTATTTATTGAATATAGCCTTACTGAGCATTAGTTAATTTATAAATATTGTTGTACTAAAAAAAAGAAGTATTTACAAGTTGTATAACCATGCCCCAGTCAAACAAGACAATGTTCATCAGAACCATGTCCCAGTCAAACAAGACAATGTTCATCTGAACGTTTGGACGAATCTAATCTTTTCTGACCTTAGAAGTGAATGTTAAACTTGGAATCCTCACCTCCAAAATGCAAGGTAGGGTAACATTCTCAAATCATACTTTCTCCACAAAATTCTGAAATGTATGATCATAAACATTACATATTATTATGCTAACCACACCTGTGCCTGTTAGGAGAACATAGCATGGGGGGTTGCTTTCTGTCTCTTCCCTCCCCCTACCACCTATTCATTGAATAAACCCTGAACACTATGGCCATGAAAGGGGCTGTAGTCATGGTTGTACATGCAAAAGTTCATATTTCAATTAGTCAATTAGATTTTTCTTCTGGTCTGCATATAAATGTTCACTCTTTTTTTTAAATATACAATGTTAGATAGAATATTTTTTTTATGTTCTTAATACATTTTTAGACAATTCTTTTTATGAAAGCTAATTTCTTATTTAAACATGAATGTTATGCCATTTTCTAAATGGCAATTATATTTTCAAATCAAATACTAATATGACGTCAATTTTACAACATTTTTGGAGACATCGCAAAATAAAAATACATGACATCCTGTAATAGTAATAGTGATATTCATTGTCATTCATACATTAAATCTAATATAAGTTATGCTTTACAAAAAAACATTTTGATAATCTGATAAAACAGAATGATATGAATAGAGCTACATGTTCATATTATAAAAAAAAAAACTAATTTATAATTAATGAAGAAATGAATATTAATATCACAAATATTGTTGAGACATTGTATAATTTCCCTTGTCAAAGTGTTGGTATATAATATTACTAATGTAGCTCTTAAAAATCATAGTCACAAAAATGTTGAACATAAAAACAGTTATAGGATGTTGATAAAATTATTTATGTATATACACAATGACCAACAATTACTTTCATACAGCAATAATTTTAAAACCAAAATTGTGAACAAATAACGTCAAAGTCAAATATGTTGTTTGTGTAAAGCTCCAAAATGATAACTTTTTAAAATCACTTTGACAGTATGAGATCAGTTTGTAATGAAGTCTGTAGCCACACAAACAAGCTAAATGGAATGAACTGTTAATATTTTGAACACAAGGCATATGCTTCTATAAACTAGAAAAAGGATTTTTTAGGATTATGTGAAATAATTATTGACTACTAAAAAGCAAATTCTTTTCTTAAAATCTATATATTTATGATATATATTTTATTTATATCATATATATTTTTTCTAAAATCGAAAGGTATATACAGTCTATAGTCTATTTATAAATGTATATATATATTTATATCAAAATGGTTAGTTTTCAAAAACAAATCTAAGACATATAACAATTTTAATAGTACACTTATTCAAAAATTCAGCTAAATAAAAAAATGTTTACATGATTTTAGATATAGCATATATAAAAGAAAAAATTTTAGTTTTTAAATTTTAAAAATCGTTACCAGTAGAAAAAAAAGTTGCAGAAAGTAATAAAGGAAGAAAGTGATCAGCAGGACAAAACATTTTGGTTAAGTTGAAATAATAAAACCAATATGTCTATAAAAATGTCAAATGTAAGCTAAGAATTGTGTCCTTGTGCACAACTTCTTTTAGCTTAATCATTGATGAATTGATGCCATATATTGACATCAGCAAGTCTACCAATCTCTTTTTTAGCCATATCTTCATTTCATTTAATTAATATTTAAAAATTATAATACCTGCCGAGTATACGTCTGGCTAAACGTAACATTTTAAATTCTATAAGAATCAAAATAATGCAGAAATTTATTAAGGAGAAAAACACTTTTTGTGACTAATGCTGTATATATTTTGGTTTGTTACATTTGACATAATCAATAATTTTAAGAGAGGTAAATATTGGCATCACTTCTAAATCATAGATCCTAAAACTAATGCAAAGTGGGAGAAAAATATTCTTAAGCTCTAAAACTCTGCTAAAGAACTTATATTTAAAGAAGTTCTGTGTTTTTTACAATACAGTCCTTGTCAGAACTCTTTATTGGTCCAATGTCAGCCAAATATTGGACAACTATTTAAATTTTGCCATCATGTCAGCCAAATATTAGACCAATATTAAAATCTTGTCATATATTTTCCACTCAATATAGGACCAATATTTAAATCTTGACATTTATATATTAGCCCAATATTGACAAATATTTCAACCTTTGCCATCAGGCTTTATTAGCCCAATATTGGAACAATTTTCAAACCTTGACATTATGTTAACCCAACACAAAAAAAAATATTTAAATCTTGGCAATATTTCAAATACTGGTATATGGTAGGCAGTCTTGGGTGCTAACAGGGCTATTATTTTGAACTTGAAGTCCTTGTAAAACTGTCAAATACTTGTGGCAAATCTTTAAATTAAAATCTGCTAAATATTGCACACCCTAAAACAATGAATTAAAAGCATCAAATTGAAAGTGTTAAGGCCTAGTTACTATTTTTTGTTGAAAAAAAAATATTTTGCAATCAAACTATTTATCTAATTTTTAATGTAACCAAGTAACAAACTCAAGAATGTTGATAAAACATTGTCTATAGTACTAAATGATGTGAGATAAAATACTAATTTACATTTACTATTAACTATAGGATAGCATATTAAAAAAAACATTTTAAAAAAAATCAAGTTCACAAAGTATAAAATATGTAAAAGTAAAATTGACAAGCGTCTTAAAGTTATGTCAGCGATATTAAAAAATTATAAGAATTTTCACTTTGAAAGGATAGAACAGGCGGCTAACATTAAAGCTATTGAAATAATATATATGTACAGACATTTTTTTGTGTTAAATAAAACTATTTAATAAAGATCGTTTTTCAACATTCAGAGCTCTTGATTCGTCATCACTTATAGGAATGACAGCAGTAGTAAAATCTGAGGAGTTGCTTGCCAAGCAATACATGGGTTCTTTCCCATGACCACAGCTGATGCCTTCCACCATATTGATCACTGCCATTATAAATCCACACACTGCGATCAGAATGCCAAAAAACATCAAAAGAATAGCAGGAATGTTCCTTTTTGAAAATATGGCATCTTGCCTTAGTCTCATTACACAAGCAGCAGGGATTATATATGCCAGTGGAGCAGCTGCTAGTATGCCCTGTAGAAAAAATTCATCAGTTTACATAAAGGTAAAAGTGAGATATATTTTGCATTTATGTTTGTGTAATGATATTTGTTATATAAGTACTTTTAAGCTAATAGTTTAAAGCTTAGGCATCAAAAATCAATATAGATCATTTTATTTTTATTACGGTATATCTTGGCTATTATAAAGTAAAATATATTTTTGGCTAATTTAAATTCATGTACTTCTACTTTAGTTCTAAATGTTTTATACAATTGTAAGCTTATATTATTTGTATTTTTGTATTATTTTATATTTTATACAGATGACTATTTTCTTATTGAACCCTTACATTAAGCTCCAACACTGTTCCCAAACAATCAGTTGCCATTGAAATTGCACCAGTGAGAACAACAATCACAACTGTGACCGTCACATGTCTCCATAGCGGGGATTCTGGGGTTGAGGGAAATATGGCAGTCTCAACAACCTGGAATTATATAATTATATCCAGAGAATAAAGACAATAAATAAAAACAGCTCAATTAGATAGCATTATTATATTTTGAACAATACATTTCATAGATTAAAAAGCTAACAATTATTTTAAGAAACATGCATTCATTAGCAACTAAGACTTAAATGATCAAGTTAGTTCATTTATTTTAATTTTAAAAGACGAATAATTTGAGAAAAAAGAATAAATGTGATGATGCCACCCCATGAACAAGTACGGAAGTCTGTAAAACTTGGTAAAACTGAATTTTCAATAAATGCAAAATAATGTGAAAAAAAGGTCCTATGTCTTTTGTATATGATTAAGGAAAATGTCTTCTACTTCTAAAGATACAATTTTTTAAAGTCAATTAAATAGGCCTATTATTTAAAATGTTTATAACTTTAGCAACTTGTGTATTGACTCATCATGAATGTGTTTGCTAAATTTCTTATGATATTCATTCATCCTCATAATATTTAATTATCTGTTGCAATGCTAACTAGTTAAAAATCAGTGCTGTTTTCTTTTTCATTTTCCTTAAAAATGACTTCTCTTACTTTTACTTGTGTAATTTTGAATAACTTTTGAACTAATAGAATATATCCAAATTTTATCACCAATTTATAGATAAATAAATTAGCTCTAATTAAACGCCTACAACTAAATATCATATTTTGTCTCTTTCATTACCATTTCAGGGAGTTGCATCACAAATGTAGGCCTACATTTTGACAATTGGCCTTAGATGTAAATGGGTTATTCCAAAAAAATAATGTAAGTAATCAATGGCATAAAAATTTAAAGATAACCTCTCTGGTGACAAAACATTCTACAGGATATGTCAGCATGATAGTAATGGCAAAGAAAATTCTAGAAATGTTCATGAGTATGTCGTCTCTACAATAGTTTTCCAGCAGATCACCTATTAGAAGAAACAAACTTTTAGAATCCATAACCCACATACTTGACCTACATACCAATACAGTCAAGCTTAATAGTTACATATGAGCCTTACATAACAGTAAAAAATAATAATTATATATTATTCTTACATAAAAAGTAATATTTATACTGCATAAGTATTCATTCAATGTTATGACTTTTACTGATAGTGACTTTTAAGCTTATATATGTTCTTTTTATAAAAAAAAACTGTCATTGGCAGACACCTATGAGTAGCATACAGACACCAAAGCTATGGAATTACCAGTCTATAGCCAACAATTATTTGTATAAAAGTGAAACAATTACTAAACAAGTACCTTCTGTAAAACCGGTGAATGATGCATAGCCGGTTATTCCCAGTATGAGCAACATGACCATGGCGAAGAGCACACTTAAATGGGTTACAAACCCCCAGCGTTTTTTGGTTGGATTTTCAAGTGAAGAATGTATTAAAAATGTATTGTGGTGGCACATGTATGCTGTGAAAGAAAGACAAAGTCCATTATTTTTTGTTTTGTTCTGATCATTTTATACTATAGTGTTTTTTTGTTGGTGTTTTTTTACCAATCAGTGAGTGCTGTTAGCGTACTTAAAAAAATAAACTATATGATTAGGCCCTATTTCTATTTTCACTAGGTGTGAAAAAAGTAATTTAGCTAATTCAAGTGAAGTTTCACTATTTAAAAAAAAGTCACAACAAATGTTTTAAAAAAATAACAAGTAAATAAAACATAGACAATCAAAGAAAAAGCTTTGTTATTGGATGCCAATAATAACTCTTAATAACTTGGACAATAATTGGTAGATTAAATAAAATGTTTGCCTTAAAATATGAGCAAAAGCAAGGCAAATGGAAGTAAAAATGGAAATATGAGCAATAATATAAGTCCAGTTTTATGTTTGTGCCTGAGTAGGTGGGTCCATAAATCCACTTGAATGTGTATCAATGAAATAAACAAATTACAAGCATAGATTTTTTAAAGCATTTCCAGAGGAATTTAGTTTAAAAATGTGTCTCAGTCTCTGTATGTTATGTTGATATCATAATTTCTATAATTTAAAAATATTAATTTTCTAATGTGATAAAATACTTTTTATTTATAATTGTATTACCAAACGCCATTATTCCCACAGCTTGTGACACGTTGTAATTTGCAAATTGCCAAGCATCTGCAGTTGGAGAACTGTCATAATGTAAACATTGTTATTAAATTGGTCATGAATTAGCAAATTATTAATTTACATCAATAAAATCAATGGATGGTATAAAATACATAGTTCCACTTTCATCAACTCATTAAAACAAAAGATAAAATGAGTTTTTTATATTTTAATATTTTATTTGTGTAAAGATAGGCCTACAAGTAATAGGCCCTACAAGTAATAGGCCCTACAAGTAATAGGCCCTACAAGTAATAGGCCCTACAAGTAATAGGCCCTACAAGTAATAGACAATAATAGGCCCTACAAGTAATAGGCCCTACAAGTAATAGGCCCTACAAGTAATAGGCCCTACAAGTAATAGGCCCACAAGTAATAGGCCCTACAAGTAATAGGCCCTACAAGTAATAGGCCCTACAAGTCCTAGATTAGGCGACAGTAAAAAAAAAAAAAGAAAGAAAAACAGAGGAAAGAAGAGATGGGATTAAAACTTTTAACATTGCAGGAATGTTACTGCTGTCTTTACAAGCATTGAATCAGCAAATATAAATTCATTACTTTCAAATCATAAGCCATTCAAAAAATAAAAAAAACAAAAAAAAATGAAACAATATTTACAGTGTTCCAATAAAAGTACTCAGCCTGATAATCACAGCAACCATTATGAAAATTATAAGTAAAATCGACAAGAATGCCCACTGTCAGAAAAAAAAAAAAAAAAAAATTGAATTAATCAAATTATATACTGATTAAATTTTAATATGTATAAATTGATCAAATTTTTTATAATTATTAAAAAAGTGCTACATCAGCATTCAGTACTGGCTCATTTCTGCTTAGTTTTGGTTAGGAATAGACATTAATTTTCAAAGGGAGAGCATTTTTCATGGTCTTAATTTTGGAATTATTAGGCTATGTATAGACTCAGATGTTTTTTTTTACCAATTTATAGGCTAGTCTAGTTTAAAGTAGAAAATCTAAAACATCATTCACAGTTTATTGCAGTTTATTTCAAACAAAGGTGGGCCAGCACATTATGCTGATTGGGAGATTATCCAACCTAACTAAATAATTAACTAAATTATATTTACTGACAAAATATATCTATGTTTCTTGGTTAAACAAGATTATCAATTCTGTTGAAATACAATTAGAACTTTTTTTTTATCTCACCTTGCCAAGTTTAACAATATTTTTGTAAAGTGACAGAGGCAATGTGACACAAATAGAAATAACTGTAATGATGAACTGCCGATTACCCAGCACAGAATGAATTAAAGTAGGACCTGGGAATGATACAAATAAGGATCATTAATTATTTTTTTTTTAAAAGAGATGTCATTATTGGTAAAGAGTATTTTAGTAACCTTTTATGTCTATATTTGAAAGTTCTAATATAAGATAAGATAAGATACAATTGCTTTATTGATCCAAGTAAATGGAAATTTGATTTGATTACATAAATTATGTCTTTCAGCATACTTAAAACAATATTAAAGAACCATTTGTACTCAAACACAGCATTCGCGCAAACTATCATACCATTTATCATACAAGGAAAAAGTAGGCCTATCATTTAGAAGTCAGCTATTGTGCCATTGTATTTCCTGGCTGAAAGATTATTCTTTTGAAAGAAAAACTGTTATAATATTTTTAATTTTCTTATTGCTTTTTTTTTTTTATCCACAACAGTTTAGATTTATTTCCAGACAGTAAAAATGGAAAAGATCTAAGTGAATGTATTAATGAAACACACAAAATATTAGTGAATAATTACTTACTTTCACCTCCTATCCAAGCAATAAATTTTGTGATTGTATCACCAATAATTACATTGTAGCTGACCATAGCTGTAAAATAGAGAATTAGAGTGTATATAAAATTTACATTTAAAATTTATTTACTTTTACAACAGCAAATCCTTTTTTTTAAATGGAAGAATGAAACAAAAATGTTTGTTATTTAGTATTTGTTATTTAGTAGCTATAGGAATTCTTCTTTTCTTATAACTATATTTATTATAGGCCTATCAGAATAATGAGCAAGCAATTTATAAATTATGTAAATTATTAGATAAGACTTAAACCATGGACATGGATAAGCACAGAAAGACAATGTGTTTGACTGTTATAAGGTAAAAAAAAAAAATTTAACAAAAGAGTTTATAAGCAACTAAAAATTATGAAATCACACATTATTACAAGACTGCTTAAGGAATTGTGATAAGCTTAAACTATATGAAATCTGCAAGATAAAAATTGTAATTCACTTAACAAATGTATAGCACAAGTGCTACACTAAATAGCTCACCATTATTTCACTCAACAGAACCTGTAGCACACACAATATATTATCTACACAAATAAACATTTTTTCTACACATATTATTATTAATTTCATAAACTACAACATTATCTACATGTATTATGTACATTAATCTCTACATTATATGTGTATTTTATCTCTAGAGCTAAACCCAGCATTTGACAGAGTACTGAATCTGAGTATTCGGAAATACTATTTGCTGTAACAGGGAAATAGAGGCAACTCCAAAGTTTTTCTATCTAATGGAAATCATATAAAAATGTTATGATCTCCCCCAAATTCCAACTTTCCCCATGTCCTGTTATGCACTTACTTACAATTATAGCAGTAGTAAGGACTTTGTTAAAAGTTTTCAAGTTCGACTTAGGTAATAAAAAGATTGATATGCATTGAAAAATAAATTTTTTATTCTGTCTTGTAATTATTTGTATGCCAATTTTTTGCCAAGGCAAATACAGTAATTTAGAAAAACATGATATTTGGTCATGGTGAATGTCTGAGGAGACTTCTGGTTAGATGTACATTATTTTTACACGTATTCTCTACATAGACCAGAGTGAACACAACCTGTCATCACACATATGTGCATCTACATAGATCACAGTAAAAAAAAAAAACACCTGTCATAAAGTCACTGTAGCTTACTGCACTTGTGTCCATGTTAATATATTTAATATTTTCATCACAGTAACAAATTGCATTCACTCTTAGTCAAATTGAAAACATATGTACAACTCCATACACATACAATGGACAATATATAGACAATTAATATAGACAATTAATATAGACAATGAAACTTTATTTTACGTTTTTGCCAGACAAATTTAGTTCATTTAAAGCTAAATATAATATACTAGATAGGAGTTATGAGATTTTTTGGTATTTTAACTACCAGATTGTGAAGTGTAAATCATTTCACCAATATGTACTCACCAATAAATGGGTAAAGAAATTGTAAAACTGTCAGAATATAGAAACCTGTTCGTCCATATGCCACCAAGACCATATCCTTTAAAAATAGACATATTGAAATCATTATTTGTCTTCTCATGCTGTGGGATCTGTATATGTTCATAAATAATTACATTTAAAGGTGATGTCAAAAACTTGGTTAACGAAAAGCAAGTCATAGATATATGTGAAAACAACAGTATTCAATCAAAGATGAATAAAAATGTATTCTTTATTTATCAACCTGATAAGTGTCTGTATTGGACAGATGACCAGCCTCTATCAAAACTATAATGGAGTAATCTGCAATATAGAGAAACTGGTAAAGATAGCTGTTTGGGGGAATGGGTATAAATACAGGCAGAAAGACAGGCACTGTCAGGCAGACAAACAGAAGAGACGGGTAGGAGGGTAGTTAGTTAAACAATGTCAGAATGGAAAAATCAAGTCGTTAGATAGAATGAGACCGTCACACAGGCCTGTAGAGCCTGGATTTGTAGGTAAATATACAAGAGGCAGACAGAGAGTAGTTGGATAGAATAAGGTACAGACAGGCAGAAAGACAGATGTTACAATATATGTAAGGAAAGATGAAATTCATTGATGGAGGGATGGGTATAGAGACAAACCGAAAGACAGGCAGATAGAAGTAAAGTCAGATAGATCTAGAATGAGTCAGACAGCTGAAGCAAAATGCAGACAGAGAGACACACAACAAACACAGATATAATAGGTGTACATAAGCAAACATTTAGATAGATAGATAGATTAATAGATAGAAGATAGATAGGCTTTAATAGATAGCAGATAGATAGAAAATAGATAGATAAATAGATAAAGAGATAGATAAGCTTAGATAGATAGATAGATAGATAGATAGAAGGATAGATAGAAGATAGATATAGATAGATAGATAGACAGATAGATAAATAGATAGACAGACAGACAGATAGATAGATAGATAGATAGATAGATAGATGATAGAGAAAGATAAAAGGGATGATTAAAAGATTCATGTATTTATAGCTTTACTACATTAAAAACAAAACTACCTATTTTCTGTTTCTAGGATTTCAATTTTTCAACAAGCCTTTAAAAAAAGGGATCCCTTTTATATTACGTACTTTTACGCTGATCCAATTTTAACTTGATTCACATTCCTTGATTGATATATCAATATAGCTTCTTAAATCTAAAAAATGTTTCAGGCTTCACTGACCTATATAACCGAGGCTTTAACTGGGAAAATTTTTAATTCATATCTTAACCCTCAGGTCACTGTGGCGCTGATTTTTAAAAATACTTTTTTTTTAGCTGGCACTATATTATTATCATTATGGGACCAGTTGGAGTTGACAGCTCAGTTAGGTCTACATCATTTGTGGGACCAGTTGGAGTCTGTGCCGCGAGTTGACAGCTCAGTTACATCATTGTGGAACCAGTTGGAGTCAGCGCCACAGGTTGACAGCACAGTTACATCATTGTCTGGGCAGGTTTATCAAGCATAGTTTTTTTTCACCCGACCATGTTAACACTCTCCAAGAATATTTAGGCATATTTCGATTGAATTCCTGTTTACATTCACGACCCATCCGTTAAGCACTTATAACGGTTTTTAACTAATAAGGTAAACGCATTAAAAAAAAAAAAAACTAGAGCGATGTTTAGCCTACCACTGTTTTTAAAAAAAATAAAACATTGGTTGTTTTTTTTTATAAAGACAAGTTAGTCACAAGTTTACTTTGAATTTTACTTTGATATAGCCCTATAGCCTATAACACTAATAGGCTATACCAGGGGTCGGAAACCTGTGGCTCTATTGATGGCTGCATCTGACTCGCAGACAAATGTTCGATTAAAAAAAATGTTTCTTTAGACGCCTTTAATCTACATATTAATAGCATATCAATATTTCATTCTACAAATGAGCTAAAGTCTACTACAGCTCAGCATCAGAAGAATTCAGAGACTTAATTATTGTACTTTTAGTTTCAAAATTAAACAAAATGCACACATTTAGGCTACTTGAATTTTTAGTTTAAAACATAATGTATGGCTCTCATAGAATTACTTTTCAAAATATGTGGTGTCTATCACTCTCTCAGACAAAAAGGTTTCCGACCCCTGGGCTATACAGTCAAAATTAACCTTACGATTAGGCTTTAGATAGATATCTCTGTTTGAATATAGGCTACAATACCTGTGACAAAGGCCACCAAAATGATGAGCAAAAGTCCCAAACCAAACCCAGCTTGCTTCAGCGCAAACGGCATTCCTGGAAAATAAAAAAAATGTTTTTTTTTTTCTAAATTGGCTAAATCATGTGAAAGTCATTCAAAGAATAGATTATGCATTAGTTTACGGTCTATATTTATATTTTGGCTTTGTTATATAAACATTAGATTAGGAAAAATGTTAGTCCCTTGTGTAGGCTATGACGCCACAAGTGTAGGCATATATATTTTTCATATTAAACTAAGCGCGGGGAAAAGACTGGGGTTTATTTTTCGTCAATTGATGCCTCATCATTTAAAAAAAAATCTCGCTCTCCTATTTTCGAATACAAATCGTAAATAGGCCTAGAGTAGAGTCTATAGATAATAACATTTATTAGTTCGTTGAAGGAAACGTATTCTGCTTATTTATGCATGCCGATGCCAGTATTCCATCTGTATTCCATCTGTGAATCTATTTAGGCTATGATTGTCATATTGTAGCTGCTACATTAGATAATATGTGTTCTTAGGCTTTACTTTTATTCATTTATTGTATTATTGTTTGATTTGAAGACATTCTGAATCATTCCTAGACCAGCAATGCCGCTATTGCAAATAATGCAAAATAATATCGACAGATCATTAAACGCTCTTTCCACTCGTATCATCTAGACTTAGGACATGTAATTATATTAGGGCCTATCCAAGTAGTTCTAATTGTATCCACTTGTCACATGTGCTTATGTTTGTGTTCGTTTGCAAATAAAACGAAATACGTGTGAAGTTCAGTGTGGTTTCAGCCGATAGGCCTTTAGACCTATTATTATAACACCTGTATTAAAAGCGATGTAGGCCCTATACAATAAGATACATTTCCACATTTAGGATATATAAATTGATGTGAAAAATACTTCAACACAAGCCGAGCAGCGATCCATGGAAACACACATGACACAAATAACATCTTGTAACAAAACAAAACTAAGCTTACACACCAACAACTAATAAACACAAACAACAGAACACATTAGAAATGTGTGTTGATCCAATATAGTTGAAAGGTAGCCCTATTGGGAATTTTACAACAGTGGTAGCGCATTAAAAATTTTGCCAGCACCAGTTCTGTAAAGGCAGGAAATTTAATCTTTTATAAACATGTCCGAAAAAGCAATTTAAAAAACAGATCTTGGGAATTGGATTGGGTGTTCGAAATAAAAGAAAAATAACAAATCATTTGTCCCTTGAGCACGGACAAATGCCATTATCTTATTGTCGATATCACAAATTCATTCAAACTGATCCAGAATGTCTTATTTTTTACCAACTCAGTAATCACTCAATTTTAATGTTCTATATTGAGCCTTTACGGGTCACGCCGAGCCACAACGTGTTATTTTGACTCATTGCGTGGTTTTATGTTCATCCACTATGTGTTATATTCATCCACTATGTGTTATATTCATCCACTATGTGTTATATTCATTCACTTTTGTGTTATATTCATCCACTATGTGTTATGTTCATCCACTAAGTGTTATATTCATCCATTGTGTTATATTCATCCACTATGTGTTTTATTCATTCACTATGTGTTATATTCATCCACTAAGTGTTATATTCATCCACTATGTGTTATATTCATCCACTATGTGTTATATTCATCCACTATGTTATATTCATCCACTATGTGTTATATTCATCCACTGTGTTATATTCATCCACTGTGTGTTATATTAATCTACTGTGTTATATTCATCCACTATGTGTTATATTCATCTACTATGTGTTATATTCATCTGAGAGAAAGACTTAGATGCTGTGTTTCATCTAAAGTTGTTGTTGTTTTTTAAATTCACAGCTGTTTTTTTTAAAGTCAAATATTTTGTTTCTCCAGTAAGCAACGAGTACTTATTCGGGTATTCTTATAAGAATTTTTTTTTTTTGTTTCTGCCTTAGCTTCCATTTATTTATCAACCCCCCCCCCCCCCAAGCTTCTTTTTATCTAGGCCAGTGATCACATCCAGTAGCCACAATCTATCATCTTGACAGTACGGCCAATGTGTCTGGGTGATTTTGGCTTCTATCAGAGCCTAATTATACATCTAGGAAAATGGCTACATCTCAATGTTATGTTCGATAAAGTAAAGACTCGATGTCAAGGTCGAAGATCCTGAGTTCAAATCTTTGTTGTTTGTTTTCAGGTCTGGGGAGTGTTCCTTAGTTTACCTAGCTCTGCAGGGGTCGGGAACCTATGGCCCTCTAGCCAGATGTGGCTCTATTGATGTCTGCATCTGGCTCGCAGACAAATGTTTGATTATAAAAAAGATGTTTCTTTAGACTCTTTTGATCTACATATTAATTGCATATTAATATTTCATTCTACAAATGAGCTAAAGTCCGCTGCAGCTCAGCATCAGAAGTGGTAAAGGAGATAAATTCCGCGGACCTAAAAGACAGAAAAATAGCAACCCTGCATTCATTGTAATTAAAGGGAAATAACTCTTGCCTTACGTCCAAATGCAAATTTTTAGTTTTAAACATAATGTATGGCTTTCACAGAATTATACTACTTTTCAAAATATGTGGTGTCCATGGCCCTCTCAGACAAAAAGGTTCCCGACCCCTGCTCTAATGGATAGCTTACCTGACATTAGTTAGGGAAAAGTAATGGCGGCTGAGTTTGCGCTAGCCACACATTCCCCTAGTATGCCGTGGCCACAGACACTTGTGAACACTGCTTCACTGTATAAAATTGGTTCGACGGAGACAGGGATACTTATCTAACAAGTAAACATTCTTGTAATCACATCTTCATTAACTGTTTTTTTTGTTTTGTTTTTTTTTTTGGGGGGGGGGGGGATGTCAACTACCCCACACAAAGGATTAGTACAAAGTTTTAAAGATTTTTAACTGGCTGACAGGCAAATACAACACACAAGAACTGGCGCGCTAAAAAATAAAAAAAAATTATAAAAGACAAGCAGTCAACGGTGATTGAATATTCCAATCCAGACATTCAATGGCCTACAGTCGTTCCGAAACCCACCATTACAAAAGCAAAACCGGAATGCTGCTCTTAAATCATCGATTTTCGTTTTCATCTCAAGCTCTCTATCACCCCCCCTCCCCCCCCCCCCCTATTTCCACAATTTTTCTCTCAGCTCTCTTAACCCGTGAGCCCTTTAGAGCACGCGCGAACATGCTGTGTAAAGGCGAAAAGATCAGGATAGCAATGTACGGCATGAGTTCACTACATATCTGTATATAACACAAAACAGACAGTTAAGTCCTTACATAGGCAACAACACTTTCTAGGCGTAGACACAAAAACTACAGGGGGCTTTAACATAAATGTAAAAACAGAAGATCGGACAGAAATTTATTGATTGATGGGTGAACACATTTTGATCAACACATTCTAGTAATTGTCAGAAAAAGAGAGAGAGAGAAATAAAGACAGAGACGCAAAGAGACAGATCTGTGATGGATGGGTTGGTGGTTGTGACAATCGAAAGAGGGGTGAATAGTTGAATCGATATAAGGCTAGATGCCTGCATAGCTGGATGGAAAGCTGAATGAATAGATTGATGGATTGGTTGATGGTTAAAGGAATGGATGGATAAACAAATCGAGAGAGTGGAAAGTTGATAGAAGGAGGGGTGAATGGATAGATAGATGGGTGGATGGATGGATAGATGGGTGAATGGATGGATAGATGGGTGAATGGATGGATAGATGGGTGAATGGATGGATAGATGGGTGAATGGATGGATAGATGGGTGAATGGATGGATAGATGGGTGAATGGGTGGATAGATGGGTGAATGGATGGATAGATGGGTGAATGGGTGGATAGATGGGTGAATGGATGGGTGAATGGATGGATAGATGGGTGAATGGATAGATAGATGGGTGAATGGATGGATAGATGGGTGGATGGATGGATAGATGGGTGAATGGATAGATAGATGGGTGGATGGATGGATAGATGGGTGAATGGATGGATAGATGGGTGAATGGATGGATAGATGGGTGAATGGATGGATAGATGGGTGAATGGATGGATAGATGGGTGAATGGATGGATAGATGGGTGAATGGATGGATAGATGGGTGAATGGATGGATAGATGGGTGAATGGATGGATAGATGGGTGAATGGATGGGTGAATGGATGGATAGATGGGTGAATGGATGGATAGATGGGTGAATGGATGGGTGAATGGATGGATAGATGGGTGAATGGATGGGTGAATGGATGGATAGATGGGTGAATGGATGGATAGATGGGTGAATGGATGGATAGATGGGTGAATGGATGGATAGATGGGTGAATGGATGGATAGATGGGTGAATGGATGGATAGATGGGTGAATGGATGGATAGATGGGTGAATGGATGGATAGATGGGTGAATGGGTGGATAGATGGGTGAATGGATGGGTGAATGGATGGATAGATGGGTGAATGGATGGGTGAATGGATGGATAGATGGGTGAATGGATGGATAGATGGGTGAATGAATGGATAGATGGGTGAATGGATGGATAGATGGGTGAATGGATGGGTGAATGGATGGATAGATGGGTGAATGGATGGATAGATGGGTGAATGAATGGATAGATGGGTGAATGGATGGATAGATGGGTGAATGGATGGATAGATGGGTGAATGGGTGGATAGATGGGTGAATGAATGGATAGATGGGTGAATGGATGGATAGATGGGTGAATGGATGGATAGATGGGTGAATGGATGGGTGAATGGATGGATAGATGGGTGAATGGATGGATAGATGGGTGAATGGATGGATAGATGGGTGAATGGGTGGATAGATGGGTGAATGAATGGATAGATGGGTGAATGAATGGATAGATGGGTGAATGGATGGATAGATGGGTGAATGGATGGATAGATGGGTGAATGGGTGGATAGATGGGTGAATGAATGGATAGATGGGTGAATGGATGGATAGATGGGTGAATGAATGGATAGATGGGTGAATGGATGGATAGATGGGTGAATGGATGGATAGATGGGTGAATGGATGGATAGATGGGTGAATGAATGGATAGATGGGTGAATGGATGGATAGATGGGTGAATGGGTGGATAGATGGGTGAATGAATGGATAGATGGGTGAATGGATGGATAGATGGGTGAATGGATGGATAGATGGGTGAATGGGTGGATAGATGGGTGAATGGATGGGTGAATGGATGGATAGATGGGTGAATGGATGGGTGAATGGATGGATAGATGGGTGAATGGATGGATAGATGGGTGAATGGATGGGTGAATGGATGGATAGATGGGTGAATGGATGGGTGAATGGATGGATAGATGGGTGAATGGATGGATAGATGGGTGAATGGGTGGATAGATGGGTGAATGGATGGATAGATGGGTGAATGGATGGATAGATGGGTGAATGGATGGATAGATGGGTGAATGGGTGGATAGATGGGTGAATGGATGGGTGAATGGATGGATAGATGGGTGAATGGATGGATAGATGGGTGAATGGATGGATAGATGGGTGAATGGATGGATAGATGGGTGAATGGGTGGATAGATGGGTGAATGGATGGATAGATGGGTGAATGGGTGGATAGATGGGTGAATGGATGGATAGATGGGTGAATGGGTGGATAGATGGGTGAATGGATGGATAGATGGGTGAATGGATGGATAGATGGGTGAATGGATGGGTGAATGGATGGATAGATGGGTGAATGGATGGATAGATGGGTGAATGGATGGATAGATGGGTGAATGGGTGGATAGATGGGTGAATGGATGGGTGAATGGATGGATAGATGGGTGAATGGATGGATAGATGGGTGAATGGATGGATAGATGGGTGAATGGATGGATAGATGGGTGAATGGATGGGTGAATGGATGGATAGATGGGTGAATGGATGGGTGAATGGGTGAATGGATGGGTGAATGGATGGATAGATGGGTGAATGGATGGGTGAATGGATGGATAGATGGGTGAATGGATGGATAGATGGGTGAATGGATGGATAGATGGGTGAATGGATGGATAGATGGGTGAATGGATGGGTGAATGGATGGATAGATGGGTGAATGGATGGATAGATGGGTGAATGGATGGATAGATGGGTGAATGGGTGGATAGATGGGTGAATGGATGGGTGAATGGATGGATAGATGGGTGAATGGATGGATAGATGGGTGAATGGATGGATAGATGGGTGAATGGATGGATAGATGGGTGAATGGATGGATAGATGGGTGAATGGATGGGTGAATGGATGGATAGATGGGTGAATGGATGGATAGATGGGTGAATGGATGGATAGATGGGTGAATGGGTGGATAGATGGGTGAATGGATGGGTGAATGGATGGATAGATGGGTGAATGGATGGGTGAATGGGTGAATGGATGGGTGAATGGATGGATAGATGGGTGAATGGATGGATAGATGGGTGAATGGATGGATAGATGGGTGAATGGATGGATAGATGGGTGAATGGGTGGATAGATGGGTGAATGGGTGGATAGATGGGTGAATGGATGGGTGAATGGATGGATAGATGGGTGAATGGATGGATAGATGGGTGAATGGATGGATAGATGGGTGAATGGATGGATAGATGGGTGAATGGATGGGTGAATGGATGGATAGATGGGTGAATGGATGGATAGATGGGTGAATGGGTGGATAGATGGGTGAATGGATGGATAGATGGGTGAATGGGTGGATAGATGGGTGAATGGATGGATAGATGGGTGAATGGATGGATAGATGGGTGAATGGATGGGTGAATGGATGGATAGATGGGTGAATGGATGGATAGATGGGTGAATGGATGGATAGATGGGTGAATGGGTGGATAGATGGGTGAATGGATGGGTGAATGGATGGATAGATGGGTGAATGGATGGATAGATGGGTGAATGGATGGATAGATGGGTGAATGGATGGATAGATGGGTGAATGGATGGGTGAATGGATGGATAGATGGGTGAATGGATGGGTGAATGGGTGAATGGATGGGTGAATGGATGGATAGATGGGTGAATGGATGGATAGATGGGTGAATGGATGGGTGAATGGATGGATAGATGGGTGAATGGATGGATAGATGGGTGAATGGATGGATAGATGGGTGAATGGATGGATAGATGGGTGAATGGATGGGTGAATGGATGGATAGATGGGTGAATGGATGGGTGAATGGGTGAATGGATGGGTGAATGGATGGATAGATGGGTGAATGGATGGATAGATGGGTGAATGGATGGGTGAATGGATGGATAGATGGGTGAATGGATGGGTGAATGGGTGAATGGATGGGTGAATGGATGGGTAGATGGGTGAATGGATGGATAGATGGGTGAATGGATGGATAGATGGGTGAATGGATGGATAGATGGGTGAATGGATGGGTGAATGGATGGATAGATGGGTGAATGGATGGGTGAATGGATGGATAGATGGGTGAATGGATGGATAGATGGGTGAATGGATGGGTGAATGGATGGATAGATGGGTGAATGGATGGATAGATGGGTGAATGGATGGATAGATGGGTGAATGGATGGATAGATGGGCGAATGGATGGATAGATGGGTGAATGGATGGATAGATGGGTGAATGGATGGATAGATGGGTGAATGGATGGGTGAATGGATGGATAAATGGGTGAATGGATGGGTGAATGGATGGATAGATGGGTGAATGGATGGATAGATGGGTGAATGGATGGGTGAATGGATGGATAGATGGGTGAATGGATGGATAGATGGGTGAATGGATGGATAGATGGGTGAATGGATGGGTGAATGGATGGATAGATGGGTGAATGGATGGATAGATGGGTGAATGGATGGATAGATGGGTGAATGGATGGGTGAATGGATGGATAGATGGGTGAATGGATGGATAGATGGGTGAATGGATGGATAGATGGGTGAATGGGTGGATAGATGGGTGAATGGATGGATAGATGGGTGAATGGATGGATAGATGGGTGAATGGATGGATAGATGGGTGAATGGATGGATAGATGGGTGAATGGGTGGATAGATGGGTGAATGGATGGATAGATGGGTGAATGGATGGATAGATGGGTGAATGGATGGATAGATGGGTGAATGGATGGATAGATGGGTGAATGGATGGGTGAATGGATGGATAGATGGGTGAATGGATGGATAGATGGGTGAATGGATGGATAGATGGGTGAATGGGTGGATAGATGGGTGAATGGATGGATAGATGGGTGAATGGATGGATAGATGGGTGAATGGATGGATAGATGGGTGAATGGGTGGATAGATGGGTGAATGGATGGGTGAATGGATGGATAGATGGGTGAATGGACAAATGAATCGATAGTGGGTGGATGATAGATAGATGGGAGGGATGGTTGGCAGGACTTGAAGCCATAAATAGATGGATAAGTAAATGAAAGGATGTAAATATATAAGCCTAAGTAATTGTAAGCTACGAAATGATCTTTTAATGTTCAAAATGTCTAATGGATGGCACAACTAGTTGTCTAGTTCTTTATTCAGCACTAAACAAGTTCGACATGGATGGGCCCCTTACAACAAAAAAAAACGTATGCTCTTATCTTTAATGAAACTGACTCGGTCACTAAATACTTTAAGGACAAGGACACACTTATCCCCCAGGGATAATCAAGCCAGGCGCCCACTCGGTCCTTCCATCAGTCTCACGTCTGTTCCATCCAAGCTTTCCTGTTTATTACATTAACGGCCAGTTTGTCACAACGGGCGAGCATGAGATCTTGCCCGTGGAAAATTAGTTTTGGTTTTAACTATAATTAAAGGCGGATGTAGGGTTTCGAAGGCGTATTTCTTTCTTTTTTTTTTGTCCCAGGCAAGATTACATTGATTTAGCCAAAACATCGATATGCTTACGGCGCATCGATAGTATATTAACGTTAGATACCGACAAAAACCTATGGTAGGCCTATATAGACTCTCTCGTATTTTCGCATCGCATCGATTTTATTTCTCTTAAAACCAAACGGGACGAGCCTTGCGGTTCTAAAGTCCAGGGCGTATCGTCGAAAAGGGTGGGTCACAGGGAGGGGGGTACATCAAGACTCCGTCCAAGACTAGCCACCCCACGGCATGCCGATAGGACATGCCACGTAACAAAGGGTACGGTCTCTGCAGTCAACTGCACTACACTGCTTCTCCCCACCTGCGGAATTCCGAGTGGATCATTAACGTGGTGGCTTGCTCATATTCCTGCACTGTCGCACGGTTGCACAAATTCCAGACAGGCATCAGGCTTGGCGAGACGGGCTGTTGCTCACATGTCATCCTCCCCACCGAGTCTCGACGGCTCTCGTCTGTTTAATGAAATCTCAGACGTGCAATAGCAATGTAGGTTAGCCCACATATGTACTATTAATGGGAGCGTGTCGGCGGTTTGCATACTTCGCCAGCTTTAAAGCCCACGGGTGCAGAAGTGGCGCCAGAGCAGAGCCCTTGACTTTGCATTCACTTATTTCCCTTCTGTTTTTTCAAATACGCTTAAACTTTAACATCTTTAGACTTTAAAAAAACGCCGTCCTAAGCAGAAATTCCCATGATTTCCTATAGTGATATCATAGCTAAAATAAGTCTTTCAAGAAGCGATTTCCGTTTTATCAAAATCCAAAAGCTTTTTTCTCAAACCTTGGTCACGTTTCATAAACTTTCCAAAATGTTAAAAACCAAGTCAATTTTTCCAATTTTACAACCGGTATAAACCCAGCCATGTCTACCATCGACTTTGCTGATATAATATTTAATTAGCAACCCCTGTCATAAATTATCTTTTCACCACTTACAAAGAAAGAAAGAAGAAACACACTAATCACATAGCTATATAGTTTCTCATTTTTATATATGCCCTAGACAACGTTTCTATGTTTATAGTGTGTATGTGTGTGGGCCTATATCAGTTCTGCAAAACTAACCGGTGAAGGCCATCCTTGTCTCCGCTGGATAACTAATCCTAAGAACTTGTTTGAATTTTTATCAGTACGCGCATCTTTTTATTTTTATTTTATTGTTTTGCATCACAAATTCAATCACACATCTCACACCCCAATCACACAAGTCAGGATCCAATCACAATGGCTTTTAGCATATGAAAAGCCAAAACCCACTAATGTATTCTGTAACGTTGGCTAACCAATTTACATTTACTGGAATCTGGCCAGCGAGGAAGACGTTCAATGCAGTCAGCAAATCAATTTGCCAGGGTGGCCTTTTTTTTATATTTTATTCGCCTTCCCATTATAGTAAAAAACATAAAAACATAATGAGATAATGTGGACCGATTCCACAACAATACACAGACAGGCACATACGTATAAGATTATACAACACAGATAAGTAGACATACGATTATACATACAGCGAAATAGACATACGAACATACTATCAGAGAAGCAGTCATACGAACATACACAAAGAGAAGCAGATTGACACATACACACACGCGTGCACATAACACTTACAAACATACACGCAGAGAGAGAAGCAGACCGACACACACAACAGATACGGTATTAATTATATGCACATTGCACAGGCAAAGGCAAGTTTTAAAACATTCTTATATCTTCACGCGTGAACTAATTTTTTTTAATTCACTAAACTATGCGGGCATGTGGGCTCTTTTCACTCTAGGACCCTAATAAATATGTGCATACGTTTGCTGTCTCCCCCCCCCCCCTTTTTTTCCTGTGAGGTTGATTGGTCCTGCGGTTAGTTCACCGGACTGTCAACCGACACGTCGCGGGTTATATCCCTGCCGTCGACCGTCCCCTGCCGCCCTGCAGGAGTTTCGGGCCTAGTGGACGTAATAATCTTCTATCTAGAAGGAACGTCTGTAAAACTTATAAAAACGTAAACGTTTATATTTAGACATTTAGTAAAGTAACCCGTCGTACCAAATTGATGCCGTGTACTGCTTGGGGAAATTTTCTTACTGACTGAGCCCTTGTCTAGCGCCCGCCCGTGAGGAAACCTAGTACCTAGGCCATCTGTCCAGTCGTGATCTGCCCGATTAATTCCCGGTACAGTGCCAAGACCACTGTAAGAACCTACGTGAGTATTTACGATGGTCTTGATATTGCAGGATATGTGAATGTTTCTTCTTATGGAAATATTACACGGTTATTTGTACTTATTTGTACTTAAAGTCTTTTCATTATTACTGTTTTGTTCCAATCCTATATTTATTTAAAGTTTAAGTCGTCTGACATTGACATATGTTTATTTTAAAGCTTTACTGGTATTAGAATATGGGTTCCCCTTTCTATAACTTTCTCTTCGTGCCTTCCACTCAATTTAACTGCATGCATGCCTACGACTGGGCAACTTTTGTTTGCTTACCGACAAAAAAATAACAACAATATATGCACCGAATAATTTATAGACATAAAAAATGTTAGTGTTCAATATACGTTTTTATCAGTGTTACTTGTTTTAGGATCAAAGGTGTGCTAAAGTATAAGCCTTAACCGAACCACAAATACGCATATACATGTATATATGCGTCAAATAGTCAAATCCACACACACGCTCACATAGACAAGTCTCTACACACACGTCCGTAAAAACACGTCCACACATAAGCAATCATCTGTCAACATACATACGTATAGGTTACTAACACACGTCCACACACGCCCACATATGCAAAAAAAATATGTCGACATAAACACGTCCGCAACACGTGAACATATACACTATACATCCACCCACGTCCATACACAGATATATATATTATAGCCTACACAAATTATGTCAAAAGACATACGTGTGCATTAACATACATATACAAACAGGCATGTCCGCATAAAGGAATACGTCCGAACACACGTATAGGCTACTAACACACGCCCACATATGCAAACAAAATATGTCGACATAAACACGTGAACATATACACTATACATCCACCCACGTTCATATACAGATATATATATAGCCTACACAAATGTCAACAGACATATGTACATAAACACACGTGCATTAACAAACACGCATGTCCGCATACATGATCACGTCCTAACACACACACAAACACATAAAGCCCTAACACGCGCGCACACAGAGCATGGCGTCCATATATCACGGCCAGCAGACGAGAAGCTTTGATTCAATGACTCCAGGCAACGGTCAGGGATCCAATCGATAAATGGTAACGTAGTATCTAGGCGAAAATAAAAAAAACAGTAGTTCGGTTGTCGAACAAAACACATTGCTTCTTGTCCTAATCCTCTGGTAATCGAAAATGACTCCATCCAGATTAACTCAAAACACACGCACGCTTCAAATTGAAACAAACAGTTGCAATATGAAAATATTTATAAAAAAAACAACGTTAAATCAATAGTCAAAACAACTGCTTTAAAATATAAGTTAGATTAACTTAACTAGTTAAACGTTATTATATTAGTAGGTCTATTTACAGGGCTTATGGGGGTGTGGGGAATTTTTTTAAGTTTCCAATATTTAATATATATGTCATGTGAGTATAGACTCTAATTATTTTTAAAATTGTGCACAATTGAGACCCAAAGATGAACGTAGCAACTTACAAAAAGACCAAAATGACAAGTAATTGAGAATGTTAAACACAATAGAATAGTTAAGGTGTCTTTTAATGGAGAATAAATGTAGTAAGATCTGCTCACCAATAATGCCAGATCCAATGATCGAATTGATGAAGTTGAATGACGTCATCGGTATGGAACTGCGAGGTTTCCCATCATCTTTCTCTTCCATTAGGCCTCTTGTATCACTCACACTGGACGTGTCCGAAAAATCGGACATTGTCTGAAATCAGGTGGGAAAAAAAACACGTTAACTTGATGCAGGCAGACACGAGTTGGGTGGAGTGAAACGCTCTTAGTTGTCCTAAAGAGATCTGCTATGGCTGCTTCTGTGTAATCCTTTTAGAGTACACATCCGGGTTTCTCGCTCTGTGCAAGACGCTTCCGGTTAGGGAGACCCGCTAAATATAGTCGTAAGGGGGGAAAAAAAGTCTCAAAGATTTCCTATCAAATCGATTCAATTTAGCCAGATTTTAAAGGGAGCTGAAGTTAAGTTCTTGTACTGTGCTGAAGCAAACCAAAAAAAAAAAAAATCAATCGTTTGCAAAGCCATCATGGGATTTAAAAAGGTGAATTGTACATACAAATGATATTTACATGAAAAATAGGATAGTCTAGGCCTAAACGTTACTTCACATGCCGTAAACATTGATGTTAAAAGTTTTACGTGAAAATGTGTTTTCTAGATTATTACTTATACACAAATGCATTAAGATATATATATATATATAAGCTCTTTTATATGTGTTTACATAGGTTTAGAGGGTTTTACATTTATGAAAGAAAAATATTCTGAAAACACTTGTATGCAATAGTTATTTCATGGTCGAGTGTGCTTGTAGTAGCTATGTTTATTGTCTTATTTCTTCGTATTTGTTATAAGAGGACAGTTCAAGATATATAAAATGAACATACCAATCAAACTTATTAAATCTAACCGAACGGAAAACACCATACTTTACCATCTCCCTTTGCAGAACATGTCATACTCACTGATGCCTGTCTATCTACCCAGATATAACATATCAAACTTGTTCATAAGCAGCCAACCAGTATTAAACTATGTGCATTAGCCTGCAAATTTGTCATTAATAAAAGGGACATTTTCTCTAAGAAACATGACCATACACTCGTAATTAAAAAGGGAAAGTTTGATCACCTCACGTTAATTCTTTGAGACTAGGCTTATTTCTTTTAGAAAGCGATAGGATTGGTCTCTATCTCCGTGAATCCTATAAAGTTGTGCCAGTCAATGATCGAGACTCACGATTCATTTAGATTCTAGCCCAATTTTATGTTCTTTTGAAGAAACGCAACCTACTTTGTGCTCACGCGCAAAAGGGAAACTATTTTACAGTATTTTAATATCTCTTATTCAATGTTATGAAAGGATTAGTTGATATCAGTGCCCTCACATGGGGGGGGGCATATGCCCGGGGGTGACACTTCCAGGGGGGTGGCAAATGTAGTCTTAATATAGCAAATATATAGCAATAAACAAGCAGTTACAGTATGCAAGTATGCAAGGGGGTGGCGCTGAAACTTTCGCCCTGGGGCGCTACATAAGCCTGTGAAGGCTCTAGTTGATATTGGTTACAGAATATACAGAGTAATAAAGTCTTCTTGCTTGTTTGTGTTTTCTTTTTTTTTCTGGTGTTTGTTGTATTTGTTTGTTTATTTATGTGTACAAATTTATATTTGGAAAACTGTGAAATAAAAAACAACAACACAATGTTCGGGCTATATATAAAAAAGAGAATTAAGCTTTAGCAAATATTTCCTTTTATTGATTTAGCGTTAGCATGTCAACTTTGATTTATTTAGCGTTAATATAGCACCTTTAATTGATTTAGCGTTAACAGATCACCTTTGATTGATTTAGCGTTAACAAATCACCTTTGATTGAATTAGCGTTAAAAGATCACCTTTGATTGATTTAGCGTTAACAAATCATCTATTATTAATTTAGCGTTAACATATTACCTTTGACTGATTTAGCGTTAAAATATCACCTTTGACTGATTTAACATATCAACTTTGACTTATTTAACTTATCACCTTTGACTGATTTAGCATTAACATTTCACCTTTGACTGATTTAGCATTAACATATTACCTTTGACTGATTTTACATATCAACTTTGACTTATTTAACTTATCACCTTTGACTGATTTAGCATTAACATTTCACCTTTGACTGATTTAGCATTAACATATCACCTTTGACTGATTTAGCGTTAAAATATCACCTTTGGCTGATTTAACATATCACCTTTCACTGATTTAGCGTTAACATATCACCTTTGACTGATTTCACATATCAACTTAGACTTATTTAACATATCACATTTGACTGATTTAGCGTTAACATATCACCTTTGACTGATTTAGCATTAACATTTCACCTTTGACTGATTTAGCATTAACATATTACCTTTGATTGAGTTAGCGTTAACATATTTCCTTTGATTGATATCCATCCAGCCAGCCTCCACTCTCCCCTTCTTAAAACGCCACTGAAAAAACCTAATGCATCCAATTTGTTAAAAAGCCTTACGTTTGCTATCAGTTCTCTATATAGGCCTAACTCTTTTTCTTATCGATCAGAAGAACATTGCTACGGGTTGATAAAAGCTAAAATAATAATGGTATTTTATTGATGGTTTGATAGCGATAGGGGTTAAAGATGGAACTACATTTCGTGGCGTCGTGGCAATATAATCATTTCAGTCGATAGATAATATCGGTGAGTCGAGCGTCAGATGTTACATTCAGTGACAAACTTTCTGATACAGGCAGAGTTTGACATGGGCAATGTCACATCTTGTTCCAATTAATAAACAATACATTTGCTTTGAAAAAAAATAGGTTTAAAGAGAAAAAAAGGCTAAGCAATAAATATTCTCACGCCCGCAGAGTTAAATAAAAAGACTTTGATGAACATAAAAGATATAGGCATTCTATATATAGCCTACTCAAATCTATCTAGGCATGATTAATATTACCGTAATTTGATCTAGGCTACACATGCCTACTAGATATCCTGATATAGTTAGATCTAGATGTAATGTTTTTGAAATATTTAGCTCAATGCAACACATTTCTAGCCTAAGCACTTGATGAAAAGGTGATAAGATGCTATTTCAAAAGATTTAACTTAGTGCTATTAGTGACAGAATATAAAAAAAAATTACATTGGTAGCCCAGAATCTAAAATGGAACTCAAAAGGATTTTTAAATAAATAATATATTCTAAGACTAATTATACGTCTAGGCCTATGATAAATAAAATACAGGAGTTCAAAAATGGATTTAGCTTGACGTCCTACAAATCTTTTGCCATAGTAGGCCTACATTTTGAAATAGAAAGTAGATCTGCATCTTGAAATAGAAAGTAGGCCTACATCTTGAAAAATAATTCACAGTGAAGCAACTGGCATCACCTGATTATAGTGTAATTGTGTATTCTGACACACCGTTCAATTATAGGCTAACTGCGATTGCTGATCTTGTTAACACTATTGTATCATTATGAACCATCTTGGAGAGAAGAGCAACTATATTGAGCTTGCTCAGATGTGACAAAGACAAAAAAATGTATTGATCCATGTTATTGTGAGGTGTCGTAAGATTCAGTTTTTACTCTCTAGCCTTCACTTCAGGTGATGACAGAAGTGAGACGCTATTTTTTGTCCAGAAATCGATATTAGTAAAGAGGTTACAGGTATTTGTGTATACAACCTTAATAGACAACCGAACGATTCATTTTTTGTCTACGCTTCATATGTGTTAAGACATTCATGGGGCAAGAAACTTACAGGATATAATTAATGACAATACCTTTGTCGTATGTAGTCGTATGTTATAACCATCTTTATAATATACATGACATGCTTACTAGCTTTTATGCCCAGTGCCTAAACGAATTCGAGATAGACTACGTAAATAAATTAAGGACACCAGCAATGATCTACATACCAACAGATCACATGCTAATATTGCATTGAATATAAATAGTAACATTTCACCTGCTAATATTGCATTGAATATAAATAGTAACATTTCACCTGCTAATATTGCATTGAATATAAATAGTAACATTTCACCTGCTAATATTGCATTGAATATAAATAGTAACATTTCACCTGCTAATATTACATTGAATATAAATAGTAACATTTCATTTGCTAATATTGCATTGAATATAAATAGTAACATTTCACCTGCTAATATTGCATTGAATATAAATAGTAACATTTCATTTGCTAATATTGCATTGAATCTAAATAGTAACATTTCACCTGCTAATACTGCATTGATCTTAAATCTAAATAGTAAAATATCAAATACCAATTCTGCATTGACTAATTGGCGTGTAGAGACAAACATTGGTTTGAAACAAGCCTCCCCCCTTCCCCAAGCAGAACTGGAAGCTGTAAAGTGAGAAACGCTAGCAGTAGCATAAGGTAAACCTACAGGACAATAACTCAGTAACTGTACGCAGAATGTATCTTACTTTTTGTGAGGATTTGATACGATGGGGAAGGGGGGGGGGGGGAATGAAAATGGGCAAAAATTGAATGGCGTTGTTTGTGGGCGGCCCCTTAGAGATTGCATTCAAGTTTTATTTTATGTTTATGTTTACACCAAGGACTACTGAAGACAGTAGTCCTTGGTTTACACTCATTACACAAGATTTCATTGTTCTGTACAGTATTCATACAAATAAATTACTTGACAAGTTGGGTTAAAAAAAAGAACACTTCCTTATATATCAAAACTTGGAACTCCATATCTAAGAGTCCATAGATATAAAAAAGCACATTCATCTATATATAGTCTATATAAAGAAATCTACTGTTACGTTGATGTTTATTTTGGTTTTTGTCTTTTTACTTTTTCGCATAATCAAATCAATAATCAATCAATGTATGATTTAAAAAGAAATAGGATACATTCTTATCTTCTGTGTTACAGACGCTTCTTCTATACAGAAGATAATTGCGTCCTACGCTTATCCGTGGTTTAAGTTTAATCTTGCATTTTGATTAGTGCTTTATATGATGTTAAGTTACTGGTTTTTCTGGTTTGTTTAGAAAAACCTTTCGGGATGCCAATCAAGAAGAAAGAGTTTTTATATGCATTTGTTCTCGCGCATGGGATAAGAAAAGTGTTTTTGTCCTTATGTTTATCTGATCATTGTAATACATTGTTATTGTGTTGTAAGCTCTTATTTCTAAATTAGAATTTAAGTCTAATTACTACTTTACTCTTTGCCTTTCTGTCCTCTAGTGTTACGGGGTTTGGCGATTTAACTTTTGATATTCTTTTGTCAGTTGTGAATATTCAATAGACTAGTAATGAGCCTTGCAGCTCTTTTCCGAATTTTTTATATTTTTTTTATGTTTTCTTTTTATGTATATTTAGTATATGTCACATAATCCCATAGTCACATAATCCCATAGTATGTCGTGGCCTCGGAGGCCTGCGAGCGCTGCTTCACTGGCAGTATATACATACAAATATACATGTAGAAAGGATACTTTTTTAGCCTCTAAAAACTCTAAATAGATCCCCTTTTAATTTTCTATAAATCTGTGTGAATAGTTTAAGGATAAAAAATAGGCGTAACAACAGTTTTACTAATACAATAACAATCTTTTTTTGTTCTTCAGTCACTTCAGGCACCAGTATTTAAAGTCATTGGGGAAACGTGTTCAACTAAACAAGCCCTAATGTCGTGCTTAGTCAGCATATGGTTCAACCACTCATACACCCACACACGAGCTAGCATATAGTTCAACCACTCATACACCCACACACGAGATAGCATATGGTTCAACCACTCATACACCCACACACGAGATAGCATATAGTTCAACCACTCATACACCCACACACGAGATAGCATATAGTTCAACCACTCATACACCCACACACGAGCTAGCTTATAGTTCAACCACTCATACACCCACACACGAGCTAGCTTATAGTTCAACCACTCATACACCCACACACGAGCTAGCATATAGTTCAACCACTCATACACCCACACACGAGCTAGCATATAGTTCAACCACTCATACACCCACACACGAGCTAAAGAGGGGGCTAAAATACACGTTCTCTTCAAAAAGATTATTAGATGCACAAGTATTAGCGAGATAGGCTACTCACATTATCCGTGTGCTGAGTATGAAAACTTTGATTAAATTATGAGCAATATAAGCAGCTGTTAAGTCCTGTGTGTTTAGCAAGAAAAGAAGCCATCTTGTTACAGCCAGGCACTGTTGCTGCTACTTTGTGTTGTTCTCAACTAATTGCTGCAATGCTACGCTAATCTAAATCGGCCAATTCACATTTCGTTTGGGGGATGCGGGGTCAGTGTGACGTATGAGGTATTAGCCTGTCACGCTGTGAAGGGGATGGGGGTGTCAGTTTGGCGAATATTTTATCACGTTGTCAAACAGTAGCAAGGCAAACAATATAAAACAGCAAATGAATGTAGCCACTTTAAGCTTATGCGTTTATTTAGAGCGGGCTGTTTTGAAAATCAGACAGGCATAGTACAGTACATATTGTCTAAACTAATCATCAATGAGCCTTAGCCATGCATTTAAATCAACTAATTAACAATTCTAATTACTTAAGAACGGGGTACGTTGTCTTGCATTTATTATTTGACACTGTTTTAATGTAAAGAAAATTATACGAAATCAATCTGAATGTATTATATACGTGTACACGTGCGTGCTTATAAACACGTGTCTTTATTTAAATATAGGGCAGTTCCTGCTCGCGCCCTGTGCAAGCTGGTACAATGATAGCTCTCCTTCCTCTTCTCAATATAAATGAAAGGCATATTTTATGCGTCTACGCCCGAAATACCTGCTGTTAGGTAAGACTAGCCGGGGAAGCCACATTTCGATTGATGTCTTTGGAAACTTAGCCGCACTGAGCGCAACCCCCAGAGAAATATCCAGAGCTTTAAGATGCGGCTAATCCATATGATTATAATATGAAGTTTATTTTATGACAGAAATTGATCCTTTTTTTTTTTGGACACCGCATTGTAACGAACCAGGGAGCCGCCGGTTAGCCTATCCCACTAACCGCCACTATATTATTTTATAGCTATTTTATTTTACAATAAAACCACTAAAATATATGTTTTAATAGGATAAACATCTTGCTGCCTGTATGTGGCCTTTCATATCTATTTCACCACCCGTGTCAAAAAAGCTACATAAGAAAAGAAATCAATTAATGTCCTTTTTTAGCCCATAATTATTATCCATTTGTTTTTTTAAGCAAACATTTTTAAAAAATAGGTAGTCAATACGTGGCGATTTCGTTTTTTAAGTTTAAAAGATGTGAATTAGAATTACTTATAACTGATATAGACCATATTTTATTATGTCTTGGTTGGTTAGAAAAGGAGCATATACATTTTAATATTTAGATAAAAGATAGTTTGCAATAAGTTTTATTACAAAAATCATATAATACCTATTTAATAAAAGGTTATCGAAATCACCTGTTTCACCCTGCTTAATTCAATAGGGCCTACATGCAATTAATAGGCCTTGTATTTGTTTACATTGAATATCGTTTGATATTAACTGATTGTTGAAACTTGAAACAGTAAAGATATTATTGTGTCATTGTACGTGTATATTAAGTCCATGGGTGGGGGAAGGTGGTTATAGCATACAGCTTTAAAAGATCTATTAATTGAATGAAAAACAAAGAAATTGGTGATGTGGAAAGGGAGGGGAGAGTTGAGCTTAGTCAATATTTCAAGGAAAGGGGAGAATAAGTGCACAATAGACCAGGGGTCGGGAACCTTTTTGTCTGAGATTGCCATGGAAACCATATATTTTGAAGAGTAATTCTGTGAGAGTCATACATTATGTTTAAAACTAAAAATTCAAGTAAATGTGTGCATTTTGTGTAATTTCAACACTAAAAGTACAATACTTATGTCTCTGAATTCTTCTGATGCTGAGCTGCAGTAGACTTTAGCTCATTTGTAGAATGAAATATTGATATGCAATTAATATGTCGATCAAAAGGTCTAAAAAAAATAATGAAACATTTGTCTGCGAGCCAGATGCAGCCATCAAAAGAGCCATATCTGGCTCGCAAGCCATGGGTTTCCGACCCCTGCAATAGAGGTAGGGGGAAAGAGGGGGCAAATAGTATATATATATTATATATAGTATATAAGAGTAGGGCACAATGTGTATGTGTTTGTGTGTGGTTTGGGAAAGAGGAGCAGGCTAACACTGAACTGGTGCATAATTTCACACTAAACTAATGTACATTAAAATATAAACTAATTATTAAAAGTTGAAACGTTAAAATTAAAATAATTAAATATTTCAAAGTTTTTAATTCTCATTTTCTGAAAACTTTTGTCGGGGGCAAAAATGTTAACGTGTTTTCATTTTCAAGAATTTTCAATTTAAAGAAGACACAACTGACACAGTAGATAGTGTCGTAGACACAACTGACACAGTAGATAGTGTCGTAGCTTGTTCAAAAACATGTATATGGACTACATAAGTTAGAACAATTAAGAACAACGTGAAATGGCTATAAATTATTTTTTATAATATAAAGACGATTTTAAAGAATTTTTAAACCTTTATTAATGTGTATGCAAACTTTTTTTTCAAATGTTAACTCTGTATGATCGAACTGTCTAGAAAAGTATTCTATTTTCTAAAAAAAAAAAAGAGAGAGAGAGAGAGGAATAAAGAAAAAAAATTATATTTAACTCCTCGGCATAAGAACAAAAAAAGAGAGTGGGGTTCATCTATATTTAAATTCATAAAACGGTTGGGGTGGTGGGGGGGGGGTAATCCCCCGCGGCTAGGCCTTAATTAAACATCCACAAATAAAATCAATTTTTTAATAAAATGGTTTAATAGAAAAAGAATGACAACAACCTACTAAAGAATTTATTACAATCAAATCTTCTTCTTCTCCATATTATTGTGGAGACCCCGTTAAGACAGAGGAAAGAGTCGACAATCTATTGAAAGTCACAACATTCAACAATACCCCTACACATGTAATAATAATAATAATAATGGCTCCTTCTGTTTCGAGAGACAGTGGATGCGCCCCTCTACAACTTCAATGGCAACTTTTTGCAGGTTCTGCGGTGGCTGAACAGTCCGATTCTTGAGTGGCAGTCCCTGGAACAATCGAGGCATCTGTATTGAGTAGCAGTCTGTACATCTTGCGGTTTTACGTCTTTTCTCTTCATTCTTTTCTCCATAGATTCGTTGGTTCTCTTTGCCTCAGAGACAGATACACCAGCATGAACAGAGGCAGATACACCAGCATGAACAGAGGCAGATACACCAGCATGAACAGCCTGTCTCCATACACCAGCAGGAACGGCCTGTCTCCATACACCTTGTAAAAAGTCTCAAAACCCGGACGAGCCGAAGCTCTTAAGCCGGGGCGTAACGCTTTAGAAGTGGGTTATTTAAAACCCTGTCCGGGATCCAACCACCCCACGGCACGCCGAAGGCGTGGCGTGCCATGTAAAAGGGAAGGATTCCGCAGGCCAGCGACCGTTCACTGCGGTTCCCCTAAGGATCATTATCGTGGTGGCTCTCCCGTATATCTGCATTGTCACCCGGTAGCACAAATCCTGTACTATAGGCACAGGCATCCAGGCACCGGGTGGGTCGTGAGACGGGGTTGCAGCATCCATTGCTTCCTCCCCACCGAGACCCGGTGGCCTCTCGGCAGTGCAATGGATCTCGGACATGCTGCGGGGGCTGTCCCCCATGCGTTAGCCCGCCGGTGTTTCAAAGAAATTACTGGCGGTTTACACACTACGCCGCTTTGAGGCCCATGGGTACAGTAGTGTCTCCATACACCAGCATGAACGGCCTGTCTCCATACACCAGCATGAACGGCCTGTCTCCATACACCAGCATGAACGGCCTGTCTCCATACACCAGCATGAACAGAGGCAGATACACCAGCATGAACGGCCTGTCTCCATACACCAGCAGGAACGGCCTGTCTCCATACACCAGCATGAACGGCCTGTCTCCATACACCAGCATGAACGGCCTGTCTCCATACACCAGCATGAACGGCCTGTCTCCATACACCAGCATGAACGGCCTGTCTCCATACACCAGCATGAACGGCCTGTCTCCATACACCAGCATGAACGGCCTGTCTCCATACACCAGCATGAACAGAGGCAGATACACCAGCATGAACGGCCTGTCTCCATACACCAGCATGAACAGAGGCAGATACACCAGCATGAACGGCCTGTCTCCATACACCAGCATGAACGGCCTGTCTCCATACACCAGCAGGAACAGCCTGTCTCCATACACCAGCATGAACGGCCTGTCTCCATACACCAGCATGAACAGCCTGTCTCCATACACCAGAAGGAACAGCCTGTCTCCATACACCAGCATGAACGGCCTGTCTCCATACACCAGCATGAACAGCCTGTCTCCATACACCAGCATGAACGGCCTGTCTCCATACACCAGCAGGAACGGCCTGTCTCCATACACCAGCATGAACGGCCTGTCTCCATACACCAGCATGAACGGCCTGTCTCCATACACCAGCATGAACGGCCTGTCTCCATACACCAGCATGAACGGCCTGTCTCCATACACCAGCATGAACGGCCTGTCTCCATACACCAGCATGAACGGCCTGTCTCCATACACCAGCATGAACAGAGGCAGATACACCAGCATGAACGGCCTTTCTCCATACACCAGCAGGAACGGCCTGTCTCCATACACCAGCATGAACAGAGGCAGATACACCAGCATGAACGGCCTGTCTCCATACACCAGCAGGAACGGCCTGTCTCCATACACCAGCATGAACAGAGGCAGATACACCAGCATGAACGGCCTGTCTCCATACACCAGCAGGAACGGCCTGTCTCCATACACCAGCATGAACGGTCTGTCTCCATACACCAGCATGAACAGAGGCAGATACACCAGCATGAACGGCCTGTCTCCATACACCAGCATGAACGGCCTGTCTCCATACACCAGCATGAACGGCCTGTCTCCATACACCAGCATGAACGGCCTGTCTCCATACACCAGCATGAACAGCCTGTCTCCATACACCAGCATGAACAGCCTGTCTCCATACACCAGCATGAACGGCCTGTCTCCATACACCAGCATGAACGGCCTGTCTCCATACACCAGCATGAACGGCCTGTCTCCATACACCAGCATGAACGGCCTGTCTCCATACACCAGCATGAACGGCCTGTCTCCATACACCAGCATGAACGGCCTGTCTCCATACACCAGCATGAACGGCCTGTCTCCATACACCAGCATGAACGGCCTGTCTCCATACACCAGCATGAACAGAGGCAGATACACCAGCATGAACGGCCTTTCTCCATACACCAGCAGGAACGGCCTGTCTCCATACACCAGCATGAACAGAGGCAGATACACCAGCATGAACGGCCTGTCTCCATACACCAGCAGGAACGGCCTGTCTCCATACACCAGCATGAACAGAGGCAGATACACCAGCATGAACGGCCTGTCTCCATACACCAGCAGGAACGGCCTGTCTCCATACACCAGCATGAACGGTCTGTCTCCATACACCAGCATGAACAGAGGCAGATACACCAGCATGAACGGCCTGTCTCCATACACCAGCATGAACGGCCTGTCTCCATACACCAGCATGAACGGCCTGTCTCCATACACCAGCATGAACGGCCTGTCTCCATACACCAGCATGAACAGCCTGTCTCCATACACCAGCATGAACAGCCTGTCTCCATACACCAGCATGAACGGCCTGTCTCCATACACCAGCATGAACGGCCTGTCTCCATACACCAGCATGAACGGCCTGTCTCCATACACCAGCATGAACGGCCTGTCTCCATACACCAGCATGAACGGCCTGTCTCCATACACCAGCATGAACGGCCTGTCTCCATACACCAGCATGAACGGCCTGTCTCCATACACCAGCATGAACGGCCTGTCTCCATACACCAGCATGAACAGAGGCAGATACACCAGCATGAACGGCCTGTCTCCATACACCAGCAGGAACGGCCTGTCTCCATACACCAGCATGAACGGCCTGTCTCCATACACCAGCATGAACGGCCTGTCTCCATACACCAGCATGAACGGCCTGTCTCCATACACCAGCATGAACGGCCTGTCTCCATACACCAGCATGAACGGCCTGTCTCCATACACCAGCATGAACGGCCTGTCTCCATACACCAGCATGAACAGAGGCAGATACACCAGCATGAACGGCCTGTCTCCATACACCAGCATGAACAGAGGCAGATACACCAGCATGAACGGCCTGTCTCCATACACCAGCATGAACGGCCTGTCTCCATACACCAGCAGGAACAGCCTGTCTCCATACACCAGCATGAACGGCCTGTCTCCATACACCAGCATGAACAGCCTGTCTCCATACACCAGAAGGAACAGCCTGTCTCTATACACCAGCATGAACGGCCTGTCTCCATACACCAGCATGAACAGCCTGTCTCCATACACCAGCATGAACGGCCTGTCTCCATACACCAGCAGGAACGGCCTGTCTCCATACACCAGCATGAACGGCCTGTCTCCATACACCAGCATGAACAGCCTGTCTCCATACACCAGCATGAACGGCCTGTCTCCATACACCAGCATGAACGGCCTGTCTCCATACACCAGCATGAACGGCCTGTCTCCATACACCAGCATGAACGGCCTGTCTCCATACACCAGCATGAACAGAGGCAGATACACCAGCATGAACGGCCTGTCTCCATACACCAGCAGGAACGGCCTGTCTCCATACACCAGCATGAACAGAGGCAGATACACCAGCATGAACGGCCTGTCTCCATACACCAGCAGGAACGGCCTGTCTCCATACACCAGCATGAACAGAGGCAGATACACCAGCATGAACGGCCTGTCTCCATACACCAGCAGGAACGGCCTGTCTCCATACACCAGCATGAACGGTCTGTCTCCATACACCAGCATGAACAGAGGCAGATACACCAGCATGAACGGCCTGTCTCCATACACCAGCATGAACGGCCTGTCTCCATACACCAGCATGAACGGCCTGTCTCCATACACCAGCATGAACGGCCTGTCTCCATACACCAGCATGAACAGCCTGTCTCCATACACCAGCATGAACAGCCTGTCTCCATTCACCAGCATGAACAGCCTGTCTCCATACACCAGCATGAACGGCCTGTCTCCATACACCAGCATGAACGGCCTGTCTCCATACACCAGCATGAACGGCCTGTCTCCATACACCAGCATGAACGGCCTGTCTCCATACACCAGCATGAACGGCCTGTCTCCATACACCAGCATGAACGGCCTGTCTCCATATACCAGCAGGAACGGCCTGTCTCCATGCACCAGCATGAACGGCCTGTCTCCATACACCAGAATGAACAGCCTGTCTCCATACACCAGCATGAACGGCCTGTCTCCATACACCAGCATGAACGGCCTGTCTCCATACACCAGCAGGAACGGCCTGTCTCCATACACCAGCATGAACGGCCTGTCTCCATACACCTGCATGAACGGCCTGTCTCCATACACCAGCAGGAACGGCCTGTCTCCATACACCAGCATGAACGGCCTGTCTCCATACACCAGCATGAACGGCCTGTCTCCATACGCCAGCAGGAACAGCCTGTCTCCATACACCAGCATGAACGGCCTGTCTTCATACACCAGCATGAACGGCCTGTCTCCATACACCAGCATGAACGGCCTGTCTCCATACACCAGCATGAACGGCCTGTCTCCATACACCAGCATGAACGGCCTGTCTCCATACACCAGCATGAACGGCCTGTCTCCATACACCAGCATGAACGGCCTGTCTCCATACACCAGCATGAACGGCCTGTCTCCATACACCAGCATGAACGGCCTGTCTCCATACACCAGCAGGAACGGCCTGTCTCCATACACCAGCATGAACGGCCTGTCTCCATACACCAGCAGGAACGGCCTGTCTCCATACACCAGCATGAACGGCCTGTCTCCATACACCAGCATGAACGGCCTGTCTCCATACACCAGCATGAACGGCCTGTCTCCATACACCAGCATGAACGGCCTGTCTCCATACACCAGCATGAACGGCCTGTCTCCATACACCAGCAGGAACGGCCTGTCTCCATACACCAGCAGGAACGGCCTGTCTCCATACACCAGCAGGAACGGCCTGTCTCCATACACCAGCAGGAACGGCCTGTCTCCATACACCAGCATGAACGGCCTGTCTCCATACACCAGCATGAACGGCCTGTCTCCATACACCAGCATGAACGGCCTGTCTCCATACACCAGCATGAACGGCCTGTCTCCATACACCAGCATGAACGGCCTGTCTTCATACACCAGCATGAACGGCCTGTCTTCATACACCAGCATGAACGGCCTGTCTTCATACACCAGCATGAACAGCCTATCTCCATACACCAGCATGAACGGCCTGTCTCCATACACCAGCATGAACAGCCTGTCTTCATACACCAGCATGAACGGCCTGTCTCCATACACCAGCATGAACAGAGGCAGATACACCAGCATGAACAGAGGCAGATACACCAGCATGAACAGAGGCAGATACACCAGCATGAACGGCCTGTCTCCATACACCAGCATGAACAGAGGCAGATACACCAGCATGAACAGAGGCAGATACACCAGCATGAACAGAGGCAGATACACCAGCATGAACGGCCTGTCTCCATACACCAGCATGAACGGCCTGTCTCCATACACCAGCATGAACAGAGGCAGATACACCAGCATGAACAGAGGCAGATACACCAGCATGAACAGAGGCAGATACACCAGCATGAACAGAGGCAGATACACCAGCATGAACAGAGGCAGATACACCAGCATGAACAGAGGCATATACACCAGCAGGAACAGCCTGTCTCCATGATGTACTGTCAGTGGCAGATACACCAGCATGAACGGCCTGTCTCCATGATGTACGGTCCATTGCAGACTGCTCACAGGTTTGCAGGTCGATGTTTGTAGACCTGAGGTCACGTTTTAAGACGTCCCTGTAATTTAGTATTGGTCACCCTGGGACCCTTGTGCCATTCACCAGCTCTCCATACAAGATGTCTTTAGGGATGCGGCCGTCTTGCATCCGGCTGACATGTCCCACGCAGCGCAATCTGCGTTGGGATAGCAGGGAGTAGATGCTAGGGATATTCGCTCGCTCCAGGATCTCATGGTTGGCTATGTGGTCCTTCCAGGTGACGCCCAATATTCGGCGCAGACATCTCATGTGGAAAATGTTTAACTGGTGTTCCTGACGCATGTAGGTTGACCAGCTCTCACCCATAAAGTAGTGAACTAAGAATGCATGCCCTGTAGACCATCATTTTGGTGGTCCTCGTAAGTTTTGAGTTTTCCCAAACACGTTTTGAAAGCATAGCCATGGCAGCAGATGCCTTGCCTATTCTCTTGCTTATCTCGTTGTCGATTGACAGATTATCTGAAATGCTCGAACCTAAGTAAGTGAATTATGTTGTGACTTGAAGAGTATGGCAGCCAATGTTAATGTTGGGGATTGATGTAGCGTCCTGACCCATGATTTCAGTTTTATTCCAGTTGATTGTTAGGCCAAACTCCCAGCAAGCCTCTACCAAAGCACTGACCAGTCTCTGCAGTTCTTCTTGTATGTGTTCAGTGAGGGCTGCACCGTCAGCAAACAACATCTCACGAATCAGGACCTTAGTTTTACCTTTGTTCTAGCTTTGAGTCACACCAGGTTGAACTGTCTGCCGTCCGATCGGGTGTGTATGAAAACTCCATCGTTTGACGATCTAAACGCGTGTTCAAGTAAAACGAAAAAAGAATATGCCAAAGAGTGTTGGAGCCATCACGCATCCTTGTTTCACACCGCTTTTTTAGCACATGTATTGTGCACCTAATGCTGTAGTCGAAGTATAGGGTACAAGTATATTGATAATAGACTACTCATCAAAGAACTAAGATCCGCTGCTGATCCGCCTCCATTTTGTTTTAGGTATAGTATATAAGAACATAAGGCCGACATAACGACGTCCAGATAATTTACATAAAATCCATTTCGTGTCTAGTAGAGTTCGGTCATAGTTGTTGGAATTAGTCAGGATTATTAACAACTAAATAAACCCACAAGTTTGAAAGCTTGTACAAATTTAAAAATAGAAGGAGATCGTGATTCTTAAAATGTAAGTCTTTAAATTATAACGATACTATAAGTCTAAATCATAATTAGAGTCTTGTTCATTGGCATAAAACTGGGAAATTTCACTTGTAAAATAGATATATCTATCGTCATATTTTGCCAATATGACCTGTTTGGTTACATTTCTATTCCATTGGCCGAGACTTAGGGTGTCCTACAAGTTACATTAAAACCAAGTATTTCGTGATAGCCGGACATTCTAATTTACATTTTCAGGAGAAATGGAGCCGTCGCCCTTATTTATGGACAACAGTAAAATATGCGAGTAAAATATGTCTATTTGTAGTCCCTAGTTGTAGAAACACATTGATTTTCCTACTGTAATGTTGCATAGTGATAATCCGTAGGCCAGGCAATGAGAACTACATGTACTGGTATAATATAAAGTAGGTAGCAGTTTTTCAAAGGGGGAGAAAACTGGGATCGAAATAAATAATTTGCGAAATATGGTTTCAATAAATCCAGTATGTTACTTTTTTTTATAGCAGTCCTTATGTAGCCTTAGTCTATGAATATTTGATGAAGCCTACCGTTCGATATCACAGTAACAAAGTCAAGAGGTAAAAGGGCTATTATTAAACAGTTACTCGGTAACCATAGACATTACAGATTTTTTTTAAAGCGCCATTGAGGCCCATGAGAGCCGCACTCAGGGTTTTCATAGATAGGGGCCTATTTTCCCTATAATAAAGAGCCGCACCATAGTTAGGGAGATTCATAAATGACGTCACGCACCTAGAGGAAAAGAGGGGATTAATCATTTGTGATCATATTATATGACGTGGGGGAATAAAATATTCAAACAATGGGACGTCACATAAAAAGTGCGTTTTTAGTTGCTATTTCAATTTTAACAAGTTTCACTTAATTATCTACACTAATTATAATGTTTATTGTAATACCTAGGCCTATAGGCTACGACAATGACTATATAAGTCAATTGAAATATATTATGCTAATTTTGAAATTGGTGATATGGTAGGCTGGTAGGCCTATTCTTGTTGTTTCGCTGTTTGTTGTTTTTAAATATTTATTTGTCTGTTGTTGTTTTATTTGTTATTGGTTTGTTGTTGTTGTTTTGGGCGGGGGGGGTGCTTAGCTTTGTGACATTAAATTGGATTTTTTAATATAAATGTGTGACCTTGTCAGGTGGGAAGTTGAAAATGGGCCGACAATCGCGTGAAGTTGTTTTAAAATTAGGGCTAAATTCAACTTTTATTTTATAATTTTACTATGGTAAAATTTTATACACAAGTTTTTCTTTGCTTTTTAAAGTATTTATACGAGTAGCCTAAATTGCTTTACAAAAATACAGTAATGAATAAATATATTGGCCTATCACTTAAAGAAAAAATATATCCTTATCTGCCCGCCTCTAGTCTATAGTAATCTCATCGATATTTTGTAGGACAAAAGCTCATTTCTAGTAGGCTACTAAATGATTAACTTTGGTTCTCGACAATGTAGGCTGATAACAATATTTGGTCATGTACTTAAGTGCCATCAGAAAGTTCGTTAGCATGTGTCAATATGTTTATATTGGATTGTATACAATGTTGATAACCAACTGATTTTACTGGATGATTACAGTCCAATGGCAATCTAAAAGAACAAAACATTTCTTCGCCGAGTTTCCTGATCAATAAACTGTGTTTTCATGGCAAGATTACGTTTAATAATTAATTCGTGTTTTTCTTTAGTTCCAAAGGTTTAGCCCCTTGAACAATTGTTGTTTAGTTATATTTAAATATAACTCTTTTGAATTTTATTAGCATAGTTTTAACTCTCAGTGACTCTTGATAGTTTACCTTTAACGTTTAGTAATTTTGGTTAGTGAATATGTTAGTTTAGTTTGTTAATATGTGATTCGCAGGATTCACAGGAAGAACAATTTACAAAAGACTTAGGTTAGGAATATAGGGCATATGACTGTTTCATATTTATGTTATACACACAAATAAGGCTACCAAAAAAACAAGAAATGTCAGATTTGTAAAAAAATTATAGCATTATGCTTGACTAAATACAGATAGAAACTCTAAGGTCTACGGTCTTTGATAGCATGCTAATGTATTTATGTCTAATACTGGTGAGGAAACGGTGTGCATGAATGTTTGAGGCAAATGTAAGAAATGCCCATAGATTGTTGAGGCTTCGAACTTTTTCATATCAAGTTGTTCTTGATTTATTGTGTACGAGCGTGTCTAAATGTGTACGTGCTTCTGTTTGTGGATCTGTTGGGTATGTGCGTGTATGTGTGTAGTGTGTGTGACAGAGAAAGCTAGAGAGAGAGAGAGAGAGAGAGAGAGAGAGAGAGAGAGAAAAGAGAGCGGAACGGAATAGAAAAAAGTATACAATGTTGTTTGTTTATAAGCTATGTTACGCTCTGTACAAATTAGAAAATAACTTCTAACAAAGATAACATTTGGTAACATTTTAAAGATTGACTAGCCACAGGTTTTTAAATGTATAAACTGGTACATGCATTCGTTTTAAGGACAATGAGTGATAATAAATATATCAGTATTGTATTAATAATGCAGTCGCGTAGCCAATGGGAAGGATTGGATAGTCACGATAGTGTCATGCTCAATACAACCCAAAAATTATTTTCCAAAATCAAGAAGGTTCTTTTCTTTGTAAGAGAGACTTTGTAGGACTAATAGACCTAAACGCCCCCCCCCCTTTTTTTCCCAAAACAAAAAAAACAAAACAATTAAAAAAAAACAACTCTATAGAGTCGACGGCTTTGTAAAAAAAGAATATCCATTTACATTAACATACCACTACCAAAAAATTTTTGTTAAATGTTCTCATTGACAGTGTAACAGTTAAATACAGTATACAATTTTTTAATATGTTACATAGGATGAAAAAGTACAAGCATTCCGAGTTGGCAAGCTATTGTCCCCTTTCCTTTCAACCCAAGCCAACCTTTGTACTTTCCCCCCCTTGTTCATTTGATAGTGTTGTTGTTTGTCAGTGAGCCTGTTACCATTTGATAGTGTTGTTGTTTGTCAGTGAGCCTGTTACCAACAACAAACCAATTTATTCACAGATACAGAGCCATACCGTATTAGGCCTAAGTGTTTTCATATTCATTCATTCATTTTATTTACATTAATAACTTTGATGTAGGCCTACATGAACTTCATTTCCATGCTGGAAAAACTCACGTGGCTACTACTAAATATTCATGTTATACTTCTATCATTCTTCTAACAGCGCGTATTATTCATTCATTTACCTGCTGATGCTAAAAACAGATTTCTGTTTAGATAATTATTATTGTACGCTTTTAAAAAATCACAGTGCCACGAAAAACTAAAATATGAATAGTAAGAGACGCCATGGGGCACGGTGCCCGACGGGCAGCGCATTCGACTGGCGATCCGAAGGTCCTGGTGTAGGCTAGGATTTTTTCCAGGGACTTGAGGATGTCCCTGAGTCTACCCAGCTCTGATGGGTACCTGACACTAGTTGGGGTAAAGTAAGGGCGGCTGGGCGTTGTGCTGGCCTTAGATCCCCTAGTATGCCGTGGCCACAGAAACTGGTGAACGATGCTTCACCAGCCCTATAATCAGTTTGGTTCGAGTGGCACTTTACTAAGAGAAGCCTGATCACGGCGGATCAATGTAATCTAACAGGATACTTTTTAAACACAGATTATTTTTTATAAATTGTCATAATCAGTAAATGTTGCTATATATATTCTAGAATTGTATTTCTATGTATAATTAAACTCGGCATAGGTGTCGCTAATAGCAGGTAAAACAAAAACAACTACAATAAATATTGTCCATTTGTCAGACTTTAAAAATGATTTAGCTTCCTATGATGGCTATGATTTAGCTTTCTTTCTTCTTTATTAAAGAGTTAGTTTTTCTGAAGCCATTGATTTCTAACGTTGTCACGTGAAGCCATACATAGATTTGTATCAGTTGTCGTGTTACAATTTGTCCTATAAACGTGTTGGTGTTCTAGAAAAAACTTCTCTTTAAGAATAAACGTTAGCCGCTTTTTCTCTCATTTTTCTTACTGTCTCTATCTTTCTCTCACTCTCTCATTATATCACTATATCTCACTTTTTTCTCACTATCTTTCATTCTATCACTATCTCTTTTTCACTATCTCTCTTTCTCTCACTATCTTTCATTCTATCACTATCTCTCTTTCTCTCACTATATTTCATTCTCTCACTATCTCTCTTTCACTATCTCTCTTTCTCTCACTATATTTCATTCTATCACTATCTCTCTTTCACTATCTCTCTTTCTCTCACTATATTTCATTCTATCACTATCTCTCTTTCACTATCTCTCTTTCTCTCACTATATTTCATTCTATCACTATCTCTCTTTCACTATCTCTCTTTCTCTCACTATATTTCATTCTATCACTATCTCTCTTTCACTATCTCTCTTTCTCTCACTATATTTCATTCTATCACTATCTCTCTTTCACTATCTCTCTTTCTCTCACTATATTTCATTCTATCACTATCTCTCTTTCACTATCTCTCTTTCTCTCACTATCTTTCATTCTATCACTATCTCTCTTGCTTTCTCTCGCTATCTCTCTTTCTGTCACTATCTCTATCACTAAATCTCACTATCTCTCTCTTTCTTCATCTATCTCATTATCTGTCCATCTCTCTCTTTCTCTCACTATGTCCCTTTCTCTTACTATCTCTTTTTCTCTCCCAATCTCTCTTTCTTTCACATTTCTAGTTTTCTCATTATCCCTCTCTCTTTATTTCACTATCTTTCTCTTTATTTCACTATCTCTCTCTTTATTGCATTATCTTTCTTTCACTAACTCTCTCTTTCTCTCATTCGTTCTCTCACTATCTCTATTTTTCTCAATACCTTTCTTCTTTTATCACTCTTTCTTTCTCTATCTTTCTCCGACTATCGATGTCTTTCTTTCACTATCTCTCTCTTTCTCTTATTATCTCTCTTTCTTGTTATGTTTAAAAAAAAAGAAGAAGCTACTTGAACAATAATGTTAAATAATGAGATGATCCTTCAGGCGTGAAATCAATTTGATTCAAGTAATGAACCATACTTGCAATTGGTTTTCATGTAATTAAAAAAGAAAAAAAGAATTTTTTTTTCCTGCAGTTCAATTAATAATGATGTTTTTTTTTATTCTCACTATTTCGCGGTTGACTGCTACTGTGTGGTGTCAATAGTGGATGTAGTCTACTAAACTAATGGCCATTCCACTGATTGAAATGAGTACTGCGATGTTCTCACTCAATATATAGATCAGTGACTCGGCGCATTCTTTATTTTAATGTATTTCCTTTTTCGACAAACAAATGTTTATCTTTGAACTGTGTGTCTGTCAGCGCACATGCAAGCCAGTTAAAGTATGGCGTATGGAATCAAGTATGGCTTACGGCATGAATAGTGATTTGATTTAGTCTCACGGTGTCAAATGGCCATATACATATATATAGATAGATTGGTAGATTTACTAATATAAATAGATAGAAAGATAGCAATGCGTGTTTTTAATACTAAAACTATTTGTAGAAAAAAAGCGAAACTACTCACATGACTATTTCCTAGTATGTAGGTTCCCTCCCCTTGTGCCATGATAGTATTATTATCAAGATCTCCGAGTCCACTAGCCTATATAAGAACACACCAATCTACAAGCCACTGGAACACAATATAAAACTCAGTAGATATGGGGGGAAACCACATGAAGAAACCTCCCTCCCAGCCTGTGCAGGTAAAAGCACGGTCCCTCAGCCTCTAGCATGACACGCCAACTCAATGAGTGACCACATCATTCAACAGCCACAGAAAAAATCAGGTGTACGAAGAGTTCAAGACCGATTCGCCTCGGTATTGTATATGACACAAAGTCTCGCTCGCCGGTTTGAGCCGCAGTAGGACAGAGAGAAAAAAATAGTGCGGGGAAACGGGGGATGTGTGGAGGGAGAAGTTGGTAGAGACTCGGCGGAGAAGGGGAGAAAAGAGAGGAGGGGGAGGGGGCTAAAATCGATAAGGGGAAAACAGGAAAATCGCTCTACTCTGTCAGCTGATGTACCACATAACCAAGTGGGCTAAACGCAAACCCCCGTAGAGAGGAGGTGGTCGTTGATTAGCTTGCCTATGGCAGCACATTGCAATAATGGCACAAAGAGAGAGTGAGGAGAAACATAGAGAGAGAGACAGAGAGAAGAGACAGAGATGAGAAGAGAGGGGAGAGGTATTGTCCGTGAGCTTTAACGTTATTTAAAAAAAAGTTTTTTTTACAGCCAACGATTGTTCCGGATATAATTCCAGGTCCCGGGACAAACGATTTTAACACCGACAACGGTTCCATTGATAGCGTTACAATTGGTCAACTATAATGTGTGTTTCTATGTCCTGTGCATGAATTGTTTCAATCTTGAGCTAGAGAGTTCAGCAGACACAGGGGCGTCATTGACCACAAGTTAATGTAAAGAAACGCCTCTTATTGTTATTAAATTGCATACAACACAATTTTATTTTACAAAAGCTTACATAATACACAGGAATCGATCAAATATTGATGGAAATAAGAAAATTAATTAATTTTGTTATGACAAGGACTGCAGAGATACATGTACTGGTTCTATAGTGGACACACTTGGTGGAATTGGTTCTTGTAAGTACTGGTTGCAAAAGGGGAGGTTATCATATTATCAGAAAGTCGGTGAGGGGGGGGGGGTTCTTTAACATTGGTTTAATTCAATTTTAGCGTAAGTAATATACTGTATCGTAATTGCAGTAAGGAAATAATTATCCCCCCTTTCCTATATTTAATATGATACCTAGCGCCCTTATGCATCTAACTGCGTTGCTGTGTAATTGATACGCATTAATTATCAACAGATTAAGGAAGTGTCAGCTAGTTCCTCACAAGTCTTGCTTCTATAATAAGGCCTTTATCACTTAAGACATTTATTACACTCTACAATGTCGGACATTAGAAAGTACTTCTGTTCTACCCCACACAGAATATCATCAGCGCCACGGTAATCAAAAGATCATCTTGTACAATCAGGGAATAATATAAAAAAATAACAGAGATAGATATGCCTATTCATCTCTTTGCTTCAATCGTCGACATCCTTCCGTCTTGAGAGACGATGGGGCATTACTGTGGGTATAGTTTTGCATATAGCTAACCAGACCAGCCCTTGAGTTTGCTTCAATAATTAGTGCTATACATGAATCGCATCCTACACTGCAATTTCATATTATGTGAAATGAATGGTATAGGTATAATATATATTCTGAAATGAATGATGTAATATATTAAGTGAAATAAAAGATGGGCTACTATGTGAAATCAAGCAGTAGTCCTATTGTTTCTGGTGATATTTCGCTGACGTACAAACTGTTGACTGATGCCACTAAGAAGGAATTAATAACACAATGTGAGTCCAAGAATAATTTGAAAGTATTGCTATAAAATTTAAAAAAAAATTGCATGGTACTTTATACATTAGATCTAACTTAACAAGTCAAAGAACTAATGTGTAAGGTACAGTACTTTTTATGTGAAGCCGGCTGGTCCAGCGGTTAGTTCACCGGACTGTCAACCAAAAAAAAACCAACTGACACGTCGCGGGTTCTAGCCCGGCCACCGGCGGATCCCTGTCGCCCTGCAGGAGTTTTGGGCCTGTAAACATATTTGCGCCAGCAGGCAGCATTGTGTTTACAGAGCGCACTGAGCATGCTAAAATAGCATGGATAGAAGCGCTATATAAGTAACCAATTTAATTTAATTTAATTTTAATTTATGTACTGTAATTTAACCGCAAACAGTTCATTAAGGTTTACAGGGAGCAGTTATTACAAAACATAGTTCCAATCCACTGCTAGCATTTATGGTTCTGGACATAGTTTTTGTCATTAATTTAACTGTGAGATTTATGGACAATAATTAAGAAAAATAAGTTATTGATAAGGTATTTCTCGGGATTATTACATTATTTACAATACTGAATACATTATCAGAACAGTCATTTATCAGTTCCAAAAGTAGTTCTTCAACCATGGCTGGAAAAGACAATAATCTGCAATCAAACATTGTATGAGAATCCCTTAAGGCTTTGGTTGTTTTTATTAGGCTGCACACATAAATATTTGATATCTAAATGATCTGGTTGATGTTTCTGAGATCCGAATCGGAGCTGATAATGTCAAAGCAATCATATAATTCCTTCCGTGATAGCCCAAAGCGACGCTAGCTGTAACCAATAAATACCGTGCACATTTCTAGGCAATAAACGTAATAGGCCTACATAATAACGAACTAAAACTCCATTGACGAGATGGGCTTGAAAAAAAATCAGGAAAGGAGCGACAGATGGCATATTATCTAGCATGTACTTAAAAATGTATCCACCATCATCTGTTTGCTAATAGTTTCTATGTGTTCTCACAGGCTGGAAACATGGGCCTAATTTATATATATACTCATCTTGCAGGCTGGAAACAGTCATTTCATAAGGTTAATTTATATATATACTCAGGCTGGAAAGTCATTTCATGGGGCTAATTTATATATATTACTCATCTTGCAGGCTGGAAACAGTCATTTCATGGGACTAATTTATATATATATATATACATCTTGCAGGCTGGAAACAGTCCTTTCATGGGACTAATTTATATATATATATATATACATCTTGCAGGCTGGAAATTACATCAGCCTAATGTCTATGATCGCAATCACTGATGTATCAAAAAGCCTATCGTGATCATTCTCAAGTAGCATTTAATAAAGTCGACTTTGAACAGCTGGTATCCAGGACTGATTAATATGGTTCTTTCCTAGCATCAAAACAGCAAAAAGCAGTAATATAGAAAAAAATGTCAACTCATCATATCTGAAGTAAATTTTTCGCGGATCTGTTTTTTATGCCTCTTTTAGATACAGTCGTTTTTTTTTCAAGTAGCCGATTTTCAGTTTAAATCAGAGTTTGTTCTCTTTTCTCTCTAACCAGTTCGTATGGTAAAAATCAATATAGACATATTCAAATTTAAAGTATATAAATATATATTTCTAGTCTTGAACGCCAGCAACTACTTGCACAATTTAGAGCTCTTGAGTGACATTGAGTCAATTTAAAATGTGGCTTAAGGCCACAACGAACGATTCCCACTTATCTCATCTGTGTGTATTGACCCTACGTCGTTTAAAAATTACTGGTGACAAAAATTGCTTGATAAAGTTATTGACCAGTTTCGTCCATTTCAATGTAGGTTTCTTTTTTTTTCAGCAACTTTACTCACCAATTTCGTTTACCAATTGTGTTCACTTATTTGTTTTCATCCGTTGTGTTAAACAATTTTGTTCATCTATTGCAGGGGTCGGGAACCTATGGCTCGCGAGCCAGGTGTGGCTCTATTTATGGCCGCTTCTGGCTCGCAAACAAAAGTATCAATTATAAAAAAACTTATTTAGACTCCTTTGATCTACATATTAATTACATATCAATATTGATTAGCAACATCATAACAATGGTATTAAAAATAATTCAGATTTATAATTATTGTACATTTAGTGTTGAAATTACACAAAATGCACACATTTACTTGAATTTTTAGTTTTAAACATAATGTATGGCTCTCACGGAATTACTTCTCAAAATTTGTGGTGTTCATGGCTCTCTCAGACAAAAAGATTCCCGACCCCTGATCTATTGTGATAAAATTATTTAAGAAAAGTAATAAATAGTTTCTCTGAAAACATAGTATAATTTTTTTTAAAGTTATTTTTTCGTTACTATAATCGTTTATGATCAATAATTCTATTGTATGGCTGTTGATATTTGAGAGGGACAGTATTGGTTTGTATCCTCTTCCAACTAGGAAAATTCCTGCGGATAATCATGCCACTTGTTTTGTGCCTCTACATTTTAAGTTTAATCTTTTGTGTTTGTAGTTAATAGAAAATCGATTAATCGAATTTACCAACTCCAGATGAAAATTCTCGTGCATGACGTTAAAACTGTAAAACAAACAACAACAACTAGTAGATGATTAATGTCAGCCTTAATATTGAACTTATTTACGATCAGATCCTGTTGTTGTATTCTGTCACAGAAAGCTAGAACGGCGATGTATGTGTGACACAGTATTAATTCCCTTGACTAGTGTCTACCACCAGTCAACATGTCACCACCATGAAGGTCATGTCTGAGTGATACACTGCCATCTGTGCTAAAGACATCAACCCAGTCTAAATATAATGTTGACTATTTTTTTTAAAGTACACATTTCCACAATGTTTTTGATGATTGTTTTTAGAAATAGTAAATGTATATTTTAAAAGACACTAATAGTACTGTTAGACTTCACTTTGTGGACCTCATTATTGAAGATCAAAACTAAAGTTAGAAGTGAGTGGTTTGGCGGGAGAAGGTACACAGTTCTCATATGAATGTAATAAAATCAGTCTCAAAATTATTTCAGAAGGTTTACTATATCACTTTAAAAAATAATATTATATGTAATAATAATATATGTAACGGCGATTTTAGATAATGGACCAGACGTTGTTCACCGGGGGTAAACACTAAATTCACAAAAGCAGTCTTTACACCGGTATTGTTGACGTAACACTAAATTCACAAAGGCAATCTTTACACCGGTATTGTTGACCTAACACTAAATTCACAAAGGCAATCTTTACACCGGTATTGTTGACGTAACACTAAATTCACAAAGGCAATCTTTACACCGGTATTGTTGACCTAACACTAAATTCACAAAGACAGACTTTACACCGGTATTGTTGACTTAACACTAAATTCACAAAGACAGACTTTACACCGGTATTGTTGACTTAACACTAAATTCACAAAGATAAACTTTACACCGGTATTGTCAACCTAACACTAAATTCACAAAGACAGACTTTACACCGGTATTGTTGACTTAACACTAAATTCACGAAAGCAGTCTTTACACCGATTTAGTCGACCTAGAATAATGTTACCTAATTGGTTTTAGGGTAATTAAAACACGCTTGATGAGTCATGATTTCTACATTCTAGACTTTAGTTAGATTTGTTAATGGTTTTATTTGATGTAGCTTTATGTATAATCATATTTATTGCAGGAAATATGCTAAGTAGAAGAGGCAGTTCCTAGACAACAAGTAAATCCTGGATGAGTAGCTTATAGATGGATGTTGTTTGTGTTCACTTTGTGTTCTCTTTATGTACAACGATGGCGTAGTTAGACATTTGTTCTTTTGTAAATCGTTTCTTATTCAAACGAATTAGCCTACACATGTACTAAAGCTTCAGCTACATAGAGTGAGAGATAGATAGATAAAGAGAGAGAGAGAGGGGGGTTGAGAAAGAGAGATTGAGAGAAAGAGATTGAGAGAGAGATTGAGAGAAAGAGATTGAGAGAAAGAGATTGAGAGAGAGATTGAGAGAGAGATTGAGAGAGAGATTGAGAGAGAGATTGAGAGAGAGAGAGATTGAGTGAGAGAGATTGAGAGAGAGATTGAGAGAGAGATTGAGAGAGAGATTCAGAGAGAGAGATTGAGAGAGAGATTGAGAGAAAGAGATTGAGAGAGAGATTGAAAGAAAGAGATTGAGAGAGAGATTGAGAGAGAGATTGAGAGAGAGAGAGATTGAGTGAGAGAGATTGAGAGAGAGATTGAGAGAGAGATTGAGAGAGAGATTCAGAGAGAGAGAGATTCAGAGAGATTGAGAGAAAGAGATTGAGAGAGAGAGAGAGAGAAGAGATTGATAGAGATAGAGAGAGGGATTGAGAGAGAGATTGAGAGAGAGAGAGATTGAGAGAGAGAGATAGAGATTAAGAGAGATAGGGATTGAGAGAGATAAAGATTGAGAGAGTGACTGAGAGAGAGAGAAGAGATTGATAGAGAGATAGAGATAGAGAGAGATAGGGATTGAGAGAGATAGAGATAGAGATTAAGAGAGATAGAGATTGAAAGAGATAGAGATTGAGAGAGAGAGACTGAGAGAGAGAGACTGGGAGAGAGAGACTGGGAGAGAGAAGAGATTGATAGAGAGATAGAGAGAGATAGGGATTGAGAGAGAGATAGAGATTAAGAGAGATAGAGATTGAAAGAGATAGAGATTGAGAGAGAGAGACTGAGAGAGAGAGACTGGGAGAGAGAGACTGGGAGAGAGAAGAGATTGATAGAGAGATAGAGAGAGAGATAGGGATTGAGAGAGAGAGAGATAGAGATTAAGAGAGATAGAGATTGAAAGAGATAGCATATAGTATTTTTGTAGGACTTAATAAGCTTACGCACGAATTCTGTATTATTTTTTATTTTTTTAATCTGGGAAAAGTGTCAAGAGTAGGGCCTTTTTCTTAAAATTTCGCTCCTCCTAGCGTCAAAATCTGGCTACGACACTGTGTGTGTATTTGCTTTTACTCATGTTTTTCTAAATAAACAACAACGTTTAAGCAAATAAATAAAAATGTATTACTTCCCTTTAGTAATGAGATATCGTGTTAAGTTTACAAAGTGGAAAATATTTCAAGGGCTAGATATTATAAGATAAACAATATGATACGGAAAACGCCCATGCTGCGCTACCAACGCTATCGCAAATAGTAGTACAGATAGTTTTGCAGATAGTTGTGCAGACAGTTGTGCAGATAGTTGTGCAGATAGTTGGGCTGATAGTTGTGCAGATAGTTGTACAGATAGGTTGAGCAGATATTTGTGCCGATAGTTGTTCAGATAGTTGTGCAGATAGGTTGAGCAGATAGTTGTGCAGATAGTTGAGCAGATAGTTGTGCAGATAGTTGTTCAGATAGTTGTGCAGATATTTGTGCAGATAGTTGTACAGATAGTTGTGCAGATAATTGTGCAGGGCTTGCAAATTAATAAGTAGTTTTCTCTGCGACAATGAGAATGAGAAATGTGTATACTACACATCTGAAACACAGATGACTGAGAACATCTCAACACGTCCTATACCTGGATGGTCCTAAGATAAACCAGGAAATAATGACACAAGCCCAAATACAAACCCGTTAACCAAAGCGCAGTCAGCAAACAATAAGAGAAAGCATCAACTGACATAAAGCAGTTCACGGAAATCAAAGAGCGGTAGGCCTGTTTCCAAAAAAAACAAAACGAGTTGCTCCACAGATTAGAATGCGCAATAGCTTATTGTTTTTCTGTTTCCGGAAGTACTTTTCCACCTTATGGTTTCGACTACACCGACCCGATATTTCGAATTATGTATACTTATTTTCAATGTCTTGTTTATCAAATTTAGCAGTCCAAACATGCTGATTCACACAAAAAGAATTCTAAAATACTTACTTGGTACTATTACCGTATATATTTTCTGGACAAAGAAACATGTTTTGGCGCTAATGAATACCAAAATATTTTTTAAATAGTGTTTTATATATATATAAACATATATATATGAACATGAATGTAAATTGATGCTTATCGAATCCAATCAATAAAACAACAATCTAATATATATAAAACATATATATATGAACATCACAAAAACGAAAGAAATGATTGTAGACTTCCGGAAAGAAAAACGCAAGCTGACTGATTTGCACATAAACAACCAAATAATAGATCAAGTCTTGCAATATAAATATCTTGGCGTCACAATTACTGACAAACTGACTTGGTCTGACCACTGCCAAATCCTTTGTAAGAAAATGCACCAACGACTTTTCTGTCTTAATAAACTAAAAATATTTCACATAGAGAAAACCATTATGAATCTATTTTACTCGGCGACTGTTGGTAGCATCATAACCTTTGCAATCACCTGCTGGTATGGTAATACCACAACATTGAACAAACTCCGGATAGACCGCCTAATAAACAAAGCCTCTCGTACTACACAGACAGAATTACCATCTCTTGCGGATATTTTCAGTTCAAGGTGGCTGTCTATGATTGATAAAATCCTCCAAGATCATGCACACCCGCTTCATGATAGCTACATAATATCTAGTCGAAGTGGTCGGCTTCTTTCTATAAGGGCAAGAACAGAGAGATTTAAGAACTCTTTTGTTCCACTGTCAGTAAGACTCTTTCAAAAGAATCACCTTTCAGCCAGGAAATACGATGGCTCAATAGCTGACTCCTAAATAATAGGCCTACTTTTTTTTTTTTTTTTTTTTTTTTTTTTTTTTTTTTTTTTTTTTTTTTTTTTTCTTGTATGATAAATGGTATAATAGTGTGCGTGAATGTCTATTGTGTTTGAGTACAAATGGTTCTTTAATATTGTTTTAGGTATGCTGAAAAAACGGAATTTATGTAATCAAGTCAATTTTCCATTCATTTGGATCAATAAAGCAATCTTATCTTATCTTATCTTATATATATAAATCATTACAAAAACTATAAGATGGACCGCTTGCTTTCATATTTCTGCTATTTGATGTATCGAATTACTTCTTTTCGGAATTACCGTTTGTATTGTACACTTCCGTTTTATTTAATCGCTTTGATTTTCTCAATGGAAAATTAAATTTAAAATCGAAGGTTGTATACAGCGGAAACCTTTAGGCAGGCGCAGGAGTCATTTAACATGCGTTATTGGCTGCGCAAGGCTTTTTGTTTCCTGTTCATTAGTGTCCAATAACTGGCTGATAGCGAAGTCCAATAACTGGCTGATAGCGAAGTCCAATAACTGGCTGATAGCGATGTCCGTGTTGGCTGAGGGTGTGATGTAAACAAGTGTTACGTATATTTGTGTGAATTTTCTTGGCATAAAGTATGGCCTGGGGCTGACGCACAATAATTATATGTTTGGTGTGCATTTCCTTCTTTGTTTGTAATGCAGTTGATATTACAATATTGTTTGTTTAAAAATTGTTTATATGGATTTCCAGTCCTCCAACTTTACCTTTGCTACTGTCTTGCCGAAGCAGATAAAATTCTTCTAGTTCCAGAAAAGAAAAGTTGCTGTGCTGTTTTAGCAGTGTTTGATAGAAACAATCTCAATTCAATGCGAGACAGTTTACTATTTAGTAACAAGCTGTTACAGTTACAGTATTGAACGATTGGTGTATTGAATTTTAAATACTTTAAACAAAAACAAAAAAGTTGTATGGCTAATTAGTTTAAAAATGTAAACCCTGCTCGAGGCTCAACAAGTCAAATAGGGCGTTTGCAATCCCGTGACAAAAAGCACGTGATTTGTGTTTACTTTGAGTAATGGTGTACAATTAAATATGGCCGCTGTATTAATAAAGTTTCATATAGGCTCGAGCTTTTTTAAAATGATGTGTTGTGTTTTAAGTCTTATTAAGATTTAAGCTGTATTATGTATGTTAAATAAAATAGGCTATTTTATTATTATCATAGACATAGATCATAGACGATGTGAGCATATTAGTGACTTGACTAGATAGCCTATTCACCAACAATATCGCTTGACATCGTAGCCTAGCCTACGAAACATTAAAAGTGTAGGCCTATAAAGTGAAATTGAAAGTGTAAATAGGTCTAGCCGGCCCTAGCCTAATCACATTAATCAATTAATCTACAGTACTACTATTTACCTCCTTATTTTTTAGTAGGATAGCCAATATTCAGATGTGAATTTTGCATGATAAAGAAGTACTTCACTTTCACCACATTAGGTTTGTACCTCAAGTGGGTTCTATATTTACACAAATACGTCACTAAATTTACACAAAAAAACTTAAGCTCCGCCTTCTGAGAACGCTCTATAGGATATCATCGTGTTTTACATTAAACGCAGCCGATTTCTACATTAGTCTTTAAACTTCAAACAAATAAAAAAAAAAGCCTTTAAAAAAAACACAACACTTAGTCTAAAACAAAATTGTTCGTATAAATGTTTTAAATGCATTTTTTTTTTGCCTTCTGAGGATTTCACCCTTTGCTTATAAAAGACAATATAGCCTAACCATAAAACAAACGTATTGACTAGGTTATATTTTATAGACAGAAAAACATGAATAAAATCGAAGTTAACATAATATTATAGATATGGTGTTTATATGCCCTTCTTAATTTTGTTATGCATTAGATATCTGAAGAATTTCCATTTAGCCACACACATTGTAAGGGAGAAAAAAACAACAACCTAGAATCGAGTTTTAATGTAACTAGGTACGGTACGTCAATAGACATATTTTTTTTTAAACCTTAATGATGTAGTGATATAATGCTGTCAATAAGTTTAAAAAAAACAACATTGTTGGCTTCCATTAGTCTCGCGAGACGACGGAATTTAGTGTGCCCTTGGGGAGTGTGCTTCTGCTGTGGTTGTACAAGCCCACAAGCGAGTGGCAGAATCAGTCATTGGCTGGTCTCTTCCCTTCCTTCTTCTGATGCGTCAGCGAGCCGTTGCAGGTTTCTATCTCCAGTCTAAAGGTCAGCGCTTGTCTCCGATATATATAATGTCTCTAAAAAACCGGACTAGCCCGAAGGGCTTACATTTAAAAATTACAACACAAAGCGAGAATAATATATAATGTTTTATCTTATATTGGTCCCATGGACAAAATTTGGTCCAACGGGTACTTTACTCTTTAATTTAATCATATCTTATATTTATCAGACGCTCTTTGTGTACAGGAGAGATTTGCGTTCGTGTGGTGGGAGAGGGTTGCCCACCACCCTCCCATGGCTAAGTGTATGACTATATCTAAAGTCCTACTAGATTAGTGATTGAAAATAATTCTAGGTTATTTTATAACAGGATGACATCTAAAAAAAGGCTGGATTTTATCAAATACAACCGGAACCAGCCTGCGTATACAACGCAAATGATTATCTATAACGACACTCTTTTCCATTTGGATTAAAAGCACTTAACGATCTGAATTCAAAATAAATATAGTGTGGTGCGCACTAAGTTGGAACAAATAGGACATTCCTACGAAATTGTTTTCTTGAATGGTTTTGATATTAAAATGACAAACAAGCAAAGGATATGGGATTACTTATCCGTGACAATATTATCTGTTCCAGGTGTGGTCTAGGCCTATATATAGAACCGGCTTCTTTACACTAGGTCGGGAACCCATGGCTCGCGAGCCAGATGTGGCCTTTTGATGGCTGCATCTGGCTCGCAGACAAATGTTGTGTTTTTAGAATTTTTTATCTACATATTAATTACATATCAATATTTCATTCTACGAATGAGCTAAAGTCTACTGCAGCTCAGCATCAGAAGAATTCAGAGACATAATTATTGTACTTTTAGTGTTGAAATTACACAAAATGCACACACATTTACTTGAATTTTTAGTTGTAAACATAATGTATGGCTCTCACAGAATTACTTTTAAAATATGTGGTAACCTATCCTTGGCTCTCTAAGTCAAAAAGGTTCCCGAGCCCTGCACTAGAGGTTTCCCTTCTAGATTTTAGTGGTAGTTTCAGAGAATTTGAGTCTATCCTAATAGTCGTGTGCGTTTTGAAAATTGGTTTTAAATGCTGCTAGTTTTTTGTTTTTCTAAATAGTTCGGTTAACCCATTCCATGTTTATATGCCACTCAGATAAAAATCGACTTTATAAAAATTTGCCATTGCAGGCAGATTACTAAAATGGTTCTTTTTTTTTACTTATCTGTAGGCCTATCTATCTTAATTCAGTAGTATTTATACATTATTGAGCTGCATTTCTAACATAGAATTAGACTCTAATTCTATTCTTAGTTAGATCTATTTTATTTACATCAAGCTTACCTACTGTTACAAATAAGTTGCCTTGCATAACACATGTTCAACCTGTCGCGGTAATAGGTCTATGTCTACATATTTTCCCTTTCCTTATCAAGCTTGTCGACTGCTTGCCTAGCCAGTTCGTAGGCTACATCTGTAACACTTAAACGTGTCAATAATTTCTCTGCGGTTGGAGTCTACATAATATAAGTTAAATATATCAAATACTTCGAAGTCCGTATTTCTAAGCGTTTCGCTTTAGCAACGGATTTAGTGTCGGTGGCAGAATCTCTCTTTCTTAAGATAGGCCTATGTCTGCTCGCCAGATGTTTGTGTGTGAGTCTTGGGGAGGGGGCGCAAATAGTGCAAGGCGGGGTGGGAATAGTGCAAGGCGGGGTGGGAATAGTGCAAGGCGGGGTAGGAATAGGGCAGGGCGGGGTGGGAATAGGGCAAAGGGTCAAATAAAGCAAGGGGGGGAATAGTGGGGCAAGTATAACAATATCGCGACCAACATATAATGCAAGGTGGGGGAAGGGGTCAATAGTGCCGAGAGGGCAAATGGTGCAAGGGGGGAATAATGCAGGGGGAGGGGTAGTGCAAGAGAGGGCCAAATATAAAGACGCAGCATGCACATGTTGAAAAACATTTCTATTGAAAGAATAAGTTATCATAATTTAGAACAGCATAAATATAAAAATAATACAAATTCTATTAAATATACTTTTTGAAACTCTTGTGCACAAAACATGTCTGGAGTTCCTCGAGGTTCGGTGCTAGGTCACACACTGTTCTTGATCTACATCAATGACCTGGGAGATAAGATCCACGCCAGGGTTCGACTTTTTGCAAATGACACCATACTGTATTCTCATATTGAGAGCCCCAATGATGCTTTATATCTACAGGGCGACCTCGATAAGTTGGAGACCTGGGAATCGAAATGGCAAATGACGTTCAACGTTGATAAGTGCAACCTCCTCTCTATTTCAAGAAAGAGAACAAGGATCCCCACCAGCTATACCTTGCATGGTCACACTCTTGAGAGGGTATCAGATGCCAATCACCTTGGAGTGAACATCACAGAAAACCTCCACTGGGGCACACATGTCCAATCTATTGCTGCCACAGCAAATAGAGCCTGCGCCTTCGTCCATAGGAACCACAAGGGATGCTTCACCAGGATCCAGACCCATTGTTATAAAAGTTTATCTCGTCCCATCCTGGAGTACGCATTGACGGTACGGGATCCCCATCAACAACACCTGATATCTAAGCTGGAGATGGCCCAACTTTGAGCGACACGTCGTATCTTACAAGACTGCGTCCTTAAAACAAGCGCCTCTGCTTTGGTGGCTAAACTCTAACTGGAGCCCCTACAACCCCGCAGACCGATAGGTCCTTTTTTCCCATCAGCTATTAGGCTGTGGATCACCTAGGACCAGGCCTCCATCACTGCACCTACTGTGCCGGCTTTCAAATCGTCAACGAAGGGATGGTCTAGAAACCTAAAGTGGCACTCTGTCATCTGTTTATAATTGTTGTTTGTGATGTTTTTTTAATTTAATGTGTAGTTAAATTGTGGGCTCCTTCCTAGGTCCTAACGGGATCTCCACAGTAATATGAAGAAGAAGAAGAATACACCTATGGCCAGTGGCGTACCGAGGGGGTGCGGTGGGTGCGGACCGCACCGGGTGACACCCTCTCAGGGGGTGACACCCGAATGAAAAAAACAATAATTAAAAGCATGATAATTTTACAGAGCACGCACTGCTGGTCTAGTCCGATAACAGAACGGATGACAGATCATAATAAAATAAATGAAAATGACTAGCATCAGCCATCATGGTGTGTCATCACCATACAGCATGCAGTCTGGAGCTTATTTGAATGAGACTGCTAAACTAGATCGATTCTCTTAATATTCCGTAAATACGATTCCAAAGTATGGGTCCTAGATGACATCGAGGCAAAGCGTTATGTGAATGTGTTGGTGTTTCGCTATCAGGATCCTATAAACTGCTATGGTCAAATGACGCTTCTCCCTCTGCGATAGATACTGATTATTTCCATGCTAGCAGAATGCATTCTTTAGAAGAGCAAATAGTGCAGAAAATGGAAGAGGATGACGTGGAAACACAAGTAATAGACCTATGCCTGGATGATTTTGAAAAAGAAGTTGATGCTGATAATGTTGATTCGAAACAAGATATGGCTAATGTCATTATGAGTGACGTTAAAGAGGAAAATGGTAATACTCTATCAGATTCTTCTTACTGGAATATACCAGTTTCAGATCATTTTCGTGTTGAAATAATCAAAAGAGGGAGTTCTTTGTTTCAGAACAAAGACGGCCCTTTCAGTGTTGTGACAAGACAAGATGCAAAAGGACATGTGCGCCAGCTAACAAAACAATGGTTTTACACGAGAAAATAATGCGTTCATAGATGGTTTACTCACTTGTCAGTGAGAAATTATACTGTTTTTGCTGCCGATTGTTTGTTGTTGATGTTACCGAAACAACATCTAAATGTGTTACTGGGTTTGATAACTGGTGGAATCCGAAACTGCATAATCATAAGTCATCTGAAGAGCATCTATGTTGCCTTGAAAAATTGGCAGCAGCACTTATGCTACATAAAACAATTGATGTCGAAAGTATTGCCTTAATGGGAGAAGAAAAAGTGGAGGGATAACCTACACAGGTTGCTAGATATGAGATCTACATTGTTTCTTGCGAATAAAGGAAACTTTCTTGAGATGGTTGAGATGCTTTCCAAATACGACCAGTGCTGAAAGAGCACCTAATGAGAGAAAGCATCTGTATCTTATTTTTAATCCTAGTACGGAGATGCTAAAGTGTATTGAACGCTTTCATTCTGAACTCCAGATCAGATCAACAGCGTTTAAGGAAGTTGCAGATATGTTTGAGGCTGTTCTGCCGAAGATTCTACTGTCAGCAAGTGAAGAAGAGTTATTGGTGTCCGTTCCCAAATTAACCTCTTTCTACGATGAGCTATCCGAAGATGTGCTCTTAGAAGAAATACCACGGCTTAGACAACACCTAAAAGCAGCTGATATTGACCTAAAAAAAAAAGCCATGGACTGGTCAGTATTAGATATTTTGAAATTCATAGCTAAATGGGACTTCATAGAATTTCTTCCAACACTCTCGCTAGGCCTTCAATTATTTCTAACGGTATGTGTGTCTGTGGCTTCATGTGAACGGAGCTTTTCAAAACTAAAGCTTTTAAAAAAGCTAGATCTATTTACCATGGGACAATCAAGACTTTCTGATCTGACTATGTTATCGATTGAAAGGAATACTGTGAATGAAATAGATTTTGGAGAGGTCCTTGGCAAGTTTGCAGTTTTGAAAACCAGGAAAGGAAAAAATTAAATAAAGTACCATTACTTAATGAACAATAACTAACCGTTCGGTTGTTTTAGTTGTTTATTGCGTTTACTTTCTAATATTAAATTAATATTGTTATTGTTTTTGTCATATTTGAACTGTAGGCTTGTTTTAAGGAGACGAAAACTATGGTGAATGTCGGGGAGGGGGGGGGGGAGGGTGACACCCAAAGTTTTCCGCACCGGGTGACACCAGCCCTCAGTACGCCACTGCCTATGGCATAGGCTATAATATGCTGTCCACTAAGTTTATTGAACACGCGTGTCTCATGTGGCGAGCCAACTTCACCTTTCACTGCTAAATCAGCTTGGCTTAGATTATCATATAAAACAAAATGTAACAGTTGTTTGTTGCACTTGCAGGATGCGATTCTTTATTTCACTTGGATTTCTTGCAATTATATATAAACATATTGACTACGTGTTTACTTCCAGTAGCTTACAAGAAACGAGTAAAGTTGTAGAAATACATTTGTATTTAAAAAGAATAGGCCTACGAATATATTACGGTTATTCTTAATTTAACATTATGGGTTTCATCATTGCATCAAGTTTTGAAATACCACACTAAAGCCTAAGTTAGATTAATTAGTTGGCTGACTTATGTGCTGTGTTTGCATTTTTTGTGTGTGCCTCAGCCTTAATTTGTTCAATGCATCCTAGATCTATAGCCTATAAGCTTAGGCCTACGCGGGTCGAGCTCAGGTATGTAAAAAATATATTTCAAGTAAAATGAACTTCAAATTTATTAGGCCTTTTTACGATTGTATAGCCTGTATAATGAATAGTAAGTTATTATATATATTTGCCTAAATATCTTATCTTATAGGCTTATATTACAGACGCTCCTTCTATAAAGAAGATTATTGCGATAGGCTATTAGTTAAATATTGTAATGGTGTAAACATAGGCCTTCTATAAAATAGTTATCTTATGTATTGTAGGCATACAATTCTTCTCTATGATTTAAAAAAAAATCCATTTGATTTTAACTCTATGCCATTAGCCTATATCATTCTAAACATTAATGCCATTCTAATGTAGCGTGTTTATCATGAAAAATTTAACCATGATTTGTTTCGTATGCCTATGTCGATAATTTGATGCTATTTTCTTTCTGTCACCTGCTATAATAGTCACTAGAATTCACAGCTTCACAGTTTATGAGGTTCATAATTATTATTACTTCCCTTTTACAAATTACCCTCCGTCAAAATGTCAGCAAGCTCTTAAATTGTCTCTAGCGATCTAATATCGATTGCATATTACAAAATGTAAGGCTTCTTTTTTTTTTACAATTAGTTAGCCAAAGATACTTTATTTCATACGATTTTTTTAATAATGAATATTAGTTTGCACGTGTGTTATTTAAATGTTCCACTACTAGCATGTGTTAAGTCAAATAAGCTTATTAGCGCTTTGCGTATGACGCATGGTTGGGCGTAAACCGGATGATCTTGTCCCCAGCCCCCAAAAACTTGCGGTCTGTAGATCTAGGTCTAAACTATTAGAAGTTAACCAATAGGCCTATCTTATTATATAAAATCCCGTCGCACCAAATTGATCCATAGGGCCGGTGAAGCAGCTTTCACCAGTTTCCATGGCCACGGCCATTGTGTGGCCAGCACTATGCACAGCCGCCTTTTCTTTACATCAACTAAGGTCAGGTACCCATCAGAGCTGGGTAGAAGATTATAGGCCTATGCGTCCTACGCTCATCCGTGGTCCGAGTCTAGAAATGATGTTAAGTTACTGGTTTTCCTTGTTTGTTCAGGCAACCCATTCCATGCCCGAATGCCACTCGGGAAGAGAGAGCTAGTACTTAATGCATTTGTTCTCGCATATAAGGGGTAAGGAAAGTGTTTTTGTCTTTATGTTTAGGCCTATCGCTATAAATCTTATCCTCACCTCACCTCCTCACCTAACCCGTGGGTGGGTCGTTGGGGCACCATCGTTGACTGTTCACTATCTCATGCCATTTGTTCCGGTCCTGTGATGCCCTTTGGGAGTCGATGAATGATAGGCCGGTCCACTCATTGATGTTGTCTTCCCATCTCTTCTTTCGCCTACCTCTTTTTCTTCCTCCCTGGGCTGTGCCCTGCATTATAGTCTTTGAAAGACCTCCAGATCTTGCCACGTGTCCATACATCTCAGTTTTTTCTTCTTAATTGAGGTGAGAAGGTCCTCGTGTGGGCCGATGACAACAGCTATTTCATTGCGGACCACTTCGTTTGTGATATGCTCTGTATAGGAGATGTTCAATATCTTGTGGTAACATCTCATATCTCTAGCGCACTGATTCTTCTTTGGAGGTCTGCAGTGAGCGTCCAAGCCTCGCATCCATACAAGAAGACGATTTTCTTGCTTTGCCAAATTAAGTTTAGGGCCTACTCAGCGCTGCGATTGTCTGGGCCATTCTAGCAAGAACTTCTGGCTTTGAATCTTCGTCGGATATTATGGCCCCTAGATATAAAGCTTATGGCCAGCTTAATTACACTAATAAAATGAAAACTAACAGTAGGGGCCTACTAACAGTAGGCCTAGTTTAGCTATAGGTGCCAATGTTACCATCGCCCAATTCCCAGTGCCATTTCCCCTACTTACGCAACTGGGCTAGGCTATATATCCGTTAGTTCCTGACGGCATATGTGGGTAACGCCTTAGGCCCTTTAATTATTTTGCCAGTGAAATTGTGAAATCAGTGTTCCGTGCGAAGCTCAATAATGCTTTATATTTATAAGAAAAAAAAAAGTGGAGTGAGGGGGGGGGGGGTGAATACAAATCCTGTTACTGTTTGTGTTTTTGACTCTTGACTTATATTATAGGGTGTTTATATTTTTTTTGATAGGCATGTTATTTCTACTTACTTTAACCTATTTTGCTTTACCACAACAAGTAGCAGTAGCAACACTACCAAATCCTGGCATTTTCAATTTAATGTTCTTTAATTCCCACAAGATCACTTTTGATGATCAAGAAACCCTGGGTGAAAACTACTTAAATGCCTTTACTTTCTTGTAGGCTGCCAGTATGTTATGACGTAATGTTAGAGTTTTTCAGGTATTTTTTTTTCTATATAAAATTATATTTTTCTGTAGGATTTGTGCCTTTAGAAAAGTCGTAGAATTTGCTTAAACTTTTACTATCGCCCAACAAGGTGGATAACTAAAGAGGTCCAACAGTTAAGGATTACTTCCGGTGTATCTTGTTTACTGCATTTTTTATATATAATGCAGACAAGTAGACCTATTATACAATAACTATAACAAGAGTGACAATTATATTCTACTATTAACTATTATGTGCTGTTAATTTTATATAATATCTAAAACATATTACTCTGTTAAATACTGCAAAAATAAGAGGAGTTTATTTAAAATGTGTTTGTTAAAGATATCTTCGTAACACACTGTAACACAGTGATTGTGATTACAATTACAACCACGAACCAGCAGCTCGGCACAGGCCACGGCCCAAAAACATGACTAATGAACAGAAATGTTAACTTCTAATTATGTAAATCTCGTGAGTGAATTTCATCAAGGCTTTATATACTATTTATTATAGTTACGTTAACATTTATATAACAGCCTCATTTAAACAGTAAAATTCAGGGCATAGGCTACCCTACAGAGTAGGCCTAGTCTGTAGTCATAGCTAGATAGTAAGATAGTATAGACTAGCCTATATTTCCTATTCTATAGGCTAGGTCAGGGGTCGGGAACCCATGGCTCGCGAGCCAGATGTGGCTCTTTTGATGGCTGCATCTGGCTTGCACACAAATGTTTGATTGGTAACAAATATTTTTTAAGACTTTTTGATCTAGACTCTAGGGCCTACATATTAATTCTTATCTTATAAGTTTACAGACGTTCCTTCTAGATAGAAGATTATTACGTCCACTAGGCCCAAAACTCCTGCAGGTCGACAGGGATCCGTCGGTGGCAGGGATAGAACCCGCGACCTGTCAGTTGTTTTTTTGGTTGACAGTCCGGTGATCTAACCGCTGGACCAGCCGGCTTCAAATTGCATATCAATATTTCATTCTACAAATGAGCTAAAGTCTACTGCAGATCAGCATCAGAAGAATTCAGAGACATAATTATTGTACTTTTAGTGTTGAAATTACACAAAATGCACACATTTAAATGAATTTTTAGTTTTAAACAAAATGTATGGCTCTCACAGAATTACTTTTCTAAATATATGTGGTGTACATGGCTCTCTCAGAAAAAAGGTTCCCGACCCCTGGGCTAGGTCATATTAAATGGCATATAATATAATATATATTATAGTTAATGGAAATGTTTGTCTCAATTTCTTTTGAATAAAGAAATAATAAAAGAAGCATATAATATATATAATATATATATTTCATTTTTTTTTAAATATAATCTTAAAATCTAAATATTTTATTGATTTTCTTTTGTTTCTATTTTTCAGGAGTGCTATTTATCTAAATCATCCAATGTTTTCAAAATGAACAGCCCTCAAATATTTAATTGACTTTAAAGCCTGTTAAAAATATTTACAAATCTCTATTCTGGAGCTAACATTACACACAGTTGTCATCTTGCAAGGAATAAACAGACTCACAGTGAACGATACATTTACTTTGTGGAATGCTCACTATCAAATCCTTACAGAATCGAGTAGCTCAGATTTACTATACTTATGGTCTATTCTGTGCTAGTCACCCCTTACCTACCATTATTTCTGTCATCTTTTCAGTTTTCATAACATGGTAAGTACTAGATTTCTTTTGTTGTCATTTTGATTTATAATGCACTAAAGCGTTTTTGATGACTAAGGAAGCAATATATTATGAGGGCCTACTCTAGCAGCAAATAGTAGTCATTTGCTTTCTTACATGTGTGTGAGTTTTCATATACACATTAGAACTTTAAGGGTAGAGCCATAGAAAATGCCTTTATGTGATGGCACTTTTTTAGTATTCATTATTTTGGCTGTTAGGAAATAAAAACATATGTTATAAAATACCTTACATCATGAATACCCTTTTTTCTTTCATATTTATATTCTTTTAATCTTGTTCTGATCACATTTTATTTTTCTGAAGCTATCCACTCAGCAACTTGCCACTTCCTGGCAATAGACCAATAGAACACAGAACTCCAAAAGCAGGCTTTGTGTTGCCACTTGGAATACACACCCAATCAGATGGAGCCTATGATGAAAGGAGACCTAGATGGGTAAAATTTATTTTGATACATTTATTGTCTATTTGTACATAATATAAGAGCTTGATCGGGAAAATAAAACTAAACAATTTTTTTTTATATCCTCAGCTTGTGGGTGAACCAGTCGCTTATATTCAACAAATCGTTGTCAAGTCTACTGTGTCACCTTGGCCGCACTCCATGATAGCTTCTGATGCTTTCCGTGCCCCCTTGTCATCTGTCTTTGAAGTTATAGAAGAATTAGAGAATTTCAAATACAGCCATGGGTGAGTTAACTAACAACAAATTTACATTAGGCTCTTATGCTCTTGCTTTGTGGGACCTGTTTATCTAGTGCCAGCATATTTGATGACTATGCCAATATTTATAGTTCATAAGTCATTTTAATACACCTGGATTTTGAAAAACATTTTGGGTCTATCCAGCTATGCTGTATACCTATTACTAATGTGGGAAATTTAGCCTGGTGAGTATTGTTTTGGCCTATAATCTTTTTGTATGGTATGACCTAAGAAACTTGTGGATGCTGCTCTACTAGTCATTTGGATCAGCATTTTATGAAAGAATAGATACAATTTAATTATGTAATTGCTGTTATAAAGGAAATTTCATGTTTTATCATATAGAGGGAAAGAAGTGTCGCTGGCAGACAATTGTTATAGAATCTCTGAGCCACTTTATGCTCGTCATCTTCAAGGAATACTACCAGACTATTCCTGTTTACTGATATCCCCAGCTAACTTTTGGAATCAAGACATTAACAAGTATGAGAACATTTTATCATTTTTTAATTTGATAGTTTAATTAGTTTGATATTATTTTAAAATTCCTGCTTGGACTTTATTCTTTTTACTAGACTTTCTAGTATTTTAAAAAATTGATTGCATTTGATTTAAATGAAAAATACAATTCAATACATTATTTCACCATTAGAATCATTTTTTTATGACAGATATAAGAAAGATCCTGACATTTTAAAAACTATGTACAGAAAATTTGGTCAAGTTGTTGAAAGCCCACCAACAACTAAAGGTGAATTCTTGTATTTCCTTTTGCACTAATTAGCAAAGATTTGTACCAGTTTCTTCTTACTGAGAATTATCTAGCAATATAGAATTAAATAAAAATAAAGATCTGGACCTTCTTTTGGCAAAGCAATTAACCATACACCTATATTTCAAAGGGCTTAGGCTTAAGCATTTTTTATTAATAATTACGTTAATTTGAGGCATGACTGAAAATTGACCTAAAAAAATTATTATTGTATATCTCACAAGTGCAAACATTCAGATAGGTATCAGACTTAAGCTTTTTTTTTTTTGTCTGACAGCTGTTGTTTCGTGAATAATTTTTGTATGCTTTAAATTTAAGAAATAGAAATCATACATATTACCTTCCTACACAAAAAATTTTCATCACTTTTTTAAATATCCTGAAACATTTGTTTGGTTGGAGTATAATTATAAATATGCATGTATGCAGTGAAATCAGTTTACATAAATAGCTAAATATTTAATAGTTTTTTTCAACAATTATAACTTTTGTGTGAATCTAATCCTATAGATTAAACCGTGACATTTGACAAAACTATCGTAATTTACAAGTGCCAGCAAACTTATACTTTTATGAGAAAAATGTTCTATGTGGCAAATTTACTTTCAAAATGCTCATAAAAAAGTCAATACAAATGACATATTGTTTTATTGATTATGGTTGAAAGTACCATTGGTTTGCTATTTTATTTTCCCCCAGTCAGCCAGTGGTACAAAATTGTGACTTTTAGAAATCTGGATTAAACTGAACAAAAACATTTTATGCATTCTCACAACAGTATAAGATTGTTAAAATCTACCCCCCCCCCCCTTCTCTTCATTGTACCTGAAGTAAGTGACACTAATAGCCTCTACTGAATAACTACTCTATATTCTACCCTAACTTTTGTTGCTTTATATCTCCAAGATCTTCTGTTTGGTCTCCCCTGGTCACAGACTGGCATATCAAGATACTACGTACGCAATCGCCAACGGATTATTAGCTACTCTGTTACGATAATCTTGAAAAAATATGATGCAGGGTAATTATTTCTGTTAATAATTGTGTGCATGTATTCTTCATAACTGTTCAATGTTTCTCTTCTTGTGTATGGACTTGTATAGACTTGTACACACGGACTTGTATGTAGATTTAGTAGAAAAGTTATGTGTCTAAAAAAACAACAAATGGCCTTAGGGTGGCATTGCTTTGATAATGCTATAACAAAATTACAGCTTTTGGTGGAGTAAAAATATCTTTTTCCAACACACCCTGCAAGGAAAAATGCCAATGAACAATGTTTTAAATTTTTGTATAACTGGAGTCAATCAGTTCTTTTTAATTTCTTTGTTACTCAAAGTTCTCTTTTTAAATCTACCATACTTTTTTTCTAATGTATGTTACACAAATAAAGCTAATAAACTTAAGGTATATTTGCAGATGAACTTTGTTAGAGAAATAAATCAAATTGCATACTAACATTTATATGTATACTTACTATAGCTTTAATTTTTGTAACGTTAAAACTTGACTTCAGAATCTTGGCTGTTTTTCCATTGAGCCTTATCATCTTGTTGACTTAGACTTAACATGACTTTGATATTTATTTATATTTCTCCATGATTTTCTTTTCTACAGTTTTATTACAGCTTTGTCTAAAATGCTTGAGACTCGCCACCCAGACACACTTCACAATGTGAATAACTCTGCTATTGAAGACATTGTTCATGTCCACTTTAAAGATGTCAACTACATTGTGGAGTACACACCATTGCTTGTTACTTACCTTGTTCTCCTGCTCTACTTGTACTTCTCAGTCTGTAAGTTAAAAGTCGACCAGATTTACAAGAATGTACATTTTAAAGATTGGGTTAACAGAAAGACCCTTTTTAACTTTCAACTTGTATGAGTATATAAATTTAGTGAGTTAAAATAGAGCCTTGCTAGGTATCAACTGCTGATAGTAACCTATCATATGCCAATGCTGGAATAAGAGATAAGCCTTGACTAAAAGCAGTTTTTTCATTATTTTACCACAACATTGGGCATTGTGGAAGGAAGTCCTTAGGTTAGTACATTTCAATTATAAATACTAAAAGCTAAACCTACTTTTTTAACAGATTTCTATTGAGAAATTCAAAAGTTTAAATAAATCATAGTTGTTTTTTTAATTTTCTGGAACAAAAGAAAAAAATTCCATGATCAAAGAAACCTCCAAATCTCATAAAAATGTTCGAGTAATTGGAGTGAAAAAAATATATATATGAGAAACTAGGTCACGCCTCAAACATCATCATACCATTTTATTATAATGTTGTTTTAATGTATAATAAAATCAATAGAAAGAAAAATACGGTAATTCTTTAAAAAAAAATTATTTTATTTCACTACTATTAAATTAGTGATCTGGATAAATACTTTTTGAATGTCATAATATATGCCTTTTGTATATATAGTCACTAAGTTAAAGTTTTGTCTTTAGTTTTTAACACATTAGTAAAGAGTTCATTGAGTACCAAGTTTAACATAAAATGTAAAAAGACATCTTCTGATTTTCTGAACAACACTGTGCTAACATAATAATGTCTCTACATCTTCAGGTAAAATTGATATGGTCAAGTCAAAAATTGGTTTAGCCATCAGTGCTGTGGTGACAGTGCTTGCATCTCTCATGATGTCTGTCAGTATATGCACCTTGTTTGGCATGACACCAACCTTGAATGGAGGGTGCGTCATAATAATTCATTGCAGATTTACATATATGGCACAGAAGAATGGCATAGCTAATGTATTTTATTTATCTGACTATATATGTGATGCAGCCCAATGGAATGGTACTGAAGTCGGCAGAAATTTTTTTTTATTGTCAGGTGTTTAATAGGGGCACAGTGGCCGAGGGGCTACGTGTTTGACTGGCGCTTTGAAGGTCCAGGGTTCAAATCACGGTGAAGATAAGGATTTTTTCCCATCTGGAGGGTGTCCCCGGGTGATGGGTATCTGACCTTAGTTGGGGTAAAGTAAAGGTGGCTGTGCATTGTGCTTGCCCCACAATCACCTTGTGCCTGCCCCACAATCACCTTGTGCCACAGAAACTGGTGAGTGTTGCTTCACCGCCCTCTAGATCAATTTGATCAGATGGGTACTTTACTTTAATTCATTGTTTAATTCACATTGGTGAAAAAGTGAACAGTTATTCAAAATTACATAAGTAATAAAAGTAAGGGACGTTGTTTTGGGAAAAAATTAAAAAGAAAACAGTACCGATTTGTAACAATTTAGCAATGTAACAGATAATGAAATATTTAAAGGGTAAACAAATATTAACTAATCGCCATGAAATTTAGCAAACACATTCCTGATGAGTCTATACTCAATACACAAGCTATTAAAGTTTTAAATATTTTACATTATATTTAGTTCAATTTAAAATAATTTTATCTGAAGAGGATGTTTTGTTTGTTTGTATACAAAAGCTGCAAAAAACATGTTTAAGTAATTTCTAAAAATAATTTTAGTAGTTTGAAAATTTCACAGATTTATGTCAGGGCATTCAACATTAAAAATCAATCATAATTTCAAAAATGACCTAGGACAGAACCTTTGTTCACTTTATTTTGCATATATTAAAAATAAAAAAAAAGTTTTTCAGACTTCGGTTCGTGGGGTTGCATCACATATAAAATATAAGGAATACAATTTATTTAAATAAAAATTATTGTAGCAATAGTATGGCGCAGTTATTGATTGGAACAGGTTTTCTAATACCATTCACTTTAAAATATTGAGTCAAATGGAAAAAATTGGTAAAAAAAAACATTTATACAATTAATAAAAAAATAAAATGACATATTTATAGTAAAAATAGTAAAATTGTATTTCTTGGCAGTAAAAGATTGAACTGAATAAGTACTTATCTGAATGTTTAGAAGTACTTATCATAATGTTAATACATTTTTATCCTAATGTTTAGAAATACTTATCATTATGTTTAGAAATACTTATCCTAATGTTTAGAAATACTCTTCCTAATGTTTAGAAAATGAATTGTTCCGATCAATAATTTGTTTCTTCATTTCTTAAGCTGTAATAAAACTTTGCCCTGTGGTTATAATTTAGAGTTTTTTTCCTCTCCAGTGAGATATTTCCCTACTTGGCTGTGATTGTTGGTGTTGAAAATGTTTTGGTCATTACAAAATCAGTTGTATCAACCCCTGTACATTTAGATGTGAAGATAAGAGTTGCTCAAGGTTTGTGAAGCTTCATACTGTTTGGTTAAATTTATAATTTACCAAAAACAAATATAATTGTCTGTATAATAAATTTATTGAATGAGACATATAAATTACTTGTTAAAAATGGTTACCAGAGTAAACTTGCTGAATTTATTCATTTGATTTATGTTAAAAGTGTTTATACAAAAATATATTTTCAAGGCCTAAGTAAGGAAGGTTGGTCAATCACCAAAAATCTACTCACAGAGTTGGCCATTGTATTCGTTGGATTTTTCACTTTTGTACCAGCTATTCAGGTGAGTTTAGGGAATTATTCTTAGGTATACATTTTGGAATTATTTTCTAGCAAACTTTGATATAAGCATACAATTTGTTTATCAATAGTTTCTATATTTATTTACATGTGGCAATGTCGACTTTTACTTTTTTTTTTTTCTCAGGAGTTTTGTGCTTTTGCTTTAGTTGGTTTGCTGTCAGATTTTTACTTACAAATGGCTTTCTTCGCTACAGTTTTATCTGTTGATATCCGTAGAATGGAGGTAGGACTCATTTGTATTTTTCTAGTGTTTTTTATTTAACATTGAACAATACCTCACAATGATAAATACTTTTAATAAGCATTTCCATTCCTTAAATTTTTTTCAATCTAAATTGACAACCTTAAAATTCATTTTATCCTTTGTTTGTTGTTAAATTATGTCTAAAATATTACTTTTTTGTTCTTATTTCCTTTTTTTTATAGAAATTTTGATCATACAATCAATTGTTGAATACATGTATAAATATATGTGAGGCCTGTTTAAACATTTAGTTAAAACATTTAGTTTTAACAGTTTTCTTATTTAACTTAAGCTTTCAGATTTACATCGCCAAAGTGTACAACAGGCTGTTCAAGATTACAGCAACATGCCTTATGTTAATATTCAACCCTTAGTACTGTGTCCAGTGGCTTCTAGACAGACTCATATGTCCCCCAGGAGTCATTCAGTCCCACCCCCAGATCCGAGCCCATCAATACCTGTCAGACAGCCAAATCACATTACACCACCGCCATCTCCAAGCCGACTCCATTCTCCGAGTGAGGCTTACTTCAGACCAACATCCTCGTCTGAGAGACCCAAGTATGAAATGCCAAGACGTGTGAAGTTTTTCTATTTTTTGGCCAGATTCAGAATTGTTCAAAAATTGATTATGGTGAGTTTGTCTGGTGGTCTAAGACTATTTAATGAAAGCCTTTAAAACACTTGTCCTTAAATAACTGTTCTTATTATTCTTGTAAATGTGAGTATCTCCTATTAAATCCTGAGTAGTTAATTTAATTATAATGTATTTTAATTCAATTATTTCAGGTTTGTACTGTAATTTGGATTGTTCTGATCTTCTATAAAGCTGGTCTTGTTGTTCTTACTGGAGATGATACCAGTAATACAACTTTACGTCAAGTAGCGCCAAGACCTTCTGGCATGGATATTCCCAGGTTGGTTACTACTTGAACTGATAAGCCTAAAGCACTATATAGAAAGAACAATGCACTATATAGACTTGATGTTAACATCATATAGATTTGGAATTACTGTCAAAAGAAATACATCCTAATTGTTTATTGTATTATATTCTTTCTCGATACAGGCCAGAAGAAGAAATAAGTTCTAATAGTGGAAAATTTCTCAATGATGATTTAGAAATTGGTCCTGTAATACATACAGATTTAGAGCTATGGCAAAAACTTTCTAGCAAGCATTGGCCACTTTTGTTTCATTATTATAACATAAGTCTGAGTGGCAGGTTAGTTATTTTCTCTAACAGTATGTTACAGTTGATGTGTTTTTGTTTGAAACATATTTTTATTGTAATTCATGCTTTATTAAAAAAGTTCTCTAATGACAATACATTTTACATAACAGGTACATCAGTATATTGCCAACCATACACTTGTCTGAAATCATAGATCCCATGAGGGCTATATTAATGAGGCATCCATCAGATAAAAAAACTGCACAGTTGACAACACCCCTAGCCTATTCAGATGACTCTCAATCAGGTAATATTTTATTATTATATTTACTTTGCTGGTGCACAATTGTTTCTTTCAGTGCAAATTTATTTTAGCAATGACACAGAGGTTCAATTCATTAATAGGCCATCAGGTGGCATGTCATTGTTACTGTCACAGATAATTAACTTTTTCAGCTCTAGGCACATTTATTACCACCTGCCGATTTTATTCCCATTGGCACTGGCCAGTATATTTTCCCTAGTTGATTTTACTTCCTGTAAGCCCAGGTGCATATATTTCCCTCATAGAAGGATAGTGAAAATAGTAACAAAAACAAAGGAGGTAACCTTTTACCATCTCAGGCAGAATGCTTATATTTGATAGAGGAATAGTAGAATTTTATTTTACTTTTTTAATTTAAAAAATCCACCAAATTTTTGTGCGCAATTACAATTATTGTCAATTATGGCGCATTCTAGTTACATAGCCGTAGACAGAATGAGATGGTGTTGATGAAACTTTTTGTTAGGAATTATTATTAAGAATAGAAGATTCTGATACTCTGATTCTGATCATTATAATGATCAGGCTTTTTATTCAGTTTTAAACAATTAATTCTCTGCATGGTATTATCTTTTGTACTATCACTTGTTACAAACCTTATTGAAGTTTTGCTCATCACAAAATAATGTTTGGGTCACATGGAATAATCAGTCAAACACTAGCCGATAACTGTGCTCTACATATAGCAAAATATTGTATGGGGCTAGAAGGGTTAATAATAATTTTAAACTTTATCAAATACAATTGGGCTTGGAATGAAATGGAAATGTGTTTTCTTTTGAATATTTTCAGTTGAGAATGACTCTCAGGATGGAGATGCCTATCCTCGATTTGATCATTTCTATCCAAAGTCTGAATGGGAATATTTCATCACTGTGCTACTGTGTGTACTCACTGTGATTATCATCACTTACTTCATGATCTACTTATACCGGTGCATGTGCTCAAAAAACTATTCCCGGTGGCGACATTCTTGGATCAGGTCGGCCAACAGGAGGTCCAGGGGATATGTGAAACAAATTAAGGAGTCTGTGCCACTTGTTCTGTCTGGTCATTCACAGGTGAGTAGTCTTACACAGGTACATTGACTACATCTTCATATACATTAATTAACTCATTGCTATACTCAATAACATAATTATTTACTGTAATGTAAAGTATCCCCTTGACCAAATCGATCCATTGGGCTGGTGAATAGCTGCTAACTTTATAAATAGTTTACCCCAACTAAAGTCAGGTACCTATCTGAGCTGGGTAGGACACCCTCAAGGCCCAGGAAAAATCCTAGCCTTCACCAGGACCTTCGTTACACCAGCCAAACGCACTGCTGCTCAGCTACCATGCCCCCAATTATTTATTGTAGAATATGAATAGTTACTAAACATTCTTACATAATGTATTGTAGAATATGAATAGTTACTAAACATTCTTACATAATGTATTGTAGAATAGGAATAGTTACTAAACAGTCTTACATAATGTATTGTAGAATAGGAATAGTTACTAAACATTCTTACATAATGTATTGTAGAATATTGAGTGTTTGCTTGGTGATAATGGATTGATCATCAGCTGTTGTCTTGGAGGTCAACTGAAAATATGGGATTCTAACTCAGGGGAATGTATCAACACCATTCCCAGGAAAAGGTAAACTGCATTAGTATACATTTTAAAATTATTTCATCTATTTGAATTGTTTTTATGTTAGCAAGGCTACTTCTTAAATAATGGCATAAAGCATACAATTCAATTTTTTTCATAGGAGAATCACATGTATGTTAATTATATACTGAACTAATATTGGTCTCTTTCAGTACCTAGTATATACATTTCCAGCAGTCAAATTTACTCACAGAAACCTGTGCTGGTTTATTACCCCTTTTTCAAGGGTATCTCTAATTCAGACATAATTATAATAAGGATATAACCTTTCACCACAGTCTCAAGCAAAATCAAAAAATGTGTTTAATACAGAATATGTTGGTTTTTTTTTTAAATTGAGGTAATTGACCAATTACTTTTGTGTGTGGAAATTAGTTGTTTTCCAACACATGGGAAATAATGCTTTGTGTTTATGTATTTAGGGTAAAATAATGATGAATATATGTGCATTTATTGTGAACAATTAGGCTGGTACTGGTATTATTGTGAACAATTAGGCTGGTACTGGTATTATTGTGAACAATTAGGCTGGTACTGGTATTATTGTGAACAATTAGGCTGGTACTGGTATTATTGTGAACAATTAGGCTGGTACTGGTATTATGAACAATAAGGCTGGTACTGGAAGGGTTAAAGGTAAATTAGAACAAAAGATTCAGATGCCCCTTTTTTATATATTCATTGTTTTTTTATTTTGACCCTGTTCTTTAAAGACCAATGCCTTTAACTCGAAGAAAGCCCTGTGTGGGTCGTAATGTTGAAGATAGTGATGCAGATCTCTATGCTGAGTTCCATGGCAGTAGAAGTTCATCAGAAACATCTCTGGCTGACATCACTGGTGTAGGAGGAGGTGGTGGTGATGGTGTGAGGATCAGAAAAGGCAACTACTCCTGGATTGACCTTGGTGCTGGGAGAATAAAGAGACCAGGGCCAAATAGGAAAGTCAGTCACAATATTTATCAAGATATTCCTCCTGACCTTATCTCAACTCTCAATACAGAGTTTTCCTCTATAGATCCTTATCTTCACAAGAGCACTCCAAATGGATATGATTTTAAAAATTGGTTTGAAGGTAAGAATAGGACCACTTGTTTTTTTTTTGGGCCTAACTTTAATCCTTATATCTCGAGGCATTAGATAGCTTTTCATTGTAGACTGAACCAAACATTATGACTGTACCTTCAGGACTGTATGAAGAACATCGCAGGTATTTGGAATCTGAAGGTCAAGCTATAGCTAATTTAAGGACACAAAGTGCCAGTGATGTTGCAACGTTGGGGTCAAACAATGAAAGAATTCGTAGCTGGAGTTACGGTAATAGCGCTGTACCTTTTCCCTCTTGATTAAGGACTGAAGAAATAGTTTGATGCATGGATCAATGAAGTGTGTGAATTCTATTTTCAGGGGACCAATCAGTCCTTGATGCTTCAGGCACAGATGATGATTTGTATTGCGAGCAACCTTCACCAGTGTGGTGTCTGGCTAGCATGCATGGTTTGATTGTCTTAGGGTGTGGTAATGGACAGATAGAAGTATGGGAAGCTGAGACTGGAGAGTTGAGATTTCACAACAGTATTCATGAGTCAGGAGTCACAGGACTATGTGTCATTGCCAACAAGTAGGTTTCTAAAAATAGGTTATACTTGTATTGCTTAGTATCTATTTCAGTGCTTCTTTTGAAAAGTTTCATTTTAATCGTTTCTTGTTTCTAAAACTAACAGTTTGATTTCTATTAAATTTCAATACACCTACAAATTTAACAATTATTTCATGATTATAAAAAAGTTAATATAGACTTGAATAGAAACAAATACACCATACAAGGGAAGTAACAATTCACTCTTTTCTCAAAAACATGAGTTTGTAAATCTTTGAAAAAAATATTTTTCTTATTAGATCAACTCTGATTTCTTACATATTATCTATACTTTGCATGATGTTGTGAAACGTTTTTGTTAATTTAATGTATAAGTTTGGTAAAACTTTTTTCACAGTATAAAAATATTTTGTTAAATAAATATTTCTTTTATCTTTCCACACTAAGAATTGTTGCTGCTAGACTTGATGGTACTTTAGATTTTTTAGAAATGGAAACTTTTAGAAATCCAGTTATAAATCCAGTACCAGTTTATGCACAGTCTTCAAGACAACATAGAAGTAGGTTTCTATTTATTTATTTAGCTATTTTAGTCTCTTTATGTTCTGCCCATATTTTTATCATTTTATTGTCACATTTTTTTACCTTTCTTTATATTTATTCATTAACGTATACATTTATTAATATTTGTTTGCTGTTGTAAATTTAGAAATTGTTCTGTTTGTGAAAATGTCTTTGACATCATGAGACTTGTATTCCGACAGGTCATTCTCGAAGTTACAGTAACGGCAGTGATGGTATTAAAATGTGGGATGAGGTAATCCACTGTGCTGGGGTGACAACATGCAGAGCTCACCAACAGCCTATTAATGTGATGAACTGTGCTGGGGGCAGGGTTGTAACAGCCAGCAAGGATCACACCCTAAAAGTGAGTACATTCAATGCAAAACAAAAGCAAATTTGCTCAAGAGATTCCAGTGGCTGTGTCTGTGGCCATTAAAGCTATACAGCACTGTGTCCATTAGCCTTCACTTAGTTATGCAATAGGCTTTTTCAGCTACATGGTGAGAACGTGTAAATTGTTGCCTAGATGATCATTCTTATCAAAAGTCACTCATAAAGTTTTCTTCTAATCTCAGGTGTTTAGACTTGACAATGCTCTGTGCCTGTACACTCTGCACGGCCATGAGGCTAGCGTGACAGCTTTGTGTTTAGACCAAGTGGCACCATTTGCTGCCGTCAGTGGCTCAGTGGATGGTACTGTCAGAATGTGGGACTTGCTTACAGGGACGTGCATTCATAAATTCTGTTGGCACGGCTCATCTGTTATGACATTGACAATGTCACCATTGTATATAGTTAGTCTTGGCTTTGATCACACAATGTGTATTTGGGAAAGATCAAAGTCTTCATTGCTGCATACCATTAAAATGGTAAGTTTTTTTAAATATTTTTTTTAACCTTTTAATTACCGCAGGTTTTTTCAATAAATATTTCCTTACTTTGCATATTTTTACCATTTCTTTATTTTTTTATGACGTAGATGTAACGTCCTCTGTATTTAAGTGTACGGAAATGATGATGTCGATGCGGCGTACACGGTATTTAGGGGTTAATGTAACTTTAAAAAAAAAATTCTACTGAATTCTGCTGAAATTTTTTTTAAACTTAACTTGTTTTTTAGGAATCATCGGGCATTGGATGTGCAACTCTTTTGTCACGAAATCTTATAGTAACTGGTGGCCAGGTAAGTTGCTAAAATCGTCTCTTTCTTGAAAATGTACACATTTTATACGTGTTTATCAGTTTTTATGTGTTACATATAAAAAAAAAGCTTATGATGAAAATGAGCATCTATTATTTTATTTTACTTAACAAATGTGTGCTGTTTAAAGACAATGTTTTGACTTATCATTTCCATCCTATTGTAAAAATGGAATAAAAAAAAAACAAACTTGCATTTACATTCACTTTCTTATCTTAAACACAAAATGGACAATGAAAGTACAAATATTGAAAAGCCAGGATAATAATTTATACAAGGTAAAACCAGGAATAGTTTGTACGGCCAGAATTTGTACAATATGAAGTCAAGTATAGCTTGTACAGGAATAGTTAGCACAAGAATAAATTTATTTTAAATTAAAAGCCTGGAGTAATTTGTACAATGTAAAGCCAGGAGTAATTTGTACAATGTAAAGCCTGGAGTAATTTGTACAATTTGTACAATGTAAAGCCTGGAGTAATTTATACAATGTAAAGCCATGAGTAATTTGTACAATGTAAAGCCTGGAGTAATTTGTACAATGTAAAGCCTGGAGTAATTTGTACAATGTAAAGCCTGGAGTAATTTGTACAATTTGTACAATGTAAAGCCTGGAGTAATTTATACAATGTAAAGCCATGAGTAATTTGTACAATGTAAAGCCTGGAGTAATTTGTACAATTTAAAGCCTGGAGTAATTTGTACAATGTAAAGCCTGGAGTAATTTATACAATGTAAAAAAAGCCATGAGTAATTTGTACAATGTAAAGCCATGAGTAATTTGTACAATGTAAAGCCAGGAGTAATTTGTACAATGTAAAGCCAGGAGTAATTTGTACAATGTAAAGCCTGGATTAATTTGTACAATGTAAAGCCATGAGTAATTTGTACAATGTAAGCCATGAGTAATTTGTACAGTGTAAAGCCATGAGTAATTTGTACATTGTAAAGCCTGGAGTAATTTGTACAATTTAAAGCCTGGAGTAATTTGTACAATGTAAAGCCTGGAGTAATTTATACAATGTAAAAAAAGCCATGAGTAATTTGTACAATGTAAAGCCATGAGTAATTTGTACAATGTAAAGCCAGGAGTAATTTGTACAATGTAAAGCCAGGAGTAATTTGTACAATGTAAAGCCTGGATTAATTTGTACAATGTAAAGCCATGAGTAATTTGTACAATGTAAGCCATGAGTAATTTGTACAGTGTAAAGCCATGAGTAATTTGTACATTGTAAAGCCATGAGTAATTTGTACAATGTAAAGCCATGAGTAATTTGTACAATGTAAAGCCATGAGTAATTTGTACAATGTAAAGCCATGAGTAATTTGTACAATGTAAAGCCTGGAGTAATTTGTACATTGTAAAGCCATGAGTAATTTGTACAATGTAAAGCCATGAGTAATTTGTACAATGTAAAGCCAGGAGTAATTTGTACAATGTAAAGCCATGAGTAATTTGTACAATGTAAAGCCAGGAGTAATTTGTACATTGTAAAGCCATGAGTAATTTGTACAATGTAAAGCCTGGAGTAATTTGTACAATGTAAAGCCTGGAGTAATTTGTACAACGTAAAGCCATGAGTAATTTCTGTAACTGTCACTTTGTTTTTCCCCAGGGAAGTATTTATCTGTGGGACATTCCAAGAGGCTCACTGTTGAGGAGAGTTAATTTTGTTGACAATGAGCAGAAAGCCTATGTGAATCACATAGTGACTGTCTCCAACAATGGTGTAGTCTGTGATCAAGGCCAGGATCTCAAAGTTGTTTTCTTCCCAACAATCTTAGAGAAAGCCGAATGATGGAATATTGACAGTATTCAAAGAGAACTGATTTGGTTTTCTGTAGTATTTTTTTAAGCAATCCATTTTCCTTTTTGTTATTGTAATTCAGCTTTTTTTCAGATGTTTAATTGTTATCCCTTTCAATAGATTTAATGCTTGCAAAATGTGATATTTCAAAAGTTAAATTGTTAATTTATTTACAATATGTACAGCTTTATATCCGCCAATCATGTATATTTGTTTTGATACTTGAATATGATGTTCAAATGTTGTCAGAGATACTGAAATTTACATTAAAATTTCTGTTGACTTGGAAACATAATGAAATCTTCTCCTTGGTACTAGTTGATGATTGTGCCTCCTTCATATTACATTGTTAAATTCATCTTCATGTTAAACAAAGTTATAAAATGGTTACATTTTTTTTCAAGCCACCTTATGAAACCATTTTTATTTTCAGAGCTAAAGTTATAATTATAATAAATAAGTTGATTCATCATTTTTCTTCTGTAGTATTTGGAAATATATTAAAAAAATGCAATATTAAAAAAGTGAATAGAAAAATAATTTTTCTGTGGTCACTTTACAAATATAGCTTGGTATATATGGGACTAAAGTAAAATATTGCTGTTGTTACTAATTATGAAAAAAAAAATTAAAAAAAAAAAAGTATTTTTAATTACTTTCGGGTTGTGGTAACTAAAAAAAAGGTTAATGCCTTTAAGTTTAAGAAAAATAATTGTTTTTTTTAAATGATGTTTTACAAGAGGCTGTATATTTTGGCATTATTTTTAGTTTGTGTCAATTCTATTCTCTTTGGAAAAAAAATCACTTTATTATGTTTCTATTTTTTTACTTGTCATTAGCAAGAAACAAATTTATTCATTTGCTAAACTGTTATCTTATCATTTTGTATTTTATGCTTTAATTTTCTTTACTATCAATGCAATTTACATTGTTCAATGATTCCAATTATTTAATAAAATATTGTTTGATACTGAAGAAACTAAGTACATGTATATCTGTAATGCTCTCTTGTCTATAACTCAGTTCAATATAATTACACACAACTTTATGCATCACATTAATATATACAACCTTTATTTTTTATACATTTTTAGCTAGGAGACTTTTTTTTTCAGTCCAGATGACATTATCATTCCTATTAATCCCCTTTCTTTGTTATTAAGTTATTTATTTTGCTACTGTAGGCATCATAACCCCTGGCTTAGAAAGACGAGTAGGCCTACTTGATAATATTGGCATTGTAAATAGTCAATCATTTATATTTTGGCTCATGGTATTTCTACATAGCAGTTGGTTTATCTTCTGATCTGCAGTAAGCTGTTACTACATTTTAAATTTATTTTGTATAAAACCTCATTGTTTATCACATAGTAGAACACTACAAACATGTTGCCTTGTCATTTCCATCTAGTTTAAATTCACAAAGCATTACTTATTCATAGAGATTGGTCCACAAGCCCATGACATTTGTCCCCAAAAAAAACATATTTATTACTTTATAGTAAAAACTTTTTAATCTATTTAGCTTGTGGTATGATTAATATTTCTACTGAGACTAAAGCTTTTTACCAAAGACTCATAATGTGTAACAAAGTTGTTGAAATTGGTTGTGTGAGCTTTGTGACAAACTATTAGTCCTATGTTAACAAAAGTGGTTGAATCATGAGTTGTTCTCTGTAGTACATTGGTTGTTTCCTTGTGCCATTTGTCTGGTTTAAACTTTTAACCATAATACATTATACAAGTTGAAACCTGGTGAATTCATATTATACTGTACAAATCATTCCCTAACATCTTAATTGTACAATTCATTTCAAGTCATAGTTTTTGAGATGGAACATTTTCAACATCCAAATTATTAATCTGTAACTGATATTTTCTTATAAATTTCTTTAAAATGTTCCATATGTCATGTATACATCTATTATAAATTCATTTTATAAGATTTGAATGCATTTATTAGTGTGATATTCATTTTTTTATGATCTTTAAATTTCTTTTTTTTAAAATATATTTCCCCCCCATAAAGAACAATGTTGTGTTATTAAAAGAGAAATGTATGAATGTAATGCAAAAAGAAAAGGCTTAATTATTTTGTGCATAATTGAATCAAAATTTGATGTGAAGACAATAATAATTACCTGTTGTACATATTATGAACTTATCTTTTTCATACCATTTTTAATAAAAGACTAAATGTTTATTTGTTTGCTAAATGTTTTTACAGATTTTTATGAAGATTTTATAAAAATATTTGTACAATAAAGAAAATAGAAATTTTTTTTATGTTGCCTTTTTTTTTTTACCTGATATTTTTTTGTGTTATTATTGTAAAAGATTTAACTTACACAAATGAAAAATGGTTGAAATAACAGCACAAACTGAATATAGATTTTAGATTTTAATAAGGACAACGTTTTCCTTAGATGTATTTATGTTAAAGTTTTTATTGTATAAACATAGTCATTGGGACACAAAATTATTACTTCATGCTTTTTCCCCAATTCATTCAACACAAACTCATTACTATTACAATGCATTTGAAAATATATACAATACAATAAAGGAATAGAAAATAAAAGTTGAAGTGACAGTGAGAAAAAAAGACATTTTTAATTAAAGTCAAACATTAAAACAAAATATAATATATTTCCTACTTGGAAAAAACATAGATTATTAAATGAATATCACTTTGACTACAAACGGTAGTGTTTAATTGTGAAATAAATATGGCAGCAAAATAAGCAGATGGAACTCATCTGATAAAATACAGAAAGATCCTAGTCCACTGTGGACAGCTAAAGCATTTGATTATAAATATGACCAGTGAAAGTAGTTACTAATGAAAACAAAATCAATGAGTTGAATATTTCAACTAATGTCTTAAATAAAGAAAAATGATCATTTCTGGTCTTGGTATAAGTAAAATCTGTTGTCAGAAAACAAAACATTTTTAAATAGAATTATTAACATGTTAAAATGAAATATAAATCCTGAAATATGTATATTAAAGTGAAATCAGTATTGAAGAACTCTTATGATTTCTTATAAGACATCAAGTTCTTCCTGAATATTGTCCATCTCATGATGTAAGGCTTGCATTTCATGATAGACATGTTCGGATTGGCTACTCTCTAAGGAACTTGGGAAGTCCAGTTCAGGAACTACTTGAGCTTTCTCCTCTGAAATTAATAAGAATCTGACAGAAACAAAATGATTTTATCACAATAGTGGGTGGGCCAAAAGCCCAAGACAAAAGGCTATGATGTGAAATTTGAACTGTATTTGTTCAAGTTAAATCATAAGCCATTACATATATCAGTGTGTGGTCCTCCTCTTGGAGTATTTAGAGGGCTTAGTGGCACTTAATACAGAAACAAATTTTTTAAGTGCCTGTTTTCTTTTTCTACTTTGTGATACCTTTTTTTAAAATTTCATTATATAATGAAATGTAAGAGTTTGCCAAAAATGAGGTCAAGAAATGTCATGTTTTAGCCACATAGATGATAGATCTAATTCACAAACAATTTAAGGCTAAGCTCAAGAAATTTCATGGTTCAGCCACATAATTCACAAACAATTTATGACTATTTTATATCCCCTAGTTAGTGCACTGAACAAAGTCTGGCTTTTTATATATTTATTTAAACATTTTCTGATACTTACTATCATTATCTAGATCTAGTTTGAAAACAAGTATTTGCAGGGAGCAATGTAAAAACTTATAATACATAGCACTGAACAAAAGCTAATAATTTTACAGTATTCATATTTTCTTTTTGATGATTGATATTAAAATGTGACATTTGTAAGAGGGCTTATGCAACTGACAGTCAGTCTAGGTCTCCATATCATTTGATTTGGTCTATGTTAGAATGTTCTAAACTATAACATTTTTTCTTTCTTTTATTTAAAAAGAAAAATAATTTCTAAATATTCTTTAAATATATTCTTAAAAAGTACAAAATTTCTGAAAATAACACAATATTATACGTTACTAATATTGTTACAAGATTCATAGTGTTATATCCAGTGTCTAGGGTTAGTAGGCTGGGTTCTTTGTTAGCTGTAGTAACTTCAATATTCAATGAACAACACCAATGATTTAAACACAAAAAGAATGTCAAACTAACAACACCAATACCTACAAGCGTTCCTCATATCAACTATAGGGATCTTACTAATTAATGTGAACTTCAATGAACTAACCATAAAAACTGTATTTACTATTTAACTATGACTATCAGTGTCCAGCAAGTGACCACTCATGGCTAGTGGGATATAAGCTTGCTTAACCCTAGCCATACTTCGTGTTCCAAAAAAGGGAACACAAGGGTTTGTTTACACACTTGCTCAGCAACCAGTCAAACTACACTATCCATCTTCTGTGACATCTCCAATTAACCATTTTTACATCATAAAATAATATTGTCCTTGATATTAGGTTTTCCATTTTAGAGCAATTGACAAACAAAAAAAAATACTCAAATCGTACCTCGTGTTCCATTTTTTGGGTCATACTCATAAATAGGGAAAAAAAAGTAAATGCACAGTCACACTTCATGTTCCACTTTTTGGGTCATACTTTTATATAGAGGAGTCATATATCACAAGTTATAGATATTCTTTGTTTATGTTAGTTCAAGCAGGCATTGTTAATTATCTCCCCTGGAGTAAAATCAAAATGGCGGCTGGTGAAGAAGCTAGGCCTGGTTCAAGCAGAAATATTTTTGATTTACTTCAAGTTGGAGTTGATGATGCAGGAGATCATGTTGATCAAGTCAGAGCTATTGACAGAGAAGAAGATGATGCTGATGCTGATCAGCATAGTGAAGGTGAAATGAGTGATGAAGATGAGTTTGTCCCTTTCAGTGATGATGATTCTCGATCTAGTGATAGTAGTGATGAAAAAAGCATTGACCCAAACTTGAACTCTTCCATTTCTGAAGAACTAGTTGATGGAACTGTAGTCAGAACAAGAAGTTACTATGGGAAAGATGGCACAGAGTGGAAAAGTACCCCTATGGCACCAAATACTCAAACTACAAGGTCAAATATTGTGACTCTTCTGCGGAATCGTATTCCAAACACACACAATCACAATGCCACAAGCCCTGCAGAGACTTTTGATCTTTTCATTTCTCGAGACATGATCAAGCTGATTGTGAAATACACAAATGAAGAAGGAAAAAGGCAGAGAGGAGATGATGCATGGAAGGAGACAGACGATGTAGAGATCAGAGGGCTCATCGGTATTCTTGTCTTCCTGGGTGCTCAGAAACAGAGCAAAGTAAACTTGACTACAATTTGGGAGCCCCTCATCTTGCAAGATTTTGTGCGAGCCACAATATCGAAGAACAGATGTTTCCAGCTGAGGTTTGACAACAAAGACACCCGTCACAGAAGACAAGAAACTGACAAGCTCGCTCCAATCAGCGAAGTGTTGGACCTCCACCATGCCAACCTCCAAAAGTACTATGTTCCTGGAGCTTCACTGACTGTGGATGAGCAGCTCATACCCTTCAGATGGCGTTGCTCATTTATACAGTACATACCAAGCAAACCTGCAAAGTACGGCCTGAAGTTGTTCTGGATCTGTGACTCAGAAACGTACTACCCTCTCAAGTGTATCATATACACAGGTGCGATGTCCCAAATCCCACGAGTTTTAGGACAGAGCCAAAGCCTTGCTGAATTGCAAGAATTGTGATGCTTAAACCATGATGACTATATGAAGGCTCAAAGAAAGATATCTTTTATGTTATTTCTGTTTAAATCTTTTATTTTGAGATTTTTCATCAATAAATGACATTTTATGTGCTTAAAGTCAATAAGATGTATGATTTTATCTTATTCTCCAATGCTAAAGTGTGTTAGAAATAGTTTGTCTGTATGATGTTATCTTATTCTCCAATGCTAAAGTGTGTTAGAAATAGTTTGTCTGAATAAAAAGTATGACCCAAAAAAGGGAACACGAATATTTTCTCTATGTAAAAGTATGACCCAAAAAATGGAACACGAAGTACAATATGTATGCAAAATATCGAAGTACGGCTAGGGTTAATAATTATACAACACTGAAAGTTGAGTAAAAGAAATGTCCCAATAACACATGTTCATATGGACATATGGGGTATTGGAGAAACCTCCTACATAACAATAGACTCATCTGCAATCGGCATCTGACAAAGGCTGACACTGTATTTTGCTTTGGATTATATTCTCAAGAGATTTTCAAGAACTGGTGAATGTATTGTACAAACATTTTTTTTATCTTTTAAGCTAATGAAATGTATTATATTTAAAATTCTAACAAATTCAATTACTGCAGATTAATGTATTTAGTCTGGTGGCTAAGTCCTAAGTAGTAAGCCTAGTAAGTATTTAAATTTAAAATATTAAATTCACAGTAGATCAATATAGAAACATGTTTCAATATTTTAACTTTTAAATGAAGATGTTCAAATAACACTAAAACTAACTAGCGTAGGCCTAAAGGAAAATGGCTGCACTTGTACCTCAAAAAAAAATTTGTGAAACCATAAAGTTGTTTGATTTTGGTCATGTTTTTGCACAAGACCTATAGGAAGTCAGTGGAATAGATAAGTTGACACAGGTAAAATGGCATTATAATGTATATGAAAATACCTGGTTCAGTTGCTTCACCAAAAAAAGAGCCAGTCATAGCATTGAACATTGGAGATCTTGGTTGAAGGTGACCAATAGATTTTCCTAACACAGGCACTTCTCTGCCTACAAATAGACACCAAATAAAAACAATCTATTTATTAAGTGCTTTAAAATTGTTTCAATATTATAGCAGATCAGATACCAAATATTTAAAGATGAATTGAATGATAACTCAGGTGAAATATTTTCAATGAAGCTTGTGGACAGTGTATGTATGGGCTTGGTGCAGTAAACCAAACTGGTTCACTAGGCCTGAAGACAAAACACTATGAAGACAAAAGACTAATAAATTTAACTGTTTACTGTACAATCTATCTGCAGCTTCAAGGAATGATCCCATTACTTCCTTATTACACATATGTGATGAAGTACAGTAGTAGACATGTACACAAGACCTTAACAACTTGGAACATCTTTGTGCTATATAAAACCAAACTTAAATATCAAGGACCCATTTTCTGGTTTCTTTACATTACAAACAAACCATGATCTCATGAATCTTCTCATTTTCTGGTTTCTTTACATTACAAACAAACCATGATCTCATGAATCTTCTCATTTTCTAGTTTCTTTACATTACAAACATACCATGATCTCATGAATCTTCTCATTTTCTGGTTTCTTTAAATTACATACATACCATGATCTCATGAATCTTCTCATTTTCTGGTTTCTTTACATTACAAACATACCATGATCTCATGAATCTTCTCATTTTCTGGTTTCTTTACATTACAAACATACCATGATCTCATGAATCTTCTCATTTTCTGGTTTCTTTACATTACAAACATACCATAATCTCATGAATCTTCTCATTTTCTGGTTTCTTTACATTACAAACATACCATGATCTCATGAATCTTCTCATTTTCTGGTTTCTTTACATTACAAACATACCATAATCTCATGAATCTTCTCATTTTCTGGTTTCTTTACATTACAAACATACCATGATCTCATGAATCTTCTCATTTTCTGGTTTCTTTACATTACAAACATACCATGATCTCATGAATCTTCTCATTTTCTGGTTTCTTTACATTACAAACATACCATGATCTCATGAATCTTCTCATTTTCTGGTTTCTTTACATTACAAACAAACCATGATCTCATGAATCTTCTCATTTTCTGGTTTCTTTACATTACAAACATACCATGATCTCATGAATCTTCTCATTTTCTGGTTTCTTTACATTACAAACAAACCATGATCTCATGAATCTTCTCATTTTCTGGTTTCTTTACATTACAAACAAACCATGATCTCATGAATCTTCTCATTTTCTGGTTTCTTTACATTACAAACATACCATGATCTCATGAATCTTCTCATTTTCTGGTTTCTTTACATTACAAACAAACCATGATCTCATGAATCTTCTCATTTTCTGGTTTCTTTACATTACAAACATACCATGATCTCATGAATCTTCTCATTTTCTGGTTTCTTTACATTACAAACAAACCATGATCTCATAAATCTTCTCATTTTCTGGTTTCTTTACATTACAAACAAACCATGATCTCATGAATCTTCTCATTTTCTGGTTTCTTTACATTACAAACAAACCATGATCTCATGAATCTTCTCATTTTCTGGTTTCTTTACATTACAAACATACCATGATCTCATGAATCTTCTCATTTTCTGGTTTCTTTACATTACAAACATACCATGATCTCATGAATCTTCTCATTTTCTGGTTTCTTTACATTACAAACAAACCATGATCTCACAAATCTTCTCATTTTCTGGTTTCTTTACATTACAAACAAACCATGATCTCACGAATCTTCTCATTTTCTGGTTTCTTTACATTACAAACAAACCATGATCTCATGAATCTTCTCATTTTCTGGTTTCTTTACATTACAAACAAACCATGATCTCATGAATCTTCTCATTTTCTGGTTTCTTTACATTACAAACATACCATGATCTCATGAATCTTCTCATTTTCTGGTTTCTTTATATCACAAACAAACCATGATCTCATGAATCTTCTCATTTTCTGGTTTCTTTACATTACAAACATACCATGATCTCATGAATCTTCTCATTTTCTGGTTTCTTTACATTACAAACAAACCATGATCTCATGAATCTTCTCATTTTCTGGTTTCTTTACATTACAAACAAACCATGATCTCATGAATCTTCTCATTTTCTGGTTTCTTTACATTACAAACAAACCATGATCTCATGAATCTTCTCATTTTCTGGTTTCTTTACATTACAAACAAACCATGATCTCATGAATCTTCTCATTTTCTGGTTTCTTTACATTACAAACAAACCATGATCTCATGAATCTTCTCATTTTCTGGTTTCTTTACATTACAAACAAACCATGATCTCATGAATCTTCTCATTTTCTGGTTTCTTTACATTACAAACATACCATGATCTCATGAATCTTCTCATTTTCTGGTTTCTTTACATAACAAACAAACCATGATCTCATGAATCTTCTCATTTTCTGGTTTCTTTACATTACAAACATACCATGATCTCATGAATCTTCTCATTTTCTGGTTTCTTTACATTACAAACAAACCATGATCTCATGAATCTTCTCATTTTCTGGTTTCTTTACATTACAAACAAACCATGATCTCATGAATCTTCTCATTTTCTGGTTTCTTTACATTACAAACTTACCATGATCTCATGAATCTTCTCATTTTCTGGTTTCTTTACATTACAAACAAACCATGATCTCATGAATCTTTTCATTTTCTGGTTTCTTTACATTACAAACAAACCATGATCTCATGAATCTTCTCATTTTCTGGTTTCTTTATATCACAAACAAACCATGATCTCATGAATCTTCTCATTTTCTGGTTTCTTTACATTACAAACATACCATGATCTCATGAATCTTCTCATTTTCTGGTTTCTTTACATTACAAACAAACCATGATCTCATGAATCTTCTCATTTTCTGGTTTCTTTACATTACAAACAAACCATGATCTCATGAATCTTCTCATTTTCTGGTTTCTTTACATTACAAACATACCATGATCTCATGAATCTTCTCATTTTCTGGTTTCTTTACATTACAAACAAACCATGATCTCATGAATCTTCTCATTTTCTGGTTTCTTTACATTACAAACAAACCATGATCTCATGAATCTTCTCATTTTCTGGTTTCTTTACATTACAAACATACCATGATCTCATGAATCTTCTCATTTTCTGGTTTCTTTACATTACAAACAAACCATGATCTCATGAATCTTCTCATTTTCTGGTTTCTTTACATTACAAACATACCATGATCTCATGAATCTTCTCATTTTCTGGTTTCTTTACATTACAAACAAACCATGATCTCTTGAATCTTCTCATTTTCTGGTTTCTTTACATTACAAACAAACCATGATCTCATGAATCTTCTCATTTTCTGGTTTCTTTACATTACAAACATACCATGATCTCATGAATCTTCTCATTTTCTGGTTTCTTTACATTACAAACAAACCATGATCTCATGAATCTTCTCATTTTCTGGTTTCTTTACATTACAAACATACCATGATCTCATGAATCTTCTCATTTTCTGGTTTCTTTACATTACAAACAAACCATGATCTCATGAATCTTCTCATTTTCTGGTTTCTTTACATTACAAACAAACCATGATCTCATGAATCTTCTCATTTTCTGGTTTCTTTACATTACAAACAAACCATGATCTCATGAATCTTCTCATTTTCTGGTTTCTTTACATCACAAACAAACCATGATCTCATGAATCTTCTCATTTTCTGGTTTCTTTACATTACAAACATACCATGATCTCATGAATCTTCTCATTTTCTGGTTTCTTTACATTACAAACAAACCATGATCTCATGAATCTTCTCATTTTCTGGTTTCTTTACATTACAAACAAACCATGATCTCATGAATCTTCTCATTTTCTGGTTTCTTTACATTACAAACATACCATTATCTCATGAATCTTCTCATTTTCTGGTTTCTTTACATTACAAACAAACCATGATCTCATGAATCTTCTCATTTTCTGGTTTCTTTACATTACAAACAAACCATGATCTCATGAATCTTCTCATTTTCTGGTTTCTTTACATTACAAACAAACCATGATCTCATGAATCTTCTCATTTTCTGGTTTCTTTACATTACAAACATACCATGATCTCATGAATCTTCTCATTTTCTGGTTTCTTTACATTACAAACAAACCATGATCTCATGAATCTTCTCATTTTCTGGTTTCTTTACATTACAAACAAACCATGATCTCATGAATCTTCTCACTTTCTGGTTTCTTTACATTACAAACAAACCATGATCTCATGAATCTTCTCATTTTCTGGTTTCTTTACATTACAAACAAATCATGATCTCATGAATCTTCTCATTTTCTGGTTTCTTTACATTACAAACAAACCATGATCTCATGAATCTTCTCATTTTCTGGTTTCTTTACATTACAAACATACCATGATCTCATGAATCTTCTCATTTTCTGGTTTCTTTACATTACAAACAAACCATGATCTCATGAATCTTCTCATTTTCTGGTTTCTTTACATTACAAACAAACCATGATCTCATGAATCTTCTCATTTTCTGGTTTCTTTACATTACAAACAAACCATGATCTCATGAATCTTCTCATTTTCTGGTTTCTTTACATCACAAACAAACCATGATCTCATGAATCTTCTCATTTTCTGGTTTCTTTACATTACAAACATACCATGATCTCATGAATCTTCTCATTTTCTGGTTTCTTTACATTACAAACAAACCATGATCTCATGAATCTTCTCATTTTCTGGTTTCTTTACATTACAAACATACCATGATCTCATGAATCTTCTCATTTTCTGGTTTCTTTACATTACAAACAAACCATGATCTCATGAATCTTCTCATTTTCTGGTTTCTTTACATTACAAACAAACCATGATCTCATGAATCTTCTCATTTTCTGGTTTCTTTACATTACAAACAAACCATGATCTCATGAATCTTCTCATTTTCTGGTTTCTTTACATCACAAACAAACCATGATCTCATGAATCTTCTCATTTTCTGGTTTCTTTACATTACAAACATACCATGATCTCATGAATCTTCTCATTTTCTGGTTTCTTTACATTACAAACAAACCATGATCTCATGAATCTTCTCATTTTCTGGTTTCTTTACATTACAAACAAACCATGATCTCATGAATCTTCTCATTTTCTGGTTTCTTTACATTACAAACATACCATTATCTCATGAATCTTCTCATTTTCTGGTTTCTTTACATTACAAACAAACCATGATCTCATGAATCTTCTCATTTTCTGGTTTCTTTACATTACAAACAAACCATGATCTCATGAATCTTCTCATTTTCTGGTTTCTTTACATTACAAACAAACCATGATCTCATGAATCTTCTCATTTTCTGGTTTCTTTACATTACAAACATACCATGATCTCATGAATCTTCTCATTTTCTGGTTTCTTTACATTACAAACAAACCATGATCTCATGAATCTTCTCATTTTCTGGTTTCTTTACATTACAAACAAACCATGATCTCATGAATCTTCTCACTTTCTGGTTTCTTTACATTACAAACAAACCATGATCTCATGAATCTTCTCATTTTCTGGTTTCTTTACATTACAAACAAATCATGATCTCATGAATCTTCTCATTTTCTGGTTTCTTTACATTACAAACAAACCATGATCTCATGAATCTTCTAATTTTCTGGTTTCTTTACATTACAAACATACCATGATCTCATGAATCTTCTCATTTTCTGGTTTCTTTACATTACAAACAAACCATGATCTCATGAATCTTCTCATTTTCTGGTTTCTTTACATTACAAACAAACCATGATCTCATGAATCTTCTCATTTTCTGGTTTCTTTACATTACAAACATACCATGATCTCATGAATCTTCTCATTTTCTGGTTTCTTTACATTACAAACAAACCATGATCTCATGAATCTTCTCATTTTCTGGTTTCTTTACATTACAAACATACCATGATCTCATGAATCTTCTCATTTTCTGGTTTCTTTACATTACAAACAAACCATGATCTCATGAATCTTCTCATTTTCTGGTTTCTTTACATTACAAACAAACCATGATCTCATGAATCTTCTCATTTTCTGGTTTCTTTACATTACAAACATACCATGATCTCATGAATCTTCTCATTTTCTGGTTTCTTTACATTACAAACAAACCATGATCTCATGAATCTTCTCATTTTCTGGTTTCTTTACATTACAAACATACCATGATCTCATGAATCTTCTCATTTTCTGGTTTCTTTACATTACAAACAAACCATGATCTCATGAATCTTCTCATTTTCTGGTTTCTTTACATTACAAACATACCATGATCTCATGAATCTTCTCATTTTCTGGTTTCTTTACATTACAAACAAACCATGATCTCATGAATCTTCTCATTTTCTGGTTTCTTTACATTACAAACAAACCATGATCTCATGAATCTTCTCATTTTCTGGTTTCTTTACATTACAAACAAACCATGATCTCATGAATCTTCTCATTTTCTGGTTTCTTTACATCACAAACAAACCATGATCTCATGAATCTTCTCATTTTCTGGTTTCTTTACATTACAAACATACCATGATCTCATGAATCTTCTCATTTTCTGGTTTCTTTACATTACAAACAAACCATGATCTCATGAATCTTCTCATTTTCTGGTTTCTTTACATTACAAACAAACCATGATCTCATGAATCTTCTCATTTTCTGGTTTCTTTACATTACAAACATACCATTATCTCATGAATCTTCTCATTTTCTGGTTTCTTTACATTACAAACAAACCATGATCTCATGAATCTTCTCATTTTCTGGTTTCTTTACATTACAAACAAACCATGATCTCATGAATCTTCTCATTTTCTGGTTTCTTTACATTACAAACAAACCATGATCTCATGAATCTTCTCATTTTCTGGTTTCTTTACATTACAAACATACCATGATCTCATGAATCTTCTCATTTTCTGGTTTCTTTACATTACAAACAAACCATGATCTCATGAATCTTCTCATTTTCTGGTTTCTTTACATTACAAACAAACCATGATCTCATAAATCTTCTCACTTTCTGGTTTCTTTACATTACAAACAAACCATGATCTCATGAATCTTCTCATTTTCTGGTTTCTTTACATTACAAACAAATCATGATCTCATGAATCTTCTCATTTTCTGGTTTCTTTACATTACAAACAAACCATGATCTCATGAATCTTCTCATTTTCTGGTTTCTTTATATTACAAACATACCATGATCTCATGAATCTTCTCATTTTCTGGTTTCTTTACATTACAAACAAACCATGATCTCATGAATCTTCTCATTTTCTGGTTTCTTTACATTACAAACAAACCATGATCTCATGAATCTTCTCATTTTCTGGTTTCTTTACATTACAAACAAACCATGATCTCATGAATCTTCTCATTTTCTGGTTTCTTTACATCACAAACAAACCATGATCTCATGAATCTTCTCATTTTCTGGTTTCTTTACATTACAAACATACCATGATCTCATGAATCTTCTCATTTTTTGGTTTCTTTACATTACAAACAAACCATGATCTCATGAATCTTCTCATTTTCTGGTTTCTTTACATTACAAACATACCATGATCTCATGAATCTTCTCATTTTCTGGTTTCTTTACATTACAAACAAACCATGATCTCATGAATCTTCTCATTTTCTGGTTTCTTTACATTACAAACAAACCATGATCTCATGAATCTTCTCATTTTCTGGTTTCTTTACATTACAAACAAACCATGATCTCATGAATCTTCTCATTTTCTGGTTTCTTTACATTACAAACATACCATGATCTCATGAATCTTCTCATTTTCTGGTTTCTTTACATTACAAACAAACCATGATCTCATGAATCTTCTCATTTTCTGGTTTCTTTGCATTACAAACATACCATGATCTCATGAATCTTCTCATTTTCTGTTTTCTTTACATTACAAACAAACCATGATCTCATGAATCTTCTCATTTTCTGGTTTCTTTACATTACAAACAAACCATGATCTCATGAATCTTCTCATTTTCTGGTTTCTTTACATTACAAACATACCATGATCTCATGAATCTTCTCATTTTCTGGTTTCTTTACATTACAAACAAACCATGATCTCATGAATCTTCTCATTTTCTGGTTTCTTTACATTACAAACAAACCATGATCTCATGAATCTTCTCATTTTCTGGTTTCTTTACATTACAAACATACCACGATCTCATGAATCTTCTCATTTTCTGGTTTCTTTACATTACAAACAAACCATGATCTCATGAATCTTCTCATTTTCTGGTTTCTTTACATTACAAACAAACCATGATCTCATGAATCTTCTCATTTTCTGGTTTCTTTACATTACAAACAAACCATGATCTCATGAATCTTATCATTTTCTGGTTTCTTTACATTACAAACAAACCATGATCTCATGAATCTTCTCATTTTCTGGTTTCTTTACATTACAAACAAACCATGATCTCATGAATCTTCTCATTTTCTGGTTTCTTTACATTACAAACATACCATGATCTCATGAATCTTCTCATTTTCTGGTTTCTTTACATTACAAACAAACCATGATCTCATGAATCTTCTCATTTTCTGGTTTCTTTACATTACAAACAAACCATGATCTCATGAATCTTATCATTTTCTGGTTTCTTTACATTACAAACAAACCATGATCTCATGAATCTTCTCATTTTCTGGTTTCTTTACATTACAAACAAACCATGATCTCATGAATCTTCTCATTTTCTGGTTTCTTTACATTACAAACAAACCATGATCTCATGAATCTTCTCATTTTCTGGTTTCTTTACATTACAAACAAACCATGATCTCATGAATCTTCTCATTTTCTGGTTTCTTTACATTACAAACAAACCATGATCTCATGAATCTTCTCATTTTCTGGTTTCTTTACATTACAAACAAATCATGATCTCATGAATCTTCTCATTTTCTGGTTTCTTTACATTACAAACAAACCATGATCTCATGAATCTTCTCATTTTCTGGTTTCTTTACATTACAAACAAACCATGATCTCATGAATCTTCTCATTTTCTGGTTTCTTTACATTACAAACAAACCATGATCTCATGAATCTTCTCATTTTCTGGTTTCTTTACATTACAAACAAACCATGATCTCATGAATCTTCTCATTCCCTGTTATTTTGTTTGCTTCTAATGTCCTTCTTGTGTTGTTTTGGACTAGCCTTTAGGTAATTGACATTCTATCTTTTCTAAACTACTATTTGTTTCTTTGATTTTAAAGTGGTTTAAAAAATTTTTTGTCTGCTTTTACATTTCCTTTTTGAGCGAAACTATTTGGCTCTGTAGATGCATTTTTATCTTCATGATCAGAAAAACTTTTTTTTACCACTATTACTAAGATGGTCAAGTTGTAAACTCCTAGCAAATACACCAACCTGTCAACATAACATCCCTCGTTCTATCCCCCTCTACTGTCTAATTCCTGCCACCCTGCAGAAATTTGGGCCAAATATGTAAAAATCTTTTTTTCTAGAAAGAACATCTGTAAAATTATAACATAATCGGATTGCCAGCCCTATTTTTTATACTGAGTATTGGTCAATAAAAATTAACATTATGACACATTAGAACTTACCCTCATTCTCATTGTTTTCATCCTTTTCTAAAGATTGTAGAATTTGATTCAGTTCATCCAACTCTTTTATCACATCTAAAGATCACAGAGAAAAATATGATTTTACAAAATATAGTACAACTGTTGTTTAATATAATCTCTTTTACCTTCACAATAACAAGATTTTTCAAGAAAGCACACATTTTATGGATTTTAGCTTATTCTAAGATTTGTTTGCAAAATTTAAAAGTCAATATTTTTAAAATACTAGTCTAGAATTACAAACTCATAAACTTGCTTCTTCAGTTGTCTTTTTGTGTCTAAGTTTATTATGGACTCTACTTTGACACTTTTATGATTTACTTGAAAAATTAGGTTTACTCCAAAAATCACTGTGAACATAAACTGACTCAACTCCAAAGATTAGATAATACAATATAACATTAGTTTTAAGAGGCTGCTACCAGATACCAAAACAGTTGCATAAATTTTAATATACGTAAAGTGTTAACCCACAACTCCCTATACAGAAAGTTTTTTTGTCTGACTCACTTCACTAGTAGGCCTAATCCTTTTCATTATTGAAAAAAAAAGGAAAGGTTTTGCAAGTTTGAAATAGGTACAGGAAGGTATAAAAAGTTGTACAATGAATTAGAGTTTAAAATTGTAATTTGTGATTTTAAAATCTGGTTATAGCTTACATATCAGCACTATTACCTACCCTTATTTTAGTGAGACCATGATTGTTAAACAAGCTGTTAGTAATATTTTCAAACGGTCTAAGAACAGCCCACACTATTAATTACAGCTGACTATATCAAACTTACTTTTACCATGAATATAAACAATTTTGTTTAACAACATACTAAAGCAGAAGAAGTAATCACCAAATAAAAAGCATAATAATTACCAGGATTATCAAAGTCTTCATCTTCTTGTTGACAACTATTATTCCCTTTGCTGAGAGATTCTTCTAATATAGTCACAGGACTGACAGAGGCCATTTTGGTTAGCTTTTTCTTTGAATTAGCAGCCAGTTCTTTCATCTCGTGACTATAATCAAGTCCTTTAATGTACAGCTCATAGACATACAAATTCCTGAAGAAACAATCACATGGAATCATTTACATTTTGGGATAGGCCTTTTGTGTCACAAGAAATATAAGAAAATAAAAATTCAAAGTAGCATGTGGGAAAATTATTAGAGAAAATAATACATTCATGATTCTGTTTATATTTTACTTTGTACTTTTGAAGATTGCTTACTTTTTATAAAACTTTTTTGCAGTCGAGCCTCCATTTTTACAGTTGTGTTGCGACACTTCTGCATAGACTGAAGACCATTGATGTCTTTCGCATACCTGAGTAAAGAGAGCTGGGTTGATGTTTTAAATTTCAAAATGGAGCAAAGTTTCAGATACCTACGATAATGACATCTTTCATTAATGGAATTTTATATTTATATAGTTCAAGCTTTGTGCCAATGCCTAAAATTTGTATTTGAATATTGTATTTGAATGAATAATGAAACTATAACATTGACAGCAGGTGTTGAAGTTTTGTAGAATCAAACATAAAATGTTTTAGTTTCAACAAGGTTTATAGTAATATTGTTCAATATTTACCAGTAAAAAGCCGTGTCTTTCATGAACTGCTAGGAACAGACTATATAGGCTCACTTCAATATTTTGCCAAACAGGATTAGGCACTAATTTTAAATTATTGTTCTGCATAAACCTGGTCACATCATTTTCAAAAGCCTTTTCATTTTTCATATACATCTAAGAAATAAAAATATTGAAACAACAGACAATAATAGTCTAATAAACAAAACAACAGACAATAATAGTCTAAAAAAAACAGCAGACAATAATAGTCTAATAAACAGAACAACAGACAATAATAGTCTAATAAACAAAACAACAGACAATAATAGTCTAATAAACAAACAACATAAGCTCCAATTGTGAAATGTAACAATGTACATGAATGAGAAATGAAACTAAGATACTAAAGTTATATTAAGTGCTTTACAAACAATATTATCACCTGTAAGTCTGTAATAAATCGTTCTTCCTTTGAAGTATTTAATAAAGAAGACTGAAACTGCAAACATGAAAGATCTACTCCTTGGTTAACCTTTGCTAACACATTCTTCACTGTGCTTTTCATTTTGTCTTTGTCTTCAACCAGTGTCAAACACTCTGACTTTACATCCGGAAATTCCTTTTTTTTTTCACATTGCATCTCTTTCAGATTTGTGTGTGTTGCAAGGTTCAATGAAAAGTTTGTGTGTCTTCGATTTACTGTATCAAGTGTATCATTTTTTTGTGGATCAGAAGACGAATATTTTTTTTTCTTTGTCCTTTTATGATCTGTACGGATTGGGAATACTTGTATTTTATTTATTTAAAAAAAAAAAAAGAAAAAAAAATGTTAATGAGCTAATCAAGACATTTTTTAACAAATTGATTCAACAGGACGCAGACTAAATCATACCTGACAGCAAAGCAGCATGATCAAAACTGACATCCTCTGCATTAATAAAATGACAGGTTTTTAATCTTTCTTCACATGACACAGATAGAAGTTCCATGGCCTCAGATATGGCTTTGTTTACTGTTGTCTTTCCTTTGTATGTATTCTTTTCTTTACGCCTTGAACTCACATTACTTTTTTTACGTTTCTTTGATTTCTTTAAAAAAAAGATTTAAACAATTTTTCACTTCATTATTGAATAACTTATAAAATTATAGTAAAGAGATCATGGTAATTAATTTAATAATAACATGTTATTCCTAATACTTTGTAGTAATTAGACAAATAAAAATATAATTTAAATAAATCAAATCTTTGAAAAAAAAATAAAGGATCATGCAGTGAGAAGAACCAACTGATAAGAGTAACACCAATAGTTAAATCACTAAACCTAGGAACACTAGAGGCAAAAGGGCAAAGAGTAAACTATTAATAATACATTAAGCATTAAATTCTAACTTAGAAATACAACACAATAACAGTCTATTACAATGCTCAGAAAAATATAAGGATGAAAACACTTTTCTTATCCCATATGCAAGAACAAATGTATATAAGTACTATTTCTTCTCAAGTGGCATCCGGGCATGGAATGGGCTGGTTGAACATACCAGGAAAACCAGTAACTTAACAAAATTTAAAACACTAATCAAAATGCAAGACTAGACTCAACAATGCATAGGATGCAATACTCTTCTTTAAAGAAGAAGCATCTGTAAGATACAAGCTAATATAAGATGAAGATTAAAGTAAAAGAAAGATAATACATTTAGAGAAATACAGATAATATTCACTCTAAAGCAAGAAGAAACCAGGGGCAATAATCAAAAGAAATGAATCTGAAAGACCGAGCGGCAACAAAACAACTCCAAGAGTGATGCTTACTTCAAACTCACCAGCCAATTTCAATAAATCATCTTCAGGCTAAGGACACATGTTCCTCAAACAACAAATTGGAACAAGAGAAATGTGCCCCCTGCAGAACATTTTCTTCAAACCTGCACCTGTACAACTCTACCCAGTCAGATATATGGCCCCAGGAAGCTACACTCAATGTCAAACTGTTTGATGGACTGGAGCAACTGACAGCCACGTCTTGTCTAGATCCTCCAAATCATAACACTTGAGAACAAAGAAAAAGACTCTAAAACGGACTATCCCAAGTTGGGAGGGCTTTCTGGAAAAGTGAAAATACAATCTAAGAGCAGTGATTAAAATTTTTTTTTTTATTAATAATTAATCTCCCTAAAAAATAAGGAGTTTTTAGTATTTTCCCAGAACTAAATGCAGTTTTTCCAGGAGTTTGAAGGTCCTGGAACACAACTTTTTTTTTTCCAGGAGTTTCAAGGAGTTTTCAGGAGCTGTACGAACCCTGAAGAATGACTTTTTGTTTTGGGTAAACACGAAACAGAGTACTCGGAGATGAATAATTGATATGTGATCTTTCTGTGATACGGATGAGAATGAACTTGAGCTGTGGTCTTGGGATATTTGTAAATGTTAGACTGAAGATGTGGCTGTTTGATGAACATTGTATATACAAGACTCATGTGAATAAATCAGGTAATTGCCTCAAAAAGAATCGTCCTTCCTTTTAAACTTTGGAGTTTCATGTTACTACTTTGTTGAAGTTTACACAGTTGAAAGACCCCTGATACAGATACATGGATAATTAACCTATTTCTAAATAAGCTGCTAAAGGTATGCATAATCAAATTCTATCATCTATTTCACTGTCACATATATTTTAACTGACCTTAATTTGCTGAGATTGCTTTTCCAACATTGAATCATCTATGTTTCCTGGACCAAAAACTTCAATGGATTTAGTTCCAACCCAACCATGGGTTCTGTTGCCTCCTAAATACTCAACATGATACCAAACTATTTCAAAATCGTCTCGGTAACCATGAAGACCATTCAGCGGGTCTGCAGTAATGATTGCTGGCCATCTAAGATAATAAAATATAATCACAGGATGAACATGTAGATTATGTTTTTTCGATGACTACATGTATATAGAGTTTGAGAAAAGAAATGATTCCTTAACTATGTTGTCTAATATAGACATTTAAAAAAATTAAATTGCATGGACACGTTTTTATTACAGGACAACTAAGAAGACCTGATACATTATATTAATGAACAATTACAAAATTTTGCATTATAGAATTTTTAAGAAACTAAATTTTGTATTTACATATAGTAATTATTTCTGAATGTAAGCCCTAAATGTGTTTATATAAGAGTTTTTTGTTCAAATTAGATCAAAATTATTTTTTATCAACAAAAAAAAATGTTCTATTTCATGATAAATAAAAAAAAAATAGAACAGATAAAAAAAACGATAAAGTCAGGAAGAAAAATAACACAAAGATTATATCTAAAAAAACTGGGATAATTATATAATGATAATAATCCAAAGGAGCCAATTACAAACAGTATGCCTAGCATTGAATAGGGTTAGTAAATTAATAAGATATATGCTACTTTAAATCCAAATACCTGCAATAACCAATCATTTTAGCCCAAACCAACATGCCAGGTTTAAGTTCTGATCTTATTAAATCAAGCTTAGCTTTCTTGGCCAGTTTGTCATAAGAATAAGTATCTTCTTCAGCAACATCACAACTGAAAAGAAGTTTGTTCAAATGTATCAAAAATAGTCAAAAGACCTTAAAATTCACCCATTTTTATTTGCAATAGGAAATCCCTTATTTTAGAATTGTTTCTGATTCAAACCTTAAAATAATATATCAGTGAAACAATTGTAACAGCCAATGGCAGTGGTTCCCTGACATAGGTAAGCCTATTTGTAGAGATGAAGAAATAATCAGGTGTAGGCCTACCCAAAAGTTATCATTATTATTAAAAAATAATTACAACAATCATCTTGAATTACAAATGAATGTATTAAATATTTTATGTAGAAAGATAGGTACGATTGATACAGTTTTACAATATCATAGAAGGGGACATAAAATAAATAATGTTGGCATCACTGTTTTAATGTTGACTTTTTCTCTTTTTACATTATAGCTCCTCATTTAAATACAAATATGATTTTTTTAATACAACAAATCATATATATATATATATATATATATACAGGGTGGGCCAATAAAATGTTACCTCTTTTTATATTCTTACAATTTTCAAAATTAGGAGAAAGCAGGGAGTCAACTTGAATAACGTCATGAACAAGATGGTGCTCCTTCACATTGCAAAATGTTTCACTGGATTTCCTCAAAGAGTACTTTCCTGGAGCTAGACTAATCTGCGCACAGAAAACCCCATGGCCTGCCCACTCTCCTGATCTTTCTCCCGCAAACTACTTAATAATTCCAATGGGGGGTACCTGAAGGAGAGAGTGTACTACAACAACCTACAGGCCATTTCCGTCAGAAAATTCTGAGAATTCCCTCTTGAGATGTGTGACAATGTCATCACAAACTTCAATGTGCGTGTTGCAGCTGTAATCCACAGAAGAGGAGCATGGATTGAACAATTTTTTTAACTGTGTAGAAAACAAGAGACAACGAGAGAAACCTTTGTTATCAAATGTTAATTTGATGTTTTTGTTACAAATCTGTCAATAACAAATTTCAAATAAGTCCTCATTTTGAAAACTTGTGTATGATTAAAAACTGGTAACATTTTATTGGCACACCATGCATGTATATATATATATATATAGGCCATTTTGATTTGTATCAGATTTATTTGATTTAAATAAGGTTAGTTTAATTTAAATGAGATTGTTTTTTGGATAATAGTTATAACAGAAACTTACTAATAAAAAAAATAAAATTCAAACATAATATACCGGTAATTAATAACTGAAATGAAACCTGATTTTAATTAAATAAATTTAAATCAATTATTAGTTTGAATCATCTCAATCCTGCTTACTTAATTATTAACTACCGAATTCTAACATTTGTCAACAATAATACAACATCTTTAATGCACATAGGCTTACATAATAATACACAATAATTATATACAAAAACCTTTTGTATTTTACTTACAACCACAGACCATATAAAGACCATTAAATTAAAATTTTATTGCAATAATCAAAGGCTAATTGTGCATTTTTAAGTGGATTCGAACCTGCTAAAATGAGGATCTTGATTCATATCACAAGTCCAACGTGCATCTTCTGTTATATTCTTTGCCAGATCTTTGTTTATCTTTCTCCACTTTAGGCAATTCAGATTATCACACTGCACCCAAACAACTGAAGATAACTATATTAAACAAATGTTAATAAATTTGGATATGCTGTAATTTAAATCATGTCAACAAGTTGCAGGCCTAGTAATATCTAAATGCCATATTGAATCACATTGCCATTACTTATTATAAACTAGATATTAATTTAAATTATATAAATGTGCAAGGATCCAATGATCAAAATGTTTTATTTTCAATAGACAATCAACTTTCATGTAAATGTAAGTTTATATATACTTATATAGTGAACATTGAGTTAATTATGCTGTTTACTGTTATGGTTATACCTATTATATATAGCCTAGGCTGTAGTAGTATTACTAGTAGTAGGCCTTATATGGACTATAGGCATATGCCTAACTATCACTCCCAAGCCTATCTCTATCTTGTAAATGTAGGCTAAGCATGATGAATGATGATAAGCAATAAAGATTGGGTTTAATCTTAGTTAACTTTAGTTTAGGCCTAACGGCTAACGCAACTGAATTTAGATTACTTATTAAAAAGTTATTATTCAGCTTTAGCCTTTTAAGATATTCATTAGACATTAGTGTAACATTAAATTATATATAGGTATAGCCTATAGGCCTAGTATAATATAGCCTATGCTATGGCCTATAGTCTTCACTTTATTTTATAATTAGTCATTAGTGACATTAGAGTTTTGTGGTTAAAAAAAAGTTATTGTTCAAATAAATATCATATTTAGCCTATTTAATTTGAATATGTAGCCTATAATTGTATTGTACACAAATAGGCCTAAATAATAAATAACATTCTAAATTGTCAATAATTAGTAAACAACTAATTTAGTAGGCCTATAATATTAATATTATATTTATAAATCCAAGGAACTGTGAATTAATCGCTATTATTAATAGAAAAATAGATATCTAATTATTATTAGGGCTATACTTTAGTTAGTGTAATTGCCATTGGGCCTACGTCTTCAGATATTGAATTGAGTTTGAAGATATTCAAATAGGTAAATATAGGCCTTATTTACCTTCATCCTTAAAGTTAAAGAAGCAGTTTTAGCATTATGATCATTATTTGAGTGTGACGACTGAGCTGTACTACGACTAGGAGAATAAAGGATAGATTTAAATTCGTTTTGCATTTTACTAGCAATGCAGCTGCAAGTGAAAGTAGTATGGTAATTTAATTAAGGTTTAAGGCATCGAGATTTATTCTTTTGACTATTTATAATTCTACTTTGAAATGTGGACACACAACCACACTAGCCTAGCTAAAAATAAAAACAAAAAACATGAATTGGCATGAATGAAATTTAATGGTTTAATGTCTTATTTAAGTTTTATTAATAATTAAGGCTTTAGGTTTAATAAGGCTAAGCCTAGCGGAACTTAAACTTTAAATCGAAATTTAATTACCTAGGCCCTATATATTATATAAAATAAAAGCAATAAATTAATAGCAAAAATGTATTCGTTACAGTTACTGCCCACAGACTCTTAACTCTGACTATGATTATGATGGTTTGTTTAACTCCCGTTAAAGTATAAGACTATATTATATATAATAGGCACTAGTAGCGGTAGGCCTATATAGGAATATAGGTTCTAAGTTTTTTTTTTAGTTGTATCGTTGAAGACTAGACTATATCATTTGAAAAAAATTGAGGGTTAACTTATGGTGAAATCAACTAGACCTAGATCTAGATTAATTTTTTTGAATGAACTAATCCCAAAAGACATTTCAATGCATTTCCGTTTGAAAATTTAGGTTATCTTTTTTATTTCCTTAAAAAAAAAAGCTGTATTAAAACTAGGGATGTTTGATAGGGATAATTATTTTATTTAACCGATTTTCGGTTCTAGAATTACTATTTTAAATCGGTTTTCGGCTTTCGGTGTATCCATTCCACTCATGTCTTTATGTTCTTTTGTTATCATATCTATCTATAAATCTCAAAAGGTGTGTGTATGTGGCTATGTATGTATGTATGTAGGGCGTAGGGTAACCCGGGGTAATTCCACCCCCTACTTTAAAAAAAATGCTTAAAAATCACTATATAAAAGTAAAAACAAGAAAATATTTCAAGAATTCCTTTTATTTACAAATATAAACAATTAAAACTATTAGTGCGAAAATCAAGTTTTAAAAAAGAAAAAAAAATAATTTTTTTTTTTAAATTTAACATATTATAAATAATAAATAAATAAATAAATAAATATGAGACTTATATAGCGCATATCCCGTTCCTGTTGGGAACAGTTCTATGCGCTGCTGTAAACATAGTGCTGCCTGCTGGCGCAAATACGTTTACAGGCCCAAAACTCCTGCAGGGTGACAGGGATTATGTACAAATTGGGGCAATTCCACCCCTTTCTGTAAAAATTTTAAAATGCAGTTTTTTTACAAATATTTACAGTAAATATTTTGAACACAATAAATTATACTAATAATACTAAGCAACTATAAAATGTTTGTAAAAAAAAAAAAAAAAAAAAAAAAAAAAAAAAAAAAAAAAAAATATATATATATATTTTAAAAAGTGGTTATTGTTGGGGTTGAAAATTATCGCGGAATGCATCGCCTACAGTAAAAATCCGAATTGTTGGCCTCCTCTGTGGATAGCTGTGAGCATCTTAGACAGCACCAATCATCGCAGAGGTCACACATTATGACATTAAGGTCACATAGTTTAAATTGTGGTCGTCGACATTGACCCCACACATAATGCACGGAATTGGTTCGGCAGGTCCTTCTGCGGCATCATTAACCTGTGCCTTTTTCTTTCCTTTTCCCTTTCCTTTGTTAGACGTTGCCACTGTTTTGGGCTTTGTCTTAGCCTCATCTCTTCTGTGAGTCTCGCAATGCACTCGTCAGATGTAAGGCTTTCGCCATATTGAGTTCTTATAGCCTTTCCTCTGACCTCCTCGTTTTGCCGCTTTCCTAGCTTTTCTATAATAGTGGCGTTAATTTCTTTAAAAAAATGTCCTTTAATGACAGGCCAACAGAAGGTGATGCGGGTGATGCTGGTGTTGCGAGGTCAGACGTTGGTGGGGGCGTCAACCCAGAAGAAGAGGGCGATGGTTGCATGTCCTCTTGTGGCTGTGGCAGGGTTTTATTTTGCGGCACCCACCTCAAAAGTTCCAACGAGGTCGAGGTGGAACATTTCCCCAAAATGTTATTGGCTGCGCACGGGGGAAAAACAACAATGCTCTAAAAATAGAGCAAGCGGTCCATATATATAATATGTAGACCTAGATCTATAAGTTAGGTTGACAATAAATAAAGCACTTATTTTGTTCTTTAGCGAAGTGCCCGACCGAGCAATATAAAAACTTTAACTTCGCAGTTTAGCGAGCTATGTTAAAAATAGCCAATGTTAATTGGAATCACACACTCACAGTCATACATAGAATGCATACACAAAAGTACTAACATATAGGTTTCATAAAGTCTATATTATCCACTATATTGTCTGTTCGGTAGCCTACTTTCAAAGGGTTGTGGCATTAGGAAGGTTGCATATGGGAACCACTAGCCTATAATAGACATAATAATATATGAGTCGCCTATGGGGACGTCCATTAATTACGTCAACAATTTTTAGGCGATTTTTACCTCCCACCCCTCCCCTTGTCAACAACTGTCAAACTTTCAGAGACCCCCCCCCCTATATAATTATGTCAACAATTTGTTACCCCCCCCCCCCAACAAGTAACAAAATTTTAGACGCTGGCTTTTATGTTTAAAATACACTTGAAACGGAAAGGTCTATACTAGACTAAGCTTATAGTTAATTGTAATAAGCTTACATTTTAAAACTTGTTTAAAAGATTTGAAATTGACTCTCATAGGTGTAGCCACGAAGGGGGTGAAACATGGTTCCTACCACTCGCCTCTCCCACATTTTGTTTTCCAATCCGAGGATTTTAACAATATTTTTTTCTTTTTTTGTTTACTTGTTCTTTTTATAGAAATATTTTATCTTTTCTAATTTTACGTTTCACTAATGAGCTTTTGGTAGCCTACAATGTTAATTGTTAAATAGTTTAGGGGGAAATTGTGCACCAGTTGTAAATTAACCTTCTATTTTAACCAAATGTTTACTATTCCTTCTTGCATACACATATACACACGCTATAGTTGCCTTCCCTGTCTAGGCTTGCCAGACGTCCGACAAAAGGAGGACATGTCCTCCTTTTTAAGGCTATTGTCCTCCGTCCGACGGGCAAAGCTAAAAACCTTTAAAATGTCCGGCTTTTGTAGTATTTTATGTTTTGTAAGCGTACAGTATTAAACATAATATTAACCTCTTAAGAATATAATTCATAAACAAGTGATCATTTGTACAAGAAAAGAATGACCCGTTTTTCTTAAGACTCCTGTATGAGCTGTAAAGTTTATTTTTCAAAGTTGCCTAAAAGCAAGCTGCGTTTCAGCCTACAGTGAATTTATATGTTATTTAATAAGTCTGTTTCTTGTTCAGTTTACCAATAGACCCTACGCACTTTTTCGAAACTACTCACTTGAAAAACAATGTCCTCCTCCTTGTCTCTCGATGTGTTCCTTGTGACATCCATATGTTTGGCAACCCTATCCCTGTCCCCTACCTCTCCAAACTTGCACTATTTGGCCACCCACACCTTGCAATCCTGGCGACGCCACCGATACTAATACATTTTTATCTCATAAAATTTTTCAAGAAAATTACAAATTAAAACTAAAAAATTACTAAATTGACCCAAGTTTAATGTTTCACCTATTATAACGTAGACAGCAACAATATAGGCCTATTAGTCTATTTATCAGAATTAGGGATGTTAAAAGGAATTTCAAGGTTTAAGGTAGGCTAAGTACAGGGTGGCCTCAAAGTCCCGGGTCACTCCACTTTTATGCATATACCCACGGAAATCAGTGTTATAATGTACACAATTTTACACGATACTTGTAGAGGAACATAATTTGTAAGGGATCTTCGTTTATCAATGAAATTTATTGAAGCAAACATGTGCTAGCCTATGATCACATGTCATGTGTCTGTGTGTACACCGTCATTCTCAGCACACAGACGAATGCGTCTCCAAGTGCGTGCTGAAATGCGTTGCATAATATCAGGGGAAACTATAATAGTTCAATGAAGCACAGATTGCAGCTTTACGTTGTTCTGTGTTGTCGTAACGTGTTTTTCTGGTGTCTTCTTTCATCTTTCCCCACAAGGCATTGTCGCATGATGAGAGGTCAGGACTGCGAGCTGATCATTTATGCTGTGATCCACGTCCAATCCAGCAGTCAGGGAAATTCTCATCCAGTAACCAGCGCACAGAGGTAGCCAAATAACCTGCATTGGCCTGAATGCTGACATGCTTAGGTCAGTATTGAGTACCTTTTGGAGTATGGAGTGGGGAATTCAGCAGACCTCTTACGATTGATTTTCGGGGGAATTAAAAAAAACTGACTGCTGAATGATTTCCATGTTCTCCATTTGGGAGGAAGGGTGCCAGAGCGAGGGGCATCCAGCACAGTTCTAAATGCAAATGTTTTCTTCTCCAGTGCCAATAATGTGTCATTTTTTGGTGTAGGTTTCTTGAAACGCTCCTTGAATATGGCGGAGACATTCATTTATAGTTCTTTTTTTCTAACACTCGATCATGTAGGCCTACCCAAACAGCAGCTATGCGTCTTTCTTCAATGGTGTAGGAATTAGTGTCGGACATTTTCTTATAAGTTTACAGACGTTCCTTCTAGATAGAAGATTATTACGTCCACTAGGCCCAAAACTCCTGCAGGGCGACAGGGATCCGCCGGTGGCAGGGCTAGAACCCGCGACCTGTCAGTTGGTTTTTGGTTGACAGTCCGGTGATCTAACCGCTGGACCAGCCGGCATATGTATGCATAAAAATAAAACGACAAAAGTACCGTATCGTACATATAGCCTATATATAGGCCTATGCTATAAATATTTTGATAAATTAGCAAATATCAAATAAATAGAAAGGTAAAATGTGAATATCAACTATGACTCTGTATATATAGGCCTAGCCACTCTTTCTTTCGGACTTCATGTAGTGGGCTAAGAATTATTTTTCTGAAGGAAATATTTCAAAATAGCCTAACCATGTTGAATTCACACAATAGGCCTACACTTCATTCAATGCTTTGCAACATTAATTATAATCTCAGAGAGGGCCTATTGTTGCTTTTAGTTCTAGTGCCAACCCCAGCTATCGCTAACATGGCTTACATAACGAACGCCAGTCTCTGGCGCCTAATTTAGATGTAGCCTACTGAGCGGCAAAAAAAAAAAACAACAAAAAAAAAACGGGTTTCTGAACATACTCTGCAGACAGTTGTTGGTGTGTTTGTTCCTTTGCTAATCCAGTCACCATGTCTCGCTACAATAAGTCGGTCACTTTGCTTTGCTAACAATCGCATTAGTTCCCACTCATACATAGATCTGCAAACTAACAAGATGAACACACAAAGGCCACATTCCAAATGTAGTTAATTGATATATTTGTATTAATGTAAAACCATGTTTTTACATGTTTGCTATATAAGTGGCACAGGAAAAATTTAGAATTTCGTAATACATTTGTATCAATAGGCAATTTATTTCATGAAAAGTAACATTGTTGACGTCAACTTTTCTTGACCTCCCCCATGTCAACAATTGTCAAACTTTTCCAGACCCCCCTCCCCCCTATTTTGTTGACGTAATTAATGGACGTCCCATATGACAAATTAGACATCTATAGTGTTTGCAAGGCATATTATAGCATATTAATTAATGTTAAGGAATTATTTAGTGGGAAGCAAAAATAGTTTTAAAGTATTTTTTTGAGAACCAAACAATAAATCATGAGATAGGCTACCTTAATTTAAAAGTTGAATGATTTCCCCCTAAACTTTCATCAAAAACCGAAAATCGGTTTTAAGATTGCTAAACAATCTTATGTTAAACCAATGAAGCTATAATAGTGCTGTACGTGCGAAAACCTTTTTTTTTTTTTTTTTTGCAAAATGTAAGTGGGGGGAAGGGGGGGCAGGAAGGAAGGGGCTTAGCCAAGACCAACGTATTTACAAGCCTTAAGGGGCTTCAGGCTTGATTAAAACCATAGCAATTAATTTAGTATCTATAAAATGATTCTGTGGACCTTTTTATAGACTTGTGCAAAGATTTGAAATTTTTGTACAATGAAAACTAGCTAAAGTAGGCCTAAATTAGTCTAGCTAGCTTTCTAAGCTCTAAATATAAAGCCTTTATATAATTATTCGGTCGTAAATTTCAAACTTGTCTCATTGCACATTATATTTTCCGTAGAGATGGTGCACCTGAGCTATTTTCTTATGTTGAGATTATAAGCCTATTAGCAGGGCCCTCACATGCCTATGTGGCGCCCCAGGGCAAATGTTTCAGCGCCACCCCCTTGCATATTGTAACTGCTATGATTAGTGCATAGGTTCTCAACCTTTTTCGGCTCATCGCCCCCTTTTTCAAATTTGTATCTCTCACTGCCCCCCCCCCCCCTAAAAAAGAGCTGAAATGAATACATTTGTTTAATTGTTGTTACTGCAAAAGAGGTTTTGAAAATAAAACAATTTTAAAGTGAATCTTGTTCCAGGTATGTTGCTAGTAGTTCGTCTACGTTCCAATAAATATGGTGTAGAAATGCAATAAAAAAATTGTTGCCAAAACCAAAAGACCTAGAGAAATTGATGAATGTCCTTTTGCAACCAAAAGTTGTGATTATAGCCTATTACTGCATTCAATTTTTATTCTGTATTTGTTATTTATTCAATAAATTCTTCTTGCAGTTGTAAATGTAGGGCTGATTTTAATGGTACTTCATCATTAAAAACAAAGGTCTAATAACCAATCAGGAATTTTCATGTTTATAAAATTATCTTTAAATCGTCTGTTGAAGTAATCATTAATTGTTTCAATCTATTGAAGTAAGCATGTCTTCGGCAGTTGTTCTTTATAAATTCAAGATTTCTGCGTCCAAAGTTGTGCTTGTACAATAGAAGTTTTGACATAGGCCCAAAATGCAAAAAAAACAACACAAAAAACAAGGAATATCGGTTTTTAATTTTATGAGATTTTCCCTAAAAAAATTGTCCTTGGTTTCCAAAAACTATAGCATTGAATTAAAGATCCCTACAATATATTTAAACTTTAGGTGACCAGAGTACCTAAGTGGTAGTAACTAACTATTTGCAATCCTCATTATTCTAAAACAATCTGCAAAACTCTCTGAACAATCTATCATTGAATGTGTTGCTTCTGTTTTGTTATCTGCAGTAATTACGTATTGTAGTGAATGATGCAGGCGATAACTGAGATTTTTAGCAAATTAATGTTGTCGACACAGCTAATAAATCTGGCAGAGATTGCTTTAATTACGACATCAAGCTATGATAGAATCCATACCATCGTCGATGGAAGAATTTCTTTTTTTCCCTAAAAAATATTCCAGTTAAAGTAATATAATTTGCCTTTAGTGTCCTTAATTATTTTTCTTTAGAAAAATTAGCAAAATGTTCCCTTTTATAATAAAAGAAAACAAAACGTTTAATTATTGTCATGTAGCGTGGACTCCCATCAAGTTGTAAATATGTGGAAAGTTTTTAGGTACTCACACAATATACTTTAACTCCACCACGTGTCATTTCATTAACTCGTCTCTACATAGTGCTTTTGCTCAACTTATATTTCTTTAATAAGTCGACATCAAAACTGGTTTTTATAAATCAAAGGCTATATAAATATAATTTAGGCCTAGGCCTATTCAAATTAAAACCAAAAGAATCTGATTGAAACTGTGATAATGAACAAAAGCACCGAACTTCGTTTTCCAACGAGCTGAGCCAGATATTTAATTTATAGGCCTACCCACCCTAGCCCCTACTGCCTCTACTAAAAATCTAATCACCGCCCCAATCTGCATTTCTTAGATAGGCTATTTATCTTATCTTATACATTACAGACGCTTCTTCTATAAAGAAGATTATTGCGTCCTACGCTCATGTTTTCCTGGTTTGTTCAGGCAACCCATTTCATGCCCGAATGCCACTCGGGAAGAATGAGTACTTATATGCATGCAGTCTAAATATAGCAAAGATCAAGGTTCAGTACAGAAAGAGCTTTATATGACTTTTACGTCACAATTTCACAGTAGACATAAGTCGATAAAGCTTTTGTCAAAGCTCAAGATTACCATTCTTATAAGTGAAGCCGATCTTAATTTTGGTAATTAAAAAATCAGTGGTGTTGAATCTATTTCAAGTAGGCTACTTTTGTATTGTATTTTGCACTGGCCCTCCACCGCTCCCTACTGTTCCCTGCAACATCAGCCCCCCCCCCCGAGCTTCTCACCGCCCCCTGGAGAGCAATAACACCCCCGTTGAGAATTTGTGGAACTTAATGTGCATTATTATGATTAAAATTATTTTAAAATGCAATTTTTTTATTAAGAATATTCTTGATGAGCCATTCTTTTATGAAACCTTTGTGAGCCTATTAACAGTGAAACATTTGTATAAAACAGTTTGAGTGTAATTAAATAAGAAGTCAACTACTACTAGTCCATATTTATTCATTATTCCTTTTGTTTACAATTTGTGTTTCAAATTTTATTTCCCCTTCAACTCTTCTAAAATTTTTGCTATGAACTTTGGCTAAATGTGCCGCCCCCCTAAAAGTGCCGCCCCCGGGCATATGCCCCCTCTGCCCTCCCCCATGTGAGGGCACTGCCTATTAGGCTATATAATGTGACTAAAGAGCCTTGAGTGATTTGTAGTTTAGACATTTTAAAATCAAACCTGGGCCTAGACCTTTGAGGTCATAACTAAAATAAAAATAAAACAAGTAGATCTATTTTAGTGTAATATACAAATGTTTATTTATAAATTGTATCATCACAATATAATATTAAGTGGTAAATAAATACATTAAAGGCTATATTAAAGAGAGAATATCTTTATTTATAAATAATGAATAAATTTTATTATTGTGATTAGTAAAAAAAAAAAGTATTTAAAAACTATCTTCAAAGATAAAAACATATATCTAAAGTCTAAACTACCTTCAAAGATAAAAACATATATCTAAAGTCTATTTTAGTTCAAATCTTTGTTTAAATACTGTACCAAGAAATTGTAAACTATAATTAATTTAAGAATAAATGTACATCATTCTAGTTTGAAAAAATACCCAGTATTTATAAAAAAAATATATTTTGATTCAAATAAATAAAAACGTTTAATCAACTATGAATGATAAACAGACAAATAATTGTGATTATCGTATATTAGGCAAAACATTTAAAAAAAATATGTGTAAGGAACAAGTTTTACAAATTGAATGGCACCAACATTTTTAATTGACAAATATAAATAAATTACTGAACTTTTAAACGTTTATTTTGGAAAAAAAGCCAAATATAAATATGTGTCATTTATAAAAATATTTAAATTATATAACTTTTTACAAATTTTAATATGTCGGCCTATTTTTAATGAAACATTTGAAGAAAAGAAACTTTAAATTTGTACAGAATTTTCATGTTGGGAAGCTCCAGCTTCATAATAAGATGGTCCTATTGATGGGTTATAGAACATCAAGCTTTTGTCAGTTCTTAAACCATGGGAGCCATCGTAGACTCTGCTATGCTGGTAAACAGAATCTTCATCTGAAGCTGATGTATTTAGCATCTTCATTCTAGTTTGCATCCTGCGACGTCTATATAAAAAAATAAAAAATTCAATGAGATCACTATATAGACTCAAAGATATTATAAAGCTTATTAATTATTTCAATATTATTTACTAAACTAAATAATAGTTTTTTCCAGACAGAGTGCAAGATTTTTTTTATTCAATATGGACAAAGAAATAAAAATTGTTTGATATAACTCAAGTAGCAAATAGTTATTTCATATTACATCATTTTAAATTTAAAATACGAAACCTTATGTTTGCATTTACTAACTTATTTAAAGAGCTGGTATCTGTGGTCATTAACTATTTCTTTATTAATTTATATATTACATAACACATTTGTACAGAGAAGATTATTGCATCATATGCTTATCCATGATTTAAAGTTCTGATAAAAATATATGAAATTGATGCTTCTTCTGTAGAGTAGATTTTAAACTTTACCTCATTACTATGACGACAGCTACAACAATGACTACTATTAACAACAATCCTGCTATGCAGCCAGTAACTATAATCACAGTTTTGGAGTTGAACTCTACAGAATCTGAATTGTCTGTTCTTGTTTTAGCTGTAGTAGAAATCTGGACAGTTGAATCTATGAAATAAATGTTTAAAATTTAGTATTATTTTAATTAGTTTAATTAGTTAACATCTTTAATCACTTTTTGCCATGCTTTGGTGAGGAATTTAACAAACGTAGGCCTAAATAATAGTAGGATCTACTAACTAGGTACATGGAGTAGAGTAATTTGTTCTAATATATAATAATTGTAAAATATCATTCTGATTATTTGTACATGACATGTGAAAAACAAAATTTGTCTAAATTTTAAATTTCTTTATATAGTTTTATACAAACAATTAAATCTGAAAATCCTTAAATTCTTTTATATAATGAGTTAATTAATAGCTTTTTATATTTTGAGAGATAATAGATGTACACAATGCATGGGACAGTAACTCCCTAGGACTTGTGAATGGCAGTGCTATTCTCAATGTTTACATAGTCCTACACATAAATGCTGCTGTAGCTTTGTAGAAAGGAGATATAATATATGTTTTCCCCATTGATGCTCTCTTTTTTTCTAAGATGTAACCTTAACATAAACAGCTCACTGATAATACTACTCATTTATAGAACACAACTCTCCACATTAAAAATATTCAGTGCACTCTACATCAACAACTGGATTTTGCGTTGGGCAAGGCTAAAAAAACACTAATTGAAAAGTCTTTACAAAACTCTTTTTAAAGGACATTTATTTCTCAGAGTGTCTAGGTGTCTGTGGCAATCTGTTCCATAGTTTAGGTGCAATAGATTCATAGCACTGCACTCTTCTGTATAATTATTTGTTTTTAGTTTTTTAGTTTAATATTGACTTCTACTGCTTTGATGGTTGTGTTTGCACACATCTTCTACCTTAGCTACAGTTTGAAATGTGATTAATCAACCAGTTCTCTATAAAAAATGTCTACAATGCAACATAAACATAATCTTAGATGGCTAAATAAATTGGACAATCATCCAGGTTAGCAATCCAAGTAGGCAAGCTATATTAGCACTACGTCTTGCGGAGCCCAGCATGCCACATGGAGAATGAATAATTAACCTGCTTCTTGTAAATTAATTAACTAGAAAGTAATAGAAACAAAGTAGTACCTGTCCATGAATTAGGTGATGAGCTTGCATTACATATCTGTTTTGGGTTGTCTGGATTGACTTCTCCATTTACATAGCATGTACCAGTGATATTACAAGTGTTACTCTGTAAACATATTAATTCTTGTATTGTATTTTAAATTAACAAAAGGCTATTGTGAATTTTTCTCTATATTAGTAAATCAAGAAAATTTTAAAAATTACAATAGTAAAGTAAAGAATGACTTTTTAAATAGCATTTTATAAATATCAAAATAAACTAATATCTTATTACTCACCATAAAATTACAAACAGGGTTGCTGTTAGAGTTACAAATGGAGCACTTGGATTTATACACAATATAATAGGCTGTATTGCTGCTTAACTGATAGTCTCCATTTCTAACTCTTATGGAGTAGCTTCTGGTATCATTTATCGGACACACAATTGTGTACTTTGAACGATATATTGCAGAAACATTTAGAGTTGAGCTATAGGCTGGTAAGTTGTTACTGAAAATCTAAGTAAATACAAGACAATATACCGTTATATTAACAAAGAAATATTATATAAATATTATATAAATGCTATGAAAAAATATAAAAGATAGTATTTCTATGAAGAATTAAAATTCATACATCGACAGGTGTCAATTGACAAAAAGCATTCTCTGCAAAGTTGTTGCCTTCTATTTCTGCCCTGCTGCAGTTTTTAACATCCAGCTGACATTTGTAATTAATAGCAGAAACTATTGGTGGATCATTCACAGGAATACTGCAGTCTGATCCAGTGTAAGATACTGTACATTGACAAACACCTAATGGAGTAAAGACTCTATAGTTTAGTACAATCTTACAGTAAAATGAAAGCTACACTGACTACACCCTCACAATTAGATACAAAGATTATATTACTTAAATTAAGTGGAATTCTACTTAGTTTAACTAATTGACCTTAAAAGTTAAAGTTAATTGACCTTAAGCGTAATTTGACACAAATAATATTTGTAAGAATATTTTTTACAACCAATTTTCAGAATTATTGTATGGAAATTGAAAGTTAACCCACATAATAACACATATTTCAAAATGTATTAGTGTATTAACATGTTTAATATAAACATTTTTTTGTTTTTAAGGAATTTAGAAAGAAGGTTTTGTATTCAAAAGACATAGTCTAAAGTAGATCTTTATTATATAATGATACAAGATTTGAACATTAAAAGCTACTAACAGAGATGTTCTTGATCTAAATATCTATACAGTTTTTACTAAGACTTAGTAAATCAGCCTGAACCATTACTTAAACATTAGTATAGTTTATAGTCTTTCTTTGCCTTTACTTTTTACATGTTTTGTAGCACCTATTAATATTATATTATTATTATAAGACAAATCTTTGCTTTTTAGTGGCCAATAAAAAATACACATAAATTTGTTAAATAAAGCCTCAACATATTACAAGTTAATTTTTGTTTTTTTTAAACATTTCACCCTTACTTTATATGGACTTAATTTAATGTTATTGTTCTTTTAATCATTCAAGAAGGCAAGGACACTTTCAGCAAGTACTTACCTTTACTGCATAATCCATTGTTATTGCAGTTATTTGGACAGAGTAGGTTCTCAACTGTTGTATTCCATAAAGTTACTGTATCTGCCACAGTGGCTAAACATGATTTTTGTAGGTTTTGAACTAAAGTATTAGCCCACATAGTTGAATTAGTCATTCGAATATCTTTAGCACATGCTTGAATATCTGTGTTGTAAGAGTCACTTGAATAATTGACACAAATAGTATACGATGGCATACTGATCACACTTGTGTTGCAAATTTGCAAGGCAGCCTCTACTGAGTAATTGGAAGTAATACTGTCATACTGTAGAAATCAAAATTAGTTTGGAATTAGGTCTACATTTTAATTTCATCATGATACAAAAATAGGTTAAAAAAAATGTTTACGTATACTTACATTCTTTCATGTACATATTTTGTGCATTCATAAATACAAATACTTTTGACAAGTTGCTGATTTATTTACTTACATTTATTTGAGGAGGCTGATAGTCCCAAGCAAAACCAGTTTGTCTGCGTTTTCTGCCAGTTGTTTGAGTCTGAGTGTTGATTTCAGGACTATTTTGATATTCTTGTATCAATATGTCTGTTATATCTACACCATAGCAAAGATATAATGTATATGGTAAGTTATATACACTTTATATACATTAAATTATACACATTATTCCTATATACATTTAGTTAATCAATTTTTATACATTAGGAGATAAACTTATATTGTCTTGACTTATTCAAAATTATCAATGAATTATTTTGTTATCAAAGTATAAATGATATATAAGTAGTAGCATTGCCAGCTAGTCTAACACTAGTCAAAACACAAACACCAAGTATTATTGGTAGGCCCTAGAGAAAGAAATCTACTTTAAAAGCTACACAAAAATTAGCTTCTATACTAATATGTTTTGATTAAAGTAAAAAAAAATCAGTGCATACCTTTGCCATCAAAAGCACATGCAGTTACATCTGCTATTTTAACACATTGGCCATACAAAATGCAGCTGCAGTAAGTAGCTGATTCTAGAGATATGTTAGACCCTTGATAACCAACATAGATGGACTCATTTTGTGCAACACTGTTTCAAAAAATAAAAAGAACAAAATTCTAGCATTGTAATGGTACAAAGATTAAGAGCTTACTAAAAAAATATGCTTACTAATAATGATATTAGCATCATAATACAAATATAATAATTCAGCATTTTTTAAGGAATATCTTTTACTTGTAGCTACATGTATTAGCACTAATATGGTCTACAGTTTTAATGTAGAAAATATGACAAGCTTCTTAGCATATTCTTTTTCAGAAATAATAGTAAACTATTAAAAGACATACATATAAGCAACTATATATATAAACTAAATCTTCACATTGTCTTTTTAATTCAAATTTAAAAAAAAACATGAAATATGAAAACATTAAATGAATGCAGCATCAGATCCTATTAGAACTTGGTGTGAAAAGTATAAAAATCTAAACAATCCTAAAAAAGATACATTAATATTTTTATACTTTTTAAAATAAATGCAAGTGATGTAAAATTAAAGATACTAATGCAACTAACTATTACAACTTACCTCCAACTCTTGCTGAACTCATTTGGTTCATCAAGACCATCATCCTTAACAAAATGCATTTTACCATTTTTGTCAAGCAAATCATTTGTTTTGTTGCCATCAAAAACACCACACAATGCTGAAATGGGTTTTAACATTTATTTAAAAACTTGTTTAATTTCTAGATATATGTAGACCAGTCTGAATATAAGTATGCATGCATTAATTTGTGTTTATTATTTCTCTCTGCAACACCATGCCAGAGACCAAAAATGAAAAAAAAAAGCCATTTTAATTAGGTTTTTAGCCGTGCATTACTCTTAATATGATAAGTCACCTTCAGTATTGCCAATGTCAGCAGCTGATGGTCGGATGTAAATATTCATAGAAGCCTCAACTGAATTTTTAACCTCCACCACAGTTCCAGATGGTAGCAAGATCTGTATATATTAGAGCTCGTTAAATATGTTATATTAATTAACAAAAATAGTTGCAATAAATAATGAATTAAACTTATTAAGAAAAAATAAATTATTCAGTAAAAATACCAATTAAAAAAATGTATTAGAACTATAAGAAAAATATGACAATTACCTTTATAGTATCTCCATTATCACTTTGATATATTACAGTGTGAGGTGTAAGTGTTCCACGCAAGAATAGTTTCACAGATACAGGGTGAAATTGTGCCCCTCGAGTCTCACATTTGCTAACTCTAATTACATCATCTCCAGAACGAATAGCAAATGCACAAGCACTTGATCCAGCACCAGTAACATAGAAATAGCCATTAATCTGAGGAGATTAAGCATTTTTATAGAAAAAGTGATGAATAACTGTGAAAGCAAACTAACATAAACAGATACGAAAAAAAACACAAATGTAATTTTTTTTCAATAATAACAAATCTCACATCAATATATTTCAATTGTATCAATATATCAATCATATAATAAATTTAATAATTATATCAATTATATTAATTATATAATTAGGCTATATTAATTACATAATTAACAATGTTTCTTTCACTACCCTATAAACTTGATAAAAAACAATCTATGATACCTGCTCTGGGAAGCTCTTATGTCCAAGCAAAACATATTCTCCAGTAGACATCACATCATATTTTCTACACAGAAAAAGTTTATCAATTGCATTTTTTTATAGTTACAATGACAAATGATATTTCACTACATTGAGAAAAAAACAAACCTATATCTAGTCGGTAAATTCTGTTTTTTGGTTAGATAGTACATTTATTTAAAACTAATTTGGGGACAATGTCTGTAAAATATTCTTCTAAATGATAAATGAAAGATTTCTTTATTTTACTTACGTATTATCAAAAGTGAAGATATGGGGATCTCCAACAACTCTACACAATCCTTGTAGATCATTATTCTTAACTTTAAACTGTATATGAAATATTTACAAGAAAAGTTTAGAGAATACTTATTTAAAAAAACTTTTTTCTTAAACATTGTAACATCAGAAACTTTTTAATAAGAATGCCATGTTGAGTATTTTTTAACATGTATATTTGAATTCATAATATCCAATGATATGAAAAAAAAGCCCACTTACACTAATTCTGTCTAGCCGTTTTTCAGAAGTATTACTGAGCACAGTATCTATCTGATAAACTTCAACATCAACCATCTGAGTGTCTCGGATAATCCTATCTCTGACAACATGAACTTCCAAAATTTCAGAAGATTTAGAAGCTGATAATGTTGCACCACATATCTCATTTGGCCCAACTGACTTGAACACCAGAAGTGGAATTTCTTTTCCATCAAAACATTTACTGGAAAATATAAAAATGAAACTCATATTTTATTTTGTCATTTTAATTTTCTTATATAAGAAATTACAGTTTAGAGCATGAAATTGAAGTATTTCTCTACAATTATTCTGCTACACAGGACTAAATTCCCTTACTAGAGCATACAATGATATAGCTTGATTAGCATAATGCTCAGCCACCATTACTTTTCCCATTTAATGTCAGGTAACCATCAGAAATGGGCAGCCTCTGGGATACTCTCCAAATCCAGAAAAAATTGAAAGACACCACCCCTTTGGAATGGCAATCTAACTAAATGCCACTAGCCGACACTGAACAATGTTTTGTTACTGCCAATTTAAACAATGATACATTTTTATAAAAGTATTGTAAAAATAAGATCTAATAAATGTTCTTAAATTATTGTAATATATATTTTAATTATATTGCTCTTGCAGATGCTTAAACTTTGTATGCATGTGTATCTTATCTTATCTTATACATTACAGACGCTCCTTCTATAAAGAAGATTATTGCGTCCTACGCTCATCCGTGGTCCGAGTCTAGTCTTGCATTTTTATTGATGTTTTAAATGATGTTAAGTTACTGGTTTTCCTGGTTTGTTCAGGCAACCCATTCCATGCCCGAATGCCACTCGGGAAGAAAGATTACTTATATGCATTTGTTCTCGCATAGGGAATAAGGAAAGTGTTTTTGTCTTTATGTTTATCTGAGCTTTGCAACAGGTTGTTATTGGGTTGTATTTCTAAATTAGAGTTTAATGCCTTATGTATTATTACTACTTTACTCTTTGCCCTTCTGTCCTCTAGTGTTTCTAGGTTTAGTGATTTGACTAATGGTGTAACTCTTGTCAGTTGGGAATATTCACTAGTTATAAACCTTGCAGCTCTTTTTTGAATTTGTTCTAATTTTTTAATGTTTTCTTTAGTTGATGGGTCCCATACAGATCCTGCATGTTCTAGTATAGGCCTAACTAATGTGAGATAGCATTTTAGTTTTATATTCTTATTACATTTGTAAAAGTTCTTTTTTATGAATCCTAAGGTTTTGTTTGATTTTTTAATTACTTCATCAATATTAGGGTTCCAAGATAACTTATCATTTATTATTACTCCCAGATACTTAGCATTGTTAGTTTGAGTTAGTTCTTTACCATGAATGTAGTAGTTTGTTATTATTTGTTTTTTTTTCTTGGATACCCTTATTAGTTGGCATTTTTCTGGGTCAAAAGACATACTCCAGTTTGATTCCCATTTTTGTAGTTCATCTAGGTCTTTTTGTAAAAGTTCACTATCTTTTCCTGTCTTTATTATTCTATAAATTATGCAATCATCGGCAAATAATCTTACTTTTGTTCCTGTGTTAATGCAATTTGGTAGATCATTAATATAAATTAGAAATAGTAGGGGCCCTAGAACAGTTCCCTGTTGAACTCCTGAGTTTACAGTTATTGGTGATGACTTTATTATCACTGTTTGTTCTCTGCCTATAAGAAAGTCCTGAATCCACTGATGTAAGGGACCAGAGATACCAAAATATTTAAGTTTTTTAGAAGACTAGAATGATGAACTTTATCAAATGCTTTTGAAAAATCTAGTAATATAGCATCAATTTGGTTGTTATTATCTAATCCCTTAGACAAGTCATCTATTAAGCCTATTAATTGAGTTTCACATGATCTGTTTTTCCTAAACCCATGTTGGTGTGGGCACAGTGCATTCATTAAGTTTGTCTAGGTGATTTACTATACTACTATAAATTATATGCTCAAGTAATTTACAAGTTATGCTATATACATGTATACATTAAAAAAAAAGTCGATTGTGACATTCTAGATTAAGTAATACAAAGAAAATATTTCTTACTTCGCTTGCTTTTGATAGGTTCGGGCTTGAACAGTAATAGTACAGTAGGCTGCAGCATATTTCAAAATGCAGTAAAGCTCTATACTTATGGTTTTACTACTACTTATGCTTATTATAATATTTGTAGAGCCTTTCACTTCATCAATTTCAAGGTTTGGTGCCGTTACCTTAAGTAAACAGAAATAAATTATTCATAATAATGCCGGTAATACATGAATGTAAATTTAGGAGCTCCATCAAAACTAAAAATGTAATATGAATATTTCAATTTTTTAGAAATGCTTTATGACAGTTATGTTAATGATACTTATTTTATAAGTAAATAATGTAGGCCCTTTTAGGTTATTAAATGACATAGTACAAAATAAAAATAAAATAAAATGAGTGATGGTTTTCTGAGCAGAAGGAAAGCGGGAGAAGAAAAACCCTATTATAGTTAAGATGGCAAAATAAATTTGTTGTACTAAACAACTTAGGGCCTACATATAAATATGTAGACACTGCTTGATTTATTATTACTTTTGGCAGTGCTTTTTTTGTAAAAAAAATAGGTGCTGGTACTCAGTGATGGATTGCCTAACTTTTAAAGCAGTTTCGCATTTTATATTTTAATTCTTATTGCGCGCAATTTTAAAATAATTCAATTTTAACAAATTAATGATATAATAAATTAATAATAAACGTTAAAATACAAGAAAAGTAATAATTTGTTCCCCACATTGAAAAAGGTGCCATACGCCGTACCGGTGCATACCGTCACAAAAAAAGCACTGACTTTTGGGAATTGATAAGGTAGCCTATTTATTTATATAATGACAGATTGACAATAACTCATATTGAACTGAGAGCTGGGGTTATTTGTCTGTAAGAGCCCTGGATATTAATTCTGAAGTTGGGCCTATTGAAACTAAATCTCTGTAGAGATGAATGTAAAGTGTGTTCACTGAGTTATCCCCTGTAAAATTGGTGAGCTGGGGGGATTTACAAAGGAATAGGTTAATGAAAGACTAACAATATGATTTATTTAATTTGTTTGTTTTAACTCTGCATTAACTGTCCTCTTGAAAATAATAAATTGGTATTCTAATAGTATCTGTAACTATTCAACATATGGTTTATTAAATATTACAAGTTAAAATCAAAAGAGTTAAGATTGATTGATTGAATACCGTCAGGTTGAAGGGTTCTAGTGTGTCATTAAGCTCTCGACTTCTTGAGTTTCCACATAGTTTAGAATTGTAAGCTACCACAAAGCATGAGAGCTATTTGAAGATAGAGTATACATTAGTTTTGTATTGTTCGATTTACTAAGATACTTGATCTTATATATAAAATAAAGTTCTAATTTAGTAACCAAAACAATGTTTTTACTTTTGCTTCCTGAAACGACCAACAACAAAGAATTTCAGCCATCCACATCTTTGCAGCTATATCAATAATATCCTTATGTCACAAATACAAATTAATGTCTTTTTATCTTTCTGTACAAGGCTCATATAAAGTTGACATGCCTTACTTTGACAGTCCATGTATGAGTAAAACTAGTTTTTATCAAATTCAATCTGCTTAATATTTTAATTTGTGTGCTTTTTTTAAATTTAGATTTATAGGTTTTCATTATTTTTATTGTTGTAAATAACTTTTGCTAGAAAGAAATGTTATAAATTAAACAAATTACTCTAATCATCAATGAACAGATCTAATAGATCACTCTTACCCCTGAATTTATAATTGATAATTTCTGATCAACACTAAGGTCAGAAACCTCTATTCTTGAAACTAATATTGCAGTTTGAGTTAGAACAATAGAACCAGTCTTCATTGTTACATTGTATTCTACTGTTCCAACATTAGTATTAGCTTGCTGAATGCTGCACTCAAAATAAGCTGTTGGTGAAGTTTTGAAACTAATCACAGGAGGGTAGCTTTCAAAGGAACCTGCAAAATATTTAATATGTTGCAAACTAATAAATATATATTTACAATCCTACTAAGACTTCAACATACCTAGTTACCTGTAATTTTTCAAAAGCATATTCTTACTGGTCAAAAAAGGTATTTTAAGACCATTGACTGGATTTTGAAATATAACGACATGACTATTTATACATATATAGACCTACAAAAATGAGGAGTAAATTATTGGGTAATTACAGATCACCATATCCTGCCATAAAAACGTAGGCTTCTTTAAGATTTATTTTTCTCTTGGACATTTTTGGTAATTATAAAAATGAAAATAATGGACCATAAAACATAGCAGATTTTTAAGACTGTAACTTGGTCATCCAAATAGTAAGTTAAAACCAAAACTCCATAAGGGATAAAACTCTTATTCACAAATTTTAATTTAATTGCCCATATTTTTATTAGTTATGGAAACACTGTATTGGAAGTATCAAAAGCATATGAATATGGAGACCCAAGTATGCTTTAAGGGTATTTACACATATTTAATAAGTGAAAAATAAATGACAGCTAAAATTAATTAAATATCTAGTTGCAGTAAAATAATATTCAAGAAGAAATAACACACAATTTTTTTAATACTTTTTAAGTAATGTAAAAATGAGTAAATAAAAATTACTGTTGGATAGATGTAAACTTTTGTAATGATTAACCTAAGCAAATCTCATCATTTGGTTTGTAAACATAAAGAAAGATAAAAAGTTGAATGTATTTAAACTACTTGACAAAGGAAAAAATTACGTGACAAGTGAAAAAGTTGTTTAATGAATAAATTAAATGAATCAACTTACCATAACAAGAAGTTGACGATGTCATTGTTGTAGGGTTGGTTTGTGTGCTTGCAGTTGTGCTAGTTGTGACTAAAAAAATTTAAACTGTTTTAATAGCATTCAATTATGTATAGAACAACATAATTTTTTTATTCTCAATAAATTTAAAGAAAAGCCCTTAAGAAATGTTTAAAAAAAAAAATTACATATTAGGAATATATCAGGAATCATAAAAAAAAAACTGTGAATATGTCAATGTATACCGATACTTTCAGTTATAAAATGACAATATTATATGTTTTTAACTGTAATTAACCATGAGTAACACAATTATAGCAGAACAATATAGATTTAAAGTAGTGTATGAATGAGCATTTGTTTAGAGTAAGCAAAGTTTTTAAATACAGACTTCAAGCAAAACTAGATCCCATACATGTATATACATAGTGCTTTACAAATTAATTGAATGTTTAAGAAGCTATTTAATTCATAAATACAAAGCATTAGTAGGCTTAGAACCAATAAATGTTATATATATATATATTTATTATGATGATGATATATAAGTAAGTCTCCATCAATTAGTGTAAAAAACATATAAGCATACCAACATATTATGATGCTTTAGTATAGGTAGCCTATCATATCCTTAGGCATTAAAAAGTCACATAATAGATTAATTAAATGTCCTTTTTTTTTAAAGATAAGAGAATATATGAATATATATATATCTGACAAATGAATAATACAGTGGCCTATATATTTTGTCAAGAGTTTTATTTAGTATTTAATATATAGAGGAGTCAGTTTGTGTTTTTGGTTGCAAGTCAGTGCATGTTGAGTAAAGTGATTTGTACACGAGTTAACAATATAAACAAATGTAATTGTTAATAGTATGTGCAAATGCAGGTGCTCATACTGAAGTTTGAGGAGTTTCTTGAGTCACTTTGAGGTAAAAGTGGCATATTGAATCACATTTTACCTGAAGTTCCAGGAGTAGAGCTTGATGCAGCATCTGATGTTGTTTCTATGCCTTTAGTAGTTGTATCAGACACAGTTTGAACAATGGTTGATGTTTGTGTAGAAATGGGGAGTGAAGAAGTAGTTGAACTATTCTGCACTACTGCTGTAGATGGTGTGTTGGTGGATGAAGTAATTACACTAGACTGAGAAGATGTGTTGGTTGGGACTGTGGTAGTTGTAGCTGTACTATTCTGTACTACTGCTGTAGATGGTGTGTTGGTGGATGAAGTAATTACACTAGACTGAGAAGTTGTGTTGGTTGGGACTGTTGTAGTTGTAGCTGTACTATTCTGCACTACTGCTGTAGATGGTGTGTTGGTGGATGAAGTAATTACACTAGACTGAGAAGTTGTGTTGGTTGGGACAGTGGTAGTTGTAACTGTACTATTCTGTACTACTGCTGTAGATGGTGTGTTGGTGGATGAAGTAATTACACTAGACTGAGAAGTTGTGTTTGTTGGGATTGTGGTAAGTGTAAAGTTTTGTGTTATAGATGTAATGATAATACTTTGTGTAGTATTATACAAAGATGTTGTTTGGGTTGTACTGATAATGGTCTGAGTTGAATTTTGAGTATAATTAGCTCCTGAAAATATCAAAATAGTTCATGGGTTTATATTATAATTTTTTGGGGGAATGAAAACCACTATTATGTGATTAAGTGGTTTTAAGTTAAGTAGCCATACCCCAAGCTGTTAAGTATAGTTTTTTTTTAGTAGATAAAACCTTTTTCAATACATAATAAAATAATATTGAATCCAACATTTTGAAATTTTTGAAGATATTTTTAAAAAAATTTTATTGACCCCCTTTTAAATTTTTTTTTATTATTTGCTTAAACTTAAAATATATTTAATATATTTAGATAAAAACTGAAATAGATTCTCAGTCAATTTAAAAATGGTACCAACTTTTTGAAATTATAAATAATCTTGGTTATAAGTAGGACTTTGCTAGCTAGACATAAAAAGTAACTAACAATAAGCGAGCTTTTACATGTACACATTGCAAAGCAGGAACACAAAACCAACATGAAAGTAAATTTGTGAAAATGTAAGGGAAACTTCTGAAATAAATATAATTTATTAGTAAGGGAAAATGAATACATTAAACCCAGAATTAATATTTTATATAAAATAAAAATAATGTTCTCTGACAAAAAGTTATGTGAAATGTTTCCTTTTAAACAAGTTAAGAAATGTTTAGATATGTTACTTTTATTTTATTTGACTGCTCTTAATTTGTAAAAATGATAATTTTTATACAACAAATGTCATTACCCTTTAGGTGAAATCTTTAAAGTTTGTTAATTTTTTGTTCAATTGGCTCTTAATATTTGAAATGTTTGACTTATGTATACAAACTGGGCTCTTTTGTGCAGCTTATTTATCATGAAGAAACCATTTAGCCTTTTTTTTAAAGCATTAATCCTGCTATGTTTGAAATAGACTTCAATTAGTTTAAAAAGAATATGACTACTAATATGGGTGTAAACATGTTCTCTCTACTGACAATCAATATTTATTTTGTAAACAGTTACAATGAAATAGTGTAAAATATTAATACACTTTAAAATTATTAGTAAAAATATTTGCTTTAAAATAATTAATTACATAAATTATTTTTTTATAGAGATTCTTGTGAGATTGTTTTTTTTAAATTATTCCAATTACTGGTACTTAATTACACAAATTGAATTCTTTAAATCTTTTTAAATTGTCAATTTGTAAGTTTATCAAAAATATGTATAGGCTAATCTTTCCAAACCAAAGCTAGATCAGGAAATTGTAAGCAATAGTCTACAATAAAATAACTTACCATTAGTTGGTTGAAGAGTTGAAACACTTTGAGTAGCATTTGATGATGTCTGAATAGTAGAAATGGTAGAAAGTAGAACAGATGTTGTTACATAAAATGTAGTAGCATTTGTCATTGTAAAATTATTTGATGTATTAGCTATAGTACTTACAGACACAGTGGTCGCATTGGTTGAAATAGTTGTGGCATTGGCTGATGATGGTGTAGTACCATTTGATGTTGTTGAACTAACGGGTGATGGTGTAGTGCCATTTGATGTGGTTGTATTAGCTGGTGATGTTGTAGTACCATTTGATGTTGTTGTACTAGCTGGTGATGGTGTAGTACCATTTGATGTTGTTGTACTAGCTGGTGATGGTGTAGTACCATTTGATGTTGTTGAACTAACAGGTGATGGTGTCGTACCATTTGATGTTGTTGTACTAGCTGGTGATGGTGTAGTACCATTTGATGTTGTTGAACTAACAGGTGATGGTGTAGTACCATTTGATGTTGAACTAACAGGTGATGGTGTCGTACCATTTGACGTGGTTGTACTAGCTGGTGATGGTGTCGTACCATTTGATGTTGTTGAACTAACAGGTGATGGTGTAGTACCATTTGATGTTGTTGAACTAACAGGTGATGGTGCAGTACCATTTGATGTTGTTGAACTAACAGGTGATGGTGTAGTACCATTTGATATTGCTGTACTAGCTGGTGATGGTGTCGTATCATTTGATGTTGTTATACTAGCTGGTGATGGTGTAGTACCATTTGATGTTGTTAAACTAACTGGTAATGGTGTAGTACCATTCGATGTTGTTGTACTAGCTGGTGATGGTGTAGTACCATTTGATGTTGTTGTACTAGCTGGTGATGGTGTCGTACCATTTGATGTTGTTGTACTAGCTGGTGATGGTGTAGTACCATTTGATGTTGTTGTATTCACTGGTGATGGTGTAGTACCATTTGATGTTGTTGAACTAACAGGTGATGGTGTAGTACCATTTGATATTGCTGTACTAGCTGGTGATGGTGTCGTATCATTTGATGTTGTTATACTAGCTGGTGATGGTGTAGTACCATTTGATGTTGTTAAACTAACTGGTAATGGTGTAGTACCATTCGATGTTGTTGTACTAGCTGGTGATGGTGTAGTACCATTTGATGTTGTTGTACTAGCTGGTGATGGTGTCGTACCATTTGATGTTGTTGTACTAGCTGGTGATGGTGTAGTACCATTTGATGTTGTTGTATTCACTGGTGATGGTGTAGTACCATTTGATGTTGTTGTACTAGCTGGTGATGGTGTAGTACCATTTGATGTTGTTGTACTAGCTGGTGATGGTGTAGTATCATTTGATGTTGTTGTACTAACTGGTAATAGTGTCGTACCATTTGATGTTGTTGAACTAACAGGTGATGGTGTAGTACCATTTGATGTTGTTGTACTAGCTGGTGATGGTGTCGTACCATTTGATGTTGTTGTACTAGCTGGTGATGGTGTCGTACCATTTGATGTTGTTGTACTAGCTGGCGATGGTGTAGTACCATTTGATGTTGTTGAACTAACTGGTGATGGTGTAGTACCATTTAATGATGTTGTACTAGCTGGTGATGGTGTCGTACCATTTGATGTTGTTGTATTCACTGGTGATGGTGTAGTACCGTTTGATGTTGTTGAACTATCTGGTGATGTTGTATTACCTATTGATGTTGTACTTGAAGATAGTGTCGTATTAATTGGAGATGTTGTAACAGATGGTGTTGTTGCAATTGGTTCAATTATGCCTATTTCTTCACAAGTAGTTACAATTTTCCAGCTTGCTATAATGATCTTTGAATAGACATTAAGTGAAGTACTGCGCCCAAAGAACATTTTGTAAGAAGATCGCAGTGAAACGCTGTTGCGATAAATAAATTTAGTTGTGTATGCCACCTTGACATCATTGACGTACAAACTGAGGCCAAACTGCACTGACCAAGATATTTTGAGATTTGTAACAATATTTAAACTAATTTGGTCAGTGTATACTGTCCATTCCATTGTTGAAGTGCTGATGGTTACAATGTAGATTCCTTTTTTATAATACATGGATACACCATAATTGTCAACTTCATCCCCTCCGCTTGTAAAAATATACATATTTTCTTTCACCTCAAGGACCTAAACAAAAAAAAAGAAAAAGAAAAACAGGCTTTTAATATTTTTTACTTTCAAATCATTTTTTTTTGTATTTCAGGGATAATTACAAGGCATTAATGCATTTTAATAAAGCCTTTGATGTGTCATTGAAGCCTATAAAAGATGAATGCAATGAATGTACCCCTAGACAGATTAGGCTCTCTAATAGCTAGTCTGAGAAGAGTCAATCCAAACAAGAATGAAAGATAGGAAAAAAAACATGATCATCATAATTGATTTAGTTTCCAAGAATTAAAGACACATCAAAATGTAAGCCTCTCAGCATTACAAAGTGTAAACACTGTCAAAAACAAATTGTGTCTGTATTAGAAATGTTTTAAGAATTTGTTCGCTGGCAGCTAAATTATTTTTCAAGAAACAAAGGAACAAATAAGGAATACATTTAAAAAAACTTTCCTTGCATTATTAGAAATCAAAGGTCTAAACATTTTTTAAGAGTATGAACATTGCTTTTCAGGTTCAAGTATTCTAAACAAAGTAAATAAAGATATTCTTCTTACCTTCAGTTCAAATGATATTGTAATGCCATAAGTGCATTTTTCTGGATTCCAGAGACAACTGTTATTGTTTAAGGAAGACATATCTATTGCCTGATTTACACCATTCAGTTCGATGCCTAAAGTGTTATTACTAAGAGTGGTTAAGCTTGTAACGCCCTGGACTGTAAAATTGGCACTGGTTGTGATGAGCACATTGTTAGTTATACTTAAGAAATAGTATTCAAAAATGTATACATCTTGTGCTGTAAAGAAATAAATATACATAAATAAATTATCAAGTAACCAAAACTGTACTAAAGTATTAAAAACAATTCAAATATTTTCAAAAATCTAGTTTTTATTACTAGAATACTGTCAAAGGTAAAATATTTACAATCAATTAAAGTCCAAAGTGTAGTTCCATTTGCAATACAAATTTCCTGTGTCTTGTTTTCCTTGACATAATAAGTTCCATAACATTTGCCTGAATCTATACATGTTTTCGGCTGTTGAAAATGTTGAATAATATATTAAAATGATAATATGTCCATTTTAGTTTTATTATAAGTTATATGTCCACATTTGAACATTTAACGAATATGTTTAAGAAATCATATAACAGTTTTATTGTGTTGGCTAGTTAAAGGTAACAATCATGCTTTAGACTCAAATAAACAAATTTAGAATAACAAAGCTTCACTATATATATATATATATTTAATTTACTAATATGGATAAAATAATTAGTTTTGATGGCTGCGCACAAAAACTGAACATTATATATATAATAAACACCTTATATTAGTTTTATTTTATTTATGAAAATAATGTAAGCATTTTTTTTATTGAGGTTGTGTTATGAATGTAGCTTTTGAAGCTTATCTGAAATAGTTGCAGATGAGAAGGTGTTCTGTTAGAGTACAAAGATAATGAAATTGTGATTTTTTCCCTGACTGATAATCTATAGGAACAAAAGAAACCGGATCCTACAAAACCACCTAAATCTGCTACCAGTGATAAAAGGAGAACAAGAATATTTATAAAAGTTTTGATATTGACAATGGAAGAAGGGGAAGAATGTGTCAAAGTGTATAGTTTGTATAGTATTAAAAAGTCTTTGTGCAAAATGTGTAGTGATTATTTAGGAAAAATTATAAAAATTAATACATGAAATGGTAGGTAATAATATGTAGTTTTATAAATTTGAAATTTAATTTCTTCACTATTTGCTTGAGTATATTTGTTCAGATCTGTGGAGTTTTCAGGATGGTTGCTTAAATGAAAAATATCATCATAATAAATGGTCCTTATTACTGTATATTAACAGTAAGATAATTACATCTTTGAACTAAATTGCACAAGTATTAAACATGAAATTCTTGTGCATGATATTATTAAAGAAAAATAAAATGTCATTTAGAAACTCAATTTAAAAAAAAAAAAAAAGAAAGGAAAAGCAAAATAATTAAATACCTTTTGTGAACAGCCGTCAAGGCTACAACTGTAGCAAGCAGAGTCATAGGCAACAAATACGACAGATGAACTGACTATAGTTATATTATTCACATTGCTGACTACCACTTTATAAACTCCTGCACTAGGAAGTGAACATGAGACTTGTTGAGTGCTAATGTAAGTTGCAGATACTTCCATAAACTTGTCTGTCTTTACCACAAATGTTGAGTTCATCATCTGAAATAAGTTAGTTATTCAATGGGTGAACGTCTTTTTAGGTTAAATTGTATTAAGTAATAAGCTAGTAATGAGATATGAAAAGTTTTAGAGGGAATATGCGGAGAACTCTATTAAGATAACTCTAATAATGATTAAAACCAAAATAATATATTTCACACTTTCTTTTGAAGAAGATAAAAACTAAAAACTACTAACCATTTTAGTTAACACCAATAGCAACATTTGAATATATATATATATATTAATTTTGAAAAATAAGATTGAATTTTTTTTTGTGCATTACATTTTTATGAAAAGCTTAATAAATTCAACAATTTTTTTTATTAAACGGAACCAGTAGCTTTAACAAAACCATATAAAAATACTTTTGTTAAGCAAAATTATGTACAACATACCTGTAATTCTTGTACATAGCATTTCAAGTCCATGGATGAATCAAAACCTTCTCCAGAAATAGTTACAATGTTACAATCAGACAATCTCAGGTCACAAATACTTTCTGTTAAGTTATAGATAGTTGGTGGGGTAGAAGTCATTTGTGAGCAATCATTCCCTATGTATCCAACACTGCAATTGCACCCATCTGGAGAATACAATTAGGATTACTTCCATAAAAATGTATGTGCACTCATGAAATGCCTATTCTAAAGTTATCTATATTTTAAAGGTTAAATAAAATATCTTGCAATGGCTAAAGAACAACAACAAAAGGTCATAGATTATAAATATTTGTAAATGACATTATTTGAAGCTGTAAAGCTTTCTTAATAAAAGAGATTATATCTATATTTTTCAATAAATGGTAGCCTTTTACCTCCAATACATAAGCCATGTCCACTGCAATTGTTTGGACACGACAATATATCTAACAAGTTCTGTGGTGGTCCAAAAGTGATTCCATCTGTAGTGGTAACATTAACCCAGAGCTCTATGTTTATTTGAATCAGTGTCTGACATCTCTGGTATATGGTGGTCAATGCTGAAGCAGTCCAATTAGTGTTATTTGATAGCTCTACATCTAAAGCACATTTATCTAGTATTTCAAATAGTTCATCTCCGATGATGTCTTTGCAAGATAAAAATAGTTCACTTGCTTCTATGGCCATTTTACATGTAGGAAGTGAGCTCAAAGCAGATGTTGGTTTCTGTTAATAAGGAAGAAACAAATATTTCAAATATGTTCAATTTATTAAATGCACATCACATCTGTGATACAATAGTTTAAGTTTTTTTTTATGTGAGTCTCATTACCTGAACTTCATAAGTTATGTTGTACTCAAATGAGCTGATAACTTGAGTTGTAAGACATTTTTTAGGTGGTCTCTGTGTAGTTTTACTGTTGATCACATTCATTGTGATATCCACTCCTAAAGTGTAAACAGTTAGTTTGTATCAAGCTACAATGCACCAAATTACATGTATACACATGTATAGATATTTCAAATAGAAATGTCAGTTTCTTACCACTATTTCTCCTTCCTCTGGTTGGTTTGCTGCATACTAATGTAGCTGGGTTTTTAGTACATTCTGATTTGCCAAAAGTACAGTCACAAAATGATTGCTCCATAGAAGCAGTTGATGGTAAGATGTCACAGAAGCCAGTATACAGAGTGTTCTCAACTCTAAATTTGAGATTTTACTTTTTATTACTCTTGATGTATTAGGCATTGGAACATACATTTTGTTCTTTTGTTAATGATACAGTGTAATGGAATTTTACAGAAATTTATCAGAAAGAAAAATATGTATTGTTTGTCCTAAGTTTATACTTCACATTATCAATGAGCAACCCCTTTGCTATGACATTTGAAATGGTCAGTTTGAGTTCGATAGTTTGGGGGAAGAGTACATTATTGTACAAGGGTTAAAGAGATTTACAAATGTCTCCACTTGGCCATGTATCAGGGCTCTGATATATACCCCAAATCAATTTGATGCGGACTAAAAGATATTACAAGTATTTGAGGTTGTTATCATTTCTTTTTTGATTAAGGAAAGGAGTTTAGCTTTTACATCTGCCAAGAGAATAGAAAACAGTTGCATATATTTTTTAAGGTAAAAGAAAGATTGGAGACAAGAAATAAAAATATATCTTGAATTTAGTACTTATTCTAACACAATATCAATGTTGAGGTTTATTTAGTGTAATAGAAAGCCAATTTTTTTAGAACAGGCTAAACTTGACTACATCTTAAAGTCATTAATATTGCTTAATAATACTTATAGTAATACCTCCATTGTTTTTCAAATGTAACTTCATCAAGTTGAATGGTTCCATTGATCTTGCTAAGGTCATTGCTGCTTTTCCTATCATAATCCCCACAGAGGCCTTCAACATTTTTGTAATCTTTTGTGGATGGATGAATGTATATATTCAAGTATTTATTCATTAATATGCCTCTTGTTGGAGAGATGGTAACAGTTGTTCCACTTGGTAAAGAAACCTGAGTGTAGACAAATATATTGATAAAACCAATATCATGAATACATTACACAAGCATTCACTTTTGAGAAATTGATTATAGATTGTTGAGTGCAAAGATGATAGATTTATTCTTATACAAAACATAAGCCAGAACCTTGTAAGTATCACTCTTTAGCTGTATAATTTGAGTATCTTCTGTCAGATTGCCATTAATATAAGCTTGTATTGTGAGAGGATGGATTCTGCCAGGTACTCCTCTTGCTGCTCCACATTTATCAAAGACAAAAACATCATCCATTGTTCTGATTGCTAGTGCACAGACACAAGAGGCATATTCATGGACATCTGTACATCTTCTTAGAAAACCTATAACTTCATATTGAAGGTGTTTGTCTCTGGTTAATACAAATGGTCCCTCTAGGAAGTTGTCATATTTCCTGGAAAGTAATATGTTTTATACATTTATAAATCTTATTTTAATTTTACTATAATTGAATCTTAAACAGAATAATATACTGTCTTAAACTGAACTTTGTATTTATGTACATAATAAGTATATTTACACATTCTAAGTATATTAATCTAGTAACTAAAAGTATATAAAACAAGTTATTTTGTTTGTGCTTTAAGATATACAAAGTGACTACTTGCATTTATAAATCCTACATATTTGATTTCTTTGTCTTAAATGTGTTATTTATATACATAATAATAAAAAAGTACAATTTTTAATGCTACAAGCAACAACGCATTATTTTGTAAGCATGTTCTGGGCTGTAGAATAACCTTTCCAAGGTTAAACCAGTGTTTCCCAAATCTTTTACAGATTTCTTGCCTGGGGGTGGACATTTTTTTGATGGCTCACAGTTCCTTTAAAATGTAAGCTAAAATTTAACTACAAATAACATAGGCCTGAATGATCTTCTTAATAAACATTTATTTTCTTAATAAAACATTTATTAACAAAAAAAATTACTAGCTTCAAAATTAAAAATTTTAGTTATCTAATTTCAATAGCTTGGGTCCATCTTCTTAGTGTGAACCAGTTTTTCTAAGTTTGAATTTGTTTTGCCATATAAACTCTGATGTATTTTTTTGTATTTAACTTGTTTCTATATTTTATTTGGATAGCAAGTAGCGTGGAGAAAACTGTCTCATGCTCATAGGTGGTCGCAAATAGAATCAGCACACTTAGATCCATTTTAATCTGAAAAAAGCTAAAGCACAAAGCTTGGTAAATGCACTTGTGATCTCTTTTCATTGAAGGGTCAGGTTTATAGAATTAAAGGACAATGCTCCATATATGTCTACGAGAAATTGAAGAAATCTTTTTTGTAAATACACATCAGGGCATTGTGCGTGCATAGTCCCTAATGATTTAGCATCTTGCAAAAAGTGCTGAATATCTTCACATAGTATAAAAGCATGAGATTTAATGAGTTTCATTACTGAAATCACTCTATCAAGAATATTTTTTCAACACATCAGGCATGGTTTTCTTCATTATGACTGGTGATGAATAGTGTAGTAGTGTCCTCAGGGCCTGATAAGGAGCCTGATGAGCCCTGACACTACACATAATACATTGTATGCTGGTATTATGAATTTTTTCTCTCCCTAAACACAGACTTTTAGAAAACAAGTAAAGTCAGATAACTTATGCCAGTGGGAGAAAATCAGATTAATTTTGAAAAAGAATATGTAGAGTTTGTCTATTGTTCATATGATTTCCAGAAATTTCTCTAAAAAAAGTAATTTCTTCATGGTCCTCCTTAAACTGCATTACAGACAGCGGACCCTAGTTGAGAGCACTGAGTTATAAAAAAACAACAACTGCTTTTTCCATGAACCATGAATGTCATTTATGAGTCAATCGTTTTTTCATGCATTCAGCTTTTCAACCATACACTGTTACACATTTATTGCAACAATTTTCTGCTCTAGGAGAATGCAATGAATGAGGGAGATCATTCAGTTATAATAACTTGCCTCTATCTATATTACACTAACCTTCCATCAAATGAAGTTATATGAGGATCCCCATCAATTACACATTCAGATTTGATATCATTGTCTATAACTTGCACCTATTTTAGAATTGAAAAAAATAATGAATGTATAATACTTGTCATAAAATGACAGCATGTATATAGTAAAATGCATAATATAATTTCTCTTATAATTATAAGTAACTTTTTTTTTATATCAGATACTTACTGTAACAGTTTCCATGAAAATGATTGTGCTATTGATTGTTGCACTAATATTTAGATGTAAAGTTTGTGTTTTGTCCACTAAACCGTCCAATCCAGCTATAATAAAAACTTTAATTCCATCTATCCATGATGTTGATGTCATCTTGGAACCACAAGTGGATGTACTATTGTCTGCAGTGGAAACGATCAAAGCTTGTGGCAGTCTTTTTCCACCCAGGCACTATAAAAAGATGGTGGTATTTTTTGTATTATGGTCATAGTGGTACTTATACTTGATACTGATATCAAATAAACCTCAACAGTCTTTTTTTGTATTGCTAGTATGTTTTTTTGCAAAATTGACTCCTAAGCTTATGGACTGATTTATATTTCCAGCAAAAGATATTTTTATCATATAACATATGCTTCTGCATTAATCAGTGTTTTTAAATACATATACTCTGTAACTGTAATGAAAAAACAAGCAATAATTGGGGGCTGTTGAAAGTGAAAAAAAGGGCTTTTGGCTTTTCCCCATTTTGGATATCCCTGTGAAGTCTATTGTTTGTTATTTTGTAGGAGTATACTTTAAGTTTTTTTTCCTATCATTGATCTCCCTATTTTTTGTTTTTATATATTGAATAGACACAAGGTATTCATGGGTAAACTAGTAGTAAACTAATTCATGGGTAAACTAGTAGTAAACTAATTCATGGGTAAACTAGTAGTAAATAAGTGTGAACAAAAATGTTTTACCTTTATGTCTTTACCATTGTCAATGAAATAAGTATTAATATTGATCCAACAATCTCCTGAACAGAACATGCGTGGGGGAAGAGTTGAGACAATTGTGACTGGTGAAGCCGCCTGACCTTCTGTAACTACAACTTCTTTTTCGTTTATCTGAGAATGTACAAACAAATGTAGTAGCTTTAGACTATCTAACAAGTAAAGTTGAATACCTTATTATAAGCATCATTTGTTTAAGAAATAACATCTTTTGTTTTTAAGAAATATTTATAAATTAATGTGTCAAATGAGGTTACTATCAGCATGTAAGAATATCATCTTAGAGATTACATGCAATTGGCATCCAACAATTGGAAATATTCATAATGTGACACTAAATTTCTCAAGAAGAAAAATAAAGAATTTAATTATAGACTTGATAGTAAAGCGGTTTTAGAATGGTGTTGGTAAGACTCATTAGTCAATTGGTTGGTAGTATAATGAATAGAGCTTAAGGAATTTAATATAATTAAGTGAAATATTAAGTAGATATTTACCAAAAGTAAAGCAATAAATTCATTACTGGTCCTTTCTGGTCCGATAGTGTTGTTACAGTTTCCAAGGATGCAAGCTGACACTCCACATTTAATCTATAGTTTGTTAAATATAAATTTCATTTATTTTCAATACACATATGTCAATATTTCTCTATGATATAGACATAGAGTATATATATATATATATATTCATGTAAATACAATAAAAGTATAGGTACATAAGCACATTATATATCATAGGATTAACATTTTATATTTTGATGTATGTCATACTAAGAAAAAACAACTTGTTTTTGATTTTACCAACCTTATCTCCATACACCAAAGTAGGAAATTGACTCTCAGATACAATATCTACTGTTTTGTTTGCATATACATTGGACCACAGTAGTTGTTTATTTCTGTACCACTTAACAGTATATTCATAAGCCATTGTTTGATTTCTGGACTTTGTAAAACTACATGTAAAGGTGATAGGGTCTGAGGAGTTTCCTTTATGTAATTCAAGCAATGGAGCATTTTCTAAAGTGGGAATGGCTTCAAAAAAAAAAAAAAAAGAAAGAAAAACGATGAGTAAAAAATTGTAAGATAAAAGTACTTGTTATGAGATAATTCAGAGCCACAATAACAAAAATATTTAACTTTAATATAACAATAACAAAAATATTTAACTTTAATATAACAATAACAAAAATATTTAACTTTAATATAACAATAACAAAAATATTTAACTTTAATATAACAATAACAAAAATATTTAACTTTAATATAACAATAACAAAAAATATTTAACTTTAATATAACAATAACAAAAATATTTAACTTTAATATAACAATAACAAAAAGATTTAACTTTAATATAACAATAACAAAAAGATTTAACTTTAATGATCAATTTAAAAAGGAATGATAAACTAATTTTTTTTTGTAACTGTTTATTCTAACAAAAAACAACAACAACAGCATGTTACTCATTTTCTATTACATACTTGTAGAAATGTTTAAAGTTTGAGCTAGGTCTTTAAAGAATTCCAAAATTTGAAAGCCTCCAATGGCAATACTGGAAGTTAAAGCTGAGTTTTCCTTTGTTCCTATGTAAATTTGTGCACTGTTCATTACATTAGTTTGTGTACGAACAGTGAACTTGGGCTGAGATGCAATTTGTTTTCCATCAATAAGAAGATTCAGCCCTGAAATAAATTTTTGCAAAAATTAACATAAGTGCAAGAATTCACATTAAAAAGTGTTTACATTTCCTAAATTAAATATTGCTGTTTAAGCTATTAAACTACATTACTCACCAAATTGCATGTGCCAAGTAAACATGAAATTCATATAGTGTCCTACTTCAAATTGATTAGTTGTAACTGTCCATTCTCTGGTACTTGTGCTGACTCTGAGGTACAAACGACCATTTGATATCCATGATGACCATCCATAACCATTGGGATTTTGAGCACCATTATCAAAGATTACCATTCCTAAAACAACATTTCAAGCTAGTTTAAAATCTTAGTAGATGGACTGCAACACATGTTGTTGCTAAAAGCCAAAAATCATATTCAATGTTTAAATGTTTCTTATCAATCCCCTCTGAAGAAAATTACTTTAAAAATCTCTTTTTCTAAGTAATTAAGTACATACGTAATATTCTTATTGATTTATATTCACTACAAATGAATAAAATATTTTTTTAATTACTAACCTTCTCTGACCTCATTAATCTTTAGAGTAAACATAAAAGTAAACCCTAGTGGACATTTCTCTATATTTCCAAGGCAACCATCAAAAACTGGAAATTTTATAAATTGGTTTATTCCATCAAGCTCAACAAGGTTCTCCCCGACTAGTCCATTTATGAGATTTGGTCTTGTTGAACCAATCCATGTAAGGTTAAATTTCAATGTAAGAATATAGGTCTCTATAATAGAAATAATATCCAGCCTTTGTTGAATCAATTCTGTGGCTGAAAATACAAAAGTCCATACAATTTGATCAGACAATAGACATGCATCAAATCAAAATATTATTATTATTGAAACTATTTGCATTAAAGCATGCTAAAACAATATACTAGGTATCTTTAGCATACAAAATTTTTATGCTTTAATAAGGTCTTTTCACAATGTTAGGATATTCTAGATTACCTTGGAATGCTCAATCAAACTTCAAAGATACACATTTCTTACCTAAGAGAGTTGTCCAAGAATTATTATTTTCTGGTCTACATATTTGTGTCAAATTGCTTGGATTGAGGAAGCCATACTCATAACACTTGTCATTTATTCTACAGATGTCAGCCTAAAGAAACATAGTATTTTTAAATAGCCATTACAAAATATGAACATAATATAAAAGTATATTTTCTTACATAAATAAGATGATAAAGCATCAACTGATATAGACTTACAATGGAAGAACCAAAGGCACACTTCACTTACCCTGTTAATGCATTCACTTATGTTACACTTTTGACAGATAGAATTGTATGTAATATACTTTAATGAGTTGCTATATGTATTGTCTCTGTAGCTGCAAGTGATCTCAGCCCAGGTGAAGTTGGTCAAAGTTATCCTGATCATTTCACTTCTTATAAATGTAGCATCAAGACTTTGATTTTTTCCACTTGGGACAAAGGTACCGTTGACAGTGTTCTTGAAGTATAACAAATATATTTAAGTTTCATCCATAAATGAAAAAAAAAAAGTATCTTAACCATGTTTTTTAAATATTGTAAGCAGAAGAAAAACTTAATTTGTAAGTAATTAAGCTATTGTAGTTTATAAGGCAATACATTTATTATTATGCATTTCCAAAGTGCTACACTTAAATAAAATATGTAGGTATACAATAAAATAGATGAATATATTTTTATATATTTTTTTAAATATAAACTAAATTTAAAAATGCAATTATAATTATATGCCAACTAAAAGAAATAGATTACCACCAGTTCTTTAACAAGGCATTTGAATGAAGATATGTTGACAAATCCTTCACCATATATGTAAACAGATGAACAGTCCTTCAAGAAAGTGTCACATATTTGATTCTCTATTGTGTAAAGTATAGGGGCAATAGTCAGGTTCAAGGCACAGTTGTCCCCTGCAAAGCCATCATTGCACTGACACATGCCTAGAGAGTCATAATATAACGATAATCATTAAAAGTAGGGTAACTTCAATAATACATTTCTACATTAAAAAGTTTATATGGACTATAAAGAATAAAAACACATTTAGATAAATATGTAGTACATATATAAACATATTTAGATAAATATGTAGTATCTATATATATAATTATATTTATATATATATATATATATATATATATGAGCCCAAGTCAAAAGGTCGTACCTCAAAACTGATATTTTTAAAAATCCCTATTAAAGGGTCAAAATGCAATGAAATAGTTAAAACTTGGACTTAGTTCACACCAAACATGGAGATAGCATGAGATAGCATTTTGACCTAGGTTGATTAAAATAGGACTCAAAACGCATTTTAGATGAAAATATTAAGTTTTTTTCGCCGGTGACTCTAAGTGACTAATTACATACAATTTTTCTAGACTTTATTTCAATAACCTAGGAGCTTTATATGTATCTCAAACTCATTTGGTGAATACAAGAAGCCCTTAAATGACTATTTGCCACAAAGTTTGCTCAAATTGATGCAGGGATAATTTTTTTACAAGGGTTTAAAAGAAATAGTGTTGCTTAGGACAGTTGTTGTCATTTCAAGTGAGTGGAGTTTATGCCCCCCCCCTCTTTTGCAACTCCTATGCTTGTAATACTCTTGAATATCATAAATATAGGCTATGGAGATATGTGTGTTAAATTCTTGAAGAAATCCATCAAGAATTAGTATGTTTTTTTCTGAAGTCAATTTTTTTGTTGTCATTTGTCCTAAGTGACACCAAGGTGTCTATAGCAGCCATTTCTATTGTTTCGCGTTTTTCGTCACTGTGTCTTTTCCAGTGTATAACTTATCTTCTCACTATTCAAATCATGTGTAGGAAGGTTCTGACAATACTTAAGTGCATTTTTACACCTCTCTGTGAATATGAAATTTTTTCCCCTGAAAGAGCACCTTTTGACTTGGGCTCATATATATAATTTGACAAGAACAATATTGTATTAGTATGATACTCATAAATAATTTGAAAAAGTTTACCTTGACTGCAGTTTCCATTGTTGCTACATTCATCTGGGCAAATTGTCTCAATAAAACTTGGTAAGCTTGGAATTCCAACAGCATTTACAGTCCAAATGTCCACATTAATGGTTGCTTCAATCTCACATTTTTGTTTAATATTTTCAATTGCCACCAAGGACCATCTGAAGTCTCCAGTCATCTGGGGGAAAAGATACCATTTAAATAACAATAATAAATCCATAAAGTTTAGAAATTACATTTTACTTTATTTATTTAGGATGAGACAGTGGGTTGGGATCATTAAAGATCATACAGCCTCTATGGGTTTCAACATGGCAGTCAGTAGTGCTTAAGTTAATAGGGCTAATGTATAATGAGAATTTAGACCTCATAATGGCTCTGTTGATCGGAGCATGTAGTTGTAGTTAACTACTACTTTGTATTGCAGGTGTTTTCTTAAGCATGGAGTAGGATAAAAGGGTAAAGTTTAAGATCCTGATGCACTTTTTCCTGACATGTCTTTATGGCTTGTTTAGGGATAAAGTGTAAAGTGCAGGAACTACTCAATTGGGGTTTGCCTGCTTTAGAAACTAATTTTAAACTTAGTAACATTAATTTTATTAATCTGCGATGGAAATAATTAAAACACATTAGAATGTAGATAAACCTGGTAGTCTTCTGTGCAAAAGTCAAGAGTATTGTTGAATCCAATTTCAATTAAACTCTGGCATTCCTTTAATGAAACTGTGGATTTAATCTGTTCAATGCATTTGTCTCTTGCTACTTCCAGAGTTAGGTTTGAAACTGGAGGCTAAAGAAAAAGTAAACATTTTAGAGAAATGAGAAAATGTACACAACATGTACTTTAACATATATTATTAATAGTAATAGGCCTACTACTATTTTGTATTAAATATGTAACATTAAAAAAACAACATAACAAAAAAGGTTTTTTTAAATCATTAAGTAAAATTGTAAATAAAGAACTATTGAACTAAAAAACAACATTTATAGACTTTTTCAACCATAATCCTTACTTCATAAATATATGAAACATTGAATTTGAATTCTTCCTGCAATGTAGTTGAAACACACTTTGGTGGATTTGATTCACTTGCAGCAAACAGTGAAGCAGTGATATCAATGCCTGTTAAATAATTAGTAAATCAAGTTTGAAAATATAGGTTAATAGTTTGCAGACATATTTCAAATGCTCTTGCTAAGGTATAAATACAAAAAAACAAAACAACAAAAAATAATAACAACAACCTACCTTGTTTAAATTGTCCTCTCTTAGTATTGCCATTTTTTGTTTTGACCCTCACATTTGCAAATATTGTGTTGCCAGTGATATCTACATTATCATCATCTTCTCTGGAACACTGGACCACATCACCAGAACTACTGCAGAATGCTGACTCATTTAGCATGTTGCTACACTGACAGTAAAATTTTCTGTTCATGTTTTCAACAGATGTAGGTCCACAGAAACCATTAAAGAGAGATTCATTCTGAGGGACTCTGAATAAAATAAGTTGTGTAATTACAATTCATTATTTAATCATTAGAATAAGCTTTTATATCTCACTTATTATCTTATTTGTTATAGACACTGACAATACAGAAGATATTGTGTCCTTTGCTTTTCCATGGTTTAAGAGTTAGTTTTCTATTTTATTAGAGTATTGAATGATGTTAGTGTGATGTTGGTTTTCCTGGTTTGTTCAGGCAACCCATTATGGATGTCATTCAGCAAGAAAGAGCACTTTTATTTATTTGTACTTGCATTCAAATTTAATAATGAAAGCTTTTTTATCCCTATGTCTGTATGTCTGTCTGAATATTGTAATAGATTGTTGTGTTGTATTTCTAAGTTAGAATTGAATGCTTTACGTATCAATACTACTTTGCGCTTTACCCTTCTTTCCTCTAGTGTTAATAGGTTTAGAGATTTGACTATTGGTGTTACTTATTTGAGTTGTGAATATTAAAATGCCTTGCTACTCATTTATGAATTTGTTTTATTTTTGTAAATGTATTCTTTAGTTGATGGGTCCCATACAGAATATCCATATTCTAGTATAGATCTAATTAATACTAGGAAGCATTTTAGTTTTGTGTTCTTGTTACATCTATACAATTTTTACATAAAGCCAAAAGTTTTTTTTATAGATTTTTTAAAATATTACATCCTCAACATTTGGATTCCATGACAATTTGATAGTTATAATTAATTTTACTAAGTACTTTCACTTAGTCTAGAAAATTCTGTGATCCATGAGATGAAAATGCTTACTTTTATTCAAAAGCTATTCAAAATGCAATATTACCTCCAAAGCTCACTGTAAAGTTTATAATTACGCAGGATTCCATCAGGACCATTAAGATCATTTTCAGAGCTGTCATCAAAACTACTACACAAACCTACAATTTATAATAAAAACAAGGATATTTATTATACTAAAAAAACACAATGGTTGAAATCATGCAGTATATTTAATGGATACTATTGCTTGACTACTTAGAATATTAGTTACAAAAGATCTTTTTAAGGATTTACTGCATATATTTCATGAACAATTTCTTTACCTTCTGTGTTTCCAAAGCTTCCACCAGCAGCAGTTACCCAGACATTCATAAAATTGCTTTGAACTTTTTGAACATTGACATACACAGTGTCTCCATTTGGAAAATAAACCTTTTTTAATAGAGAGAACAAATATGTCAAGAACAATAGAAATATTTGATATTAAAAGATTCTAAACATATAGTTGTGCATGGTTTAGTGACAATTAGGCATATTTTATTGAACAAAAAAGCCCTACATTTTGAATTATTTTACTTACTATGTATTTATTATTTGCAAATTGATAAATTCTGAATCCTTTGAGTAGATAACCATTTCTATAAAGTACAATTTTCAGAGGCACTCTTTCTTGGTCATTGTCTGTTCTGGGACATTTACTGAACAATAAAACATCATCATCAGCTCTTATAGCTACACCACAATTACAGGAGGCAGTACCTCTACAGGACCGATAGAAAGCATGCACCTGAAACATACAGAAAATAAAACACAGATGTGTCATGTCTACATATGCAGTGTTGTAGCACTTCAATGGTGGCATAAACTCCCAAACAATATAAAACAGGTAGACAATTTTAAATCAAAAGCATTCTTAAGTGATATATTTTTAAAATAATAGTGTTAATGTAAAGCCCATTTGAATATTAACTGTTTCCTAATCAGTGCTTTGTAAATATGTAGTTTGTAAATTTGCACATTCAGATAGTTGAGTGTGTAGAGAAAAATGTGAAATATAAATTACAAAGGGAAGGAATGACAGTTTATCAAAGTTGATATATTTTCATCAAAAGGGTAAAATATATAGTAAGGTCATGAAACAGTTGCAGATGCAGTCCAATGAATTATGTACTTTTTTTTAAAGTTAAAATTTATATTAGATAAGTAGAGTTGGATTCATGTGGAGCAAACATAGCTGCATTTTATACAGGCTTACTGTCTTCATTGCTAGAATACTTTGAAAACCTCATTGTGTCATATTGTCCTAGTCTAGGAGAACCACAAAGTCTACCCATCCTTTGCAATGATTACTACCAGATTCAGATACTTCTAGTGTATGAAAACCACTTGTCTCATACTATTCTAGTCTTTGAATCCCATCAGTCTCATATTAGAGTATAACTGAAATTATCAAAATTAAGCCTTGTACCATTCTATTAAACAAAAAATCTCGTCTCATACCATCTTATTCAATGAAAACCTCATGTCTCACTGTTTCACAAAAATATCCAAGTGTCCTTATACGTTTTAAAGATCTTAAGCTGCTGCTACATAATTTAAAAATAATTAACCAAGGAACTCATGTCTTACTTCATAGGGAAACATTTTATTCCTATACAGTTTATATTCTCCTTCTCCAAAGGCATTGTATTTTCTGAAAGAAAACAATATTTGAACAGATCAATTTGTTTTATGATTGGGAATATTAAACTGTAAAACTAATTCTTTGAAATATGAATAAATAAGTAATTTTTGAAGTTTTTACCTTCCATCAAAAGTGGAAATGTGTGGGTCATTTTCAGAGCCACAAGTACTTGTTCTGTCCATGTCTACAACAGTAAGCTAAAAGAGAATATGTTAACATTTTAGTCAAAACTCAAATGCTTAGTAGTATGGATATAGCTTCCAATTTTTTGTTACACTCTATACGCATTGAAAATATCAAACGTATGCAATATTTACAGCAATTTTCCCTTATGCTAAAACATAGTTTTGTAATATAGTTCATATATGATACTAGACCAATCTTACTTTGCATTTTGGGGAAAAAATATTTTGATTAACATTATAATGCCCCTAAAAATTGATTATTTTGTGTTTTCATTATTCTACCAATAAAAACTGTGAAGAAAAGTTCAGTAACTCTATTGAAGTTACATCAAAAATGTGAGCATATTAAAACCCAATCTATTTGTGGAAAAATAACATTTCATGACAAATTGTTGTGTTCTCGACAGATGGTCATCATCGTTAATATAAAATAGGCCATAAATTCCATAAGGTTTAAACTAAAGTTTGGTACAATAAAACGTTATTTTAACCCACTTACTGGTATATGTCCTACAAATTGATTAGTATTTGTAATGTTAGTTTGGATGGACATGGATATCTCTATGGTTCTCTTCTGGTCTCTATCCTTCAGACCATCTATGGTTCCTTTAATTTGTATAGTTGATGTCTTTTCCCAAATAGTTGTGTCAATCATCAAACCACAGAAAGCTTGAGTCACATCAGGAGTGTTCCATACCATGACAGCCTTTTAATGACAACAATTAGTTTATATGAATGATAAAAGGAAAACATAAAGCTATGATATATTTAGGTGAAAAGGATTGATATAATTTTTAAATGCCATTTACACAACAAATCAAATAATTCTCATATTATAGTTTAAGCATTCATGTTAAATTGTAGATGTTAATAGAATGTTAACTGTACCTGTGGAATGATCCTAGCATCAGGACACATCTTTTCTTCTACAGCTTTAATAGCAGTATAGATCCTGATAGAACACTTGTCTCTATTGTAACGTGGACAAAACAGTCTGGGTGGAATTTTACTCCCAATAACAACATCTTTCACTTCACCCTCTGATATAGTCAATGGTTTTGTGTTAAGCTGAAAATAATTTATCAGGTAAGTTCTATAAAAATTCATTGGTAAAGGTAAAATGAAGCTGTCAGACCAAACCCATCTCTTCATAATAATGTAACAAGATTTTGTGTAAAAAAAAAAAGTTATAAACATTTTAAATGATGAAAATTAAAGTATAAGCTTTGTTTGAAGTAAAGTACACATCCGATCAAACTGATTCATAGAGTCGGTGAAGCGGCCATAACCAGATTTACCTGCAGGTAATTAGCTACAGGCAATTCTGATTCAATTTTATAATTAGGCCTACATTTCTAAGCTTTCTTAGAAACAAACTAATTATGACTAATTATAAAAAATGTTTTGATTTCTAATAAGGTTATATTTTTTTAAGTTTTTCAAAATTGTTTTAGATGTACTAGACTGAGCCCTAAATAAATTCCTTTGAAAAAAATGGACCAGCAGTTGCTAGGCTTTGTCAAAGTAGTCACTTTGAGAAAAACCCAAAGTTATGCTTACCCAATGAATGTTGCATACAGCCTGCATACACATTTTAAATTAATATGCCTTTTGAATAAGTTATTTTTTTTTAAATTTTCAAAGTCATTCACTAAAGCCCTACAATTTTTCCTTAAGGTGTATTCATCCAGTTGTGAAACACTGCCATAGATGCATGACTGGGCAACATCTAAAAAAAAACATTTCATCACATAATCATTTCCAGTTATCAACAAATTTCAAGAAAATAACAAAAACTTACTTTAAATGTAATGTACACATAATCACTCTGCATTTCTTTCCCTGTACTGGCTTTGCAGTTTGTTGAAAAACATACAGCTACTTTACAAGACAGCTAAAATATAATCCATTTGTATAAATAATGAAACAAATATTTTAAAACTTGTTAGAATTAATTACTAATATTTAAAAAAAATTGATTACAAATATAAATGTCTATTGTTCTTGAGTACAAATGGTTCTTTAATATTGCTTAAAAAATATGCTGAAAGACAGTATTTATGTAATCAAGTCAAATTTACATTTGTTTGGATCAATAAAGTTATCTTATCTTATCTTAAAAAGTAAATAAGAAAAACGTCTATTTAATAGTATAAACTAAGAATGTTACCCTGGTATTATAGCGGAGATCATCTAAGTCATCTTCAGTCAAGTAAACTGTATTGTATTCTTTTATAACACTCTTATCATCATCATTGACAAATGTTACCAAGTATTCAAGGGTAACATCCTGTAGTGCTTCATATATGCATGTTAAGTTGACTTTGCCAGTAGTTTCAGCTATGTTAAAGCTTAGTTGTGGTTTCTTATTAAGTGCTGGTAAACCTAAAGTCAATAGATATATAAATCTATATTTAAGTTTTTGTTTTCAATGTGTAAGGTTAAGATTAATCCAACTTTATTATAAAATAAGTATATTGTATATTGGGACTAACAAAACTGGTGAATGAATGAACTTCATTAAAAAAAAACACATAATATAATATAGCCTATAAAATGAAAAAAATAATTTTTCTAAAAGCTTTTAGTAAAGTAATTATTTCAATAATTAGCGAAATTTAAATATAGAAGATGGACTATATGCAAAGCATTATACCATTCCAATGGTGTCAATTAAAATTATAGGTAAATATCCTTAAGGCTCATTGATTTCAGCCAGATTTGATTGGTTTCAAAGCTCATTTAAGGAAAGTAAATGATGGCCTGGCATTGTCCTGACCACATAATCCCTTAAATATGAAAAAGGGGTCTGAAGAGATTTTTTTGTACTTTACATTACTCATGGCATTAATGATAAAACTAGATCTAACCTGTAACAATGCCTAATGCATTCACTATTTCTTTTTCAGCATAAATGAAGTGAATTATTGTAATTTCATAATGAAGTGAGCTGACTCCAAGCTGTGAATTTCCAACATTAAAAGTGCACATTCTTCTGTTTTGTACAGGATTCTTTCGCAGTAGTGGCTTAACTTGCTGTACAACCATCTCTTTATCAATATACACCTTTATAAAAAGTTATTTTGAAAGAATTAAAAGTTTTATTCTAGAAAACTATAATGATTTTTTATCTACATGTTTAATGTAAATGTATAAACTATTCCAGGAAATTCATTAAATGATATTTACCTTTATGCCTGTTTGTAAACTCCATGAAATGTCAAGATTGTGGTAGCTTACTGTGTCCACATTCTGTATGTAAACTGTCCATTGCAAAGTACTTGTTGTAACAGTGAAAAATAGCCTTGTTTTCTTATAATAAACAGCTATTCCTGATGAATCCTCTTTGTCACCACAACTGGTTAGCAGATAGCCATTTTCCAACAGCTTGTTAAATTTGATGTACAAGGAAATCAGGAAGCCAAACTTACACTTTTCAAAATCATCAAGACAAGGGGACAGTTTATCAAGAATCAATGCTCCTTCTCCATTAAACACAACCGTGGTTCTGTTCACAGAACTCTTTGTGTAATTTAATGTACCATTTATACTTATAGGACCAATGGAGCTATTAATTTGATTATTTTGTATGTCAAAGAAAATTATACGGGTCTGGTCGATGCTTGTCACTGAAAAAATAGTATGAATAAAATATAATAAGTGAAACAGTAAAAAAAAACACCAGAATATGCCAACTAGATTAATTAAATTATATATTTGGGTAAATTAATTATGTATTAAACTAAAATTTGGGATTTGAGAAAATAAGATTATGATTGAAATACGTTTAAGCAACATTTCCATTACCTTTAATATTAGACCACTGTGTGATGGAATAATCAGTTTGACAAGCAAGTTCTGGTTTTTCAGTATTGAAAAAACCATCAGAATAGCAGGTGCCATTTATTGTACAAACATTTGTCTGTAAAAGGTAAAACAAAGTTAAATATAAACAATGAACCTATTCAGTTAAATATATATGATCAGAGCCTATCATATAAAGCATAATGAATAGCTAATCAAACTTTTGCCACTGTTAATGACTTGAAACAGAAAATATCAGTAATTACCTTCTTTTGGCATGGCCTGGTTGTGCAGTCTTGACACACAGAGTCATAGCAGGTGTAGTTTAAAACATTACTTTTGTTTACTCCATTGTTGCTGATCACAAGTTCAAATTCACCAATGAGCTCAAAAGGGCAAACAACTATTTCTTCATTGGTATAGATTCCTTTGACATCATTTGAGATATTGGTCTAAGTATAAAAAAGGCATAACATAAAAATAGGGGAGAAATCATTTAATATAATTTCAAGGAATTTTATTGTTAAAATTTTTAGGGAAAGTTTGCAGATGTTATAAAATGTCTCTATAAATTTAAAAGGATAATATTTATTCAATAAAAAAAGATATAATTATAATTTACCAAAACACACTGCTATTATTTAACATTATTTAATGAAGAATGGTTTTATCATTAGATCAGTTTTAAATATAAATAAAAAAGAAAACTTGTATGTTAATTTTTTTTAATCTATCTTCATTTTAGTATCAGAGAAACACATTTAAGAATTGGTTATTATTCTCTAATAGTTATATTATATGATTATATTACTATACAAATATTTCTTATGTATTTACCTGTATAGAATAAATGTGACAAGTGAGATTGTCAGAGTTTGCGAATCCTGTACCATAGACTTCAATCTGCTTACATTCTTTTCTTCTCTTGTCACACTTGTCTCCTCCATCAATTGATGTTAGTTTAGGTGGATCTATATAATAAATACTGCAATCCACTCCCAGCCAGCCACTGTTACATTCACAAGCTCCTATAAATACACAAACATTATATATATAAATTATATAAATAAAAAAATAAATAAATATAGATATAAAATCCTAGTTTTTTTTCCCCTAGGTATGAAGGGTTTTCTTTTACTCAATCCAACTTTGATGGGTACTTCCCATCCAACTAGCTCCAATGACCACACTATACCTGGGTGTGCACAGGGAAACTGTTGAATGCTGCTTTGTTAACTTTCTCGATAAAAAAAGTTTGAGATGAATACTTTCAAATTTTTTATATACAAATATTTAATAATGATGATGACTATAATGACTTCCATATTTTATATACCCTATATATTAACTTTGAAAGACTTTGAACAAAAGACAACATATTTTTAACTAAAAAAAAAAATATTTTACCTGCTTTACATTCACCATTGTTATTGCAGTCATTAGGGCAAATGTTATTTATTATGTCCAATGGCAAAGAAAAGTTTCCTTCATCAGTTATCCAGATGCTTACATTGGTCCTAATTTCTATCAAACAATATACACTTATGTCCAAGAGAATGCTACTGGCCCAAGTTTTGTTATCCATTATCTGTATTAAAAAATGTGTTGAAAATTAAATTTAAAATTAGACATGTTCTTTTTATGATAAGATAGTCATTATATTTATATTTAAATTTGAAAACATTAAGCTATAGAACAATTAAAATATTTTAATACTATTTTGTAATCTTTGTGTATTTTTTCTTTTAATAATTAAAAAGTTAACTACTGTAGTTAAAATTAACACCCAAAATAAATTTTTATTACATACATATTTGACATTCATTACAAGTTGTCTTTTCCCCCCAATGATCTAATATCAATACAACTAATTTAACTGCACAGTTATACAAAATAAAAAAGTTAAATACATTTTAAGCAATATATATTTTAGAGCTATATATAGGTTTGCCTTTAATGCTCACTGGTAGGATAATTTTATTGATGCCTCAGTAATAATATGTATGAGGAAGTCTCAAAATATGAATACAAAATTTACTTGTCGCATTCCTTTAAAAAAACAAACATATTCAGGTAGGCATTTACAAATTTTCTCTATTTATTTTCTACACAAACCTGAATATCAGAAATGCAGTTTTCTAAAGAGGAGAATAACGTTGTGCCACTCAATGAGCCAATGATATTTTTGCAGGCTTGATATGACTTGCTTTTCTCGACTATTGCAGTGCAAAATTCAATGGCTTGATCTTTTGTTATTCCTGACTTGGTTGGCCAAGTTGGGTACTGTTAGGACAGTTAAATTAAAGACATTTAATATTTAGTATTACAAATATATTACAGAGCATGATATCTTATGTATTAACGGTCCTTATAGAGACTAATGCACCTATTGCAAAAAACAAAAAAATTTTTTTATATATTTGTGTCTCAGTAAAATAATATTTGTTGGCATATAAATGTTCCCCTAAAAAGGCTTGTCTGTAAATTATAAAATAAGATATAAGTTTCATTGTAATGAATTGATTAACTTAAATTGTAATTAAACTAAGCTGACTTACTGTAAAGATATTAGTAATATTGTACTGGAATACAAGAGGATCTAGAGCAGCAATACAGGCATCTGAGCTGTCAGCACCATTAATAAGGTCATCGGTAATGTCTAGCTCTAAAAATTAAGATTTTAGAAACTTGTGTTTTAATTTACCAACATTGAGTCAATTCTTTTTTTTTATATAACTTAGAAAATAAAGTGCAAGCAATTAGAAAATAAATAGTAAGTTCAGTTTTGTGAATTACCATTAAAGGTTAGTGTAGGCTGGTCATTTTGGCAAGTTTGAGTACCAACATTTGTTGAGCAAGTAATAGTTGAGAGTGCATCTCTACAGTCACAAGATAATAAGGAACCTACTGCTGAGACTTCAGTAATAGAAACACATGCTCCTGAGTAATAACTGTCTGCTTCTTGCACGCTACATATAAATATTAAAACAAGAGTTAGAGTATAAATAATAGATATTGGCAGATATTTTAAATGCTGTACCCAACTTTGCTAATATTAACATCACTGACCTCCATGATAAAATGAATTTTTTCACATCTATGTCTCCTAACAGTTTATTATCAGAGGTCATCAAATCATTGGTTTCATCATTGTCATATGTACCACATAAACCTACACAAATACAAATAGCAATGAGCATCTACCCTTAAGAATGACAAAAATGTTAAAGTTTTAAAATATTTCAGATGTACATCTATAGTAGAATATATTTTTATGTATCCTATAAATGTAAAAATAAAACATAATATTACCTTCACTTTGCTGATAATCAAAAGCAGTGGCTTCAATGAAGATTTGAAGAATGTCAAAAGTATTATAACCTGCGCGGACGGTAGAAGTGTGTACTTCTATGCTCATGCCAGTTGGCAATATGATCTGGAAATTTGACAAACAAGTTATTTTGTGCAAGTGAACAGTTCTTAAAATTCATTACAGTCAACTTAAAATTTAAACAAATTTTCAAAGGAATAATTTATGTAGTGAAAAGGTCTAATTATTAGGTATAAATAAAGAAACCTTGTATCCTCTAGATTTCAATTTTAAAAATTGAGTGCCTGGTGTTAATGCACCATTAGAGTAATATTTTGGCTTCAGAGGCTGGCGAACTTTTCCCATAGAACTGCATCTTTCCAATACAATGATGTCATCACCTGATCTTACTGCCACACCACAATTGCAAGCCGCTCTATCAAGATTGCACTTTTGCTGGAAAGCTCTGACCTATAAAAATAAAAGTTAACTTTTAAATGCATTTAAATACTTATCAATGACATCTATATATTTAAATGTGAAATAACTGCTGCAAATATTTTCAATGATTTTCTTTTGTGTTTTTATTTGTTTGTATGCAGCCAATGAAGATGTCTCATGTTCTTTTTCTGTTCTTTGGTATTGGCAGAGTTTTCTCCAAACATTTCATCAATTTTATTAAAATACATGCATGCTACATAAGCATTGATTGAAATTATATTTCTTTTTCAGGATGTTTAGTTCTATTAAATACTTAAATAAAACAGTTTAAAAACAACAACAAATGTTAGTTTGTAAACTTATCATTACAAAGCATTAGCTGACTAAGTAACATAACTCTACCTACCTCAAATGGTAGTTTTTTGTGTCTAAATAATATGTATTCTCCTTCATAGTAGTTACTGTACATTCTATTAGGAAAAAAATAACATATAGATAGATAAACAATAATTGTGCATAGAAATATATGAAACAATTCTGAACATAATAAGAAAACAGTGTTCTTTTTTAAGTTTCCATTTATATCTTAAGATATGAGAGAAAAGATTTGCTTTCCATCTAATACTGATGTAAACAAATAATAGACCTTGTATACATTTTATAAAACATTTCAGTGTATAAGCCAGACACATTGATTAGATAGCATGTGTTAAAATTGTTTGATGTAAAACAAAATTGAATAGCTGAGCTAACAGGCTTTCTCAATATCAAAATTAGATAAAGTAGACCTATCTAGTCTAACTAGTTTCACTAAGTTGTATATTCATAAATAAATGATTACCTTCCATCAAATGTTCTAAGATGTGGATCTCCAGTTGACTGACACACCTTTCTATTACTGTCACGATCTTTGACTGTAACCTTAAATATAATTTTAAAAAGATTAATTGTGTAACTTGTGTATTTAAAGACTAATCATACTGTGGTTGTTCTCAATGTAAAGTCATGGTATAGTTAAAGAGTTTTATTAGAGTTTATTTTTTACAAATTATCTTATCAATTACCTGAACAGTGTTAATAAAGCTATTGCTGTATTCCAAACCAGCGCCAATGGCATATGCAAAAATTTTTACATCTCTCTGCTTGTTTCCATCTTTTAATTGATCTATAGTACCTAACACAGGGATTATCAAGCTGCCATTGTTCCAACTATCTGAAGTAATACGATATTTACAAGGTTCATTTGGTTGAGCATCTTTTGTAGCTGGGAATACTAGTTGTGAGATGGTTTGTCTGTTGGGGCATCTCACTTCTTTGTTGCTGGAAGTGAGTATAGCATTTATGGATATGTAGCAGTCAACATCTCTGTCGCCTGGTAGACAGTAGAGGCGAGGTGGAAGAACTGATGAAAGTACAATGCTTTTTTGTTCACCCTCATAAACTTCCAATGAAGTTGTAGTAATCTTGAATAAAAGAATGAAATAGCCTTGTTAAAATTAGTATTAAAAAAATAACAACACAATTATTTGAATATTAACAACTTTTTTACAAAAAGTAAAAAAAAATGTAACTTAAGACCCCTGAAACTAAACACAACTTACTGTTACTTATAGTTATATAGTTTGCTAATAGATAAAATGAATTCAAAAGGAGTAATTACCTTAAATTCTGCAGTAATTTGATTACTTTGTCTAACTGGTCCTTTAGTATTGTTACATTTATCAGTGATGCAGGCATATATTTCACAATAAATAAATTGATTGAAGAATAGCAAGTCAATATGGTCCTCAGACAAAACAGCTACCATCTTATCTCCTATTTTTGTTGGTGTCTATAATATAAACAAAGAAATGCTTTAAATTAGTAGTTATTATATCAATTTCTTGATTTTCTGCTATAAAAAAATAAAATAATTTTCAAATGGAATGTGAAAGAATTATATTATAAATTATATATTCCTAATTGTTAAAAAAATAGTCTTTCAGTGTAAAAAAAGTTTATACCTGATTTTTTAAATACTTTTTGCCATAGTAAAAATCAACATTATAGGTAACATTTCCAACATTCAATTCATCAAATGAGCAGATAAACTCAGCCTTGGAGGTTGTAGTGTTAATGTGAAGTTTGATTATTGGGGCTGTAGCAAACCTAGGTAGCTCTGAACACAACAAATATTTGTACTTTTAATATTTAACAATTTTTAGGTTTCAACATTGTTTTTTTTTTGTTTTTTTTAAATAAGTATTAATGTGTTGATTATAAAACAAAATAACTAATTTAAAGTTGTGCATAGCAGAAAAAATTAAACTGTAAAAAAAAGAAAATATCCCCAACAATTATTATTTAAATATCATTTGGTAATGAAGTTAAGTTTAAGGAATGATCTGACAGAGAATCTGAGACAAAAGAGTCTTTTAAAAAAGAGGAGCACACTGAGCATGCTATTATAATAGCATGGATAGAAGTGCTATACAAATTACCATAATTATTATCAATAAATTGTCTCATGTATAAAAAAGGCATATCTCAAACACAAACTTACCAAAGTTAATGTTAAGATTTGTAATCATTGTATGGAAGGCATGAACTACAGTGACATCTGAAATGGCAATGTGAGAATAAAATGGTGACTCCAATGGTCTGGCAAAGTAACAATGGCCAGGGGGTTCAACAAGATTTCTCTTGAACTGAAATAGTCGGTCAACAGCATTTATTTTATTATCAAGGCGTAAAAGTAGTCCATCATTGACACTCCATGACAGCTCTACATCCACAAACTTTCCTTGGTAAACACGTGGTCTGTAATCAACTTTGACCTAAAAAAAATTATGTCAACATATATTCATGCTATTATCTATTAAATTCTTAGAAATACATTTTCACACTGTATCTTTATATAATTCTGATTACATTTATCAATAATAAATAATGCATGTTAATTATATATTAAGATCTATTTGACTTCATTAAGCTGAGTTTTCAAACAGTTTACCTTCCATTCTTTGAAGCCGTTGCGTACACGAGCATTCAATTTATTTCCCTGATACCAAATTGAAACACCACTGGTTCTCAAAGTGTCAGCGCCACAAGACAAAATGTACATTTTGTTTTTGAAGTCATAAATGTTCATAGAGAATTTAATGGTTAAGCCATAAGGACACTTTGATAAGTCTCCAAGACATGTCCCTAAAAATAAACAGCATATAGAATCAATGTTCACATCTTTAACTACATTTAAATGTAATAAATTTAGCAAAAGTAAATTTATATCTATTTTGAGCACAGCCTTAACCATTGATAAATAATTATAAAAAAATATAAAAAAACTGCTGAAATAATTTACTCACCCTCTATAGAAGGAAAATTAAGATACTGATTAACACCATTAAAAAGAACTGCATTGCCTCCCAAAGGACCTGTGATGAATGTAGGATTGCCAAAGACTTCAAAGTTTACTGTTAAAGTGTATAGGATGTTACCAATGATGTTGATAAAAGTGTACACTTGAACATCTACTTGGGAACCTTTCAAAATGAACAATAAAACAATTTCATTCAAAGAGAAAAAAAAAATGAACTCACACAATAATATAAATAAATGTAATTATTTATGATACAAGAAAAATAAAATAGGAATATAAGAATAGGAAAAAGTAATACAAAAAACAATTAAAAAAACCTTCTTGAATACAATATTTTAAAAAACTTCAAGGTCTTTCCTTTCTACTACAGCTACAGATAAATAATATAAAATATAAAATCAACAAGATTGCTGGTCTTGTATACTTTGTGAAAAAAACATCTAATACTTTATACACTATTACTAAAAAAATACCTGCTTTTAACAAAGTATTTATTGCACAGTTAAGATTAAAATCAATATCTACTATAGGTAGGCCTATATTTAATAATGAAAACAAAATTATATTAACACCCTGAAACCTTATCTTATATGTTACAGATTCTCCTTCTATATAGAAAGCTTAGCACTCTGCTGTAAAGAAAGATCTACACTCTGCTGTATAGAAAACTGAGCCAGTTTTATCAAAAGCAAAAAGAAAGCCCCAAATAGTTCTTGTAAGCCTGTTGGTAAGGGCCAACATCATGGATTAAAAAGTAGGGAAAAGATGTGTAATTACATAGAAAAATTCTGAATTTTATCCGAGGTCCATGCTATACAATTTTGCAGAAACTTGAGGGAGATACGATAATAAAAGCTACACAGCCTTCAACAGCAGCTGCTTACTATCTATTCTTTGTGATTAGATGAGAAAACGTCAAGACAAAAAATATCTGAAATATTAAATTGGGTCCTCTTATGAGACACAGCAAAAAAGGTTGGGCAGTCTAAAATCAGAGCTCCATTACCTTGTCAGTAAAGCCTATGATGTGACAAAAATGAAATGAGAGCAGAATAAAAATAGCCCAAAATTGGAGATTTTGAATAATAAACACACATTTTGTATATTAATTGTAGTAATGGTATAATTTATAAATAGAAGAAAGCAGCAAGTAAGATTTTGTTTTCTAAGACATAAAATAAGACATTACAAGACGTTTGACCCCAAAATATTTGTATAAAAATAGTGTACATTTTCCCTTGAAAGTGATTTCACAGTTCTGATTACTAAATGTGATTTAAATAAAATTCTATTCTTACTTGTAATCATTGTAAAATTAGTAGTGTTTTTACTAGTGTCACAAACAAGATTGTCTTTTATGATAGCACCATTTTCATAACAAGTATTGTTTATCCTGCAAACGTCCTTCTGAAATTGTATTAAACAAACAATATTGTTGATAGTAATCTTAAACTAAACCAAATCTGAAAGTAAAATACTTAAAAGCTAGATTTATTATCCTCAGTCTAAATTATTTTTTATTATTATTCTAAACAAAAATAGTTGCTTATTGCATTAACTTTGAAAAACAAAAAAAGACACACAACTAAGCAATTTGACACTTGTAAGTGAGGTAGGCCTATTTACATTTTTTAGTTTCATATTTCTTGTATAATTATGCAAAAAGTTTCATTTTTATTTCTTAGATTAAATCTCATTAAATGACAGAAGATCAGCATCTAAATGTTTATCATGAAGAAACAATGTTACAGTATGCAGATAAAATGGAAAAGCAATTTAATAAATTATTTAGTGAAACAATTTCTTTTGTTTTATTGATTTTATGAGGTTTTTAAAATTGTTATAAATCTTACCCTTGGAGAGCAGTGAGAAGAAGCATCACAAACTTCACAATTAGAATTATATTTAATAAACAGCTTTGCATTACTGAATGATATGCCATCATTACTTATGGAGATTTGCCAACTGCCTGATTCAGGTATATCACATCTAACAGTTTCAATGCTAATAAAGGTTGCATTAGAGATAAGACTTGAGCTTTGGTTTACTGTGATGCTGTTCGAGGTTATCTAAAAAAATGAATATTTTTATGTTATCAGATTTATATTTAGTTAATATGAAGTTAGTGTTTGCTCTCAATAGCTAGGTCTTATAAATGGTTTTAATTTTTCTGAGAACTAATTATTGCTTAGGATAACAGTATTAAATATTTCATGATTTTTGAATGGTTGGAATTAATGCATTATATGGGCCAAAAATATGAAAAAAACAACAACAAAAATTTGGTGTAAATATAAAAATACTTTTTTATATCATCCACATTGGTGTTCTCAGTATTAAGGGGAAACTAGAAACGTATCAGCACAGATACATTTTACAGTATATCTGATTTATCTTAAGCTGCTTGCTTCATTATGGCTGGTATGCAGATAATCTTACTTATTTTAAATAAGGGTATTTAACAATGTTAAGATGTTAGTTTTCCTGAAATTTCGGGTACCCATAAAAACCCTTAAAATGTTCTGAATCACTCTGAGCTTGATTAAAAGTCATAAATAGTCTTGTACTGCACTTCAATAGTATCCATTTCTAAATTTCTTCTTGAGTATATAGTTTTTTTATATTTAGGCCAAGTATAAACAAATCTTCAGTCTAATTTTGTCTATCTTATACATGTTCAAGAAGTTCAATTTCATACCAATAGTTGTCGAAGGTGACATCTTGCATGCACATTGCTAAATGGGTACCCTATCAAAGTTATAATTCTGCATTCCTCTTGTACCAAATCACACAAATTTCCATCACTAATGCGTATAACAGTTGGTGGCTTAGTTAGATCAATAGAACAATCAAATCCATCATAAGGATAATTGCAAAAGCACTTGTTATCTGTTTAGATAAAAGTAAGTGAAAAAATGTTGTTATAATTTATAGTTCTATAAGCTATTGACAACAAATCTAGTTTTAAATTAAAAACAAACATCAACAGCAAGTAGTATTGAATAATAAATGTCTACTTACCAGTGCAGTTACCATGTTTATTACAATCTGATGGACAAAGGTTGATTTTTTGACTTGTTACTTGCAGATCATTTTTATTAAGACACTGTATTCTGATGTTATTTTGCAACGAAACGGTCCAGCTTAAATCATCTGTCATCTGCAATAGTACATTTATTTGTGGCGTTAAGAATATATTGCAAATTAAAAAAAAACAAGTTGTAAATTGGGCACATTAAAAAAAAGAACACAAGACAATACTGGTAATTTAATATTTGAAAAAAATATTTGTAGGTTTCTACCTTGATATCAGTAACACAGAACTCCACTGCTGAATGTATATCTATTCCAAAGTTGACATGACAGCCTGCAGCAGCTAAAGATGTATTTGTTATAGCTTGTAAACAATAATTTCTCACAAATTTTTCTTCAAGCCCCGATAGAGTAGGCCATTGCGCAGTCTGGTTTGAAAAAAATAAGTTTACAGTCTATTTAAAAATATCATCCAAACTATCAATTCTCCAAATAAGGTCTTTGTTAGAAAAAATGTTGCAGAGAATATTACCAGTAACAGTACTTAAGCATATTTGAAAATTAAGCTTGTTTTAACTACCTTATCATCATAGTTATGATTTATATCATATTCAAAGACGGCTGGTGTAGCCTCAGGATCATAGCAGTGGTCTGGTTCCTTGGATTGTTGTATTAGCTCAAGAGTTATATCAACATCTAAAATATACACAAACCTACTGTAAAATAACTGATAATAACAAAAGTGCTAAATTATTGACAAAATTATTAAAAGTAACATTAAGGGACATTTAAATGATTTTTATTTTGCAAAATACTATACAGAATTGATCAGTAAAATAATACTGTGCCATCTTGGAAGTGTAGATAATTTTTCATTTTCCCACTAACAATTATCATTATTTAGTAACATGATATTAAAGAATGAGGTTGAGAATGCTATCAAGAAAATGAAACATGGTAGGGCCCCAGGGCCAGACAACATTCCAGTGGAAATATATGACGCATTGGGAGAAATAGGCATAAATGAAATAACTCAACTTGTTAACAAAATATATGATACTGGTAAGATCTCCTCAAGCTTAAGCAGATCAATTTTCATCACAATACCCAAGAAACCTGGAGCAACAGAGTGTGAATCACACAGAACAATTAGCTTAATGAATCATGTCACAAAAATACTCCTCAGAATAATCATGGAAAAAATAAGAAGTAAAATCCGTCCGGAAATTTCAGAAACCCAGTTTGGATTCGTTGCAGATAAAAGCACAAGAAATGCTATTTTCACCATATCTATGTTAATTGAAAGATGCATTCAGATGCAAAAAGACCTGTATCTCTATGCTTTATAGATTATTCTAAGGCATTTGACAAAGTCAAACATCAAGATCTATTTAATATATTACAAGATCTGGACATAGATGGTAAAGACCTCAGAATAATAAGAAATCTATACTGGGAGCAAGAAGCTGCCATTAGATATGAAGGGGAGTTAAGTGCATTCAAACCAATAAAGAGAGGAGTAAGACAGGGATGTGTTTTATCACCAGACCTCTTCAACATCTACAGTGAAATAATACTCCGGAATATCGAACACCTAGATGGTATTAAAGTTGGAGGAAAGAATATAAATAATCTGAGATATGCAGATGACACAGTACTAATAGCAGAATCAGAAAGTGCCCTGCAAACTATTCTAAATAAGGTGGTAGAAGAGAGCTGACTTAAAGGATTAACACTCAATCTCAGTAAGACCGAAGTAATGATAATCTCTAAGAAAAGACAACCTCCAAGATGCTCTTTATCCAGTGAAGGTGAAAACATCAAGCAAATCAATTCTTTCCAGTATCTAGGCTATACAATAACACAGGAAGGCAAATGCAACAAAGAAATAAAGAGAAGAATCGCAATAGCTAAAAACAGCTTCATGAGCTTAAGCAGTATCATGAAAAACAGGAATATCAGAATATGTACCAAAATGCGCATACTGAAGGGGTATGTTTGGTCTGTTCTTCTATATGGATGTGAATGTTGGACTATTGATAATGAAACAAGGAAAAGATTGGAGGCAGTAGAAATGTGGTTTCTAAGAAGGATGATGAGAATATCATGGACTGAAAAGAAATCTAATGCAGAGGTGTTGAAAACAGCATGTACCTCAAGAGAACTCATTCCATTAGGAATAGACAGATGAAATTTCTAGGACACATCTATAGGAAAAATGGTATAGAAAGACTGGCTTTGTGTGGGAAAATATCTGGTAAGAGAGACAGAGGAAGACAAAGGCTAACATATGTAGAAAGCCTGAACGAATGGGCCACGAACAACAACATAAGTAATAATAACTTTCTGCAAAAAGCTAACAACAGGAAAGAATGGAGAGTCATGACCGCCGATGTCTGTTCCAGACCTGGCACATAAAGAAGAAGAAGAAAGAATGACATTCAGATCTAGATGAATTTCTATTTTTTTTCTTGGTGCTAAAGAAAATAATGTCACAGTTTTTTAAATACTTTACTAATGGAGGCCTAGTGGAATTTACCATAAATATAAATAATGTTTCATCATCAAAATAATATGTTTATATGAATGAGTTTTACCTGGAAATAGAATAATATAATTATGGCTGTTCTATGACCATGTATGTATCTAGTGTGCATTCTATACATTTTATAAATCTTATAAAATATATGACAAATGAAGTAAGCCTACTGGTTTTAATATTGGATTCCTTATTGCAGAAGACAAAGTTCTCATTAGGGGAACAATTCTGAGTATAATTGGCGTCACAACTGCAAAATTTAATCACTAAATCTTCTTGTAGCTCTTCAGGACAATATCCAGAATAAAGAGAATCATTTTCTGCCACTCTGAAATGTAGAATGTCAATAAGAATAATAATTATTACAGTATAAAATGAATTTGTACTATTTATTTCTTTTTTAACATTTGTGTGTAGTTAGTATTTTGATTATGGTAAATAAACAGTGTTTGAAGATGTGTTTTGTTTGTTGTTATGTATTTGTATTTTTACAATGTTAGGCTTTAAATGTTATGTTTATATGACTATTTATTTAATGAAAATAACTTATTGTAAAAATTACCCTATTTATATGGATTATTAGATATTTTAAACAAAGAGCCTAAGTAGGCCTACTTAATGATTATTAATTGCATTTCTACAGAGATTTTCATAAAATACAATCAATATAGGCCTAATACTTATGAAATTTTGTTTAAAAGTTCTTTATATTTGCCTTTGACATACAGCCTACACATCTATTAAATTGAACATATTAAGTCTGTTATGGAAACACCATTGGACTAATGTCCACATAATTTCAAAAACATAAAAAAATTGTTCATTTTTTTAAATTAAAGAATGAAATAAAACTGGAACACTGCAAAATATATTTTTAAAAAGTTTATAAGCAAAATTTGTTGTTTAGTTTTAATATACCTCCAGAATTCAGCAAACTTGATTTGCTGCACTTCATTAACTTGCAGATTTTCTCCAGTAGGTGAAAACAAATCATTTGCAAGATTATCATCATTGGTGCCACAAAGACCTTAAAAATAAACATACAAAAATACATTGAGTAAGCTTTTATAGCCAAGTTTATACAATGAAATAAAAAGCAATGAATTTTTTTCTCATAAATTAAACATGCCTAATGTCACATATTAATATTTTAAAAATCAAAAAATCAAATCAACCTCAGGAAAATGAATTCAGGAAAAAGAGAAAAAATATGTTTACAAAAATCAATTCTCCATATTTCATAATATTAGATTTAAAGAACAAGACAAACATAGCAACATACATATTTGACTGATAATTAAGAACAATATTTACCTTCAGTGTGGTTGTAATCTGCTGAAGATGATGTGATCCAGACATTCAAAAATTGGGGTTCTCCAACTATAACAGCTCCCCCATTTTCAACTAATACAAATGTACCATGAGGAAGAATAATCTAAAAAGGAAAATAATTTGTCACAAAATACATGAACACCTCTGCAAAAAGAAATTGGTATAAATGTTCCATTCAAAGCATATAAGTGAGCAAAGTTTTAAATGAAAAATAAAAGAACTAAGAAAATTTGAAAAGACCTTATATTTGTTCCCTTGATCGTAACGCAGAATTCGGAAGCCAGGATCAATCTCACCATTTCTTATAAGTTTTACATTGAGAGGGTAAAAATTGTTGTTGCTCTGAGGTCCACAACGATCAATCAAAATAACGTCATCATCACATTTGACAGCTACAGCACAGTTGCAGGAAGCTATGCCTTTGTTACATTTGCGATAAAAGGCATGGATAGCATATGGGAGCTCGGTATGTCGGTAGAGGGTAAATTCTCCTTCTTTGTAGTTATTGTACGTTCTTGAATGAATAAAAAGATAATCCAATAAAGAAAAAACTTAATTGTAAAAGAAAATGCAAAACAAATGTTTTTATATCTTAAAAAAGTTGAGATATTTTTCTTTGACTCTGAAAATATGATGATTTGCTATGGAAATTTTAAAGCTAGTACAATAAATACAATTTTTTATAACATGGTTGATTAGCATATTTAGAACCCCAAAACAGCGTATGGTCAATAGCATATACCCATAAAAAGATATTCAACTATAAAATAAAGGTGTTCTTTTAAAAAAAACTAAGTAAGGATTTTTAGTATTTATTTATTTTTAATATGGCATATTATGAAATCATTAATCTACAATGAGAGTACTCACAATCCATCAAAAGTAAGCATATGAGGATCATTTATTGAATAACACATCTTCCCTGTGTCTTTATCTATAACTGTCACCTGTTGGAAAAATTAATCATAAAAAGTCGTAAAGTATTTAGATATTCAACTGAATTATTTATTCATGAAAATGAACAATAATTTTGAAGCTCACCTCAACAACTTGAGTTGCAATGATGTATAGAGTGCCAGAGCAAGTTACTGAAAGACTGACATTGATCTGTCCTGTAACATCACCATCCTTCACCATGTCCACTGTTGCCTGAATGGGAATACTAAGGTTTTGGCTCCAAGAATCTGTTGTTAGCACTTGACCACAGATGATGTTTGAACTAGCGGGGTCATTAAAGCCAACTACAACCTGTCTCAACAGAGCACCATTCTGGCATGCTTGCTCTTTGTTAAATTTACCAATGGTTAGAACAGCATTGAGACTGGCATTGTTAGGCACTCGCAGTGATTTGGGACAGAACAAATAAGGTGGCACTGTAGAACTGACTTGAACTGGAGTAGAGCTCCCACCTTCAACAAGGGTCACATGCTTTTCCCAAATCTATGAATATTGAAAATAGTGGGAAAACTAGTTATTTAACAAATGCACCTTGTCACAATTGACTACATTTATTTGATTTGTCCTATGTTTGAAAAGTTTTAAGATTTTTAGTTAGCTTTATTATTTTAAGCCTAGAGATTATATCCGTTTTCTTTGTTGTTTGTTGCTCAATGTTAAATGCCCTCTGAACATTATGTTTGTTGGCAGCGCTATACAAATGTAATTATGATTATATTTTATTAATTAAACACTATGGAATAATCAAAGAGTCATCACAAACTGTTTTGTTAAAAGAGGAAACACCTCATAGCTAAAGAGTGCAGGACACAATATATCTTTGAAAAATTATTATTACATGAAAAGATCACAGAAGGTATGCAAATATTGCAGTTAGAAAGCCTAGAATTTTGTAATCTTACCTGAACTGTCAATATGAATGTTACTGTAAATGTTTGTCCAGTTAGATCTTGACAGTTATATATGTAGCAAGGTGTCACAGAGCAGCCAATCTTTAAAAAAAAAAAAATTCAACATTATTAATAACTTGTGTAAAATTCAATACTAAAACAATCTATTACTATACTAATATTACTATAACAAGGAGTATAGATATACTGTTTAATTTCTGTTTACCTTTGAGCCATAAGTAGCATTAACAAGAGATGATTCATTAAGTATACTCATATTTGTGCCAGGTGTTAATGTTTGTGTTTGAACAAGTAGTTCATCAATAGTAAAATTTACTATGTAGCTAACATCTCCACGTTTCAGAGTTGTGAAGGAACAAATAAAAGAAGTTTCATTCATGTACTCAACATGAATAGTAGGCTTAGCTGGCAATGTAGGCATCTCTAAGAACAACAAAGCACACATTTTCGTTATTATTAAAATATAACAAGAAAAGAAAATTAAAGCAAATAAACTATTGCACATTGCCAAAATTTCTAAATCATCAGCATGAACAATCCGAAGACATATTCGACATATATTTTAATAATTTTAGTTCTGAGGATTCTTATTGGTTTTCTCTCTAAACAAGCCTATCAAAAATGGTTTCTTTGTCTGTCCATAAAATTCTCAAGGAATGAGCCAAATCTTTGAGACTTATTTCTTATAATTAATTATTGTGATGGAGCATCAATCATAGCTAACAAAATGCACAGGATATTGCTTTGACAATTATCTAAACATCATAACTACTCCCTCAATATATATTACCTGTAAATGTGGTAAACTATGTTTAAACTACATCTTTGTATTCTAAATTTTGCTTTTAGTTCCAGGAAATTTTTTATGGCTAAGTTTTAGCCTCTCTACATTACCAACCATTCTATAATGTCTCTTAAAAAAACAGACGAGCCAATGGCTCTTAAGTCCAGGCCATAAAGTGGACTGAAGTGTATCAAGAGGGGAAAACACCAAGATCCTGTCCAAGACATGCAACCCTGCAGCATGCTGATAGGGCATGCCATGTAATGTAGGGTACGTTCTCTAATGAAGTCATATGCACTACACTTTTTCCCCACCTGCATCAGTGAGCTGATGGATCTCTCAGATTCACATAGTTCCTGGTGTTTTTAGTCAAACATTTTACTGTATTAACTGGTTATACACCTCAATTGTAAAAATTCTTTCTAAAATTGTTTTCTTTCTTTCTAAACTGCACACTGGAAGAAAAAATATATTTGAATAGAAATGTCCTAACCTGTTTCAATGTTTTTGACTATCAAAACAGGCTTGGCAGCAGAATAAATTTTCAGGGAACCAAATGTCATACCAACAAAACATTTGCTTGAGTTAAGAGAGCCTATGAATAAGTCACTGTAAGAGGTGCCTCTCGTGTGTCGATTCTTATAGCTAATTGTATTATAAGATACCTTATTCCATTCTACACTTAAGCCTAATGATGAAGACCAGCTAATTTCGGCTTGTATCAGTCTGAAATTAAAAGAAAGAAAGCATTGTTTTACAGACTAGAGAGTAATTAGATATTAGGTCTAACTCTTTTTTTACTTTTTTGGATTACATTTTTCTAGCAAAGACAGAAAATCCATTGCGATCAAAAAGTTTCCAGCTCAAATTTTTGCAAAAGAAATGCCATAATGTTTGCAGGGTATTGTTGAAGTATACTTGATATCAGATTGGGCCATTAAAGGTTGCTAAGAATTTTTGCACAATCCCTTTTTATATTGTGGTCAAAAACATTTTGGACTCTTCTACTTCATTCTTACTATGGGTTAAATTAAACTATTTAGTTAAAGGATTTTTTGGCTTTTGTAATAAAAAATGTTCAGTGTAGTTTTAATTCAAATTGGATTAAAATATAGATATAAAATCAATAACAAAGCTATTTACTTGTTCATTTCAACAGTTGCAACTTGTAAGGACCATTCTCTATCAACAGTACGCACACTGACAATAATTCCTCCATTGCATATTGATACAGATGGACCAGAACCAGTTCCGTTTGAACCCCATGTGTTGAAAATATTACCATCACACAGAGAATCCAACTTCAGAGAAAATTGCATAGTAAACCCTAACTGTAATTTGGTAGAGCTAAAGTCTGTATCTGTATCTGTATCTAGAAAAGAAACTTGGGGAATCCTGATATACTGTCCCAGAGAAGACAGAATTGCACTACTGTAAGCATTGTCAAATCTTGGGTTGCCACTGATTACTATTGATGAGCTTTCTTGTGTAAAAAATAAATACCGTTTGGAAAATACAGCATCTGTCAAACAAACGTTAGTAATTAGTAGATGATAAAACTGTGTGTCATTTCCTTTAAAACATTTTAATGTCATTATAAAAATATTATCAAAATATTTATTTGTCCAATTATGCCAGATACAAATGAACAAATACAAAATTCTTAAATTGATATATATTTTTTGTACACTATGTTTTACATTAATATAATGTTAATAAGTTTAATTTCTTACATATTTAGCATGTAAACAATATTTTAGTTATGACTGATAATAAATCATGGAACACTTAAGCTTTTACCTGGAATTACAGACCAAGATGTAGACTCATTACTGCTACAATATCTTGTTGGATCATCTTTAAAGATGTGACCCAGTTCATAACAGCCGTTATCAATAAAGCAATTTCTGGGCTAAAAAAAAAGATAATATTTGATAGAATAGTTTTCAAATAACATTTTATACATAGCCTATGTCAAAAAAAGAATAGGCTTAGTCAAGCATACCTTCTGTGTACAATAGCTGTTGAAACAAGTCCAGCAATTTCCATCATAAAGTATCCAAGATACAACAGAGCTTTTACTGATGCCATTTGAACTAATTTGTATGTTTGCAGATGTTGTCAAGGTAGCATTACAGATAATTTTGTTGCTGCTAATAAAAATGGCTTTCTTTTGGATTTCTGTTTCCTATATGATTTGAAAAAATTCAATTTGTATAAATCTGTAGGTTGGTTAACAGTTTAGAATAAATATAAAAAAACAGGTTTATATTAAAACTGTAGCAAACAAAATGTTCACATAAACTTACATTAATATTGATGTGGCAAGTTAAGTTTTCAGAGTCTATAAATCCCTCTCCAAAGATTTCAAGCAAATCACATTTAGTTCCAGAACTGATATCACAGGTGACGTTTTGACTGTAAATATTTGGTGGCGCTGACCTATTCACTGTGCAATCATCTTTATAAAATAAAGTAAACAATATTGACAATAAGGTTTCAAATTGAATGACTTCAAAGGAAGGTAAATGTTACTTATTTAATAATAATTGTTTCATTATTTAAAAAAAAATAAATTGATAAATATTGTATATCAGATACTTTTTTTTATAAAAATTACAGTTACTTTTTGACTATAATCATCTTTATTTGCTACAAAAACTCCCAAATTACAAAAAACGTACATCAGAACTAATCATATTATAATCCAAACACGACAATATCAAAGGTTTTTGAGATTCACAGTATTAATTATCTTTTCTTTATCTGATTTTTTATCTGAGAAGAAGAGTTTTAGGACTGATGCAACTCTTCCTAATCTTGCATTTAATAATTTAAAATAGTCTTTTTCCACTGACTAGCTTAAGCAGCCCATTCCATGCCATAAAGCCACTAAAGAAGATAAAGACCATCTGTGCATTATTCCTTGCATAGGAATATGAAATTTGTTTTTATCTCAAAGTATTTTGTTGCATTTTATTAAAATATCTTAGTTTTCTAGATTTCTTCTTTGCCCAAAATTTACAGTCTTCTTTCAAAGAAATTTTCTATAACTACCCATTAGAATGCAATCAAATACCTTTGATACAAGTGCAATTTTCAATGTCACCAGTGAGACAAAACCCAAGTTCTGGAGGAACAAAGCTTGTATTATTCAACACCCAAAAACTGACATTAGTAGAGCTGGCATGAACACAGGACCATAAAAGCAAGGAGGTATATCTCTTTATCCTCAATACATCTTCAGAGGCCTAACAAATATAATTAGGAAAATTGTAAAAGTTTGAATTCATAAGCATGAACATAAAATAGTATATAATAATATATTTATATTCACGCTTGTGAAAATTTTGGACTATTTATATCTTTGAAATCTCTTTCTATATAAATCTCATTTCTAACATAAAATAATGTTTTTAATTAAATTAGTTTAATAAGGTAGTCATTGCTATTTTACCTGAACATCTGAGACACATGCTGCTACAAGGTAGTCCAAGTCTGATGGGGAAAGATAACTCTTACATGCTATCCAAGCAAAACTGTGATTCAAACTAGTGAGACAAAGATCCTTTACATTTGTTTCAGTCAGGTTGGTTCTTGCAGTTGGCCAAGACAAATTCTAAAAAATATAATTTTTAATTAAATTATAAAAATGTTAAAATAGTTTAATATTTGTTCATGTTGAAATAAAACAGCTTAAATGCTTTCAAACAAACTTGAGAAGATTGAATTCAATAATTAACACAGTAAATTCTAAATAATATGTCAGCAACTACACTATATAGGCTACTATATAGCCAACTAATAATGACTATTCTTGCTTTGAAAAAAGGCTATTTCATTATATATAATGTATTACAGTAGCACATTTTATCTAAACTTATTCCAAAAGGTTAAATTACTAACAGTTTGAGTATAGTTTGTAGAAATGTCATAGTTGAATTCTTGAATGCGGTCACAACAGCTTATTGGCCTCCTGGCAAATTGAATGAGTTCTTCAGTGATGTCTTTTCCTAATGTAAACATAAATATATTTTTTTTTACCAAACATTTTGTTATTAATATTTTTTTTAATGTTTTAACAACTTTGTGCATTTGTCAAAAATATTTACAATTGTGACTTTCTAAATCTGGGCTTTACATAGTATAATTGTATACCTATTTCAATGCTATCACTGGAGTTGAGAAGGGTCTTTGTACCACACAAATTAATAGCTGACTGTGTTGAACATGATGATTGTGTAGACTCACATTTACATAATATGTTTCTTTTCACTGAGTCTTGTACAACTTTCTGGCAAGCTCCATTCAGGTATGAATTGTTGGCCCTACATTTGACACAAATTATTACAAAGCATAACACTGAAACAGTCTAATAAATATATAAAAGTCATTATATTATGAGTTAGTCAGCAAAAGAAATATTGATATTAGATATAAACAATTTTAAGTATTTGTCAACATTAAAACTTAGTAATTGTACAGACTTTTATATAATATAAAAAAAATGTTTTATTAAAAACAGAAATAACAGTAGTTTTTTTGTTTACAAAATTTATACTTAGTAGATTCAAAACTGCATAAATCTTACCTCCATTGTTCAACAAAACTGTCATTAGTATAAGTGTCATTCAAGCTGCTAGTATTTGTTGCAGGAGCAGTAGTGTTTAGAGTATTTCCACACAAACCTATTCATGTAAAATATCCAGACAGATGATCAAATTAGACATCACTTCAATCGTTAGGCATGATATTAATACATTAAAATGAACCTAACCTTATTTATAGCAAAATATTCATGTCTGTTTTATAATGCACTCATCAATCAAAGCATCAAGACCAAGAAATATTGATTCCTATATTAGTTTACAATTACTGTGTTAAAAAAAAGATTTTTTATTAAATTCCTGTACCTTGAGCCATCTCAAAATCACTTGCTGAACCATAAATAATAGCATTGAGATTATCTTCAATGACAATTACATCAACTTGATTGCTGTTAGGAAGACTTATCTATTGATAAAAAAGCATTTAATATTAATTGAATAAACAGTGCACCTTCAAAACTTTTTTTTTCTTAATACATTATGTGAAAGGAAATAGTTATTATTTTTTTTTGTGGAAGCAAATTCATGTATCTATTAATTGGTGACACAATTTTGTAATTAGTTCAAAAGTAAGTCAGCCTTATAGTAGAAGGGGCGTCTGTAATGTATAAGATAAGATAATGTAATGGTAGTTGTTTCTGGAAAAAAAAAAAGACAAAAGTCCCCATTATTAATGCCTTGGCATTGCAACAGATGAATAAATACTAACTAGATGAGTTAATATTAACAAATTGCAATGAAGTTTGGCAAATGCATTGAAAATAAGTTAATATACTATTTATTAAAATAATAATAGTAATAAAATTTAATTATCCTTTCAAAAATTGTATCCGCAGAAGACATTTTACTTTTTTTTTAAAGAGCTACACAAACACCCCATTTTAAGTAGGCCTACTTTCCAGAAACTGTTTAAGATGGAAAACTTTACACAAGTTAAAACAACGACCTACAACCACTTATTCACAATATATTGCTGCTAGTGAGAATTATCTATGCCTACTGATGTATTAGTTTTTGGGACAGCATCACATATGTATAAATATATACTTATTATGCATAGAGAAAAAGACAAAAAAAAAAGTCTCTATCATAAAAAACGTATAGATTTTCTAAACTGAAATAAAACAGCTAATCTTTCAATGTTACAAAACCTACTCTGTACATGAGACCATCAGCAAAGCGCGCAACTCTTGTTTCAGGTGTGAGGTCATCATTCAAGTACAAACGAATATCCGATGAATTGTTTTTACCGCAGTTGTCAATGACAACCAGGTCATCACCAGAGAGCACCATGATACCACAAGAGCAAGTCAAAGTGCTATGACTACGACATGGGGCTTGCAAAGACCTCACCTTTAAAATTATTTCAAATTCTATTATGTACATAATATAAATATGCTTAAAGGTCATGATGAAGCATTTATTTAAAAAAAAATTATGTTAATATAAATTACAATTATAACATCAGGATTCCAAAGAAAAAAAAAGTATTTGTTTTTTGTTGCACATACAATGTTCTTTAAAAAGATTTATTTTTAACAAAGAAACATGTTTAAAATATACCTTTAAGCAGAAAACATATTTAATAAATGTATCTTTAAGTTTAAGACTTGTTTGATCAATAACCTATAAGAAGGAAACAAACTATTATCATTTCCCTGCAAACTTAGTGTTCTAAAATTACAAAATTCACCTCATATAATTGATTTTCGTTCTGGTAAAGTATGAATTCTCCTCTTCTATAGTTGTTAAAGGACCTGAAATATATTGTGACATATTCACAAATGTTTTCTTTATCCTGTTGGGAAAATACTTTTGCATCCAATTTTTAAACGCATATAAATACACAAAAATAAACAAAAAAACATACTTGTCATCAAATGTTTTGATAAAAGTACCAGCATGGCATTGTTTTCTTTGTTGACTGTCTTGAACTGTGAGCTAATAGAGAAATCAGTACATATCTTACATTGAAATTTAAACAAATTGTTTTTTTTTACACCAGAAATTATCAGGCACTAACTGAGTGTAGCTACGAATCAGCATTGCCAATTTAAGTTTTACTATTTCAATGCCAAGGTTTAGTCATGTGTGTTTGTTTTGGAATCAGGTATGAGTACACCTAGCCTTGATTTGTGTCCAACAGTATTAAGGTAAGAATAAAATGTTATTAAGCATTTTAATAACCTTACAGTTCCCTAGTAAGTGAAAGTCAATAAAATTAGTGTCTAAATTAGAACCTAAATTTTTGTTACAATGATCACATTACTTAGAAAACAATTATCAACAGTAATGCTATTTTTTATTATTTTATATCAACAGTAATGCTATTTTTAAAGTTAACAGAAATATTTAAAACTATACTTTTTAAATTACCTTACTATAAAAGCCATGAACTTAAATAAATCTATTTATATTATCACTAGCACTATTATTGTGTCAATTCAAAAAGGTTGATGCTAGAACCACAGAATTTCTTAAATTGAGTATATCCATTGGTTTTTATTGGTTTTAGCATTACTATATAAATGAAAATAAACTTTAATACAGTAAAAAATAAATGTAATTGGTCTAATATTTTATTTAAGGTGCAAGAATTTATACAATAACAAATTATTATTAAGAAAAATAAAATGAATGAAATTCTTACATTGAGTGTTGCAACGGTAGTCTCGCTTAATTTTGTACTGCCTAGATAAACCTGTGCCATTACAATTATCTTCATTTCTTGGAGAGACTCTACAAGATTATCTTTGATGGCTATAACATTAATAGCCCTTGTTGTCTCCCATGTATCTTTACTTAGCTGTACCCCACACTGTAAGGTCTCACCAGAATCAAATACAACTTGAGCCTAGTAAATATATTTAACAAACAAAAAATATTGTTGTTCTGTTTTACATACATATGCTATGTCTATATACATAAATATGCACACACATATATATCAGTTGGTGTACTTTATAAAACTAACTGTTAACAAGTTTACCAAAGTTTTTTGCTGACACTTCAGGACTACCTTCTGTTGAACTGTATACACTATATTAATAGTACAGTTGTCCCAATAGCTGAGGTTTCCACAAAAGAACCCTGGCGGAAATGGTGAAGTCACATGGAATGTATCTGTTTTGCCATCTTCAGTAACTAGTAAACTGGATTCTTGGATCTGAAGGTAATAAATATTTCAGTATTATTGTATATAACTATTGAATGTTATTTTTTTATTGTGCAATTTAATGAGGCTAATAACTAATGATAAATAAATGTAAAAATATGAATGAAAATGTATCATGTTTAATGACATAAAGATACATCTATACAGATGATTAAATAAATGTTACAAATACAAAGCATGATATTTAAATTTAAGATAACATAAATTACAAATTCAAATTTGGAATTAGATTTGGAAATCATAAATGTTTTTTGCTCAACACATTTCAATCGATCAGCATGTTTTTTTCTACAAATTATATTGGACATCTGAGAATTTTAAATAAGGTACTGAAGTGAATTTATTTATATTTGAAATATACATCATTTAATGTATATACTTTAAAAAATGTATTTTTAATTTCTTTGATGCTTGAAAAATGGCCGCTGGTCACTGCTAAGCCTAAAACATGTTTTAATCTGATTTCCTTCTTTTTTTCTTCTTTATATACATTTACAAATACGGCTAAAAATGCAATTTATAACATATATTTTAAGTTTTACATCATCTTTGCACATTTAAAAAAAATATTTTTTTACACTTTTTTTGTTTTGTTACTTTAAAGTCATTTGACAGCTGTATTTAACCTTACCCATTAGCGGAAATGATAATGTCACATGACAGTTTATGATATTAATATCTCATTTTGTTCATTGCTCAGGCTAGGCTGATTTTAGAAATTGGAATTCTTTATTCCACCTCTTCATTATAAATCACTAAAATAAAAAAGGGTTGGTTAATTTCAGATCCAGAGTAATATATCATTAAAAAGTAAGGTATACAATTAAAATGTCAATCTTAATACCTTCAGAGATGATGACACTGTTTCACTATATCTCCATGCAGAAAATGTATTTAGATTTGTCTCATTATAGAATGCTCGAATTGCACACCTTAACTGAAATGGGAATTTCATATTAAATACAAAGGTTCCTTATAATATGTGAAAAAACTTTATGTGTTAAAAAAACAAACTATTTAGCACATACTATTTGATAGATTGATGTGAAAAAAAAAACTACCATAAAACAAGAATTTCTTACAGAATCTCCCAGTTGAAATCCCTGAAGGTCTTTTAGTGTCAATATATCTTGTTGACGGCATGTCAAGCTTGAGTTTTTCAAGATTTTACCATTGCCATTTTCCCATTTAACTTCATATGAGACCTTGCTATCACAAACCTCAGCTTTCAAAATCAGAAAAATAGAAATGTAACAAATTCCTTTATAAAAAATTGTAATTTACTTATTTTATGTTTATATAATTCTAACTAGTATAAATCGGCCTACTTTTTTATATAAACTTACAGAATTCAAAAAAATAATTTTCAAATAAAATCTATATAGATCAGTAAAAAAAAGTTTGACATTTACCTTTATTGGTGGTGCAAGACAATTGGAAATATGGAGATGTTGGTAGTTTTACTGATGAAATTTCAGGCTGGCGTACATTCGGGTAAGCTATAAAATAAAAGATTAATTTAATTACCGGTAATTAAAATATAAAAGTTGATTTATTTTTTTTCAAACTATAAAAAGATTTTCAATGACATACATTGGATGGCAGTAAATGAAGTTTGGCTGGCTGTAGGCTGACAGGTTTCTGAATCATTTTTAGGGGAATGTTGATCAAACAAATAACAGGTATTATCTATAAAACATGTGTCAGTCTGTGAAGAAAACAAATAATAAACTCACTTTAAGGCATAAAAACAAGATTGCTTTGTAGATAAATTAAAAATTATTTACTACATTTTAATGTTTGTCCTGCATTTTTCCCTTTTATTCTACTTTCTTTTACAGATGTTTATTTTCTGAAAATAATCACTTACCTTTACTGTGCAAGCATTAGGCTTTGTTGTGCAGGTAACACATGAAGAATCATACAACCAATAATAATAGTAAGAGCTCATCTTAGAGCCATCATTGCTAATTGCTATTGCATAACTCCAAGATGCATTCACTGTGCAGCTAATTGTATTTATGTTGATGTACTTTGCAGTAACTTTTATCTCATTGTTAGATACTGTGATTGTGCTATTAACAAGCTGTTTGAGGGAAAATATGATTGAAAGAAAATTACTTTTTAAAATACTGTTAAAATAATACATTATATTAAACTATTAATGACTTCATACAAAAATAAATATTAATAGGACAGTACCAATAGGATTGGTATGTTGTTCAACTTACATTAAGCTGCCTCATGTGGCAAGCTAAAGTGATGCTGTTATAAAAGTTGTACCCATAAATGAAAAATTCAGGTTTACAGGTTTTCACTTTTAAATCACAGATCTGCTTGTCTGGTGTTTCTATGACATTTGGTGGTTCATTAAGGTCAATATTACAAGCAGCACCACTATAATTTTGCTGACAGTTGCAAATACCTGGAAGAAAATCATTTAGCCTGTTTAAAATCTGTCCTTAATAATACATATTATTTCATTATAATGAGAAAATAATCTAAAAGGAACATTGTCTATATTGATATACTGTCCATAGGAATTTTTTGAAAGAAAACAATGAATCAAAGAAAAGTAAAAAGCTACTATTATTTACCTGCACTGCAATTACCCACATTGTTGCAGTCTTCAGGACAGATATTTCCAATGATTGATTTGTTAATAGACACTTGATTTGATTCAAAGACCCAGAATCTGAAAAAATTCATATTAACTGTTTATAGTGTAGGTAAGAAATAAAGAAGGCAATTAGCAAAAAGGTAACAGTTTAGGCATTTTTGTGAAAAAATAATATTATAATAATAACATTTACTTTATATCAACTTCAAGGTTAATTATACAGCGCATATTTAAGTTATCCAGAGTGGAGAGCAGAAATTCAGTTGAGTCAAAAATCTGGGAAATATAGAAAGTTATACATTTTCATTTAATGAAGTAAAATCAAGAAATATAGAAAGTTATACATTTTCATTTAATGAAGTAAAATCAAGAAATATAGAAAGTTATACATTTTCATTTAATGAAGTAAAATCAAGAAATATAGAAAGTTATACATTTTCATTTAATGAAGTAAAATCAAGAAATATAGAAAGTTATACATTTTCATTTAATGAAGTAAAATCAAGAAATATAGAAAGTTATACATTTTCATTTAATGAAGTAAAATCAAGAAATATAGAAAGTTATACATTTTCATTTAATAAAGTAAAATCAAGAAATATAGAAAGTTATACATTTTCATTTAATAAAGTAAAATCAAGAAATATAGAAAGTTATACATTTTCATTTAATAAAGTAAAATCAAGAAATATAGAAAGTTATACATTTTCATTTAATGAAGTAAAATCAAGAAACATAGAAAGTTATACATTTTCATTTAATAAAGTAAAATCAAGAAATATAGAAAGTTATACATTTTCATTTAATAAAGTAAAATCAAGAAATATAGAAAGTTATACATTTTCATTTAATGAAGTAAAATCAAGAAATATAGAAAGTTATACATTTTCATTTAATAAAGTAAAATCAAGAAATATAGAAAGTTATACATTTTCATTTAATGAAGTAAAATCAAGAAACATAGAAAGTTATACATTTTCATTTAATAAAGTAAAATCAAGACAAAACTGTTATTTAAAAAAAAAGGAGTAAAAAGTTCATTTATATTTTAACAAGAAATATTTTGTTTACATTGTAAGTATATTAAGCATGATAAATAAACATTCTCAGCATTTGAATACTTACCAAAATATCATCTATGCATCCGTTAATTATCAACTCAAAATCTATATTTGTTATGACATGACCAAGGCAGGATTTCCCTGTTATGGTGTTTTGAAGATAATCTTGACAGACCTGTCTAGCTCTTTCCTGAGTGTAGTTAGATGGGGTTGGCCATGTTGGTATCTGTAAAAGAAAAAGGGTTTTGTTTTTTTCTGGTAATAACGATATTGCATAGTATATTACTTAGTAATGAATTACTTGGAATTTATTTTAAGCATACATCCTCATTCTGTTAGTCTTTTTCTCTTAACTACAAGCTTGTTATATACATAATAGAATGTGAAACCCTAAAAAAATGAATGACTTTTAATGACTTTTACTAGAGAGCTCAATCAAATACTTCAAATTAGCTCTACTAAGTGCGTTTAGCATAACAACTTACTTGAGGAACATAGGTAATGTCATATTCAAAACTATGGCTGCAATTGGGATCAAGTGCTAAAGCATTCAATTCGTCAGTGATGTCAGTGCCTTAAAAAACAAATATGTATTTATGTTGATGAATTATAATTCTGTAAATGCACATACTTGTTTATTTCTTAAATAATTGTTAAAAAAATATTGCATCCATGTATTTCCTATGGATTATTGAATACGCCTATTAATTAATTTGTTATAGACATTAACTTATTCTAAATGAGAATTTATATTAATATTTCTTGATTACTGTAATTATATATTTTTTTTATTATTGTTAGTTGCAATAGAAAACTTTTAAAACCAATGAAGAGGCAGACAAAATAATTAATTCCCACACAAAATGTAACAAAATTATTTCATGTAAAATTGAATCCAACCTTTGAATATATTTTTCATTTCTCCTCTGCAACTTGACATTTGTACATCTGCGCTACACACAGTGGTGTTTCCACAAGCACAAAACATTTCAGAGGAAACTATAGTATCCACAGTCTTACAATAGCCTCCATATATTGATTCCTCTTGAGTAGCCCTTCAAATATAATTATATAATATATTATATGATATAATAAAATATAATATTAAAATGAAACTCATATAGAAACTAGGAGTGCCTTCATGAGAAGAATATTGTGACAGATGTAAAAGTGCAACAGTTTAAGGCATGCTACAGGTAGAAAGTATATATATTTTTCCACTAACTAGTTAACACACATTACAAGCTGTGGATGTTTATATGTTTTCTCATTCCTGCATAAGGCTTGAAAAAGTTGTAACCTTAAGATATATCATTCAAATAAAGTATAAAAAAATAGTATGCCAAAATTAATTTTCATACCTCCAGCTCAGTGAGAATTCATCTGGGTCACTGCTTATAATCCTGCTTGCCTTCAGTGTAAAGTCATTTGTTGCATTTTTATCAAAACTTCCACATAAACCTTAAAGTTAATACAAACGTGATGTCATATATTTGGAAATAGAAATAATAAACCAGATTTTAATATGAAAACATCACTAAATATTTTTTTATTAATACTTTTTAGCATATTGTTTAGTTATAAAAAAAACAAAATCCTGTCCTTTACAGATGCTTTTGTAAGGAATGAAATTTCAATTCATAAAGAATTTAATTAATATCTGTGAATTCTTTAAAATATTTTTTTATGTAATTATACTGCCATTGAAAAATTTTTGTTAAATTTTAAAAATGATTGTTTAATTTAGAAATGTTTTAGAAACCATATTTTAAAACAAAACAGACATGATAATTGCACAGTAAAGAATTCTAAAGACCAACATACTTAAGTAGAACTGACTGGAATTTAAAACATTTTTCAAAATACTAATCAATTAAAAAAATAATTCGATTGAAAAAAACTAACCTTCACTTTTTCCCAAGTCATAAGTAGATGCTTGTACAACAATGTTAATGTATCGATTGCCAACTGTTACAACTACTTTAGTTCCAGTAGGGAGAATAATCTAAGATACAACAGTTAGCATTTTAAATTATGAACTTTGGTGTTAATCTTCAAGTGAACAAATTTCTTTGTTCAAAATTATATTTTTGTTCAAGGAAATTTAACATACCTCATATTTTTTGCCATCATCATATCTTAAAACAGTCATGCTATTGTTTTGTTGTCCATTGCTGATCATATCTACTTGCAGAGGCAAGAAACTTTGGTATACATTTCTATCAGCTCCACAGCGGTCTAATCTAAAGACTTGTTTTCCCGATCGCACCACTACAGCACAGTTGCAAGAAGCTCTATCATTGTTACATTTTCTGTAATAGGCTTGAACCTTTAATTTAGAAGAGAAAAAAACATAGACAATAAAATGTCTTTTCAATGTTTAAAGCAATAAATAAGCATACTACTACACATATGTTTTGGCATAAAATAGCACATACCTCCTGGGAGATTGTAGTATGTCGGTACAAGATAAATGCTCCAACATGGAAGTTATTAAAGAATCTAAAACAAAACAAAAGTAAAAGTGTTCAGAAGCCTTATAATCACTACAATATTTGAAATCAATATAAATATTGTCTAATGCACATAAATACCTTCCATCAAATGTTGTCATGTGTGGGTCATTGATGGACTGGCAGATGGCTACTTGATCTGAATCAACAATTTTCACCTTAACAATAAACAATAAAAATGAATATTATCTTCTAGTTCTACATGTTTAAGTCATGAAATCAGCCTGAAAGACTATAGACAGGTAATTGTAAAAATTAAATGAATATAAAACTCTCAAAAAGTAGAATGCATGTATGTAATTAAAGACCTAAATTATAATATGTCATATGAGTGCTAATTTTTAGACAAAACAATCCTTGAAAAAAATGACAATCCCACATATCTAGGAGTTATGTTTGACCCAAGACTAACCTGGAAAAATCAAATAGAAAAAACACAGAAAAAGGGAATCCAAAGACTAGCGTTGATGAAAAAACTTGCTGGCTCAGACTGGGGTGCAAATCACTCTATCTTGTAAAAAACATACACCAGTTATATAAGGCCTACCCTAGAATATGGAGCCACAGTGTGGGGTTCGGCAGCCCAATCAAACCTCAGAAAAATAGACAAAGTTCAAAACCTAGGACTTCGAATCATAACAGGAGCAATGAAAACTACCCCAATCAGAGCAATGGAGGATGCAACTAACCTAAGCTCTATGGAAACTAGACAAGAAACCAAAATCCTTACTCACTTCACCAAGTTAGAAGCAACAGGACATCACCCTCTAAAACCCAAGCTACTCAAAACCTCCTCAACAAAAAGACTTCAAATATCCAATTTTATACAAGAAGCCAAACATCTAAAAAGTAAATATAAAATAGAAAACATTGCAATTGAACCTACCCAACCCCACAGCCACTTCCCACCCTGGGATCCAAGCCCTCCTCTAAAAATCAGAGACGAACTAAGCAACATATGGAAAAAATCTGACTACACACCCGAAATACTAAAAGAAGCAGTAAACAACATCATTAGAGAACAATACCCCCACAATGCATGGACAAGAGTCTATACTGACGGGTCAACTGAAAAAGATTTGAAAAATGGAGGAGCCGGCATTTTCATAGAGTGGCCAAATGGAGAACTCCTAGAAAAAGCCACTGTCACAGATAGCCTCTCAGATAGCACTAGAGCAGAAAGAAAAGCAATTGAGCTTGCTGCAAATATACTAACAAGCCACACACTATCCCCCAACAGCCGGACTGTAATCTTCACTGACGCCAAAACTGTACTCCAGTCTCTAAAAAACCCAAATGCCCTGATCAACCAGTCACTCAGTACAGAACTTTTAAAACTGAGCAAAATAACTAAAGAACTGGTTCTCCAATGGATCCCTGGGCATATACAAAATGAAGGAAATGTCACTGCCAACACCCCGAAGAAATAAAGGCAATACTCAAAAGGAATGAATCCGAAAGAAGGTCTGAGCTGCAACAAAACCACCCAAAGATTGATGCTTACTACAAACTCTCCCACCAATTTCAACACATTATCTTCAGACTAAGGACTGGTCACAACAGGCTAAAGCAACACATGTTCCGCAAACTACGAATCGGAGCAAGCGAAATGTGCCCCTGCGAAACAGCTCCCAAAAATGCGGAGCATGTCCTTCAGACCTGCCCTCTGTATCTTTCTACCCGGTCAGCCATTTGGCCCCTAGGGGCTACCTTCAACGACAAACTGTTCGGTGGACTAGAGCAACTGACAGCCACGGCGCAGTTCATTACAACTATCGGACTTGTTGTCTGAATCCTCACAATCATAACATTTGAGAACAAAGAAGAAGAAGAAGAAGTGCTAATTTGTTAACATTAACAGTAAAATATATGATAATTTGTTTTCTAAACATCATTATCAAGTTGTGCATTACATATGTTTTTTTATTTTTATTCTTCTAGTGTAAGCATGTGTGTGTGTGGGGGGGGATGAATTTGTGGGCTTGAGTTTTAATAAGACCATCAAAGTTAAGTTCTTTAATTTATCTCTGAAGTTGAGCGCAAAACATTTGACTGACGATAGTCAGTGCAAGACTTACAAGTGAGCGATAATAATTAGTTTTGTGGCAATGCTAAAATGGGTATCTTCGAAAAAAACAACTTTTGAGTGTCGGGATCCTGGAAATGACAAGGTAAAAATATATCCCCACTGTTTAGTCCTACTTGCATGTCATAACAGACTGACTAGCAATGGCTTGTAAGTAGGTTATTAATCCAGACAGGTAAAATGTGTAACCCTTGAACCCACTTGAAAGAGTCCCAGATAGCATTACACTGATAGAGGTTTGAACTCTCCCTGTTGGGCAGTTTTGGCATCAGGAGATGAGAGACAACAGGTTGGTGAAATGTCATAACAGGCCTGTCCAGGATGTGATGATTCCACAAAACATTCACAGTACTCAAACATTAACTGGCACACACTTGAGTTTTGCGACCATATGGATGACAGAGAATGGAACATAGCCACCCCACCTCATTTCACAGAAATCCTGGCTCAATACAAGGTCCTGAGCTCAAATGAAAATAGTTTTGAACCACAGAGTTTGAAAAGTGCCATAAGAATCACCCACAAAAAAAAATCTATGCTAAAAGAAGAAGTAACTTTGAAAAAAAGGTATAATACATTTGAGATATTGTTTTTACCTTGACTGTCCCAATTGATATAGTACTTGTCTGGGTCAAATAAGCAGAAATGTAAATTTCTCGGAGCTGATCTCCATCAATCTGGCCATCCAAAACAGCTCTGACATTTACAGTCTGTGAAGTCTGCCAATTCATGTTTGTCAATATTACACCACAGGAAGGCTTCTGAGATAGTTCAATGCTATTCCAGCGTACAATAACCTGCGGGAGGACCTTGTTTGTGGAGGGACAGCGAATGTCACTGGGGTTAGCAACAACCGTTAACGAAATATATATACTGCAGTCTGATGTTGTGTTTTGATTACAAAATAGCAGTGGTGGAAAATTAGAAGTCAATCTAAACACCCTGTCCTCTGCTCCTTCTGTTACTGTTAGATCAGTGCTACCAGAGATCTAAGACAGATACACAAACATAAAATAATAAAATAAAAACAGCAAAAAAATGGCATTAGTAAAAACATTTTTTTGAGCAATCAACTTTACTTAAGTATATTCTTTATACAACAATACACACTTAATAATGCCAATGATCAATTATTTTAACAATAAACAAAATAAAAAAATATTTACCTTTATCTCTAGTTTAAAGTCTGGACTTCTTACTACTGGACTTTTGCTATAGTTGCACTGCTTTGCATCACAGGCAACAAGACCACAGTATATCTGAAAAGAGTGTATTTTCATACGGAAATGAAGAAATATAGCAAGAAGAAGGAAATAGCAAGAAATATGTGCTATATTCATAAATATATATTATAAGCTTATGTCTTTATTGCATATTTCATTATTAAAATAGGTAAAGGTTTTAAATAAAACTGAGCTATCTTTGTCACATAATGAACAGTGATGAAGAGTTCACCATTACCATTTTAAACAGATTTTAAAACATTATAGATAGTAAGGCTACTAAACACAATGTTGTAATTTGTTATAATTAAGGAATATAATAAAAAGGCTATATTTCTTAGTTACTTTTTTTTAACAGCTAACTTGATTTCCATTACCTAATTAAAGATGATATCAAAATAATGACATACCTTAGAGGTATAATTCAATCCATACATCTCATGATATGAAATTCTATGATTAGAATCATTACTTTCTATTTGTTTCTCTCCTATCACATTGTCATCAATGTACCACTGAATAAAAACATTGACGTTACTGTTATTACTTCTGTATTCAGCCCAATCACAAACAAAATAAAATTCTGATGCATTCAGATTAAACTGTGTTTTTACTGTAGGTTTAGCATCAATCAGAGGGTAATCTAATGAAAAGTAATAGAATGTGTCATTACAAATGCAGTTTAATTCTTTTAAAAAAAAAAAAAATATATATATATTTTCCCAACATTTAAAAACTATACATGTGTATTTAGAGATTGTTTGTCTAACTAAAAAAAATACAAACTAATTAGTTTAATCAAAAAGTTGATTTTATCAAAATTATTTTTCTTACAAAATGAAAATTTTTACCACTTCATGGCTCAGAATTATTATTTTCAAATAGGTGGTCCTGCTATAAAACAAATGATTGCTAGACAAAAGATCTTGATATTAATCAGACTTCATTCTGGTTATCAAAGCATTTATGTATGTTACAAGTCAACCCAATTCAAATAGGAAGACTTAGGTTCTATAAACATGAGGTGAACATTATAGCAGTGCCTTTATGCTATTGGGACACATACACAAGTTCAAGAATACAGTAGTAGTTTTTTTAGAACGGAAATGTGCATTTAAATATCAAAATAATGGTTGGTTAAAAACAAAATGAGGGATTTGAGGATGTCCATCTTAGTGCCCTAATTCATGTGATTTGCAAAGATAAAACTGCCACCTTTTCTGTTTGTCCAGTTGGATTTACTCTTATCTGTATCACACACAAGATCTGGATCAGATGGTTTACTTTGTGTTACTTTGTAGCAAGCACTTTCTATGAAGCAATATTTGGGCTGAAAATACATTTGTAACAAAGTCAGATATTAATACTTAAAACTTTAACATCAATAACAATAACATACTAGTTTTAAAGAATTTTAAAAAATATGTGCTATATTAAAATAGTAAAAACGAATAAAACAACAGTAGTAGTACCTGAATAGTACAAAAACTTTTGTTGCAAAGGAAACATTGTGAACTGTAGCTTTGATATATTTGAGGTTGGCTTGAAATATTTGCAACATTTTCAACTGAGACAGCAAAGCTGGCTTTGAACGGTAGCTTGCAAGAGACTTTTTCATAAGTGATAAATTGGGCAAGTACTTTTTCAGTTTTATTTCCTCTTGTAATATTAGTTTCACCAAGATGCTGGAAAACAAAAGTTTGTAATATTTTAATATATATTATTAAAGGGTTGAATAAAACAAATCAATCAATAATAGAAATTTCTTAATTTTGTTTTTTTGCTTTTGTTTTTTTTATAATTTGTATGGAAATTGAAAAAGAAAATTCACTCACTATAATTTCCTCAAATATACAATATAACTGGTTAGAATCCATGAAATGTCCACCGATAACAGTGATTGAGTCACAGGAATCACGATTGACATCACAAGATGAAGGCACTATCTTGCTTATCAGTGGGGATTTGGTTATGTTGATAGAACAATCCACACCACCAAAACCACTTTTGCATTCACACAGACCTAAAGTATCAAACAGATATTCCTTCTAGTAGTACATTAACTATAGGAGCACAGTATACTATTGTTAACAAGTTAAAAAATATTAATTGCTGATAAATGTTTAGCAACAGATATAGAAAATATTGTTCTCAACATTGTTTTTAATATGATCCAAATTAATTCTGTTCAGTTTGAAATTTAAAAAAGAAGAATTATGTTTTGTGATAGCTTTAATAGCCTATTTTGAACGCAAAAAAGTTTGCTTTACCTTTGGTACAGTTGCCTTGATCATTGCAGTTATTTAAACATATTTGATCCATATAGCTCTGATCTGTCTTATTACCAATCCATAGGCTCTCAGTTCTAGTAATAATGCTGAGACACTGTTCTAAAAGGTCTGATAATGCTTCTATTGCATAAGATGTATCTCCCATTAGCTATGAATGAAAATACAGCAATTATTATTTACTCAATTATATCTTGTGGTCATAAATCAGTTTCATTGAAATTAATAAATTATAAATTTAATAATATACTAAGATTGATATAGATCATATACCTTGATGTCAGTAACACAAGAAATAACAGTTTTGTTGAACTCTATTGAGAAATTTGAGCATTTCAGTCCTATCTGAGAGCTTTTCAGGTAAGTTATGCAGAAGTTGGTGGCTTTTTCCAAAGTCCAGTTAGTTGCAGTTGGCCAATCATGTGCCTAAGTAAAATAAGAATTAAGTATTACAATAATATTATTATGCTGTAGAGGCAGACCCTTATAGTTAATTATTGGCTAAAAGGTTAGCACAACTTTGGGCAAATATGGTATAAATTAAACTATTATTTTTATAACCAAGTGACTATATGTAGTCATCTAGGAATATAATTAGATATGGCTTTCTAATCTAGGAATCATTTGAATAACATTTACTTACCGGTGATGTATAGTTCTCATCATATTGGAATGGCTGCTCTATGCCACACATGAACAAGGTAAGACTTTCATTGATGTATTTAGCTGTTACATCCACACCTAGATCATATAAGTTGTGTTGTTTGTTTCAGTAAAATGTTTAAAGGCTTTTAACATGTAAAGGTATGTTTGAATAAATATTTATATTGAAAATACAACATCCAGTTAAGTGCTTACCTCCATAAATTCTTTTAGCAGCATTTAAAGGTAGTGGACATCTGATAACATTGAGGTCACTTGAACATGTATTGTTTTGAGATAGACAGGAGCAATAATAATTTTGCTCTGATAGAGTGATGTTCTCTGATGCACAAATACCTTTGTAGTGAGTTAATGTTTTATTTATTCTGTCAAGGACAAAAAAAGTATTAGATTAAGTTAATTGATCATAAACTATTATTTTATATACCATATTTAAATCTTTTTAGTATCTTAAACGTGCACAAAAGTTTAAATTTGTTTTTCAGACCTCCATGATAATGAAAAATGATCTGGCTCCCTGTTATTAGTTTTATCAATTTCACCATTTGACAGGGTTAAGTCATCAGTTGCGTCTCCATTGAAATTACCACAAAGACCTAGACAATTTTTCAGGAAATAATAAAAGAAATTGTTATAACAGTAAACTGTTATGTTACATGTTTTTTAACCCTTAAAAACCCGTAAAAATAAAAATTGCATTTCCAAATAATATGTATTATTAATTAAGAGGATATTTAGTGATAAATAATACATGAATGTATGGTAGCAGAACAATGTACAGCAAGAATGGAATTCATTTTTCTGTAAAACACAGTAAAAATGATGTAATAAAGTACAAAAGTAGTGCATGCTTCAGCTCTTAAGTTCCATTTCACAACTTGATCTATAAAGAGTGAAAAAAAAGGTAATTTTTTGCTTTAAAATAAAATGATTTACCTAAGGAATTATTAAAATCCAAAGCAGAAGACTGAAGCCACACATTCAAAAACTTGCCAGTAGCAATAATCTTGACTTGCATGCCAGATGGTAATAGAACCTGAAAGAATTATCCTCATAATAACTGACCACTATTTATAAAGACTAATTTATTAATTACTTTACCAGTTTACACCACTCTAAAATATTTTACATTATAAAAAGTCTACCGTATATTTTCGGCCTTCTAGCTGCTGGATTATTTGCGTGTTAGGTGTCAGTTCACCATTTCTAAATACTTTGATATCCAAGGATAATAGAGTTTCTGACATTGTAGGACCACATTTATCAAAGAGGATAACATCATCTCCAGATTTCACAGTAACTGCACAATTACAAGCTGCACGTTCATTGCAACTACGGTAGAAGCCATGAACCTAGAAAATTTAAAGCATACAATTTTTTAGCACCAGCTTATTAATAATGTTAATAATAATTAAGAGAACATACTGATACTAACCTCATAAGGAAGAGTGGGATGCTTGTACAAAATAAACTCTCCTTGACAGAAGATATCATATGTTCTGCATTAAGAAATAAAATTACTTAGTTATATATCTACTGAAATACATCTTATTTCATATAGATGTATGCAGTAACAAAGAACCACAAAGATACTATTTATTAAACAGAACAAATTGATACTTACTTAAGATCAAATGTTGTAATATGGGGATCATTTATTGAACCACATAAGGTGGAACGATCTCTGTCTATTATTTTTACCTATGTAAATAAAAACAGTTAATTATATTCTTATATTAAAATGCTTATAGGCCTAATATATATTCATTATAATTAATAGTAATAATTATAATAGTAATAGTAAAACTAAACTAGTAAACATCACAAAATATGTAAATACCGTCTGTATTCCTATTGATGTGGAATTTTCTACAGTTGTGTTATATTGCATTGAAATGGTCACTTCCACTGATCTATACTTATCCCCATCAATAATGGAGTCCACAGTGGCAACAACTGGTAGTCTGAGCTTTTGCCAATCCAAATATTCTACGCCGCATGCCCTTTCATCTAAAGAAATTGTTTTAATGCTTTAAATAACCCTGCACAAAGAGCCAAACTAGAAGCTATCTAAACACTTAAATGAATGCAACTATCCATATACACTTATTTCAATTATATAACTTTTCTTTGCAAAATTACACATTAACTTTTAATTTAGACAGAGAAGAATACAAAGCTTGAGGCACAAGAAACTATACTGTTAAATTTTCTAAGTTTATTTTGTCAAAATGCACCCACAATTAACCATAGAATACCTATCATCCTTTTAAACTATCTGTCAAAATGGTTGTAAAAATTTAAAATAAGATTCAACCCTACGCCGCAATAACTTTAAAGTAAATCCTTTATAGTCAAGTGTTTTAGGGTCAATAAATAAGGAATATTTAGATTGATGTCATACTGTATCAAGATGAAAGACTAAAATCATGGATAAGAGAATGACACAATAATCACAAAGATATTCTCAAAGCTTACTAAATCTTTTGGTTTAAACCTTATTAACTGTAGCAAAATAAAACTTAGGTGAGATAGTATTGGCCTAGTGGCAAACTTTTTTTTAACCAATCTCATTTCTTAAAAAAGTAGGCTACATCTGCAAAATTTAATTATATCAAATGCATAGTTTACTTTTTATCTGAATGTAAAGATTTAAAGTCTAAAATTATTATTTTAATTTGCTGGATATTTTTTCCAAATACCTTTATTTATAGAATGATATGGGAAGGTTAGCTGCTGAATGAATGTGTTGTCAGTATAAGGGCAAAGTAGCTCATCTGTTGCTTTGATATAGGTGAGTGAAATGAAGACTTGACAAAAATGTCTATCTTCCCCAAGACAAAGAAGACTAGGTGGAACATTGGAATACACCTCAATGTAAGCAGCTCCTGATCCTTCTATCACTGTGACCTCTTGGGGTAATATCTAAAACCCAAACAATAATTGACAAAAAAAAAGATTCAGCAGCAGAAATTCAGATAAAATAAAATATGTAGTATTAATGAAAAAAACAAACAAAGTAAGCTGGAGTAAAAAAGATATGGTAATTGTTTGTGTTTTAGTTTTTTAGTTTACTCAGTTAAATGAACATATAAGTAAGTAAGCAAGTAAGACCACAAAGTTAATTTTTTAAAATAGTTTCATTATATTACTAAAAAATCTCACAAATTTCATTAGTGTAAAATCTGGTGAAATGCCATTTGATTAAAAGAAATATACATATCAATATTTTGTTTTACCAACCTTGACTTCCACAGAAAACGCGTTGCTTATTTTTTGTGGACTTTGTGTAAGACTGCAGTTGTCTTTAAAACAAGCTGTTAGAATACATGACACCTGACACAGACAAAAATAAAAAATAAAAAAATTTCAAAATATGATTTAATAATTATAATTCTTTCTATATATTTAATCTTACTATAAAAGACAGTACATATATGAAGAATTTCTATTAACCTTAACTTTATCTTTCTAAGTAAGCATTTGAATACTCAATACAATTTTATGACAATGTGAATAATTTTTTAAAGAACTGGATAATATTTGGTGGTATATATAATAACATATACATTGCAATATAGGCAGTCAACTGTATGAAGAGATGGACAACATTAACAAAATGAATTAGTCAACTTTTAGTCATGGTCAAAAAAGTAGGATGATAGTGAAATTTATGGAAAGAATTGATCTCACTTTAACAGAGATAGCCTAACACCTGCATATAGAAACACCATTTTGTTTATTTATATTTTATCAAATATTTGAGCTTACGTCAAACTAATTCGATTCCTAGAAGTCCTTCATTAACAAGAACAACATAGTTCTTAATTATTTAATTTTTAAAGCCTCTACTCCAATTGTGTAAAAAAGTTATTATATAAAAAGATCCCAAAAATGCCTTTATTTATACATACAAGATGTTAAAAAAAATATATTAAAAAAAATTGTAGATCAGATTTGTCTTTTTTTTTTCATATTTTATTATTGTATTTATGTCTTAAAACTTACTTTTGACATGTAACCAAAGTGGGAAAAAGATGTAGCATGCATAGTTATAACTGTTGAATTTGGTCCTAAATCAGAAATGTTACTTCTTGGGGCAGTTTGGTTGTTATGTTGCCATTCAATGAAGTAGTAAACATTCTCACGAGCATGCTCAAAGAACTCACATAAGAAGATAAACTCATCTGTGGTTTTATTATAGCTGGTGGAAAGTTGTGGCTTGCCTCTTATATATGGATACACTGGAATAAAGAATTTATTAACTGTCAAATCAATCAGCTCAGTAAAGCAAAATACTAGGTCTATACATTGCTGATATGTGCATTGTGACACAGGAAGCTGCTTTGTGTTCCAGACATTTTTCACTAAAAGGCCTATTCACTGGAATTCACCATTGTATTTGTATATTTTCCTCATTGCAGCAGTACTTATTCTTAGTTCATATAAATATTTTTATTACTGGAGTAGCCTTATAAAAAAAAGGTATAAACAAAAAATGTCATTTAAAATGTAGTTTAAAAATCTTAAGAAATCAGAATTGCACTGTGTTTTGACACTGATTGTTAAAAATGTTAAAAAATCTTATTGTTGATAAATTATTGATAATAATCAAATGGGCATCTAATTAGTAAAAAATGAAGTGTGTTTTTTTTATGTAGCCTACCGGTATTGGAAATAATATAATAATTTTTAATAAAAATCGTATCTTCTTATCTTAAAAATGGATATTTAATAATTAATAAGGTGTCTTTTTATGTTTAACTTTCAGTTATTACAGTAAAATATCTTATTCATATTTTCCCCCAACTTTTGGCTGAAGAGATGAATATGTTTCAATAATATGTACACTTTAAATTAATTATTTCATTCTTTGATTTATTAGTAATAAACATGAAAATCATTTAAAGAATAAATTAATACATTTTTAAAAGCTATAATGTAAAGCTATAATTAACCCTTCCCGTACTGACCTACTTCTATCTATGCTGCCTTCAGTTCCGCTATATACGCGCCCGGGACTGTAAGGGTTAATATACAGATAGATATAATCACTAAAAATAATTTTTACATTGTTTTATACTCCATGAGTTTCTGCTTTGATAACTGTCACACACAAGAGAACTATTTTGACTATTTTCAGCACCGTAAGAATAACATTTATTGTCAATAAAGCAAGTCTCCTCCTAAAAATAGAAAAACAAAAATAAATCTTAAGAATACTATGTTAACATTATCTCAGGATTGATTAATTAAGTATAGAACCAGAGAATTAAATATTACATATATGAAGATAAGGTAATAAGTATACATTTTCAAACTACAAAGTAATATAAACTTAAATCAAAACTTACTGTTCGGCTACAAACTCCAGAAGAGTTGCAAAGGTGGCATTTTGGATCAAACAGTGTAAAATTTACTATATCACTAAATGACTGATTGCTGTTAGAGACTTGCACTTCATAGCTGCCAGCAACAGGAGGACGGCATGTTATTTCATTAAATGAAAAATACTCCGCTTTGTAATACTTTACACTCCCCTTTTTACTTGTAATACCATCTAGTATCTATGAAAGATGATATAAGTCAAATAATAATATAATGTGATAAAGTATTAACACTGCCATTCTATAAAACAAAATGAATAAACAACTAGAAGTTTAAAATATTCCTTATTATTTAAACAATATCAATCTTTATAAGTAAATTGGAAACTATTGTGTTTTGTCTTCTAACTTGCCTCAATTTCTTGCAATTTACACATGAGTAAATCAGAGTATGCAAATGTTGCACCAAACACTTGTATTTTATCACATAGATTCTGTGTGATATCACAAAGGCCATTGTTAGCCAGAGAGGAAATGACTGGGCTTACAGTAATGTTTAAAGAGCAGTCAGCTAGGCCAAATCCTGGAGAACACTTGCAAGTGCCTAGAAATTACAAAAAAGATGCCCATGATTGCCATTATTAAAAACATTGTATACTAGTTATCTTTAACTTGATTGTAACAATATACTCTTACCTGAAAAACAATTTCCATTTTGTGAGCAAGAATTGAAACAAAAGTTTGTAATAGTTTCTAGGACAGGCTTTGTACTGTTTAGCCAAAGTTCAATATTGGACATGTATTCTAAATTGCAAAGGGAAGTAAAAACTGATGAGCTGGACATGGCCCAAGTTAAGTCGTCAGATAACTGGAGAAAAAAAATAATTAAAAATTGAGATATAAATGACAACAGCCACATAGTCACATTGCAAAATAAAATTATTCATAAAACAAATTAAATTTAACTATAGCAGTCAGTTATGAATTTAAAACACAACTTTAGATTTACAAAATCACAAATAAAACGCAATAGTCAGTTATGATAAAGGCCACATACAATAAGAAAAAGGGCTTTTTACCTGAATATCTTTGACACATGCTGAGACAATCAATTCATACATTTGTGGTAAAAGGCTCATGCATTGTACACTTCCAGTGTTATTTATCACTTGAGCACAGTAGAGCTTTGCGTATGTTTCTGAATAATTGGATCGTGTAGGCCAGCTAGCCGTCTACAAAAATAAAAACAAATTTTCAGCACACAAAGATAAAAAAAATATTCAATGTTACAAGCTTTGACACGAAGGCTAATTATAAAAATAGTATTTATTTTGTAAGTTTGTGTAGTTATTATAGTGTTGGTTTTATAAAATATTTTCATTAGCTAATTAAAATGTTCAGTATATGGTATACAAAAACATTTTAAAGCTTTATATAATATTTATATTTCTAAAAAAGAGTTACTTTTTCTTAATATGTTAAATTTGGAATTAAGTCCCTAATATTAAGCTAATTAAAAAAAAAAGCAAAGTGCTCACAATTTTCATCCTTTTATTGCAGGTGATTTTGTAATTCTTCAAATATACCACTTAAGTAAGATTTCTAGCCTGAAGAGTTTTAATCTAAAATCATACATTTTTAAATTAATATTTTAATGATTGAAATCTTAGAGCATTACTTACACCAGCATTTTGTACAGGATCATATTCAAAACTACCTGGTCCATTGCATATAGGGGACAGAGCCCTATTCTGTAGTTCACTTGTGATGTCTTCACCTAAATCAACAATTTTATTTAAATACAATATTTAATAGTCAAACACATACTGTACATAACACTGAATACTTAGACAAAGAATAAACTTTAAGACAAGTTTAGAAGACTTTGTCATTTACATTTGCTTTTGATTACTTTATTCAAAAATTAAAATGTATTAAACCATAAAGATTAATAATTTGTATAATTCATAGCCCAGTCATTAAAAATGAATTAAACTTGTATTCACAGATTTTATAGAAATAAAGCATTACCTTTGTTGTAATTATAGGGATCATTAGCCTTTTCACATGTTTGAATATCACCATTCAAATTACAAGAGCTATTTTCTTTACATTGACACAAAGTTTTGAAAGATGGAGTTGAAAGATTACTTCCACAATAGCCCAAATATATACTTTTAGACTGGTTCACTCTGCAAAAGGTTAGATGTAAAACATAATATATAGTTAAATCAATTTATATTTAGTTGAAAGAAAACAAATAGAAACAAGACATAGTACATATTAACATAACAAACACAAAAAAATTCATTTGAAATTAAAAAAGGATAACACATTAAATATGAAATTACCTCCAAGAGACAGAAAATGGATCCGGTCGGTTTCCTACTTTTTCAAACAAATTGTTATCTGCTGTCAAAAGTTGTAGATCCTTGTCCCTATTGTAAACTCCACAGAGACCTAAGAAATTATTTTTTTTAGTTTTTGTTTTAAAAAAAGATCATTGTTGTTTAATCTTTTCATTTTTAAAGATGGAATTTCTTTTATTAATTATTTTTTTAACAGCTTTAATAGTACATAATGTTAATAAATCTTATCCATTGTTTTAATTTAAAAAATGCTGTTCAATTATTTTTATCCTGTAATTCTAGTAGAAATATCTAATCTCAAGAATTATTGTAAGATATATTTACCTTTAGTACTGTTAAAGTCCTTAGCCGAAGGTATAATAATAATATTTAAATGATGACGCTTTACATCTACTTCCACTTTTGTGCCAGTAGGGAGTGAAATCTTAAAAAAACATCAAGAAATACATCAAGAAATGCATCAAGAAATACATCAAGAAATACATCAAGAAATACATCAAGAAATACATCAAGAAATACATCAAGAAATACATCAAGAAATACATCAAGAAATACATCAAGAAATACATCAAGAAATTTTCACATTTTTAAATCAATTTTTTTTTCTTCTAATTATGCCACAGCAATAAAATATTGGAGGATTATTTTTATATTCACAACACACAGTGTAATATTAAAGAACAAATTTATTTAAGCTATTCAATATTTTTAATATTGAAGCACTAATACCTCATATTTAAATCCACCACCTGTGCGCCTTATAGTTGTACCAGGAGTCAGTTCTGCTTTTTGATAAAGTTTAATGCTAATAGGTTGCTCAGGATCTGCCTTTGCTGATGCTCCACAGCGGTCAATTACTATGACATCATCCACAGACCTGACTGCCACTGCACATGTGCATGAGCCTAAAGTTTTCTTGTTACAGCGACGGTAGAAACTGCGGACCTATATGTTGCAAATTATTTAGATTTAGATATTTTAATATTTAATGTAGCCTTTAAACCAAAGAAAACATTTGAATATAGATTTTTTTTAAAGGCAGTGAGTAAACAAATTGAGTATACCTCATAAGGAAGATATGTATGGGAATACATAATGAATTCTCCTTCATAGTAGTTTTCTATAGATCTACCATCAAATGTGATCAGGTGGGGATCATTCATTGAAACACATACAGCACCAAAATCATTATCAATAGCTGTCACCTAGGTAAATGAACATTGAAATATAGATTACATCATTACATTTTTATTATTGTAATGTTTTATGCATAATTACTACTTAGCTTGTTATTGTTCTTTACTGTAGTATATCTCAATTTAGAGATTTTACTAATGGTGCTAGTTGGCTCTCAATATCAATTTGTAATGAGCCCTTGTTTAAAATTTTGTTCTAGTTTCTTAATGTCTTTTAGTTGATGCTTCCAATACAGATTCTTTTTTCTAATATGAATCTAACAAATGTAAGGTAGCATTTTAGTATATATTCATGTGACATTTGTAGAATCAACTAATTTATATTTATTTGTAAATTACTTTATTGATAATTACTTTTCAGTTTTAAGATGAGATAAACCAAATATTCAGATATGAAATAATGTTTTAACAGAATTGAAATGGAGAAACCTACAAAACAACAAAGCATTGATATAAATGTTATGGAATATTTTTCTATCTTTCATTGAATGCAAATTATGTGAGTTAAAAATATTTTTTTATATCCATGACCTGTGTTGTGCTGTACGAAACACATGTACATTTAACTGAGTATAGTGTATTAAAAACATTGATAGCTTCAATTTTCAATAACCCCAATAATAAATAAGCCTACAATTTTGCTATGAACAGGACAAAGGGTTTTGACATCTGTAACGACTTAGTTACTCTTAGACAAAGCAAGTAAATCTTTTAGTTTAATATGTTTGTGTGATTATATTTATATATACACACATACAGTGCTTTTTTTGTGAGGGTACGCACCGGTACGATGTACCGGCACCTTTTTCAATGTCGGAAAAAAATTATTACTTTTCTTGTATTTTAACGTTTATTATTAATTTATTATATTATTAATTTGTTAAAATTGAATTATTTTCAAATTGCGTGCAATAAGAATTAAAATATAAAATGCGAAACTGCTTTAAAAGTTAGGCAATCCATCACTGAGTACCAGGACCTATTTTTTTTACAAAAAAAAGTACTGCATACATATATCAATTTTAAAAAAGGTATACTCACTTTAAGCGTTTGAAGAACATTGTTCCATACGCTTTGATTATTCTTAGCCTTCACCAAAGCAGTAATGTTGATCTGTATTGTTTGGTTTCCATCTCTAACATTATCTATTGTGGCAATAACCGTAATTTCTGCCACAGCCTTCCAGTTTCTTGAGTTGATCTCAACACCACAAGGTACTGAATTATTATTCATGTCAGTGCCTACTGTGAAAGTAATCTGTGAGACCTGTCCAGTAAAGGGGCATGAAAGACTGCTATTGATCTCATCAACAGCAGCTTTAATCACAATGGTGCAATCTGAACTGGATGTGGAAGTGTTGCACAGGAAAGCTGGAGGAAACGAGCTCTTAATTTGAATGACTTCTCCAGATTTTCCTTCAGTCACAACAAGACTAGATGCACTGATCACCTTCATAAACAGTTAAAGACAGTGTTAATAATAACTATATTTATATGAATTCAAAAATAATATTATGTTCACATTTTTTCAACTAACTGATACTATTTATTTTTGTTGTTTTAAAGAGGATACTATAGTAAATTAAGATAAATTATAATCACTAATATGCAAAACTGCAGTTGATGACAAAGTTTTTAACAGGCTATTCTATATTTAAAACCAACAAGACCTCACCTTCAATTCTAATGTCAAAGGATTACTTTTTCTAAATCCACCCATGCTATTTTCACAGCTACTATTAATGCACAAATTTACACCACAGGACAACTGAAATAGAGAATAAAAATGTATGATTCCATATAAATCTTTTTTGTATAAATCCTTGTGAGTAGCCTAAGTATAATTAGATAATGAAAAAATATCCAAATTTACCTTAGCACCATATGATAGTTTGTTCAATTTGCTACTGTTCATAAAAATAGAATAGTTGGTTTGATCTTGTGTTGTTTCAATTACTTTATGTTCTATAACTTCATCTTCTATTAAAAATTTCACATCAGCTCTGAGAGTGTCATTAGTATCAAAAATACCAAAGTGACAAACTAAGGTGTAATCCAAGTCAGCACCATTTGGATCTTTTTCAATGCTCACATTTGGGTTGGCAATGGGTAATGTAAAATTACCTAGAAAAAAAGTGGATGAAATGTAATAAATGGCAGGGTGTATCAAAATGAATATGTTTTATTATAGCAATATTTTTTTAATCTTATGCATATTTTACATTTAGAGTATGTTATATTAACTAACCGTCAACACATGACCATTCTTGAAATACAATTCCAGGCCACCTAACCAACTTGTCCTTAGCTGTTGTACTTGTCAATGGTGAAAGGATGCACTGTTTAGCATCAGCCAACAATTGTATTGATCTACATGAGAAGCTTGTTTCCTCTAAGCACCATTTACGACATTCAACTATACTAGTGGTGACTTTAGTGATTCCCTGATTACCAATTATTGTGAATCCAGGTTTAGATTGCCAAGTTATATTCTTTGATGGGCATGGTCCTGTAATAATTTATTGTCAATGTTGTATACTTAACACTATATTCAAGAACTAATAAAATACTAAACTAATACATATACTAATTTAGTAAATGTAACAAAAATAATATCCTACAAAATTATTTGTTTTATTGTTACAATAATGTATGCTCAGGTAAAGATTTTGAAACATTTGTTATATACATTTATTTTCTTGAATCTTAGGTCAAATGGACAGGAAATTGTTTTTATGAGATAGAATTTTAAAAAATTCACAGAATTAAATTCAGGGAAATAGACCTACTTTTAAAGCATATCAAGCTAACTAGTAAGTGAATATTCTTTGTTTCTTTGATATCTTTTTAAAAAACTAGTAAAACAATTGTTAATATTTGAAATATAAAAAATTGTATTTACTGTTTTCACAAAGCCACATGTAATTGTAATTGGATACATCTGCAGTGAGGGCAGAATTCACACTGTTCAGGTTGCACTGCTGAGAAGTGGCATTGTAGCTGAATGAGAGGCATTTATCTAATCCCAATAGTGATATATTGAGGCACTTTTGCTTACAAACATCAACACTTCCAGAATATGATGTTCCATTTGCAATGTAACCTTTTTCCTTTAACCAAAGTACACCCAAGCCTTGACATGGATCTACAAATAATAAAATAAACCTATTTAAGACAAATATTAAGAATTAAATTGTTACGTTGGTTTTTAGTAAAGAAATTTACATGGTCACTAGCTATTGCATAAGCTAGTAAGTTGAAACTCATATATAATTATAATCAAAATCATGTTATTTAACTTAAAATTGCAAATGACAATATTTTTATGTTATCTATATTATAGAGATAAGGAAGAAAGTATGTGCCATTTGTTCTTCAGTGGATGCTTAATTGCTACTTGGGCAACACTGAGTAATATAGCTAGTAGTAAAAAAAAAAAGCAATGTCCTACCATTGGATTCCTGCCATATGAAGGTATTTAAGGATGCGTTGCAATATTGTTTTGGTGACTCAGGGTTGTATTGTCCATCTTCATAACAAACATCGTTTATCAAGCAGGAAGATTTCTTAACATACAAAGAAAAAACTCAATTTTTAGATTTAAGCTCAATTATTGTTGAATTTTGTTATTATTTCAAAATATTTGTTAATAAAATAAAGTATTTCCAGAAATATTAAAAAGTATGATTACCTTTATAACACATGTACTATTTTGAACAAAGCAATTAAAACACATAGAATCATATGCAAAATATGTCAGTGCATCACTCCATTTCAAGCCGTCATTGCTGATTGTGATATCATATGTTCCTGAACTTGGTATTGGGCAGGAGATTTCATTCACACTCAAAAATGTAGCGTTTGTCTCTATCAATTTTAACTTTTCATTAAATGTTCCTGATTCATTAGTCTATGAAAGAAAATGTGTCAAGAATTACTAAGACATTATGCATTATGATATTGTTAATTTGATATAAATTGTAGAATAATTTTAATTTTTCTTGCTGTTTACAATAAAAGTTTTAAATATTTTATCAGTAATAATGATTTTTTTTTATTATGCTGTTTTGTTTTACTGAACGTAATTAAAATGTACTGTTTACCATTTTTAATTAGACGCATGGTAAATATCTGTAGACATTTCTAGTAGAAATATTAATTTTAAATTTTAAAAGTTACTTACAACCATCTTCTGAATTCGACATGAGAGGGTGGATACATTAAGGGTGTTATTGTTATATATTATAACTCTATCACAGCTTTCATCTCTTGTATCACACAGACCACCATTGCTAAATGCAAAGACTGTGGGAGGATATTTCAGTTCAAGGAAACAGTCACTTCCTCCATAATCAGTATTACACAGACAGACACCTACATAAGAAGAAATAATCATAATGATTAATATTATTTTTACTTTAATAAATTGTTCCATTGGGATATTTTATATTTGTATAAATAACTTTTTAATAAATACAATTTATTTCTATTGAAAAATCTAAAAATGTACAGTAAAAGAAAAGTATTTAAGTTGGATGCAATTGATCTGTAAGGCCAGTGAAGAAGTGGTTCACAATGCAAAAAAATAGACATGAAAATTAGTTCTAAAAAGCTGAACTGTAGATTGTAGATTTAGACAACCACACCTTTAACACAAACACCAGCTGCTCCACAATCAGCAATACAAAATAGATCAGTGTAACTTGTAGGAGGTGCATTGGAAGAACTATCCCATAGTGAAGTATTTCTCTCAAGCTCTATTTGACACTGTGTCTGTATGTTCTGTACACCAGCTTGCACCCAACTCATCCTATCCGATATCTATTTTTTTTATAAAGATCAAAATTTTAAAATGTATTACAACAATAAATACAAATTGGCACTGTTAAAACTAGAACTTAATGAGACAAAGTGAGGTTAATTGCTTATGTTACAACTTACATAAATATCCAATGCACATGCTTTCACTGCTAAACTTGCTTGAACTGAAGACAGTTCCCTACATTTTTTAACTGCCTTTGAATCTGCATCAGGTGAGTTCAAAAATGCACTGCAAAAACTAAAAGCTATACCATATTTTTGCCCACTGTTGCTTGGTTTTGAAGTATCAATAAACTGTAACAAAAATACAAAAGTTCTTTTGAGAAATCTTATTTAATAATCTTATTGAGAGAAATATAAAGACTAACTAACTGAGACTATAACAATGTTTTCTATCAGAAAAAAATAATAAGTCAAACAGGGACAAAACACAGATTAACAATTGAATACAAAAAATTCTAACTTCAATACTAGTGGCCTAAAATATTGTGAAAATTTAGTTCATTACATTTTTTCCATTTTTATAATCAGTAGCATTAATTCAAGTTAGGCTGACATTTTTTAAGTATTAGTTCCATGCCACCAATAATAATAAAGTGAAGAAATCTTATTCTGTATAGAGATAAAAACAAAAGTTCATTTATTTGTGTATTTCTCCTCATTGACAGTTAAATTTAATGATCCCTCCATTTTGACATTCAATTAAATTTCACCTATTTTAATCTCTCTAATAAACAGCAAAAGTACTTTTCACTACAGTGAACCAAATAGCAATTAATTGGCGAGTTTCTATAAAACACCTAAAACTATCTTTTTTGCCTACTTCAGTATCATTCATGCAATGCATTTGTACTTACTTCTATAAAATTTGGATCATACTCAAATGATGGTAGAAGGGTGTTACTGCTCAGCATGTTGACACATTTTAGTGGAAATAAAGCTTCAGACAAAAGCTTCTCAGTAACATCAGTCAGATCTGTTAATTTATTTATATTTTACAATATTTCTTTTAAAATAATAATAAGTTAATCTTAAGGTGGAAATTAATGTAAAAGTGAATAATAAAATATTGAAAAAAATTGATTTGAACCTTTTTCAAAGTAAGGGCAAGTGATTAAGTCATAGCCATAAGCACAAGCATCCATTCCGTTTTTATCACAATGACAGTACATGGTTTGCTTGTCAGTTAAATTTCCATTATCACAGTATCCAGTGTATAGTGTATCTGATGTGTTAGCCCTGTCATAGATTTACATTCAACAAGGAATTATGACATTGCAGTGTAGTTCAGTACATGTTATAAATATATTTCTTAAAGATCATACAGAGAAACACACATTTCTAAATAGATATATTTGTAATTAACCTCCAGCTCAGAAAATAATCCAATGGTTGATCTGAAATTCCTTCATAAACTGTTCCATTAGGAAATGTTAAATCATTGGTAATGTTGCCATCAAGTACTCCACAAAGTCCTACAATTTAGACAAATTTAATATGATTATAAATAGCATAGAGGTAGTGTATATTTACATTCATACAAAAAATTAAAATCTTTTGCTTTTTTTTTACTTCAGAAAATGCATTAATATCACTAAAGAAGAAGACAAAATGTGTTTAAATATAAGAGTTAGCACAAGTTAAGCCAAAGAAGCATGAAATGCTAGAGTCAGCATCATCAAGGACATTTATAGGCATAACGGGGAAATCATCAATCTACTTATATAATTACAGTGAGTTCTTTTATTTGTTTATATATATATATATATATGCATTTATTTATTTTTGTTGGCTATGGATGTCAATGTCATTTAACTGATTATGAAAAAAATTAGATACATAAATTGGAAATGTCTGGCTAAAGAAATTTTTATTACATTGTATATTCTGCTTAATTTCTTAATTTAAAGATAAAAATGTAGCATATTTTGTAAATACATATAAACCATGCACAATACATAGCTCTTCAGCTCTTCCATTTGATCTAATTTGTTGAGATCTTGGTCTATTGAGTTGTCCTAATTCACTGTGCAGTTTTTTTTATTGTAAACATGTTTTTTATGTGGTTTAGAGAGTTTGAAGATTACACTTTTAAAATTATACTAACACAGGTTTTATGTGTATCAAATTGTTAAAGATGATGTCTATTATTGACTATAAATTATTATGATGATATATTTAAATTAATTTATGGCAATATGTAACACATTCTGAGATTTACATCTTCATCATAAAAACCAAATACAGTCATCACTTACTCTTTTGAGGTTCAACATTCACTTTTCTTTGTGTGTGTAATTAAATATACAAAAAAAAAATAAAGTTATATTTTTAAAATTAATATATTTTATTTCCTCTTTTTGTTGGTCAAATTAATGAATGAATCAAGTGTGATGATAACTAAAGAAGTATTATTTCATGTTTAGAGGGCTGTAATACTTGCATGAATATAATAATAGTACTGAAATAGACAAAAGGTTTTGAACAGGTTTTCTATGCCCTAACTATAAAATTATTACATTTGTAAATAAAAAAATCCTATTTTGTGGAAACTAGAACAGATTAACCTTGATAAACAAGAGACTACTGTATCAATTAAATTGTAGGCATTTAGTTTGACCAGGTGACCAGATCAAAGTTACCAACATTTCTTTATTGATGATCACCAATAGTTAAAAAAATTATTTTACCAGTAATTACACTTTTACGAATAAGCATATGGGAGAGATTATATTATATCTTACTATATGCTATAAAATATTTAAACCCAAAAAAATTGAAACAAATTGTAGATATTTGTTTCTTCAACATTTTGACTTAAGCTTTTATATAATAGAATGGGATAACAGCCCAATTCTTAGGAATGCATCATAGATAACTATAACATCCTAAAAGGGGCCAGTTGAAAGACTTTGTGGCCTTATGATAGCCATCAAGTTGTAAAGATCTATTTTTAGTTTGTGAATAACTAAAGAATTAGGTTTCTCATTGAAGTTTCATTGGAATTCACTCAATACTTGTATGAATAAATCTGCATTCAATAATATAATTCACAGGCAATGATAACTTAAATCTACTACATTTATTCCAAAGAGACTTATCTGAAATCTATACTATTGACAAGAATCTAGGGTTTAAATAAAGTAGGACATAATTTTCTTGTACTGCTTAAAGTCACAGAATAAGAAATACCAACATAAAAAGTTTTAAAAAAAAGATACATTTCTTTAAAAAAACAAACCTGATGCAAATCCTATATCTGCAGGAGAAGGTTTTAGCCATACATTGATATAATTATAACCTTTAATAGCACTTCGATCCACATAAAGTATTGTCCCAGTAGGAAAGATAATCTAAAACAAAACAATTTATATGTTAAAAATATTTATTTAAAACTGTAAAACACACAATTTATTTGTATTAATTGTTTAATTTTGCTTTAAATGTATAATTTATTAACAGCCTATTTGTTAATACATAGTTAATATTTAATTCCAGGGCATATAATTCATACTATAGTTGTAAATTACAATGGAAACAGTGATAACTGGGATGTTCCCTGCAAGTTTTTTTTAGTACTATGTAGGTAAGTAATTGGTGGGCAAATTAATGTAAACTAACTGTGTGCACTGAGCTATATATTTAAACTGGAGAGGCTTGGCCTATTTTTATTAGAAGAAAAAGTGTCATCATGTGTTAGATAGTACGCTGCGTTATGGTGCATTCTTTACTGCTTGTCAACTGAGAAACAGTTGGTGCATTTTAAAACAAACTTTATTGTAAAGAATGCAATGCTGACAAATTTTCTTTACACATACTTAGTGGAAAATATGTAAGTAGATGATATGGTGAATCTTAACTGAAAAAGGCCAAAGGGCTCAGAGTTATGGAATTTCAAATCAGTGCTAATGGCCTAATTCATATCTATTTCCAACAACAAAAGATGACACTTAATCTTTTCATTTGTAGGCTATATTCCTGTGATAGAAAAGATACTCACTCTAGTTTATTTATATAGCTCAGTGACAGCATAGAACAAAATTAGAGAAAAAAAATATATATAATAAAATGTAGACAGGAATTAGATAGAGATATGTTGAACATGACTAGAACAAACATTAGGTTTTAGAAATATAACTTAAGGTTTCATTTTTTTTAAGTCGAATTAAAAACACTATTTGTTTAATTCAAATTGTTTATGGTTGTCATATATAACACAACTTGTACCTTGAGTGAAATGGTCATCGATCATCACATTGTCATAGATCCTAAATAAGTTCTCCTAGAGATAGAATGTTTTAATGCTCACCTGATATTGTCTTCCTTCAAACTGACTGAGAATCCTAAAGCCTGGTGTCAATATTCCATTTCTATACAATTTAACTGTCATAGGGAAAAAGTCTTTAATGCTGCTGTTTCTAAATGGTCCACATTTATCAATGACAACAACATCATCTCCAGCTCGTGCAGCAACAGCACAATTACAAGAGGCTCGATCAGCGCAGCTACGATAAAAAGCTCTCACCTATAAATAAAGCATGCATAACTTAATAAGAAAAAATATGCTCAAGCAATTGAATGCATGTTCATGTTTAAAGAAAACTAAATGAAGCATTTTGATACTACTTTAAGTTGGAATACAGACTAAAACTAAGTTTGTTAGCACCCTAAGGATAAGATACTTCAACTCTAGTATATTTATTAAGCTATTTTAACATCTTTTCTCCCTATTTAAATTCCAAATATTGACACCCCCACACACATGTTTGTGCAAGATTTAAATAAGTGCTCAATATTGGACAAGTAGCCTATTGTTTCTTAAATAGGCTTTTTCTTATTTCAAAACCAATATTTACTTTACCTCATAAGGGAGATATATGTGTCTAAAAAGAATAAACTCTCCTTCATAGAAGTTGTGGACTAGCCTGAAATATTTTTTTTATCAATTAGAAAGGAACAGAGCAAATGTAAAATAACTTTTCAAAACATTCCAAAATCCTACTAATTACATGAGTTTATGCCTATACTATAAGCTTGATTAGGAGGAATCCACAAAGCAGATTGGGGGAAGCAAAGTATCCTTTGACATATAAAAAGAAGAAAAATGCTGAATTTCAAAAAGGGTTTGTAAATAGTTGCCATGAGATATGCAAATATTGCTCACATATTAATAATATAAATTATCTCAACAAAAGATTTAAGTAAGCCTCAAGATTTAATCATCATAAGATAAGATTGCTTTATTGATCCAAATAAATGGAAATTTGATTTGATTACATAAATTCCGTCTTTCAGCATACTTAAAACAATATTAAAGAACCATTTGTACTCAAACACAATAGACATTCGCGCAAATTATCATACAATTCATCCTACAAGAAAAAAGTAGGCCTATCATTTAGGAGTCAGCTATTTCAAATTATCAAACACATAAGTGCTGAATACAAGATAAGAAATATTTCTAACCTTCCATCAAAGGTTGTGATGTGAGGATCATTTATAGAGGAACACAAAGCATTGGTGTCTTTGTCTATAATTTTGATCTGGTAATGAAAAAAAAAAACATCAATTTAAAAAAGAAATTATATTAAATACCGGTAATCATAAATGTGATGCAACCCCACGGAATTGTACTGAAGTCGGCAAAATAGGATATTTAGTTTTAGGTATTGAATTAAAGCTAATTCATTTATCTACATATTGGTGAAAAAATCTTTTAAAATCCATTAATTAGTTCAAAAGTTATTCAATATTACATGAGTAAAGGTAAGGGAAGTCCTTTTGGAGACCAATGAAAAAGAAAACGGTACCGATTTTTAAAAATTTAGCATTGCAACAGATAATTAATTATTTTCAGGACAAACAAATATTAACCAATCGTCATGAAATTTAACAAACATAATCATGATGAATTAATACACAAGCTGTTAACGTTTTAAATGTTTTAAATAATATTTATTATATTTTTTTACAATTTAATGTTCAGAGCTCATTTTGCGTGATTTTATACAAAAGCTGCATAAAAACACATTTTTGAGTAATTTCTAAATATCATTTTAGCTTGAAAATTCACAGCTATAAGTTAAGGCATTCAACATTACAAATCAATTATAATTAAAAAAACGACCTAGGACCCTTTTCTTCACATTTTTTGCATTTATTAAAAAATCAGTTTTACCAACTTCTGTACCGGTTGGTGGGGTAGCGTTACAAATAATTAACATTGTAGCATAAAGGCCATAATTTGGTGAAGTTGGCTGGTCATGGGGTTAGTTCACTGGACTGTCAATAAAAACATGGCTTGGGTTCTAGCCCTGCCTGCAACCATTCCCTATCACCCTGCAGGAGTTTTAGGCCTAGTAGTGGATGTACTGGTCATAATTCTCTAGAGCACACTGAGCAGGCTGAATTTAATAGCATGGATAGCAGCGCTATATAAAAAAAAACATTATTGTTATATTTAATGAATTTATACTTTTTTTTTTTACTTCAAGACATAGAAATAAAAGAATGATGCAACTAAAAGAACTTAGACGCAGATAAAACTAATCCTATACACAACAACCAAAGATGAAACTGAAATGTACATAAAACAATTATAAATGAAATTAAATATACATATAACAAATAAGGGTGATACTAAATGTAGATAAAACAATAAAGATGACAATAAATGTAAATAAAGCAACAGTAAAATGACAATAATTATAATTAAAATTAAAACAAACAGAGACAGAGGAAACTAAATGTTAAACCAAACAAGACATAAACCTCATAATCTAGAATCTACCATAAAATTATATGGAAAAAACAAAAGTCACTTAGAGTCTCAGCAGTATTTTTTACCAGTCTGGATTGAGATCAGTGCATAAAAAATAGAAAAAAAAATTATCAGAATTTAGATAGATCATAACAGAAAAAAGGCAGAATTTTTATTATTTAGTAAATCATTTCAAATTTCACATTAAAAAAAAACTGTAATGAAAACTACTTACTTGAGCGGTTTGCTCTTGGTAAAATTGGGTGCTACCATTAAATATATATTCCCTTGTTAAATTCAAAGTCAGAAAATGATTTCCATCGTAGATGTGATCTGTAGTTGCTTTAACATTTACAAAATAGGGAGATTGCCAATCTGTGTTTGTCAGTTGCATTCTACAAACATTTACATCAATGCTGTTTTTTGTGATAGCAATTGCAGCTTGTGGAAACACAGTGCCTAGGTTAAATAAATAAATCAAAATACATTAGGTAATCTTTTTAAATGTAGGGAAGGTAAAAAAAAGTAGTTATGTAAAAATTACACAATAATTCTTTTTCTTACCATTAGGACAAAAACTACTAGAATTGTCTGAAGTAGAAATATGTATATTGATTAGGCATGATTCAGAGCCTTGGCCTAGGTGTCTGCACAAAACATAGGGTGGAGCGGTAGCCTTGATTTTTATTATATCACTTGTTTGACCCTCATTTAGAGTGACATCTTTCCAATTGGAAATCTTTAACAAGAGTAAGATTATGTTTTAGAGACATTTTTAAATATTCAGTACTTAATTAAACTTTTCATTCAATGAAATAGATTTTCTTTATGTAATTTGCATAGGCCTACCTGTATTTCCACTTTATAGATATCAGAAAAGATCATTGGGCCTCTGTATTCCTCAGTTTGTCCTTGTTTATAAACACTTACAGCACATTGAATCTTGTTAATGATAAAAGAAAATTCATTAAAGATACTCAATATTTTTTCGTTTAGCATTATAAGACACATACCATTATTGTTGGCATTAAAATATAGTTTTTTTTTATTTTTTAAATAAGTTAAGCTACCAGTAATAAAAAAAAAAAAGAAGTAATTTCAACAAGTCAAACTAGTAGACATCTTTTCATGCCTTAAAACTTTAACAATGGCAGATTTTTACTTTACTGTTCTTTTGGAACAATAAAAGTATGCATACATTTTTAAACTGAGATATGTATATTATAATCAGTCCGTATCTGACATATTTAACAGAAGATATGATGGCAGATAGTTAATACAATATGCCAACTCTATTTAATGAAAACAATGATGATTAAGAATGTACTTACAGTATCATTATATTGGAGATTACTGCTAAAATGTCTAGCCAACATAACTGAGTTATCATTGTCTACAGTTTCATATTTCCATATTCCATTGACTGCCCAGATTACATCATATTTTACAAGAGGATCAGGTAGAGGAATGAACTCGCAGGTAAATGTATCATTATTTTTTGGTCCTCCAAAGACAGCATTAACTGATATGTTAGTAATTAGATCGTTTTGCCTTTCTGAAGATTCTAAAACAAAATTAAAACAAAAAAAGACGCACTAATTAATTAAAGAATATGTCAAGCAATTATTTTTCTTTAAAATAAGTCCTGCCTTAATTTTTTTTTTTGCTTCTATTGAATGTATCTGTAATTTTTAAATAAGCTGAAATATCACTACAAGCAAAAAAGTTACATTTTAAAGAATTAAAAAAAAAAAAGTATTGCATTTTGTAGATTCTAAACCATGAAACAATTTAATACTGCTTACCATTTAAACACTGTTGGACTTCATAAATCCAACCAGGAGCAGGCTTGCTTGATAAGTTGGCATTCTGTGTGACAATAATGCAAAGGCCTTTCCTATCAAAGAAGTTGACACCTGAACAGTTGGTGTAGCTTAAACATAAAGAGCGGCAGGCAGATATTGTCCATGTGTCATTAAAAACTTGAAGGTTCTTGCCAAAGAATACATCAGATTGATATTTCCACTGGATCTCTTGCCCTTTGCAATAATCTGTAAAAAAAGTTTGGTACAATAATAAATCATTCATAATATTCTATTTGCTGTTTGTATTTTTGAAAGAGCTAGTTTATTTTTTTTCTAATAGTTGAAAAGAGAAGAAATGTTTAGATAACCTTATATTAAAGGTTGTCATGGTATTTCCTAATAATGGCTAAAATAAAAATATCAATGTGATTTAATAGTATTATTACTTATGATACTGGCAAAATATAACCACTAATAAGTTAATAAATCAGAACTACACTAGTCAGGGTTGTTGATCAAGAGTTAAACTCTTTTCTTTGGGCATTGTAGGTAATGTACAATACCCTTACCTCCGCTAATAGCTATATTAACTGGTCAGGTAAACATTTAGTGAAATACTAGGAAATCCTCCAGACCTGAAGAAAATTTCAGACTTGACCAGATCACAAACCAGCACCATATTTTGCTTTATATAGATTTTTTATTTTGTAAAAATAAGTTTGACTAAGACTTAGACTCTAAATGTAATGAAACAATATATTAATATTCAATATAATATAAAAAATATACTAAAAAATTAAAACAATTTAATACTTACCATTACTGCAGTAAACATCATTATGAATGAATCCATTCATAGGCAACATGTAATCTGGATACAATTTGCTGTTATATTTAAAGAAATAACATTCTTTTGTCAAGAAATTATAGTCATATGATAGACATGGAAGATCTAAGCCAGCCAAGCATAAATTTCTGCATGAGTTTTCATCAGTTGCATTGACAACATGGTCATATAGGAAAGCTAAGGTTGCATTGGTTGAAACATTCCAAAGAATGTTAGAACCTAAACAAGAATCTGTAAAAAAAAAAAAAACAAAAAAAAAAACAAACTTATAATTTTATGCATTAAATAATATACTAATGTTTAATACTTTAAAAAAAAATGTGTTGATAAAATAAGAATATTACTTTAATAGTATATTATAGCCAACATATTTTAGAAATAAAAACACATTAAACTCAATATTTTCAAAATCTATATCTATGCAGGTTACCTATAATCCTAGACCAAACTTGGGCATTATTGGAAGCATTACAAAATAAAGTATGATTGTCAGGATTGCGGTCTAATTGGTTGTAACATTTTTCAGAAATATAGCATGTATTGGCCTGGGGATAAATGAAAACCAGTTAAATGTAACAATAAAATATAAATATTGTTGATATGATAGAAAACTGATAGTAAAATTTTATCTTTGAAAAAATACTGAGAAGTGGTGGACTGGTCATGTGCAGAGAAAGAAAGATAGAGACATCTGTAAGAAAGCTCTCTACTCGTCTTCAGTGGAAAAGAGAAAGAGTGGTCAGCCAAAAGCAATCTGGCAAGGAACGGCAAAACAGGCACTGATAAACAGGAGTTATCCCTTAGGAACATAAAGTGTTCTCTTGTTTGATTGAGAAAAGTAGAATGACGTTTTTAAAAGCCCTTTTTGGCAAAATCTCATAATATTTTTTTTTTAAAGCCTAAATAAATGTAACATTGGTGATATTCTTACTGGTTTCAAAATGTATATATTTACTTACCTTCTGTGAGCATTTTCCATCTGCTGAACACTGGAAACATGCAGGGTTGTATGAAATGAAAATCTGTGAATTGCTTACTTGTCCTCTAGAATTGTTGATACTAATGAGATAGTCACCTTGAGAAGGCAAAGTACAATAGACCTGACTTGCTGTTACATAATCAGTTCTAGGTGCAACATGGGTGACACCTGTAACTGAGAATCCGGTTTCATTCACCTAGTAAAAGAAATCAGTTGCCACATTTGTTTAGAGATATGATTGATTTTTAAAAATACAGAACTACCACATGCCAATGAAAAATTCTAATTAAATTGTTTAGGCCCAAATGACATTTTAAGATACACTGGATAAAAAATACACACAAATGAAACCAAATCAATTATAGACAATGAATTAAAAACAAACTCAAACTGAAATCTACTAATAGTGATCTAGCAATCTTATATAATACAATATTAAGTAAGTTTTTAGGATGTTGTGGCATGTTAGACATTATTAGGCAACAAAAGTTATCTCAGCTCTTCTTGTGTAGAAAAATCTAGACAATATTGGGAACATGATAGGAGCTAGGGACTCCTAAACTTAAGTTTATAGTTAATCACTTTTAAAAAAATTGTTATGTATTTCTTTTCAAGCTGCCTTGTCTATTTAGGGAAATGCACCAACTTTCCAAACCTTAGCTAATTGTCTGAAACTTTTCCAATCTGTATGAGCCTTGATATTATAAAATGTTTAGCACTTATGCAATTACCTGAATTTCCTGATAAATACAATTTAATGGATATTCATCAGAAAAGAAGTATCCAAATATGTTTAAGCTTAGACAATCTTCCACAAGGCGGTTACATAATGTTCTGTCAAGTCTATGTGTTGTAGGTATGATAGATGCATTTATAGAGCAATCAATGCCAGTCAATCCAGAATAGCAGGAACATGAGCCTAGATAAAAAAAATATTTTCAATGATTTCTGATTTAGTATTAAATATTAGCTGACAAAATATTTAATGTGTCTAAAAAATGCTAAAACATATAACTTTTTACACAAGAAACACACAAATATATCTAAATTATGTTTAAAGCATGAATGTCAGGGAGTGAACACCTATTACTAAACCTACATTTTAAAAATAAATATGGCCTGAACCCAGCATTAAAGAACATAGAATTTAGATACAATTGTTTAGACTAGAAATTGAAAAGAACTAGGATAACAAAAGCCAACTTTCAGTGGGCTTACAGGAAGATTCTAAATTTTAAAACTAATATCCTAAAACACTGCATTATTCCAGGAACTCTCCACTTGATAAGTCAGCATTTATTGTAAAACTGGGATTACTGATTCCATAGAGCCTTGGCATTGTATAATGCCTGGAAAACCCTAAAAAGCTCAATAACTCATATTGTATATGACTGGCAAGCTGGGTACAAATATTTAGTAGGCCCTATATGCTACACCAAATCCTCTTCTTTCCCATAGTGGGAGCTTATGACATAGTATGCCCTGATGGGAAATAGCCATTTTAGAAAAGTTATGTTAGAGATTGGTCACAAGTTATATAATAACACTGGTGTTAGAAAATATATACATTTCTTTAAAAGTCTGGTTTTACTCATTCATAAAATACATTACAGAGACAAAAGTAAAATGGCAACATCCTTATGTTAGTAGCGTGATAGATTAAATTTCTAGTGTAAAAATATAAGACGGCAAGAGACATTGTTTAATTTTAAAGTTTGCTGATTAGTTTTTAACAATGAACCACAGATGTATATTACAGGATGCTTACCTTTAATACACTTTCCTTGCAATGAACAACTATTTGCACACATAACATAAGCTTACCTTTAATACACTTTCCTTGCAATGAACAACTATCTGCACACATAACATAAGCTTACCTTTAATACACTTTCCTTGCAATGAACAACTATCTGCACACATAACATAAGCTTACCTTTAATACACTTTCCTTGCAATGAACAACTATCTGCACACATAACATAAGCTTACCTTTAATACACTTTCCTTGCAATGAACAACTATCTGCACACATAACATAAGCTTACCTTTAATACACTTTCCTTGCAATGAACAACTATCTGCACACATGACATCAAGTACAGCTGAGGGTAATGCTACTTGACCATAAGCTGCCTCACACCTTTCAACAAACACCTGAACAAGAGTTTTGCTCCAGCCTTTTAATCCTGAATACTGTAAATATAAAACAAATGTGTTACCTGTTGAGTTTTCACATTAAAATTGCTATGTTTTATTGCAAAATTATAAAATCTTAATTTTAGAAAAAAACATATCTATTCAAAAAAGGCTCATACCATTATGTCAGTAATACAGTTATTATAATCTGCTTCTTCTAGTAAGTTTAATGGACATTGGCCAAAGGCATTACTTGAGTTAACTTCCCGCTCACATTCATATTTTGCTGATGTGCTATTCCAAGCTCCTGAATCCTACATTTAATATTATTAGACAATAAATATCAGAACAGCATTTAAAAAAAATTCAAATCAAAGTTCTATCTATAAAAAAATATGATAAAAAAAATTCTTTTAGAATATGCCACCTAATGAAATAAGCCAAGCATGTAGTATACCTGTTAGGTTTGTATACTTACAGTCTTTGATTTATTAGCCTGTAAATAAGTAAATTCTGCTGAGGTATCTGCATCTACACAATTGCCAGGTATCTCTGCTCTCTCAATTAGAAATTCAGTGATATCCTCATCTAGACAATAAAAAGTAGGCTATATGTCAACTTATAATGAGATTTTTGTTTACCTTTAGACTCTAGTAAATACTAAACAGCATTAAGAAAATATTATTTACATTCTGAATATTTTTGACATAATTACTAGGGCTTGATTTACTGTTAAGAAAATTATACATATTTTTTTCAGAGGATTTCAACTTATAGTTTGGTAACATCAGCAATGTTACAAAAACAACAACAGTAAATTATTAAATTTTAATAAATTATTGAAATCATACAGTCAGCCTGCCATCAATATAAAATTTACTTGTTTTTGCTATGATTTACCAAAGAAACCAATATAATCATTTTGAATCATAAATATAAAATATTTCTATAGATGCGGCTATATAAATACTCTATAAATCTATTTTTTATTACCAAATATTCAGGACAGCCACTTTTTTTTTTTGTAATCAGGCTTATCTTATAAGTTTACAGACGTTCCTTCTAGATAGAATATTACGTCCACTATGCCCAAAACTACTGTAGGGCAGCAGGGATCGGTCAGCGGCAAGGATAGAACCAGCGACATGTTGGTTGACAGTCCGGTGAACTAACCACAGGACCAGCAGGCACAAGATGAATATGACTTTTTAAATTAATGAATATTATATACTGTTTACAAAGAGAAAATTAGTCCTGGTGGTACCTTGATAATATTCTGGCATCATGTCACAGGTAAGGTATGCATCAAATGTCTGCCAGATGTTCACTTTCTCAATTAAGCACTGAGATAAACTGTTGTTTGTCAAAGATGTTGAAGACGATCCGTCAGGACATCTACCATTGTAATAGCTTTTACCGCTACCATTTATTCTGTAAATATTGTACATGCTTATTTTACACAACTCTGAAGTAATTATAAGCTGAAGTTAAACATATTTGCTCAAGTAAACTTGATTTGCAGCCACTTGCAGGATTTCACTATATCAAGTTTAGCCATTCACTATGAGATTTTTTACATCTAAGTTTTTTCTCAACATGAGTAGTTAATTGAGCCCTAATTTTAGTAATGTATAGGCCTACAATTAAATAGATGCCGTAGTTTAGTTTTGAGCGTGTTAGTTGAGTTACATGATGTGTATAGCGCATGCCTAATGTTCGATCTCTTAATTTTGTCAAGCTTAATATGGTCTGCACTAACTCTTGATGTTAGCTTTGCTTTTGAGTATGTCAGACAAGTAACACAAAGGCTGATATATATGACTATGAGTAAGAAAATTTGCATTAGAACAGTAGTAGGCTAGAGAGGAAAATGAAAGTGAAGTATTAAAATTATATGGTCTAGTGATATTGAACTGTAGAGTGAAAGTGACTAGAATCTGGCTAAGACATGCCTACTAGGCGTAAATGGCTAAAAAAATAAATAAATAGACATTTTCCTCCCTACCATTTCAGTTTGAGCATATCTGAGGCAAATAATCTCCATTTCTCTGTTTTATATTTAAGAAACTTTAACTACCTGCTAGTTAAGCATTTATAAGAGCAAAGTATAATATAGGCTCTATCTTAATATCTTATCTTATACATTACAGATGCTCTTTCTATAAGAGTATAGTCTTGCATTTTGATTAATGTTTTAAATGATGATAAGTTACTGGTTTTCCTGGTTTGTTCAGGCAACCCATTCCACGCCCTGAATGCCACTCGGGAAGAAATAGTACTTATATGTATTATTTGTTCTCACATTAAGGATAAGGAAAGTGTTTTTGTCTTTATATGTTTATCTGAGCTTTGCAACAGGTTGTTATAATTGGGTTGTATTATTAGATTGTATAATTTGTATAATAAAGAAAGACAGTAGGCTATAGGGCTATAGGCCTAAACATCTTGGTCTCAGGGGTGGGAGGTGGTAGGCCTATTAGAGTATTAAGTTTAAGATTAAAGACAATTTAAGTTTATATTTTTCTCCCTTTTTGCATTGACATTGAAGTCAGTAAACTAACTTGGTAATAATGAACCCTTACAAATTTATTTAGGCCTACATGCTTGTGTGTGTAGGCCTAATTTGTTTTTGTAAAACACATTATAACTTGAGTAAATAAAGTTGATAATTATTTATTATGTAAACCATTCCTCAACTCCCTCTATATATCTATAACAATAGGCCTATATAATCTTATAACCATGACCATACATATATTCAATTGAAATCAAATCATCAAATGCAAACATAAACATGAAAAAAAAGGTAGGCCCGTAGGCCTACATTTTAAACAATTTTTTGAAAAAAAAAACACACCAAAATACAATTTATTTAAAAAGTGGACCGCTATGTTGAAACTAATATATAATAGTTCGAGTACTATTAACTATTAGGCTACAATATAATTCAATATATTACAATATTATAATGCCCTAAAATATACGGTTAGGCCTATACTAATTAATAAGTGTAGGCCTATATAATATAGTAGGCCTATACCTATATAGTATAGTATAGTCAATATAGTGTATGCACTGTAGTCTGTAGATATTTCATATATTATAGAATTTAATAGAGCCTATATAAACTTAATCCTATATTATATATACTATATAGGGTAGGCCTATTAATTATAATTAATTATATAAGCTAAATCCTAAATAAATTAAAAAAAAATTAATAAAATAGGTCTATCACATTCACAGCAATATTATCATCATAATCATAATCATTCATTGTTATCATATTATGATCATAAATCATATGAATATATGTTATGACATTGACTATTGACTGCCAATTAATTATTCAAATGGTCTCCTACTCCAACTCGTAGGCCTATACGCCTATAGGCCTACTTAATTTAAATCAAAAGTTTGTCGTCTGCTAATAATTTGTAAACAAACAAAAAAAAACGAAGTAGGGCCTACCTATATTATAATAAATAGTCTATGCCTATAGGCCTACACTAAAAAAAATATTAAAAAATAGGTCTGTCACAGCATTGACTTGGTGTGTCTAGGTCTAGTGTGTCGTCGCTGCTATTAATTTGTAGGGCCTAAATAAAAAACACCGAACGAAAAATGAAAATGACAAAGTGACAAAGATAGGCGAAGTATTAGTAGAGTAGCTTAGAATCAGTAGGCGTATATTATAGCCTAAATAAGCTTATAATAATAGTGACTAACCTCCAACTATTAATATCATTGTCATTGGCACTGTTATTTGCAGAATCATGTCCAAAAGATCCACAAAGTCCTGTATAATATGGCAAATATTACTACTGCTTTTAAAATAAATTAAGCCTAACATTATATATATATATATATATATATATAATATATAGCATACATATAGTAGACCATATAATATAAGCTAATATATATATTAGCCTAATAATAAGCAGATATTAATTATAGTTCCTAAATTTAAATGTGACCAGCAGTCTGGCGTTAAGACATTGCCTTTTTTTGTAGCACTAGACCTAGGCCTATGCCAAATTTAGGCCGATTGCTTATTTTTTTTAATCAAAGAATAAAACAGGTATAGACATAATAATATATGATAAAGGCCTATAAGCCTAACAATAGCCTGATAAGCTATATATTCCCTAAATAGGGCACTATGTAGGCTTCCTTTGGTAGCAGGACACCAGGGCCAAGATTTATATAACAGCGACTGAATTGAGACCAGTGCCCTCACATAAAGGGGGGCAGGGGGGGCATATGCCCGGGAGCGGCACTTCCAGGGAGGCGGCAAAATTATGTAGTCTAACTATAGCAAATATAGCACTAAACAAGCAGTTAGGCCTATATGCAAGGGGGCGGCGCTGAAACTTTTGCCCTGGGGCGCCACATAAGCTTGTAGCCTAATAAGACACTGCTTGAGACCATTGCACCATGGGGATCAGACAAATTTAAAAGCAAAGAAAATCAAAGCCTCAAGAAATGGATTTAGTCAATATACAAAAAATCATTTAAAGAAACGAATGTGACTAATTTAAAAATATCTCAAAGATAGAAATTTAATTTTAAAAAATTACAATCCAAAACGAGCTGTAAAAAAAAAAGAAACAATAACTAACCAGTAGTTGAGTTAATATCAGCCAAACTTGGATAAATCCATACATTCATAGAATCTTTTAGCGTTTTCTGTGCAACTATTCGGCCACCAGTTGGTAATATAACCTATAAACAACGGCAAAAACAAACAAGAAATAAATAAAATTATTATTTTAGGCAATTTAATTAGTCTATGATTAGAAGTAACACAAAAGTTTGAAAGTATTTTTAATAAAACAGAAAGAAATAGGCATACGCTAAATCATAACTCATTTTAAGTATAAAAGTATGAAACTTTTTTTTCAAAGAGACCTGTATAGGCCCTAATCTAGTTAAGATTGAATGTTGGTTGATTTGTATGTTTTTATGAAGACTGATTTTTCGGTTTAGGCCTAGTAAGCTTATAAGGGGGTAATTATGTTTTAAATAGGTTCTATATATTACTACTGTATTACATCAAATTGTCTGCCTCCATCATAACGCCTGACATAAAACATGTCCGACGACGTGTTCCCTCTATACAATTTCGGTTCAAGCTCTTCTCCTGGCTGACATCCTTTCAGAAGTACCACATCGTCGCGGATTCTGACAGCAACAGCACATGTGCAACGGATTCCACTGGTGTTATTGGCTGCACAGTCTCTGCTATAAATGCGGACCTTAGCAAGCATAGGAATAATAGACATTGTATTGAAAACATGGTGCTAACGAAAAGGCGTATCTACATGCTAACAAATACATCTTGCGATATGATTGTAATGTTCATCAAAGGAGAGCATGGGAATATAGTAGGTACATTTATGACGCAATAATCTTCTGTATGGAAGGAGCGTCTGTAACATAGCATATAAGATACAATAAGACGGGGTTGCTGCGTCCGTTGCTTCCTCCCCACCGGGACCTCGCGGTAGAGCAATGACTCACGGACCCGCAGCGGGAGCATGCGCTTTTCTGCCGGTGTAGGCCTATTCCTAAATGACCGTATAGGCGGTTTATACACTTCGCCAGTCTTTGAGGCCCAGGGTTACAGAAGTGCCACACTTAACCAGCTTCTATTATACTAAAACGGACTTAAAATTTGCGTAGGCTACATTAATTTTTTGTCCTTTTTGAAATAGGGCTTTGTATAGTCCAGGGGTCGGGAACCTATGGCTCGCGAGCCAGATGTGTCTCTATTGATGGCTGCATCTGGCTCGCAGACAAATGTTCGATTATAAAACAAAAATGTTTCTTTAGACTCCTTTGATCTACATACTAATTGCATATCAATATTTCATTCTACAAATGAGCTAAAGTCTACTGCAGCTCAGCATCAGAAGGGGTAAAGGAGATAAACTCCGCTGATCTTAAAGACAGAAAAATAGCAACTCTGCACACATTTACTTGATTTTTAGTTTTAAACATAGCTCTCACAGAATTACTTTTCAAAATATGTGGTGTCCATGGCTCTCTCAGGCAAAAAGGTTCCCGACCCCTGGTATAGTCATATATTTGAAACTTGTATAAGGTCTACGGTCTGTGGTACGATTTATAAATATTACCAGTATTGCATGCATAATATAATAGCCAAATGTTATTAAGAAATGAAATTCTTTTAAAAGACCATGATTTTACCTCATACGGATACATTGTATGCTTGTATAGTACAAATTCTCCATTCTCTTTGTTTTCAATTCGACTGTAAGGATGAAAATCATAAAAAATGTCCAATCAATACATAACTTCACAAATGAGGTGGGGTGTGTGCTTGATTATGTGGGTGTTTGTGTGTTTGTGTACTTATTTTGGTTTCAAATATTTTTGTCACTTTATCAAGCTCACCTGCCCTGAAACGTCCTTAAGTGAGAGATACCTGTGGACTCACACACAGCAGTCTGCTCTAAAAAAGTGGCATTGACCTGTTAAAAGATTATATTAAAGTTATTTATAAAACGCCATAATCTCAAATCTATTTATGTTTTAATACATTTAAATACACTTAAATTATGCATTAGTGTTTGTGTGTATGTGAATGTGTGTGTGTGTGTGTGTGAGAGAGAGAGAGAGAGAGAGAGAGAGAGACATTGACAGCAGTATGTGAGAGAGCGGCAGAAAGGATGAGCTTGTCAACAAGTATTGAAAGTTAATATATTTGTAATTGTCAAGAGTAAAAACACTAGATCTAAACAGTTAAAAAAATAATGACCCAGCTTTGCAAAAAATTACTTGAACGTATGCAATGTATTTCGATCAGTGAAAATTATCTTATTTATAGTTATGAATTATTTATGTTGCGGCATCTTTAGTATGTTGCTTAAACAGTATGTTAAAAGTATGTCAATCAAATGGCCTATATTATTCGTTCTTACTTCAATAGTCTTGTTGTATCTGTGTATAGAAGAGTCCAACATAGCTTCAATGATCATTGTACTGTGATAAAATCCTTTCAGGTGCACCCCAGAGTTTAACATGACAGCTATGGATTGTTCCTTGTTCCAGTTACTATCTGTCAGTTTGATCTCACAGTTCACTGCATCGTTCCCATTAGCTGACACATTGTTAGAGAACAATAAGTGAGGAAGAATAAGTTTATTCTCTTCTTGGCATCTGAAAACAAACGTGCACATCAGAGTTAGATCATCAAACAAAAGCACTAGAAATACTGCAGTCTTATTGTCAATTTATTGAGTAAAACTGCTGGATGGGGATATGGTAGAAAACAAAACGGTCCGGTTTACTATTACTAAAGAAAACACCAACGTATTAAGTGATAACACATTAAAAAAATGTTTCCTGCCCCCACCCCGGGCTAGCTCTGTTATCTCTGCCGTAGCTTAAGTACATTCTATGACTGATGCATTAGCAATCGTAATTCTCAACAAGTGCAAATAGTTTGAAAAAGCATATAAATTTCATTTATTTTATAGAGCAAATACTTACTACCAACATACTTTACTCTAGTCAGGTCACATTCTAACTCCCATATATATCTTTATGCTTTTAAAAACACATTTGTCATTGTCAAAACAGTAGCCTAGGCATAGGCCTATGCACTTCTAGTATTCCTAAATAGCATAGTAGATCCATAGCTTCATTTTGTCTGGTCTTTAGAAACAAACTGAAAGGCTTATTGCGAATAGGCTACATAATAAGCCTACTGTATTTTTATTCTCATCATTAAAAAAAAAACTTTTTGGGAAAAGCTGAAGGATTTATTTTATGTTGTTTGTTTGTTTGTTGTTTTTTTGTTGCTGTTTTTGCAATTTTTAAAAAATCAACACATCCTAATCTGAGAGAGTCATTGATTGTTATATTAAAGACACGCCCGCTACATTAAAAAGTTATCCTTAAATTCTCGAAAGACGTTAATATAACTGGTACGAAAACCACCAATGACTTCAATTAGACTCAGCTCACATGGTAGCATTATCGTCATTTGAAGAAGCTTGAATTGTGATTTGACAATCGAGACTCTGGCCGGCTGCAGCACACAGAAGATAAGGTGGTGCAGTTGAACGGAACGTTACAGACTTCGTCTGACGCTCGCTGAGAACTAGAGATCCGGCATTGGTGATCTGAAAGAAATAACAAAGACATCAGTAAGAACATTGACACATTTTGTTTTGATTATAGTCTAGACTCTATATTTTGTGACGCAATTTGTTTTGATTATAATCTATATTTTGTGACGCACATTTTTTTAATAGTATTTCCAGTTCTGTGGCCAATGTACGTTTTCCTTCAAAATGACGACAGTGAATGTTATTGTCAGTGTTTGAGTCAAACACTGTCTTAATAACATTGTATATATAATATGGCATTTTAATAATTCTAAAAATATTGTAAAAAAATAAAAACCGACAGAGCTAAACCAGTGTTCAAATCTTAATTTTGTACAACCTGAAGCTCACAAAGCTGATTATAGAAAAGTAACCTTCTACGATTCTAATCAGTGATCTAAAAAAGGAAAGCAGCTTTAGGTCTATATCATACTGACTAATCTCAAGTCACGATATATGCAAGTCACTTTAATACTTTTCTTTTTAAGGAGACGAGTATCAAAACAAGTTTCCACAGAGCACACAGACTAATGAAGTCAAATCTTTAAGGAAATTACTGATAAGAACCATTGTATATATTTAATATCATCTGAAATATGTCTTGCGAGACTAAAAATTAATCGTAAAAAAAAGTATCATCTTTTCAGATATTTTAAATTGGTTATGTAAGGCTACTGTTCTAAAAAAACATTGTATTTTTAGTACGGTAACAAAGCTTTGCGAACAGACTAATGATATTGTAATCTCGTAGACACAATCCACACACATCATGTTAAATCTATTTAGCAATTATAAGTATTTTTAATATAGGCCTAATAATGGTCAAATTGTCTATCCATGCTATTAACATTTTTTGCTTGCTCGGTGCACTTCTTTATTGGCTACTTAGGTCTAATGATTAAATGACTGCAGTAAAAAAAAAAAAAACAACTTTTTTCTCTCGTGCAGAAGAAAATAAGACAATGCACCTACAAGGGTTCAAAAACGTAGGCCTATTTTACGATAATATTCAAGATTTCTGAAGATGAAATACACAAGGATCTACCCATTTATTATCTCACTGAACAATGATATGAGCATATAATGTGAAGCATTTAGTAAACACCTCAATCTCAATGAACCCTTTCATTAAGCCCCCAAAGTTATTCTCGATTAATAACTAAGTGAGCTAGTTAGTGAACTACTAGGTGAACCAAAAGGAATTGCTTAATGAACCACTCAATGAACCACCAAGTGAACCACTTAAACCATAAACCACCAAACAAATTAATCAGCGAACCAATTAGTGAACCCCTCAATAAACCACTAAATAAAACCTGCCGGTTAGCTCCTCAGTGAACTACCCAATGAACTTCTTAGTGAATTACTAGTCAACTACTTAATGAACCCAAATAAGTCCTCCAGTGAACCCGCGAACCACTCAGTGAAATAAGTGAACCATCGGTAAGCTTCTCAGTTATGGTACGTGAACATTGGGCTACACGCATAATATATTGCACTATGTGAGCGCGCGTGTGTGTGTGTGTATGAATTCTAATCTCACCTCGATATCAGGAATGTATGTCTTACTCCACAATCCCTTGGAATAGGTGGCGTTGGAGTCACAGAACTCCTGGTAGCATACTCGTACAAAGCATTGGTGCTGAAACATTCCACATGGTATCATTACAGGGTATATAGAGGACAAAAACATTTTTATTTCATTATACAAAATAACTGAAAATAAAAGGGCAAGTAAGTCATGCAAATCGACGTTAGAAATTAACGTGAAGTAACGTAAAGTTAGGGCTTCACACATATTTATACAGTCTATACATAATAAGGAATGAGGACACCAGTCTATAACGCACTGTCGTTACTACGTCTAAGATTGAATAAAATGAAAATGAATGGGGATACACAGCTTCTAATACTTATTATTATGTTGCCTTAACAATGGGGCTATTCGCATACTGAAATAGTTAATTGCTCTAGTAGGCCTATTTTCTAACATCCATTTTTCTAAATTCAGTTGTCACTATCTCTCTGCACCCCTTCTCCCCTCTTACCCATCTCTCTCTCTCTCTCTCTCTCTTTATCTATCTATTTATCTATGTATATATACTTCAGTCTATCTACTTATATTCCAAGGGGTCTGCGCATAGAACAGTCACCAACGGGATATGCGCTATATAAGCACCGTTATTATTTATTTATTTACTTGAATTAAACAAGTAGGGATAGAACATGTATTTAATACAAAGGCGTACTAAAGTTTTTATTTTCGCTCCAACATTTACCTGTTGTATATTGGTATTCCACCCTCCTACCATTTGAAAAAAAAACACAACTAATTAACTTAAAAAAAACACAACAACATACGAACGACAACGTTTATCAACACCGTCCTTATTATAATCCCCCTTGATCACCCATTTATACAGAAGTCCTGCCCCTTGAACAATTTAATTAAAACACCTGAGAGTAATTTATCTACCTCAAGAAATAATATCTTTTATGCCCAATAGTATTGCAGTGTAGAGCCCTCACAATGAAGTATTTTAAAGCCCACTTAAAGTGTATTTGTACAGGTACAAAACTGTGCGAGGCACTGAGAACGGCTGAGAGACGGGAGGAATGAAGGAGGCTGGTGTACATGTCATCTGTGGCGCCCCAACGGTCCAACAGACTACGGGATATGTGGGATGTAGGTAGGAAAGTGTATTTGACAAAGGCTAGCCTATTTTAGTCGACGTTTTTTTTTTTCTGGCTACGACGTTTTTAACTTTTCAACATAACACAGTAAGTAAATTCTAACAGAAATACAACACAGCAATTTGATAAAATACTCTGATAGACTCAAAGGTAAAAACACTTTTTTTATAACGAACGCAAGGACCAATTCATATAATATCCTCTTAGGACTACTTCCATATTGGCATTTGGGCATGTAATGGGTTGCCCGAACTAAGTGGTAAAAAAAAAATGATACATATCATTTAAACTCTTTTAAAAATGCAATAATCTTCTGTATAGAAGGAGCATCTTTAACGTATAAGTTGTCACTAGTATTATTGTAATCTTCTGTATAGAAGGAGCATCTTTAACGTATAAGTTGTCACTATTATTATTGTATGTCTGCATTGTGAGGCAAGACGGCCAGTTGTGTCAGCCCGAAAATATGTTTTTCTCTAAGTAGCAATATTAAAATTGTGGGCTTTGCCCGTTCTCTACGAGCAAATACACCGGACAAATGAGTACACATAAATATGTACACATAAATGTGTACTCTGGACAATGACAATATGATAGTGCAAGCTACTTAGCTACCTTTTGAAGAGATGAAAAGTTGTCGGTAGTCACGTTGAGGTAAGACGTAACGCGCTCATTGGTTAGCTTGTCTTCCCAAATCTTCCCAGAGTCTCTGTACCACGTGACCAAGTAATCGATGGCGTAGAACGATTGGCTTGCTACACTGCATTGTAGTCGGAAGTCGTCCCTTGTGCTTACTGGATCAAAACTTAATTTAGGCTCGTTGACGTCTGGAGGTGGAATGTCTTTATGCGGAAAGAATCAAATGTAAATTTGATACATACAATTAATTTGATAAATATTTAATGCAAAATTACAGTTGAAAATTCAAATTAGTTCATCTCCGTCTTTTGCTTTCTTGCTCAATCTCAAAGTAATTTTGATTATTTGTTCTACCCCCCCCCTCTCTCTCTCTCTCTTCTTTTCTCCCATGCCCTCTCTCTTCCAACTCTTTATTTATCTTCCAATCTCTCCCCTCTTCCTTTCGCTCTTTCTATTACATTTATTACGTAATTTTAATTTATGAGTAGACCGCTCTCTTGCGTTGGAAATGGAGATGCGGCCTAAAATGTAAAACATCAGAAGCTCATGTAGTCAGTGAAATGATGACATAACAGAGACTACCAAGGCATCACCCACAACAGCGATTCAACATACATACATACTTTCTTACTTATAGGTTGGGTCAGTTAATGCTACATTTATTTGATTTTTTAAATACTTGTTTTATATCATCAGTTAGCTTTGTCTCCTAGCCTAGAGTAATGTCCGTGTTCTTAGTTGTATGTTAAAAGCGCTCTGAGCTTACATTATGTTTGTTGGCAGCGCTATACACATATTATTATTATTATCATTATATTTCTTAAATGTTATATATCTATTTTGTTTCTAAGAAAGGGTACTTTAATTCGGTATTTGAGAATGAATTCAAGAAATAAAAAACGCTGACACGCTAGTATAAATTGTACCTTGTAAAAGAAGTTTGGAAAAAACAAAAGTATAGATGTAAGATATCGACATATTTAATCCTAAGATCAAGATGTTAAGTTGATACAGAGGCTTTTAATCAGTAGGCCTATATTTTCTTACCAACAGGGCATCCTCTAATGTCAAGACGAAAGCAGGGTTTTTCAGTGAAGTTGACCACAACTATTCTGATTCGTCTGCTTAAAACTGGAATGGATAACTTCCACTCGAATTGCCCATTCGTGTACGGAGCTTGGATAACCTGTAAAATGTATTGCTTATATGACAACGGTTTCGATACATTGATTTTTTTGTCATGTGTTCGTTACATTTTATATCCCTTTGTGGTCAGTCATATAATTTAACACAGGACTAATGAGTATGTCTGGGACAGAATATCCTTAATTGCGGGCCCTCAGGTAACTATTATGACAACAATCAAACTGAAATGGTTCGGTCATGTGTTGCAGCATAATAACTTGCCAAAGAACGGTCTCCAAGGCACTATAGAAGATGGACGTCGGAGAGGTCGTCAGCGAAAAGCTGGTTCGACAATATAAAAGATTGGGATAAAGCTGCATGTAACTGAACTATCGACAGCCGCTCAAGATAGGCAAAATAATGGAGAAAGATGACTGCTGAGGAGTCCATTCTCTCCCCTCAACGACCATAATGGTCAAGGGTTAGATGATGATAATGATATAATGTAATGACTTGGGTCTAATATCTTTAATGATCTTAAAACAAAAAAAGGGCATTCAGGTGTATTACAATACTGTACACATGACACGTGTGTCTTTAATGTAGTGCAGCGTACTCGCCCCTGTAACGGCTTGATCTAGGGGTATGGTTAGTAGATTACTTCTTATTGATTCTCAAGCCAAACACATAGCTTTTCAATGAACAAAAACTCTTTAATTCAGTAAAAACATGTACAAAACAACTGGAACACAACTGCACAGCACGACGACTTAAAAAGTAAGCAAACACACCCGTGTCCACTCGTGACACGTTTACACATTAGCCAGTCACTGGCCTTAACCAATGAACGTAGAGGTCAGCTATAAGGGATAGCTGGGGTAAAGAGGGCAAGGTTCGTAACACCCTATTATCCGGGGATAAAAAAAAATATTTTTGTTAATCTTAAACTAAATATTTTTTTTTTTTTTTATACAAATATCTCAAGGTACAGGAACAAAAGTATGTGACAATAATAGGGGTAAAACTTATGAGAACATAAGGAAGAAAGTGTGACATTATTAATTAAACACAGCAGTGTAAATATAACGCACAACACTGACAACAGCATAATAGTAAAATTAACTTAATAAAAAGAGAAAAACTCAACTTAACATAAACCATTTAGGTCAAAATAAAAGGGGCATAACTTTAGAAGTTATCAGTATTCTCCCTTGTCATTGTACAATAATAAACTCGGTGAAGCGTGAAAAACAATTTTTTTTTTATACACACTCAAAATGACCGAGGTCAAAACAAAATGGGAAAAAATTAAAATACAGTAATACATTATTCAGATTAACTCTGGCAAGACAAGAAATATCATAGCTTAAGTCTAGACAGAAAACAACAATCTCATTCTTCATTGAAAAATCAATATAATGCAATAATTTTCATTATTTTAAAGTTAACTCAACCCACGTCCATTTAACTCTGAACTAGACATCTTTTGTCATGGTCAATAACTTCATAACAATAAAAACGACAATCAACTCAACCGACAATCAACTCAACCGACAATCAACTCAACCGACAATCAACTCAACCGCGGCGACACTTCCCGTATTGAAATTAAATTTCTTTCCATTCATAAAAATCATACTATCTCTGTAGCATAAGTTTTCCACTGTTCACTAGTGTATGCTTGACCCAATTACGGTCTCAGCTCTAGGACAGTTTAATTTTCAATTTCAAGCCTGCTGGCCGTCTTTCTAACTACACATTAGATAACTGGTGACCCTAATTCCTAGAATCAAACAATACTCTCCTTCTCTCTCTCACGTTTTTTCCCTATCTCTCTATCAGTATCATTCTACTCTCTCTTTCTAATGCAAATTAACCACATCACCTCTTAAGGTAAAAAAAATCTCTACGCGACAATAAGTTGCGACAATTAATGAGCATTATAGATTTAATAAACTTACGACTATAATTATAGTATAACATCAAATTACATTAATGTAGGTTAAATTTAAGAAATTAAACTTTGTAAGTGACAGAATGAAGCTAGTTTATAGAAAATTCATTTATAAATACAATTTCTATGATATCAGTGACATTTTCCTAATTGCGTCATCAATTTCTCTGCACACTCTTTTTGTATACAACATAAATTCTTAGTTTAAACATTTCATCTTCATTAAGATATGAATATTATTCAAAATACTAGTCAATTTACTTAATCAACCAACAAAAAAATAAAAAATGAAAATGAGCATCCAACACCAACAAAATCTTGATATCAATTAATAAGTAATTACATCTTATAGACTTTAGAAAAACTTAATAATTCTTTGGTAGCAGAAATAGCATTATGTTTTTTTTTTCCAAACACAAGTTAACATAAGACAAATATGTGTAAGTGCTCAAGGTCTACCAATTTCCTTGTCATCAATACAGTTCACAATACAGTTTTAGTTACTGCATTTAGTTTGCGGTAATCAGTACAAAGCGGGCTGATTTATCTGCTTTTGGAACTATGAGACATGGTGAACTCCAATAGCTACAGCTTTGGGTGACGATATCATTATCTAACATGTATTGGATCTTTTTCTGAATAATAGCTAACTGGTTAGGGTTAACTCTATACAGGAGTTGTTTTATGAGAGAAACATTCTCATTCAAAATGACATCATGTTCTATCAAGTGTGTTCTAGTGGGAACATCATTGAATAACATAGGGTATTCTAGAATAATGGACTTGATGACATTGCTCTCTGACATTTTTAAATGTTTAAGTTTTTCATCAATGTTCTCAAGCACAGTGGAGTGTTTTAGTTTACACCCACTAAATCTATGGTCAATTTCACAGTGTTGTTCGTCAGGCTCAACAACAAAAGGTGACATGGGGTGAGTTGGAGGGGAATAGTTACCTTCTACCATTTCCCTACCCTCATAAGGTTTGATCATGTAGTTGACCTCACTGACCTTTGAATCTACTTCGTATGGACCGAAGTATTTAGCAGAAAGGGGGTGAGTGTTGGTGGGGAGAAATAACAACACTCTTTCCCCTGGCGCAAATGTGCGAACTCGTGATTTTTGATCAAAAACAGTTTTCATTTTGCGCTGGGCTTGTTTTACATTGTCTCTAGCACATACAAAAGAATTGAGCAAACGATTTTTAGACTTATCTACACAGTCAATGAGTCCTCTTTTCTCGGTTTGTTCATCTGTCCAGGCTTCTTTAAGCAGTTTTAAGGGACCTCTGACGGTGTGTTCAGGGCCCAAGGACTCTTGTATCGCTTCACGGGCAGCAAAGAGCACATATGGCACTCCTTTGTCCCAATCTTTCTGATGGTCATGGCAATAAGTTTTTAACATCGTCTTTAATGTTTGGTGGAAACGCTCTAGCGCTCCCTGGCTTTCTGGGTGGTATGCCGTTGACATTCCATGTTGTATCTTCAATCGATCTAGAACTTGTTGAAAAAGTTTGGAAGTAAAGTTGGTTCCTTGGTCGGTTTGCACCGATTTGGGTAGACCATACCGGGTGAAAAACTCGGTTAACGCCTCTGCTATTTTCTCTGCGTTGATACTGCGAAGGGGCACCGATTCTGGATACCTAGTTGCGGTACACATCATAGTCAGCAAGTATTTGTGACCTGATTTAGATTTGGGAAGGGGTCCCACGCAGTCGAGGATAATATGCGAGAAAGGTTCGCCAAAAGCAGGGATGGGCTGTAGTGGTGCAACTGGTACTGTCTTGTTCAGCTTGCCTATGAGTTGACATGATTCGCACGATTTACAGTAGGCGGTGACGTCTCGTTTCAACCCATGCCAATAAAAGTGGGTCAATATGCGTTGATATGTTTGGTTTATCCCCAAATGACCTGAAAAGGGCGAGTCATGCGCTACCTCAATAATGTCCTCTCGGTACCTCACCGGAACCACTATTTGCTCCACCACTCTATCCTCCGGCGCCGCATCTCGAGGTCTCCAACTCCTCATCTGCATTCCACCACGTACAAAATATTGCACAGGGCCATCTCTGACGTCAGACTCAGCCACAACACTCTCACGCAGCTTCTCCAGCTCTGTGTCTTTCTGTTGTTCTTGGATTAGTTGCTGCCTGGGAGATAACTTATCTCCTCCGCTGTCTACAGGTGGTTCTACCAACCTGGAAAAGAAGGTAGCTTCCAAGTCGTTTTCGATCCGAGTATTGTCATTTTTGGCTGGTCCTCCAGGCGTCTTGTCCCTATTGTCTTGTTGATTCATGCCTCGGGTGATGGCATAAATAGGGTACAGTTCAGTATCTTCTACTTCTGTATTGTTGACTTCAGGAGTATGAGTCACAATCAGTTCAGGCTTTACACAGCCTTTTGCTAAGTCATTTCCAATTATGACAGATATTCCGTCAAATGGAAGTGTAGGTTTATCTCCTACAATCACTGGACCGGAAATAAGTTCGGACTTAAGATGAATGCGTTGAAGCAGATCTTCCACATGTCCCATCTCAGTGCCTTTGATTAGTAACTTTTGTCCAGTATATGTTTGTTCAGAGAGTGATAATTTACCCTCTAGACTCAGGGACATAGTTTCACCGGTATCCTTTAGGATTTTAACTGGTTTTTGTAGCTTAGTTTTATCTTCAGATGTAAATGGCGAAAATTCGTCAAGAGTTGAAGTTTCTATCTTCTCTTCAAATGAAGTTTCTATCTTCTTTTCAAATGAAGTTTCTATCTTCTTATCAAATGAAGTTTCTATCTTCTTATCAGCACACTGGTTTACATTAACATGTTCTACCTTTGTTGTGCTTTCTCTATTATCTGAGATCGATATGCAGCCTTTAGATATAAAAGGTGACATTTCTTTCATTGAAGAACTTTCTGAGTTATTTTTCTTTCTTTCATCAGCACACTGGATAACCTTGCACGTTTCTACCTTTGTATTAGGCTGACGACAGTAGGCTTCCATTTCGTGTTCTGTTTGCTGTGAATCTTTTATGTCGCCTTTAGTTATATAAGGTGACAATTGTTTCATTGGTGAACTTTCTGATTTACTTTCCTTTCCTTCATCAGCACACTGGATAACCTTACACGTTTCTACCTTTGTATTAGGCTGACGATAGTAGGCTTCCATCACGTGTTCTATTTGCTGTGAATCTTTTCTTTTTTCCAGAAACCAACAGTCTTCTAGTGTGTGACCTAGTTTATCACAGTTCTTACACACAGGCTTTGGCTTTGGCTGACCTTCAATCATATCATAAGCTCCCATTTTATGTTCTGAGTGCTTTGAAACTTTCTTTTTCAGAAACCAACAATCTTTTCGTGCGTGACCGATTTTATTACAATTTTGACACGCAGGCTGTAGTGTTATACTTTCACTTATCTCAGAAGCTCCGATTTCTTTGTTTGGTTGTTTTAAACCTTTCTTGTTTGTTAACCAGCAGTCTCCTCGTGCGTGACCTACTTTTTTACAATGTTGACACACGATTTGTTGAGATGTCTCAGTGAGTTTTTTCTGCTGGGTAATTAGGTCGTCGGCGTTCTCTATTGTGGGTTTTCTAAACATCTCTCTATGACTTTTTGGTACAGATCCGTATCTTCTAATGATGGCCTCTTTGATATATTGATAATCATCAAACTCTTCATCTTTCAATAAAACTATGACCTCTCGTGCTTTGCGGTTAGCGACTTTAGTGAGTCCTTGTCTGACGAGTACAGCCCACTTTTCTTTTGGGAACGGAAAGTCCGTGGCTACTCTTTCAAAACGGTCAAAATACTGGTCAACAGGTTCATTTTCATCGAATTTGGGAACGTAATTTATGTACCTGAAAATATCAAATATTTGAGTCTGTTTAGTAATAGCTTCTTGTTTTATCTGTTGTTGTGCCATTTTTTCCTCTATAGCCAATTTGGCTAATCTTTCTTCCATTGCTAGTTTTTCTTTTTCCAACCTCTCCTTACTAGCTAGGTTTTCTTTTTCCCTTGCAGTTTCTGTTGCTAGTTTTTCTTTTTCCATTGCTAGTTTTTCTTTTTCCATCCTCTCCTTACTAGCTAGGTTTTCTTTTTCCCTTGCAGTTTCTGTTGCTAGTTTTTCTTTTTCCATTGCTAGTTTTTCTTTTTCCATCCTCTCCTTACTAGCTAGTTCCATTTCAAATTTAAATTTTGCTAGTTCTATCTTGGCTAACTCCAGTTGAATATTACTTTCTTTGGAGATGGAAAAGTCTGTTATCGGTGACTCCATTTCAATGTAATGTTAATGTTACTCACAGTTTTTCCAGACTACTGCATCAACTGCTATCCCGGACGAGCCCCCAATTGTAAAAACATGTACAAAACAACTGGAACACAACTGCACAGCACGACGACTTAAAAAGTAAGCAAACACACCCGTGTCCACTCGTGACACGTTTACACATTAGCCAGTCACTGGCCTTAACCAATGAACGTAGAGGTCAGCTATAAGGGATAGCTGGGGTAAAGAGGGCAAGGTTCGTAACACCCCCAACACACACACACACACAGACCCTTGAGGACTTTATCATGGTCAAGAGACTCGAAGCCTCATTACAACGTTATAGTTTTCATTGCTTATATTGGTTGATAGTTAATGATACCTATATATTCTAAATCTGCAATCTTGATATGTTTATCAAAAAGGGTTATCAAAGGACTAATTGGATTTAGCATTTTATTATACTAAACTGTTGTGTATTAAAATGAAAAAAAAAATAATTCCATTACATTTCTAGATATTAAGAAAAAGAAAGTCTGTTAACAAATATCCCACCCTTTTCTATCCTGGACAAGCTCAACGGATATTACAATAATAATATAAAAGGTTATATTGGTGGAATTCATCTTTATATAAATCTAGGTGTATATTATGAATGATGATGGACTGTCAATTTATTTAGCATAGGTATTTTTATGATGAAGCGGTATATTCCATGAATGGATTGCTGTCAGGAATTACCTCCACTGCTGTCCCATTATCGTCATGGGTGTAGTTGGTCAGCACACCGAATGAGTTGTTAGCCTCTTCGTATTGCACCCGAAAATGCGTGACACTGGGTGGCGCCGTGGTGGAGGACGCCACATAAGGCTTCTGCAAGACGATGGTGGTGACGTTGACTGCTGAATTAAAGGTAACATCATACCATTCGCCACTTTTGTTTGACGCTGGGCACCAGCCTCCTAAACTTGCATCTAGAATATAATAAACAAATTATTTGTTATAAAACATCCGCCTTCATGACTGTATTATTATATAGGCCCATTAGGCTACCTTAGACTTTGATGTTGTGTAAAGTAAATAAAATAAAGTCCCAATTCTAAAACTTTATTCAACTTGTTTCGGTTCATTGCGTGCAGGATGGAGTACACCACTATCTTTCTTATTATTTTTTCCTTTTACTAAAAAGATTCATTTGTAAATACTTATTGTAATCCGGGTTCAAATCCTGAAAAAAATGTGGGTGGACCACCAACCATCTTTACAATTGTTAAAACAATATTATTGTTAACTTTCAACAGACGCAGTTTTATTGCAGGTAAACCGGATGAATTGGATACGCGTGCGTATTGATATGTGTTAAGGGAAAATTAAACAAACATTGAATCGTTCACTTGTTACTTAAAAAGAAAATATGTAGGCCTTATGCTGGAGGGAGACATTACATGAGCCAAAGGCCAAACCCTGTTCTAGTTTCTGGAAACATTTTCAATAGGAATACAATAATCGACGCCTTATAAACGGCTTACATTTCATAGTTTTCTTTACAGGAGAGACATTGCTTTACTAAAGGCCTTTCATTGTGACTCTGCTTGATAGAAAAGTTACACATGTTTTCACAAAAGTTCTCGGTCTGAATGCATTTCATTCATTACATTTACAGGAAGGCAGCTATGTATGGAGTGTGAAAAAAAAAACGAAAACATCGACACCATATTAAAAATGTAAAATAGGTCACATGATGAACGATCCAATAACTATCTATTACGGGTGTCTCCAACTTTTCAGCCCGACGCCACATTAACTAAACAGCAGTTCGGAGGCCGACCACACACTCGAGATCCAAATAAAAACGAATCAAAACATGGATGTTTTTTTTAAATTAGGCCTATTATTTATTTAATATTGTTTTATTCAGTTATTATTTAATGACACATTGATACACTACACATGAACACCTGAATTTGCGGTAATGGTGAAATTGTTTCCTGGATGCCAAAATAGTAGACGTTTCGGGTAAATAATAAGGTGAGAGGGCCTCGCTGGCCGTAGTTTGGATACCCCTGATCTATTACAACTAAATCTTTAGGCTTTAATTCTCTTTTATAACTAATTAGACTAAAACACATTTTATATTGCTTCGTTTTTTTTTTTGTTGGTGTGATGGTTGTGTATTTTTTTAAAATATATTTTGGCACTGGATCTAACTGAAAAATCCTCATATATGAAAATATATAATATATATAAATATTATTTTATATATTCATTGTATTATAGCCTGCTAACTAATGTTTGTTTGAAACTATACATTTAATAGTAGGCCTATAGTTGCAGTTACGGTATTAAATTTAATTAGTCTTAACTAGTCTTTCTATAAAACATTCTTACAATAGGTAACGCAAGCATAAAATAGACAAAAATACATGTAGGTCTATCTAACAGTCAAAATCGTAGTGATCTAACTTAGAACATATATCGACGTTGTATATAAAGTTATACGATTTTTTGTTTTCACGGTATTATAATTCTATCCAGTCTAAGCTTTTTAATATATTCCATATGCTAAACATTGTCGCCCCTTAAATTTCTCTCTGAGTGTTTAACCACTGCTGTCTTACCGACAAGCTTTGATCAATTTATTAAATTACGCCAAATTATGACGTCGCTTAAATATTTGAGAATAAGGAAGGAAATGGGAAGGAAACACAAGACTAGAAAGTGAGTGAGGGTGAAGAAGGAAGGGGGGGGTGAAGAAAGACACCGAGAGAGAGAGAATTAAAAAAAAAATATAAATGAATTCGTTGGGAAGTATTTGTTTATTTCAATGTTGTACTGATAAGTTACGAGCCAAAGACATCATACAGCTTCAATAAGTTTTTGTTTTTTTATATCCAAAGTATTACTAGCTCATGTATTTTGTATAGCCCAATAGTAGCAGAGGCGCCTCAGAAGACAGAATATATAATATCCAGGTCCCAGGTTAAATTTATTTCTCTTTTGGATAATGCATTGGAATAACTCCAAATCTATGATCCGACTCACCATTACAGCAGTTGTACACCCCGAATGTGACCTGAAGATTGGCTGCTGTGGATGAAGCATTTAGAAAAGTGGTAGATCTCGCCACTTGACTTGCAGGGTTGTTACACACTGGAATAAAAAAAGAGATTACAAACTAAAACAATCACATTACATTTAAGAATTTATAATAAAATAATGAAATTGTAACTAGTTTCTTGAAAGTGTCTTCCCCCCCCCCCCCCTCCCCACAACATCTTAAGCTGCCTTTTATGAGAAACAAATAATTTCTTTTTTTCGGAAAAGAAGGCAAGGGCGGTAATAAAGCTCTAATAGACAGTTAAACAAAAGTTGAGATATTTTAAAAAAACAAAATTAAATCGTATTTAAATTTTAGTTAAGCATTAAATTGAAATGGTGAATGTGTTTAGAATATGCAATATCGGTCCATCTATACGCCTATAAATAAATTTTTACTTATTCTAATTCCAAATTTATGATAATTCAGTTTTCGGGTCTTCTCAATGAAAATCAACGAGTATTTTTTTTAAAGATTGTACAATGTAATAAACTTGCAGGGATTATCCAAACACTTGTAAAGCTTCTTTAAATTTTTGGAAGAACGTGTCATTTATGTTATCGACTTTCAGTAGCACTTTTTTTTTCTTATGAGTGTATGTATTTGTGTGATTCCAAACAAAATAGCTCACTAAACGGCAAATGGGCAGTTTTTTTATTACTTTGTTCGGTCACTTTGCTAAAGAACAATGGTTTTATTTTCCGCCTATACATAAATACTAACAAAAGAAACAGAAAAGGGACAGGGGGGGGGGAGGAGACAAAACGAAAAATTGATTTAAAATCTGATTTCTAGAACCGAGAATCGGGTTTTGTAGAAAAAAACCACACGATATTATAAGCCCTACATTATCCCGTACCTTCCACTGCCCCTTCCCCGCCCCCACTTCTATTACGATGGTCCCTCCCATTTTATCATGCGAGACTACTGCGCCACAGCTTACAGTCTATAGTGATTACCCGGTAAGCTTTTAAATGAAATACGAAATAATTGTAAAACTATAGCACTGTTCAACCGTTGCAAGTAGCCAGTGTAAATATTGCGCAGGGAAGGTGCTCTCAATTATTTGACGAAGTATGATGAGATTTTGATAACGAAAAGCAAATGACATCGATAAAGTGGATTATAAAAAAAAGGCCTTAGGTTATTTTACTAAATTGCCTCAAAAGTCACACATGATTGCCATTTTTTTTTAAAGTATGATTTAGGGCTTTAGCTTCTTCTTAACTCTAATAAAAACTTACTGACTTAAAATGTTGATCCATCGATTTTTTAAAGTTTAGTTTAAAAAAAATAATTATATAGAGTAAGCCTTAAAATATATTTTAAGAACTTTTGCAAAGCTAATAGATCAATAGGTCCTACTTTTTAAAATTGAACCAAAAATATTTAACAAATAAAGGCTGCATTTTGAAAAAAAAAAGCTCAGGTCAGGTATGCCAAGAGATAAAATATATTGAACGAGTCCAAAATATCTCATGTTTAAAAAGCATAATTTTAGAACGTGTCTTAAGGGACACGAGAACCAGGACAAAAACTGTTTAGTGTGTTGAGCAGTGTGCAAAAAATAAATGTATTCTAACTAATTTCAAATCTCCTCTCTTCACATTTTCAATGCAGGCATAACATCGAAGGTACGAATTCAGAGCAACACTGACAATGATCCATTAACTCTTGCATGTCATGCGTAACCGAGGACTGCCGAAGTGACGTATTGTAAAACTCTTTGGATCAATGATTGCTGCATTTAACTTCCTTGTCCAAAATAGTTCTTTCAAAGAAATTTAATGTTTAGTTCTATTCAAATATATTATTATTAGAACCTGCATGGGGGGCGATGATAGATTCCCACACACACAACCAGTAAGAGAGTTCTAAGTAGGCAACTACTACTGATGTAGATGTGAAGAGGTTGACTTAACTGTGGTCGAAATACATGTTGTTGTTGCTTTTTCTAAATAATGCCTTTTCAACACACACACAAAAAGTAACATTCACTGGAACTACAAAACCAAATGAGCACACATTTATATAACTAGTTCCTACTTTTATTTTTCTTACAAATCAAACAACTGTATTTTATAACAAATCATTTCTTTTTTTACTTGGTTAATGTAAAGTACAGTATTAAAAACTACACTTTTAGTCTGTTTTCTTATTCACAAAAGAATGTAGGAAGTAGGCGATGTTTAAATATTGCTTTCTAAATACCTTTATTGTAGAAAAGAATGGAAAGTAAATAGAAATACAATATTTCTATTGAATTTAGCTATAAGTCTGAAATAAAATATGGTATCAGATTTCACTAAGTGCACAAGCCTGCATATCAAACGTGGCTTAAATTCTAACAGGGTAGGCCTATATCTTCAATCTTGGCGCAAATAACAAGGCAACAATCGATGGACCGAAAGTTCGTGTTCCTAATCTTAAAGTTTATCTACGGACACGACCTTTGTTAGTACGGTAACGGTGGCTTTGTCTACCCGAACTATTGTTTGTACAGGTAGAGGGTTGTTCGTGTTGCCTAAAAGGCGTGGCTGAAAGCAATGATATTTTACTGTCGATTACTTTAGTATAAAAGTAAAGAGAGCACCAAGGCGAATAACTCTCGAAGTAACAAGAGCAAGCAATTTCTGTGACTATAAGTCTCTCTGGAAAAGGCGTCGGCAACCTTTTCGTAATAGCGTGCCAAACTAGAATTTCTAACGCATTCAGCGTGCCAAACTAGAATTTCTAACGCATTTAGCGTGCCAAACTAGAATTTCTAACGCATTCAGCGAGCCAAAGGCCCCACAGTTATCCTACCCTTTTCTTGTGGAAGAAAAGAGAAGAGACTTGAATTGCTTTTTTTTTTTTTAGGGATTTCGAGTGCCATTGACAATTGCTCTGCATGCCGTCTGCCCAGTCTGGCACGCGGTCCTTAGGTTGCCGACCACTGCTCTAAAATGTGTAGACCTGATTTAGAGTGTTTATTAGAGTATAGATCTAGATCTATAGGCCTATCGTACTTTTTTTTATATGAGAAATTCGGCTTGGTAGTTTGAAGAAGACAAAAAGTGGAGGAGCCAATAATAAAAATATAGGCCACACTAATGATAGGACAAACTCCAGTGGACAGTAGCCTAAATACGTAGTTACGTAGCCTAGGCCCAGTAGCGTAGCCAGAGGGGTAGCAGGGGGAGCGGTCGCTCCCCCTACGACCATTTTTGAAAAAAAAAGGGCCTTTTCGGAAAAAAATTATTTAATTAATAATTTTAACAAGACATGAAGCACAATTTATACTGTTTCAAATTTTTTTCTTTAAATAGCATTTCAACAATTTAATTTATTACAATCATTTTGAATCATTCACCGTGCCAACAGCGTGAAAGTCAAACTGATCAACTATATATTTTTTTTAAAGGCAATCCATTTAGTGCAATAGCAAGACCGAGACCAAAAGTAAAGGAGCGTTATAAAGAAAATCATTAAATTGTTTATATTTAATAAAAAAATTAACCTGTTTGTTATTATCAGCTTTTTAAAAAAGAATCCATTCATGGCTAATACACAATTTCATTAGTCAACTTACACATTAATAGTTATCAACATTTGAATTTAGTTGTCAAGAAATTATTCTAGTAGATATCTAATAGATATAAAGTCTTTCCTGTTTGATCTCAGAGTAACTGAGATTTACTCTAACATATTAATTTAATCCTAAGAGAATATACTTGAAAACAAATTGCAATTAAGTGGAAGAGATGCGTAATAATCATACAAACTGGGTAATTATTTAAATGTTTAAATATGTACATGTACATTCTTTAGTCATAAAATATTTATATAATTTTCAACTATCTTGTGTGTAATTTGAACATTTTAGATTTTAGAGCATAGGTTCTCAACCTTTTTTTGGCTCACCGCCCCCTTTTTATTTTTTTTCCGCTCATCGCCCCCACCCCCAACTTTTTTTTAGCGCCCACTCCCCCCACCCCTCTGGATGTTAAAGGGTCAATGTAGTTTCCGCAATTATTTTTTTAGACCGACTAGACTTAGATTTATTTTGTGTGCTTATTTTTTATCTTTAAAAGAACTGAAAAGGAAACACATTGTAAGATTTAATAGATCAACAAATTATCTAAACAAGAGGCTTGTTGGTTATAAATAATTAGTCAGTAATTTTTGTTATGTTACAAAACAGAATTTGTTTGGTATCACTATTGAATAAAATGTGGAACGATTCTTTAATTAAAGGGAGATAATTAACCCGTTTTATTTTAGCTAATATTTCTTATGTTTCTTTTTTTTTTTCTTTTCTAAAAGAATAATTGGCTTACAATTTATAACTATGAAATGATCAAACTGTAAAAAGTATTTGAAAATTACATAAATATTATATGACTAAAGAATTTAATCGTATATTTTCAAACATTACATTAACTACCCATTTTGTACGATTACTAGGTATCCATTCCGCTTAACGATAGGAATCTAATTTGATCATCAAACTCTTACGAATTAAAGGACATCACAGTAAAACTGAGATCAAAATATCATTATTATTAGCAAATGTTTGTGTGACAGGGATCGATCCAGTGTCGTTTGACAGTGCGGTGAACTAACCATAAGACGAGCCGACCGCACACCATAATTGTCTAATACTGACCCCTACTTGTTGGAAAAGTCCATGCGGTTCATCTCTCTTATTAGTATAATAATATCTAGGCCTACTGATGGAAGAGATCAGATATTTAGCATCACTTGCGATTACATCACATTTCATCCCAAAACTAATCAATTAAAATAGCTGAGGTGTTCAAATTATATTAGGTACGCTTGTACTGCCCCCCAATCGCCCCCGGGAACGTCAGCGCCCCCATGAAGCTTCTCACCGCCCCCCGAGGGGGGATAACGCCCCCGTCCAGAACCTATGTTTTAGAGTTATAAATTGTAAGCCATTAATAATTTTTTTTAAAGGAAACAAAAAAGAAACATATTAGAAATATTAATGTAAATAAAAAGGGTTAATTATCTCCCTTAAAGTAAATTCTCCAAATTTGATGCTAGTGATACCAAAAGAGTATTGTTTTCTTCTTCTTCTTCTTCTATCCCATAACCCGAGGGAGGGTCGTTGGGGCACCATTTTTTGACAGTTGGATAATTTTACGCCATTTGTCTCGGTCCTGCGCCGCCCTCTGGGAGTCTGCAAGAGACAAGCCGGTCCACTCCTTGATGTCATCATCCCATCGTCTCTTCTGCATGCCTCTCTTTCTTCCACCTCGCACTGTGCCCTGCAGGATGGTTTTCGCCAGGCCTTCGGATCTTGCCACATGCCCATACCATCGGAGTTTTCTGGATTTAATGGCACTGAGTAGATCTTCATGAGGGCCGATGACGTAGGTGATTCGCTCACGGACAGCCTCATTTGTAATTCGATCTTTGTAGGAGATGTTTAAAATTTTACGTAGGCATCGCATTTACATGGCTCTGATTCTTTTCTGGAGATCTGCTGTAAGTGTCCATGTTTCACAGCCGTACATAAAAACTGCCATCGCCAGGGAGCGCATCAGTCGAATCTTTGAGTAAAGTGAGATTGTCTTGCTTCGCCAGATGTTTTTTAGCTTGCAAAGTGCAGCAGTTGTTTGTGCTATTCTTGCAAGAATTTCCGGCTTGGATCCTACATCAGATATTATGGATCCCAGATATTTGAAGGAGGAGACTTTCTCGAGTCTCTGACCGCCCAATTGTATTTCGGATTCAAACTCCATGTTTGCCATAACTTTGGTCTTTTCAGCGTTTATTTCCATGCCATACACTAATGATGTTATCTCCAGTTTGGCTGTTAACTCCCTCAGCTCATCTTCACTGCCAGCTAAGCCATCTATGTCATCTGCAAAGCGAAGATTGGTGACTTGTCTCCCACCGATGCTGACTGTCCCGACATGGTCTTCCAGTGCATCGGTCATGATCCTTTCCAGGTAAATGTTGAAGAGTGTCGGAGAGAGTCGGCATCCTTGACGCACGCCAATGGTTGTTTTGAACCATTTGCCAGTGACATCGTTGTGGAGGACTGCACTGGTAGCATTGTCATACAGACTTTTAATGACTGCAATAGTGTTGGGGGTGATGTTATATGCTCTCATGGTTGCCCACAGCGCTTCAGGCCAGACACTGTCAAACGCTTTCTTATAGTCTACGAACACATGGTATAGGTATTGTTTTAACTAGTGTAATTCTGAAAATGCTCATCTATCTTAATTTGACTTAAATTAGGGAGAGAGTGAAATTTTTTGAAATTGATTTCACGGAAAGATATGCCATTCCAGTTGCCCAACACTTCAAGTGCTTTTGGACCCAGTCTTGTAAATGAAAGTTTAACTCACTGAAACGTGTCGCCAAGTCACACAGAAACATTGGCTTCAACAGTCAGTTCTCCTCAGTCAATAACGGATTTTTTTTGTCCATTAAGATACATCTTAATTGCTTCCAGACAAGAAAAGAATATATCCTTTACTTTTAGAAGAGCCTTGAAAAAATATACAATTCCCTATCTTAACAATAGATTCAATCACAGATTGCAAGTCCAATGATGGGAGCTTTGCATACAAACATTTCTGAACTAAATCAGTCGACGTCCAATGTGATTCCCATGTAGTTCGCCATGCAGCACCCACTAATTATGCTGTCATACGTTGTTTTCACTTTCATTAAACAATATTCTTGGAGGTCTTTCGTGCGTCACTGAAAATCGTTCTGCGTGCCAAGTCTGGCACGCGTGCCTTAGGTTGCCCTGCTATAGAGCATTCGCGTTGATTCTATAAATACTTTTCGATGTTCATCCCGAAAATGAGTAGTAGATGCAATCAATTTTGCAGAAATCCCCATCACTATTAGCTGCTAGAAAAAGAATCGTGAATGTTTAAATAGGCACAGGGTTTTCTTATAACACTTGATACGTACAAATTCCTAGTTATTCTATTAATCTGGAAAAATTGCTAAAAATGGGGCCTTTTTCCTAAAATTTCACTCCCCCTAGCGTCAAAACCTGGATACGCCACTGCCTAGGCCCTTAGAAGGGGGGGGGCAGAGGGGGCATATGCCCGGGGGCGACACTTCTAGAGGCGGCAAATATAGTCTAAATATAGCACTCAACAAAGTAGTTACAGTATGCAAATGGGCGGCACTGAAACTTTTGCCTTGGGGCGCTACATAGGCTTGTGTGGGCTCTGCCTACCTACACTTTAATTTTTAAACTTCTAGTTTCAACTCTATGAAATTAATTAAATGTAAAATTGTAACTACCGGTACTTAAAATATACAGGGATAGCCTACCATTAAACCATTACAAACAAAAAGACCAAAGCATAGCATACACACATTAGTGTTATAGTTGTAGGTAAATGTAGCCTATGTTTATTCCTATACACATATCAAACCACTTTGGTTTTTACGGGGATTTTAGATACCACAACGTAGAAAATGTCATGATTAATTCTGCAATGCAGACTTTTCCAATGGTTGGTCATCAAAAGCTAAATTAAGCAAAGTAAAGTACCCGTCGGACCGAATTGATCCATAGGTCCGGTGAAGCAGCGTTCACCAGTTTCTTTGGCCACGGCATACTAGGTGATTGTGTGGCCAGCACTATGCACAGTCGCCTTTACTTTACCCCAACTAAAATCAGGTACCCATCAGAGTTGGGTTGACTCAGGGACATAGCCTGCACCAGGATTCTAACCCGGGACCTTCGGTACGCCAGCCGAACGCGCTGACGCACGGCCAACGTGCTTAATACAAGCTAGATTACCGGGTCTCATAATGAGAGAGAAAAAAAAATGAAAATCTAGATGAGATTATAGTGATGTACTTGGCCTGAATTACCTACAGTCTAACTAAAGATTAGGTTATCTGATTCGAGGAAGCTTCCGGTCGATGTATAAATAGTTAGTTTTATATAAAGTAAAGAACTGGCAAAAAGTATAGGCCTAAGTCGTTTAGCAGGGTCCCAGTAACCTCCGTTATTTTTGTCTACGGACTTATGACTTTTTTTTTGCATTTGTACTCATGAAATGAACTATTTCTAAACTCACGTTCTTACCTTATTGTATATTTTACAGACGATCCTGCTATACAAACGATAATTGCATCCTACGCTTAACAGTGCTTTGATTCTGGACTCGTGATATGATTAGGGTTTAAAATTATGTTAACTTGTTGATTTTCCTGGTTTGTTAAATTCAGGGAACCCATTCCATACTCGGATGCCACATTAAAGTATACAGATATTTAAAAAAAACACGATTGTTTTATTTAAAACGTCTATTATTATTATTGGCCCAACTGCTATCATTGTATGCCGTTTGTATTGTTTCGATTCACCTTTTCTCTACTCGTGAATGGGTGTTTGTGGGGCCTCATTACATTTAGATCTGGCCCCATTAGACATGTCACATTATGTTTGTCCCAGGTGGACACTTTGTGTTAATCTGAACCCAAGTTTAAGTACAGCTCTTGGGTATAGACATCACCATAGTATAATAATCTATGAAAACTGTGTTAAAATACGTAGACTATCAGTTTCTGTTACATGTTACTAAATCTGCTAGTATAGACAAAATAAATGTTTACGAAGTAAAAATAGACAACAAAATAACTGGTCCCCATTAAATAAAGTATTCGAAATGCTACTTAAATGTATTATGAGCTACTATCTATATGTATTGATTTGATTGACTTTATTGTGTAGGGCCTACTAAGTAGCAACAAATATTATTCATTGTTAAACAGCCCGATGGGTTCGGGGTTCAATACCGATGAGGTATTTTTTTGTAATGATTTATTGTGAATTTGTTTCAGAGCTTCAAAGAGCCAGAGAAGCCTTTTTTTTCCAGTTACTCGGAATACAAGAGAAATGTGTGGCCCGTAATGTTAGGTACACATCAGAGCTGGGTTGATTCACGTTTACCATTAAGACTCTGGTTAAAGTCAGGGATTTTTTTAAAACTGAATTTGAACCGGAAAACTTCACAATGGCAAAACTGACATGCGGATTCCTATCGATCATGCTGGTACACTTACAGTACACCTACAGACGTCTGAGAAATGCATAGATCTAGATCTATAGTGGTACAATAAGATTTAAAAAAAAAACAAGCTATGGGAGAGGGGTGGATAGAAAACAATAGAGCAACCAATCCTGGAAAGAAAGTGGAGATAGATTGAACACACCCTCAGGAAAGATAGCAACAACAGAGCTAGACAGGCCTTAGAGTGGAACCCAAAGGACTAACGACTCAGAGGAAATCTCAGGCGTACACGGAGACGCAGCGTGTTGAATGAGGCTGGACGGACAGGAAAGAGCTGGGAAGAAATAAAACGACTGACAAGAGACGGTGGAGAGTGGCGTACTAAGACGGAAGCCCCATGGTACACTTATCCCAGACACACATTTCTGCTAGTCGACATAAATGGGATTAAATATCAGGATACAATAGGTTCGAGCTCTCCTTGCCAATGCAGGTTTACGACTGGCCTACCGTGTCAACAAATAAACATGTAGCACAATGGCATATCAGTAGCGTCATTGACGACGTTATCGGACCTTGGCAAAAATCCATCCATGTCGTAATTAACACACCTTGCCTTTGTGTTCGGCAAAGTCTCTACAGACTACTTCTTCGTTAATATGACGTCATTAACATCTCGGCCGTCGATATCCGGTGAAGCCATCTTCATGAACAAATGCTTCGAACGCACCAAAGACAAAATCATCGTCCAACTTGACTCTTACAACTTTTTCAGGTCACATATGACATATTCATCCCGACATCATATGAAGTATAAAATTACACAGATAGAATGCGATAGCATAATTTAAGATTTTTGAATGTAATGCGTGGGAGGGGTGGGATGAGGGGGGAGGGTAAAAAAAATAAACTTCGGCGTATTCAATCTATTGTACCTCTCCATAGAGGAGATGTCAGGTAATGACGCCCTTCATTTTCAACCATTTCAAATTTATAGGTCAAAAATAGTCATGTGATCGTTTCATACAGAACAACGCCTTTATATAGAACATGTTCGTATCCTATGTTCACTCAAGCAAGCCATTGACAAAAGCCACCCATGGGCAATCAACCAAGCAGGAGAGTAGATGGTGGGAGATAAGAAATATTTAAGATGTTATTTTGTCTGAAACTACGTTCCAGGTTTTTTTTAGCTTATTATCCATGTAATGTTTTTAACCGAAAGAAAAATATCACATTAACAATAGATAGATTGTCTATGCGTATGGATTGGGGATAAATGAGGACTGTAAGGCAATTTCGTCTGACTGGCTCTAATGTTTTCATATAGAAAACATATTATAGAAACATTAAAGACATATTAAATTTGAGAGGGTCAAGGCAGAAAGACATTTTAATAGACAGATAATCTGATAGTTCGATATATAGAAATTTCCATAGTCAATATATCATATCTTATATGTTACAGACGCTCCTACAATACATAATATTGTTGCATTCTACTGTGGTTTGAGTTTTAGTAATTTGATTACTGTTTTAAATGATGTTCAGTTGGTTTTCCTGGTTTGTTCCGGCAACCCATTCTATGACCGGATGCTACTTGGGAAGAAATAGAAATTGTATGCGTTTGTTCTTGCATAATATCTGAGTATTGTAAAAGATTGTTATTGTGTTGTATTTCTAAATTATGCTTTATGCATTTTACTACTTTTCTTTTTGCTTTTAATATTTTCTCTAGTGTTTAAAGGTTTAGTTATTTAACTATTGGTGTTACAACTGTCAGTAATGAATAGATTTAGGCTACATAGTTTGATAGTTCCACATAGATGTATGAGAGTGATAGAGATAGATTGATATTTAAGAGATAATTGTCCTTCAATTAAAAATGAAAAAAAAACCACATTGTTAAAATCTAAATTTTCAAGGCCACTTTGTAAGTGTGTAGTTAAAAGTTATTTCCATGTTAAAAATATATCACTAGCATTACCTTGAGATGAATACTAACATTGATACGAAAACGGAGCCTTTATGGATTTTTTTTTCTCAAAACTATTTTTCGCTGACACAAAAAAAAAATGGGCAAATAAGATACGTTTACGTTACCATTAAATTATATACGTTTTCAAGTCATGCTTTAGTTTTAAACACTGCATTATGTTTCAAAGATATACACACAGACCGCGCGAGATGCTATCTTTTTAATTCAACTAGTTGACGGTTCCAGCTTTATTAAGACCAACTACAAAAAATTAGTAATAAACATGAAACAGTTTGATAAAAAAGGGACCAACTGTGTTACCCATTTCATAATTTTGGAAACTAGAAAACTACTTATTTGTTATGTTTATTATATTATATATACAGACTATATATATATATATTTATATGATTGTTTTTAAACATCTCTATTGACCACGCACGTTCAAGGGGTTAAAAATGAAGTTTTACTTGGTTTTTATAAAATCGGGACACATACTGAAACGGTCGGTTACACTTTTAGACGTTAAATTTTAGATTATGATTATGTAAACAAATAATGACCATAATAAAATATAAACATTGCTACATTTATGTTGACCCAGATAAAAAGTGTATTTCACAGTATGTGGTCTGGCAAGAGGGTTAATCATAATAGGCAGAGCATTTATTGAAAATAATTGACATTCAGTATTCATTGAGCAGAGCCTTTGCCGCATATACACTTAAAATTCTGATAACAATCAGTGGAGAAGAAAAAAAAAACAAGATCAAATGAATAGAGTTGGTTGAGTAATAATAAGTTATTCTTACACTCCCTCTATATATGTATCTCATTCTTTCTTCTTTCTTTCTCTCTATTTTTCTCTCTTCATATTTTTATTTGTTCGTTCTCATTGTCTTTTTCCTTACTTGATTTCTCTTCCCTTTTTATTCTTTGCCTCTTTCTTTCTCTCTTTCTAGATCTATGTCCTTTCTCTATCTCTAGCCTACCTCTTTCTTTCATTTCTTTCATTCATTCCTTTCTTTTTCACTCTCCTACTCCCCCCCTCTCTCCCTCTGTCATGCTTGAAAAGTTTTCTTCATCAAAGCTACTAAAGTTTGTTACTTGTGCTTAACATAACTGAAGTAATGCAGGTGTTAGTATTAGGAGGAGAAAAACAAAGATACACCAGGCTACATAAAATATATATTTTAAGATGAGGATTTGCTCGTGACCCGTGTATTTTTGATTAACCTACTTGATAAGACAAACCATTTTTTTTTAATCTAAAGCCCTTTTAGAAAATAAAAATTGAATGATAGTCAAAGTTTTTTTTTGATCTACATTTATATGGGTCATTACTGTGTTTACCGTTTTCTTAAATTTTCAGAGCTTTACTGTTTTCCAAGCCTGAACAGGTAAACTGTCCTGGCCTGCTACTGTCGAGGACAGTGTCTTGAACCGTTACCGCTAAGGGCTGAAACTGTTTGGCTTCCCGTGAACCCAGGTTCCGTTTACAATAGATCAAACAACAATAGACTTGATAGGCTTACCGTTCAGGATATTGAACACAAGAGTTCAAATTAGATTGAGACGGAGAGAGAGAGGGAGGGAGGGGCTGAAAAAGTTGTGTGTTTTACAATGCACATATCATTTTTACAGCATTGTTTCGGTCTGAAAGCGTCGACGTCTTGTGAATAAATTACGTTGAAGAAAAATTAATCAATACGTTTTAAATTGTTATTGTTTTAAATGCCAGTAAACTAAAGCTATAGGTTGTTCTTTTTAAATGTACGTTCAATGAATACATGAAAAAATAGCAGAAATCAACCAGGCTCTATTTATCTATTGAGTGAACACAAAATTGCTTCTTACCTTGAGCTATTGTTAATTTATGAAAAAGTAAAACCAAGAAGGCGCAGACCCAGAGAATCCATTGTCTATTTCCAGGCATTGTCTTTTAATTAGCGACCACACTAGTGGTCAGTTTAAATCAGGTGACCAGCACCAAAATTTACACTGTACACTTAAATCCAAAAAAACAACAAGACATGCTTAGTTTGTTAACAAAAACCGTATCTCTTTTTTTTTTCTATATATTTAGCTTTTGTTATATTTTTAAAAAAGGAAAACTGGTCTAGAAATATGCACTCTGTGCATGTGAAAATATTTTAACTTCTCGTTTCAGACCGTCTTCGGGAGAAACTGAACGTTTCTGAAAAGCTCTCCAACCAACGAGATCATTTAAAAGACTTCACCACGAGCCAACGCCCCAAAATCATAAAGCCGCTGCCTATTTTTCACCCACGCTTGGCAGACTTGCAGATTTTACCAGCAGACTACAGAAACAATTTAACTTAGATTATGATACCACCGTTAGGTCCCGGGACACCGTGTGACATGGCGGTTGGGGAAGGGTGAGGGGGGGGGATAAAAAGCAGGAGTGTTGTTATATAAAGTATAAAGTGCCTTGAGTGATTCTTTGAAATATTCATATTGAAAGAAAACTGATTATACTGCTGAGAGAAAGAGAGAGAGAGAGAGAGAGAGAAAGAGAGAGAGAGAGAGAGAGAGAGAGATGGTGGGTAGGGGTAAAGCAAGGTGGGTAGGTAGGAACAAAGGGTGGATGGGAGAAAGATCCTGTAATGACGTCTTTACGTCATAGGCACTTTCAAGTTAAGTTTTGACGCTCTGGAGTAAAATATATTTGTACATGAATATTTTTGCGTGGGCGTGTTTTCTCCGTTTTACCCAGTGGTTTTACCAAACGCGTATGAGATATAGGCCTACGAGTAATTGATGTTCATTTGTTAGGATTTATTGAATAAAAGAAAACTGTCGAGTACTAGATCTAGATTAATTTCACACACACAACACAGATGATAATGGATAGGGGATTAGGGAAAGAATTGAAGGTCGGGTAGAATGGAAATAAAATAAAAAATATTACATAGATCAGAGGTACGACTGTTTCAGCCATATTAAAAGAATACTTAACTATGAAATGTTGGCCTAAACGTCTACTAAAATCTGTGTGTTTTTTAACGAAACAATGCTAAGCAAGTATATTGAAATAAAGAAAGAGCATGTGAGAACGATTATGTTCTATTCGTCTCTACTTTTTCAATGACCTGATAATAATTCTAGTTGTGTTTAGTTTTAGAGACGCCCATAGTTTATTACTAATCGTATATATTACGGACGCTCCTTCTAAGCTTAATTTATAAGAAGATAATTGCGTCCTACGCTCATCCGTGCTCTGAGTCTAGTCTTGAAATTTGATTCGTATTTTAAATAATGTTACGTTACTGGTTGTCCTGGTTTATCCAGGCAACCTATTCCATGCCCGGATGCCGCTCGGGAAGACGTACTTACATGCATTTGTTTTCCCAATAGGGATAAGAAACGTTTTTTTTTGTCCTTATGTTTATCAGGACATTGTAACAGTCGTCTAAGTAGTCTTGCAAAGCGATAACCAAGAATCTATTTACTTTAAAGCAAAACTAAAATAAACAATTTCGGGAAAGTTATATAACAGTAACCTGTAATAAAACAAAAAAAAAACTACAAAAGATTACATCCAGAGACAAACTCCTAAAGGGAGATCAAAGCCCTTTTATACAATTACTATTTTAGATAACGACAATATATCTTTTCTATGTGCACGATTTACATTACTTTTTATAATTCTAGCACCCTTTTTCAGCGTCAATTCTGCACCTTCTGTAAAATAAACAGGCTTAGTTTCTTACACAAAAGCGCACTCATGGAGACGTTAGGATATAGTGAAAGGGGTGGGGGTAGAGAACATTCCAGTGGATTAGACAATAAGCAAGAATTGTGGTCTATAAGCTTATCAGCGTTACTATCTGGCAACTAAGTCAATACACAAACATAGCCTCTTCTTGGGTGCACGCATCAAACTTTATAGATGAAATTTTAAACATTGAATAAAAAAAAAAGGAATTTACTTTTCTTATCTGTAATGTGTTTTCGCCGGTCAAATCCAACAGACGAGCCCATAAACTTAAAGCAATCCCATTTCATACACCCGAGCAACAACTTGAGGACAAAAAATAATGTTTACAAATTTCGAATCCTTGATAGTTAAATTTGGTTTTATTTTCCAGGTAAAAAAAAGATTTTAAAAAGGACAGATTTAAATAACTTGGCCTAATTAAATATTATATATATATTATATAATATATATCTATATATATCTATATATATCTATAATATTATAATACAATATATTATATATATCTATAATTATATAATACAATATATTATAATATATATATATATATTTTTTTTTTGCAATAGATGTTTACTAGTTTTGAATCCTTGATAGTTAAACTTGTTTTTTTTTCCAGGTAAAAAAGATTTTAAAAAGGACAGATTTAAATAACTTGGTCCAATTAATTATTATTATTATATATTTATAATTTGTTTGCAATTGATGTTCACACAATTAGGTTTACTTACAAATACATTTTAATGCATATTTTGGATAAATTGAAAGGGTGTGGGCGATAAATATTTTTTCTTGTGAAAACTTGTAACATTTACGACTAAATCTTTAAACCTTATTAATGGTACACAGGTATGTAATAAATACAACCACACAAAGACATAGATATAACAGAAGTAGCTTAAAATATACTTTTTTGTAAAACAAAACGAATAACATGTTTACAGATCAGTTTGTATAGTAATCATGGTAGATTTTTAGAGGATTGGTGGGGAGGGGGGTCTTAAATTTCCTTGATTGAATATATTATCATAGAACTACTTTAACCCTTACAGTCCCGGGCGCGTATATAGCGGAACTGAAAGCAGCATAGATAGAAGTAGGTCGGTACGGGAAGGGTTAATTATTTCCCTCTATTGATGACATACATTTCCTGAAATGAAGCGTAGTGTTTCAATGGGGGATTTGTGAACCTTTTTATGCACCAGCCAGCTCAAATTGAGTTACATTTTTCTTTGACTGAATCAAGTCTGTGGACTGAAAGGGGTTGGTTGACAAGGCTGGGCTATAAAATATATTCAGTATAGAATGAGCATGATGCATCATTAGTCATGTGTTAAAAAAACATTAATTTCGGCATTCAACAATATCAGGAAGAGAATGCAGGTAGAACCTGGGCCGGATTAATTCAATGAGAGGCCCTAAGCATAACAAGATTTAGATGCCCCTCTTTTGTATAAATAATTACAATTATAAACTAATAAAGTAATAAATAATACAACTATATAAAGCTTATTTATTGCAATTAAAAAGTTGCCCTGTATTCCATCGCCCTTCGCCCAAATAGCGGAAACAAAAAATATACCGTATACGCTTACTTGTTGAGCACAACACGATGGGGGAATGGCATCAGTGCGTTGGTCTAATCAAATAATGCTTTATTCAACTGATGCATCACTGGACCACATGAAGCCAGCGAGATTACTTTTTTTGCTGCTCACGAAAGTTATTAAAATAATATTTTTAATCCTAAGAACGGTATGTAAAATGTTTGAAAGCTCGCTCAATACATTTTTAGTTCAAACCCACATAAAATTGATAAAGAATTAATAGTTCGCCGTTCTATAGGCAACGATTCTAAACGAAAAATGCAGTGATAGTGAAGTTTAGCTTCTTTTGAAAACCATTCAAACTCTTGGAATATTTAAAACACGATTCAAGGAAAATGAAACATTGAAAAGAAGTGCACACCTTTACATTCCATTGTTGCTACTATCGAGCTACTAGACCCAGACCTAAAATTTGAGCTGTTTATTCTATAAGGCGACATAGTTCTAGATCTACAGACCAGATATTTAAATAGAAAAAATGTCTTCGGCTTAAAATATCCAAAACTTAAAGACTATTTGATCTAAATATGGCCTCTATATTTCGAAGCACGTACAAATATACAAATGTTATGTCCTGTATAAAATTAATAGAAAAATCAGTACAGAAGTCGACTTGCAGATTCTTCATAAATGCATGTTATGAAGTTATCAACAATTGAACTGGAGATGGACAGTCTTACATTGGTAGATGCAGTGGATGGGCCCCAGAACTGCCACTAAATTGTCTTTTTCTAATTGTGTGTATTTTTTTAATTACATTTTTATTTCAGTTTGTCTTTAGGATATTTTTTTCTTCTGTTTGCTATTCGCTAAAGGTTAATTTTAAAACAGCCATTGTTGAGTGCTTTTCTTTAACATTTAGTTTCATTTTAATTTCACCTTTAGCCTACATGCAGTAGTAAAATGGACATTTAATCAATTAAAGTGATCGAATCTTTGTTTGAATTTCCCGAATATTGGTCTATTACTAGTAGACTATAGATCTAAAGTACAGCCCGCATTTATGTTAAATTTTAAAAATGGCCTCCGAGCCCCCTCAAGATGGAAATCCCTGCATTATAGTACATCCATCGGATGTCGCTCGTCGTGTTGAAGTTCCACAAGTATGGATGAACTGTGATTCAAACCGGTTTGATTTAACGGCTTAGCGGGTTATAACTTAGCGACGGATTGAAATCTATTCAATTAATAAAATGTTCATACAGAATTGGTTTTCACATTACGTTTTTTAAAGTCAAGTATACCTAAGCGTGTTCTGTGTAAAGCTAGTATTTACTCGAGCATTTTAGTAACGTGACCTCTGTGACAGCGCTATTGACAAAAAACACGTTCGTTTATTATGTTCATTTGGAACATGGTAGCTGAAAACCTGTTTTTTTTTTCTTCACCCCATTCAATGCTAGATTTTTTCTACTTATTTCTTTGCAATAGGAAAAACTTTAAAAAAAAATATTATGTAGTGTGAACAGTTTCGACTGTAAAGAAAATGGAACAGCAAACACACAAATGTGTGAATGAATTTCGATTATTTGATATAAGAAAACTTTTACCGGTATATTAGGCTATTTAAGTATGTTCGATGATTATTGTCCATGGGCGTCAGCATACATATTTTAATAGTGTGGACCAGGAAAGAGATTGGGTGGGAGTGGGGAGTCTAGCTCTTGTAAATGTGTATTATGATTAGGGGATTGTACGGCCAGTAGGATGCACAAATCCCTGCGCTTCCACTCGGATCGTGCGTGCCCCGGAACATGGGAACTCTCCCTACTCTCTCTATGTCCACCAATCACTGGACTATATAGATATGATGGCTGAACTATTACCTTTGTATTTGTAGGAGTTATGGCACAATATTTACACTGAATGCAGACAGCTTTCATCACGGATGTGGGGGAAGGGGGAGAGAAACAGCTTGTTGCGAACTCGGAAAATCCAATGGAAAAGAAGCTACTGTAAACGGTTTTGTTTGGTGAATGATTGATCATAACTTGGGGACTGCACTGCCAGAAGATTATTGCAGGCGTACGATGCATGACTCTATCCTCCCCTTCCTTTTCTTCGTTAATTATCCGACAGTACACCATTCCGTTCAGGGGTTACCGACCCTACAGTGTAATAAAATGCGACATGGCCCATAGGCACATAGGAAAGGCTTGGAGAGAGGTTATGCCTTCCACTTTCTGCTCATTACGCCTTGATCTAACAGCAACAAATATCACCAGGTTAAAACACGATTCCATGATTTATATCATCTTTTTATGTCTTATACCATTTTGCTTCCTTTTGTTTATCAAGTATTGTATGATTTGTAAAATAATTCTCATTGTATATAACAATAAGGGGTCACGCAATGTTAGATAATACTTAAAGAATGTTTTGTGGTAAACTCGCTCATTAGACGTAATGCCATCTAACGGTTGCTACTCACACTGTTGGGGTTCCGCGAGTAGGCCTATGGATGAAGTAGGATGATTAGACCAACCTTTCAAGCGGTTTGATTTAATGATTCATTGCTGTTTTGTGTGTTGATGTGTGCTCATATGAATTTTGTTTATAAGTGTTTAACGAAACAGATAAAATTTAAGAAAGCGATCGTTTCGCGTAATAAATAACGACCTAGATTTATCAAACATATTTTTATAAATTCATATCTTATTAAGTCTATTTAAATAAATGTTTAATCTTTAATCTTTTAATAGCTTACTGTTGTGATGCTTATGTGTCATTAGTTTGTTTCTTAAAAAGAGTGAGAACGAGAGAGCTTTCAATGAAAACGTCTGAATAGGTTACTGTTTGTTGTTAAATAAAATAAAGTCTTAGAAAACATTATAGTTTTATAATAATCTAGACGCTTACACGGATAGCTTACTGTTACATTTCTTTAGGCCACCATGACACTTCCTGCATTTAAATGCAAATTCTCTCCCTCAATATTCTTAGCTGTGTTGTTGTAGCTAGAAGCCTTCTGCTGACAATTGTTGTCTAGTTTGTTGTTGGTGTTATTAGCATAATATGCATTTGACTTACTTTACTTACTTATTTCAAATTAGGAAATGTATAACTCATAAAGGATTTTAAAAAAATGCATTTATGTATTTTTAATTTTCCTTTACGACTTATGAATTGTCCCAATTTGAAGTTAAATTAAACTTCTACTTTATTACAACACCATCTTGACAACGCATTTGAAATGGGGGGAGAAGTATTGGCAAATTATTTGGATCAGCATCTCTAGCTTATTATTTTACAGGAACGGTTAAGTATGTGTAAAAATTAGAAGATATTCCGTACAATATAATTGTTTCTAGTCAAGATTAATAACTCGCTCATAGTTTGACACTCTCCCAATTAATTACAAACAAATCGACTCTACCCCCTATAGGCCTACCCAAATATGAGAACCACTGTTCTAGAAGTTCACTGTCTCAAAGACAAGCAAGCTGCATGTGTTGGTTTATTTACAAAGTGGGTGCAGCTTTATAATGTCCTTCACTTTTGTAATGTATGCGGAATAGCAATAAAATTCTATTCTTTGTGGCTCAATTTACACATGAATTTACAATGCCTTATGTTGTTTTTTTTGTGAGCGTCTTTAAAAAAAAACGTTTACTAAAGTTTACTTACAGGGATTTATCCTGCTTTAGTCTATGTCTTTCTTAATTTCCTCGGATTTGAAACAAAAAAAGCTAAGATTTGAACCAGGTACTAAAGGGTTTCTTTGAATCTACACAGCTGTAGTGCCCAGTGGCGTAGCCAGGACTGCATGATGGTGAGAGTGCAACAGTGATCTCTCAATAACCTTACCATTTAAAGACTTGTATGCTCTATAACCTAATTCTATACACTGAGATGGAAAACAACGGGATAATTCAGTTATACATGTTTCATCAACATAAACTCAAGAAAACATGACAAAAACTTTAAACCGAAATTCCAACCGGAACACAGTGAATAGTCGATGACCACACATACTTTTACATTCACACACACACACACACAATAATGCACAGTGACAATGCACAGGATGCAGAATAGAGGGGAAGGGGCTAAATAATTATAGTGGGTAAGAGAAGGTAGTTGGAGGATATTTAAATGTACATTAAAATAAGTCCAGCCAAATAGTCGTCAGAAACACTTTTCCATGTTCAAATCCTTGTCCAAAAGTCTTTCAAATATAGGCTATAGGTCATACACAATCACAGTGTTTACTTTGCCCAATCAAAAGTTTAAACTCTATTTCATTAGGTCTGAATATTGGCGTTGTTCTACTAGTGTCTACCCGGGTACATAGACTTGATAGACTAGAGACTAATAGAACAATAATATAATTTTATTATGTAATGTCCACCATGTTAAAAACTATAATATTATTATAACCGCAAAAATGGCAATTATAGACCTTTTATCCTAAGTTTAAAATAAAGTATTAGTGTGTGAGGTAGCAAAAGTTATAGCAATAGCCCAATCTCAAAGAGTTTTAATAGTCAACTCATGTTTCTTGGACAAATCCATTTATTTCATTCTAAGCAATGTTTAAGGACGAAATAATAAATGTTTATAACGTAAACCTAAGAGGCAATTTTACTGTGAATTTTATGCCATAGTGAAAGTTAGTGCGGCTTTCCCCAAACAATTCCCCAACTGGCCCGGCCTATGTCTTAAGTCCGTGTCAGTGTTGGCTCATTAAATCACTCGATTAACATCATGCCGTTGTATGTTTATTTGTTTGTGGGGTTGGTGTTTTTGTAGGCCTACATACTCTTGTTGGTGATTTAATTAATTACAGGTTAATTGCTGGTCACGTGGTAAAGTCGTGCATTTTTTAAAATCAAAATATCCAACAAAAAGAAACGCTGAGTTTGAAAAATAAAAGCAATCTAACCCAGGTGGGTTCAAACCAATCTTACGGTGGTGGAGGGGGGGGGGGTGTTTAATAGAATTTTGTTTCTTTTAAATTTGAAAAAGAAATATTTTAGCGAGAAGCCATTTAAAGTGAAATTGAAACACGTACAATGTTTTCAAAAGGTAAGACCCGACAAGAAAATAGCCTAATGGAGTTGTAACGATAGTGCATCTCGACTATAGATTTAGTTCGCTTGAACTATACATGCTTAAACAGGGAAGTAGAGATTTATTGCCTCGTTATTCTCTCGACTTGTGACTAACTTTGCAACATCTAGATCTACACATCTTACGTAATGTACCCTGTAACATCCAACCATTTTATATTTTATTACTTGAAACTGGTATAACCTAATGACTTGTGCTTGTAGCGTCCAAATATAATCGTTTTAAAATACTTTTACAAATGTAGTATTTTATGTAACGTTCAATCAATGTATTCCATACACAGCGTAACATCGCGTTATTTAAGGCCACGTAGGTAACTATACCACATTCACCATCAAAAATAATTTAACACCGGTGAACTTGCCTATAGACAGCAAAGTCGGTTAAGATGTAAACATGCCCTAACATAACAAACAAATAACAAGAATGCTAAAAAAAATCTACACTCCGCGTGTGTTCATGACGTAGCTTACCACCCACTGGCACGTGCTATTTCTTTATGGGATGAAAGACGAAGTAAAGTAAAGTACCCTTCGGACCAAACTGACCATACGTTGAAGTATAATGGTTCACCATTTTCTGTGGCCACGGCATACGAAGGGATGTGTGGCCAGCACAATGCCCAGCCGCCTTTCTTTTCACATTAATTAGTGTCAGGTATCCATCAGAGCAATCAGAGCTGGGTAGACTCAGGGGCACCATCAAGTCCCTGGAAAGATTCCTAGCCTGGATTCGAACCCAGAAACTCCGATCGCCAGTCGAACGCGCTGCCGCCACCGTGCCCTATAACGAATAACAAGAATGCTATAAAAATCGGCACTCTGCTTGTGTTCATGACGTAGCCTACCGCCCACTGACACGTGCCATTTCTTTTTGGGATGAAAGAAGAAGAGGTTTTCAAAAAAGTTTTTAAAGTACCGGTTGCTTGAACATTAAATTTCATTTTCATGTTTCAAATCATGTCAGGAAGAAAAAAACACACAATCAAACCCATTAATTTGCAGGTTAAATTCATAACACGGAAGTCAGTTAATTTGACATCAGGAGGACTCAGGTTTAAGGCTGTTTTTTTTTAATATTTCGAAATGTATGTCCTTGGTTTGGCGAGTACAAGTTTACGCTGCTTGCTGCTTATCAATAGTAAAAGGCCTGGTCTTTTCAAAACGTAAAAATGTATAAACTCTCTGTGTTGTGTCAACCGCATAGGAATTATTCATAGTAAGGACATAGAGTCTATACATATTCATGTTTGTTTTATACTAAATTAATTCAGATTTAGAACAGGCTTAATATATTCATAACGTATAACTATTTTAGTTTCTTACATTAAATATATAGAAGGGTAATTTAATCTATTGTTGGCTAGATCTATTTAGATAAATGCTGACCATCTGTTTATTTGGTTTTTTAGATCAGGGGTCGGCAGCCTTTGGGTAATAGTGTGCCTAAGTAGGAATTTGAAATTCATTCACTGTACCAACAGCCTAAAAATCATCCTGCTTTTGCCCTTAATTTCTCGTAGAAGTGACTTGAATTGTCATTATTGGTGTCGTACACGTGCCATTGAAAATCGTGTTCTGCGTGCCAAGTCTGACACGCGTATCGTAGGTTGCCGATCCTTGATTTAGACTATATAAGTATAGCCTATATATATATTCTTATATAGGGGAGAGGTTGGAAAAAATTAACAATAATAAAACTATTATTTGTTTCTCAATTTTGCATTCAATTATTTAACGCCACATAGTTTATAACAGCCAATCATCTTATACTACGTACTATGCTATATTCAATCATTTGACGTCATGTATTATGCAACATTCAATTAAAGTTATATTTATTTACACTATTGAGACACACTTTTTTCAAACCCCTTTAATAAAACATTCTTGTAACGGTTTTATATGATGAAAGGCCTTATGGAGCAGAGTTTTAGAATCGTTCATGTAATACTTGTTGTTCTTTTAACAGTTCACGCTAAATCCTATTGATAAATATGCATCAGCCAATATAGAGGCGAAGAAAAGTTTACATGACGCTTGTTTACGTGACACCTTTATAAAGGAATGCGATTTCTATGGATTTCTAATTGAATACAGCAAATTTAACAAATGCTTTTAATTCTACTAAGGCCTACATTGAAGTAAAAGGTCCCAGAAAAACGTTGTCCAAATTCTATATCATAGGTTCTCAAACAGTTTGGTCCATTACCAACTTTTTAATTTCATATTAGCTAATCGCCTTCATAATTTAAATATTATTGTAAAATTTCACTGTTCAATCTATAATCGTGTGTTTTTGTTTTCTAACATTGTACTGTATAAGGCTACTAATGCATTTTTAATCACGTGATTTGTGTTTCATAGAAATAAAAAAATTCATTTGGATATGATCACTATTGTAATAAAGGTTTATGTAATGATTTCTCTGTCAGATGCATGCCATAAGTAAGACAATTGTCTCTACAAATATATATTAGATATAGGGTCCATACTTTACAGGCACACTGAGGGTGAGAAGGGTAGTTGGATATAGGTGATTATTGCTTTTGCTAATGCAGGATGGGGCATAAATAAGTGTGTACTTACGCAAAGGTATATATATATATATATATATAATATAACCTCCGTAACAATAAAACAAACAAAAAACACTCAAGCAGAAGACTGGTTGAAACCGCACAAATTAGTGCGTACTCACTGCGTACGTATCGGGAGGATATCAAAAACATAAATATGGATGGTCCCCTAGGTGTACTAGCCTTCTAACCAATATAAAAAGTTTGACTGCCAAACATTCACTCATATAACATCAAAGTGCTCGTCATTACAATCACCATTTGTTTCCGTTTTTCTTTTATTAATTTAGTTTTCAAATTTTTTAAACATTTGTTTAAATTTTGTAAATTATTTTAATCATCAATACTGTTATAATTGTTTTGACTTTCATTCATTTTGTTGGTTTTATATACTTGTTAAAGACATTTACAGGATGTGATATAAAAAGAAACTATACGCAACCCCCAAAAAATAAAGATAAACACGTTTGGTACACCGTAAAGACCTGTGTATACAAGTAGACAGAAATAACTTTATTAGAAACGTATAGTGCCTACATTTGTCGAAAATCTATGTACCAGTCCTACGTGTGACAAACACAGTTGTCGTGGTGGACTCCATTGAAGTTACCACCGCTGGCAGCGATACCGGTGTAGCCACTTGGGCAACAGAAAAGCTGTGGGGAAAGTGGAATGAAAGAAAATTCAAACTACTTAGGACCCTACAGAAAAATGAACAATTGATGCAATAATATCTACAATGCATTCACTTTATGGGTATTCATAATATATTTATATAGTGATTGTATTGATAGTAGGCCTATTGTAGACATGTTTAAAATGAAAGTATTTAGATTTTAATTTATAACTACAAGAAAGGAATTGACACTTATCTGTATCTTTTTAAACTATTATATAAAATTTTCATTTTGATTATATTTATTATATTATATTTAAAGCTGAATTGAGGTAATATTTGAATAATTATAAAATGAATAGTTACCATTCCATTTTCCACAGCAGTCAAAGAATGGCCATGACAGTTAGAAGCACCCTGAAAACAAGCTACGGCTGTAAAGACAATTATTCCAGGGGTTAAACGTTAAAATAAATAAAGGGAAACAAAAAAAAAACGATAAACTACAATAAATAATATTGAAACTTTAATTTGGAGCACAATCAATGTGCTTGAACAAAATCCACGTATAAGTACAGCAAAACAATTAGACATAAATAGGGGTTATCTAAGCTAAATGTTATTTAAAACAAACAATAATTAATTAACAAGAATTATCAGTAAGAACTAATTCAGACAGAAAGTGCAAATCTGTATATGTGTTGAATGAAAGATACAATGTCTTATTGATGCATATATATATACAAGCTACATTGCCCGGTGTTGCCCGGGTGAAAAAAAAAGGAGTGCATAAGGTGCTTATAAAAATGTTATAAACTACAATTAAAAGAAAGCTATATATCTAATATTTAAATTATATTTTATTTTACTGAAGACTTTTATGAGCTAGCGAAGACCCATGGCCGATGTGAAAAATTATTAGATAGTGTATAGGCCTAGGCCTAAATAGGTCAGTGACACAAACTCACATGTTTTCAAATTGACCAATGAAGATCCCTGGAGACACAAACACGATCTATTTATATATATATATATATATAGAGAGAGAGAGAGGATGATTCGTGCTATTGTGTTGAAAAATAACATTTTACTGGACTACGGTGTGTAATTTCGTTTATTAGTAGCAGTAAAAAAAAACTGCTGTTCCTCTACAATTGACCATCATCATGTTATTGCATATGAAATATTTAAGAAACTCTTATAGTTAACCGGCAGCTTACTGGCAGCAGAGGTGTAGCTCAGACTGCAAACAAGCAACAGTGCTAGGATAAAGAACAGCTTCATGTTGAATTATTTCTAGTTAGATTAGGGTCTGGGGAAAAATAGTATTTAAAACACATTTAAACAACGTCATATTATATACAGCATTAATATTTTATATACATTATATACATTATTTCTAGTTAGATTAGGGTCTGGGGAAAAATAGTATTTAAAACACATTTAACCAACGTCATATTATATACAGCATTAATATTTTATATACATTATAAATAGTCATAACGGTTTATAAAACTCAAACATGTTAAGTATTTTCTTGAAATAAAATATAAAATAAATTAATGTTCTAAATAGAATGGAAATGCTACCTGTGACACAAGAAAGAACAGTATGTACAGTCACTTCATTAGTTTATCTGCATTTATAGAATTTCTCTCAGACATGAAATAAAACAATTTCTTTATCTTACATTTTTAAATCACAAAATATGTGGCCATATGTCTTTTTTCCCTTGACCCTTTACTTTGATTAAAAGATAAAAATACGCTAGTCAAATTCTTTTATTTAAAAAGATAATAGGAAAATGTATATGAAAAACTATTACACAAGACCACGATTTCCATTAAACTACTGTATGTTTGCGCATTGAAAATTATTTTTAATTTTTTATTCCTAATGAAATGAAAGCCAATGCATCTAAATCTTTTATTTCATTATGTAAACAAATATAAGATTTTGATGTATGAATCAGAAACTGACAGCTTCTAATGTAAGGAAAATACAGGCTTTTGTTAAAAAGCCCTACCTCAGAAGGATCATTAGGATATGTTGGCCAGAAACCATCAAAAATGAAGTACTCTATATACTAATAATTTAGCAGGGAAATTTTCTAAAGGGAATGAAAATGGATTGGCCCCACCCTCAGAAAACCTCCAAGCATTATCACTAGGCAAGACCTCACCTGGAACCCCCAGGGTAAGAGGAAAAGAGGTCGGTCGAGATACACCCGTCGACTAGATAAGGAATCTGATGAAACCAAATTAATGTTTAAATGTAGTCAAATAGACATACTAGTCAACACTCGGGATACTTGAAGGCCTCTTGTTGGCGGCCTATCTCTCAGATAAGTGACAGGCAAAAGCTATCGAGTAAATATCAATTAATCTGATACATTGACTGGATGAATATCATGGAATAAAAATGGTACTGTTTGGCATTGTCGTGTATGGTAATTTCTGGCATTGTCTGTCATTATCTTATACTTTATGGTAATTTCTGGAAAAGTCTGTCATTGTCTTGTATTGTATGGTGACTAATGGCACTGGCTGTCATTATATTTATTGTATGGCAATTTCTGGAATAATCTGTCCTTGTCATGTATTGTATGACAATTTCTGTCATTGTCGTGTATTGTATGGTTATTTCTGTCATTTTCTGACATTGTCTTGTATTGTATGGTAATTTCTGTCATTTTCTGACATTGTCTTGTATTGTATGGTAATATCTGTCATTTCTGTCATTGTCTGTAATTGTATTGTATGGTCATTTATGTCATTGTCTGTCATTGTATTGTATGGTAATTATTGCAATTGTCTGTCATTTTCGTGTATTGTATGGTAATTATGTCATTGTCTGTCATTGTCATTTATTATATGGTAATCTCTGTCATTGTCTGTCTCTGTATTGTATGATAATTTCTGTCATTGTCTGTAATTGTATTTATGGTAATTATAGGCAATGTCTCTCATTTTCGTGTATTGTATTGTAATTTCTGTCCTTGTCTGTCATTGTCGTGTATTTTATGGTAATTTCTGTCATTGTCTTGTATGGTAATTTCTGTCATTGTCTGTCATTGTATAATAATTTTTGTTATTATCTGTCATTGTATTATATGGTTATTTCTGGCATTGTCGGATATTGTCTGCAATTTGCTAGGCTAAAAATTATAAAAAAAATAAAAGCAATTAATGCAAAAAAATAGGTTCAAGAACTTGTTTTTTTCAAATCAATTTCACTTAATTGTTTGAAGTAAGGCTTTACGCAGTACGCTTCTCCAGTACTGTATTAATTTGTTATTTAAATGCAGCTTTTTTAAAAAAAAAAGAACTTTTTTTTAGCAATGTAAATTTAACCGGCGTTCGTGTCTGTAGAAATAGTTGTTTACTTACCATAGATAACCCTTTTTTTGTTGTTGTTTAGCCGTTTGGCCTAAATTATTTTCGTTTAAGTGCACTTGTAAGTATTTATAGCGATAGACTAAAGTCATTGCAAACATCTGTACTTAATTTTATAATTGAATTTTTAATTTATTTTAGTGCCTGTGAAAAGACAAAGTGTTTGGTGCATTATGTAACCAAAAATGTATTTTGGCTTCCGTTTTTTTTTTAAACACATGTGTTTGTTCAAGAATCATCGTTGGCATAGATCCTTTGCCAGTAATGTATTATCTGCATATCAAACTGTAGACTATGTTTTGTAAATTGTAATACTTGTACTGCTTGTTCATTACGCGTACTTTTTGTAATATGATTTTGTTTTAAATATGCCACTTTTGTTTCAATATTATCAGCACCATACTTAATTTTACTGTGAACTCATGTTTTCACAATTATTTGTTCTCTATTCCTAACGCCTATCATTGATTTTAAAATTAAGATGGCCCATCTACCTTGATTGAAATGGCGTAAGCAAAAAGAATGGATGTTGTATCCTCACTCTACCCATTTTTGCTTTTTCTCAGTGGCGTAGCTAGGGGAGGGGGGGGGGGGTCCAAATTCGAAAGTCCCCTTGGGCCCCTACTTGAGGTGGGCCCCCAAAAGAGTGTCCGAATCAGTGGCGTAGCTAGGGGAGGGGGGTCCAAATTCGAAAATCCCCCCGGGCCCATACTTGAGGGGGGCCCCCAAAAGAGTGTTCGAATTGTTTTTTCTCATGTAATAATGTCAAATGTCAAAATGCAGGGGCCCCTAAAGAGGACGAGCCCCCCGGGCCCCAAATCCCTTGCAACGGGAGTGGTCCGAATAGTTTTTTTCTCATGTCATAATGTCGAATGTCAAAATGCAGGGCCCCTAAAAGGCCAAGCCCCCCGGGCCCCCAAATCCCTAGCAACGGCACTGCTTATTCTGATCGACTCAGAACGCTATCAGACAATGCAGTCAGTTCGCTGCTATATTTTAAGAAATGTGATTTACAATTTTTATCGCCAGTTCATACAAAGATGTTTAAATTGTCTCGCGAGCCGGATATAATTTAACACTGGGCTGGGTGTGGTCCGCGGGACTTGAGTTTGATACCTAGAACTTAATTGCACTACATACTGTCTGGTTTAAATGTGTCTCCTTCCATAGCTGTTTTTTTTTTTTTTAGTTTTCTTTCTACTTAATATCAATGTTGTTTGAAAGTGAAAATAACTTTAAGATTGTTTTTATTGTTATCTTTGTGAATAAATCTACTACTGGATTACGTCTACTGATCCCTTTGACAATTCATGTTATCTATTTTCTTAAGAATGCTCTATAGTGTTTCCTAAAACAAACGAGTTACCAACAGAAAGAGGAGACTGCCGTGGATTTGCGGAAGAATGCTTTAATTTAATCATCATGTCACATTTGGACAGATTTACTTTCTCTATCAGTTATACTTAGGTCTACTCACAAATAACATGCTGTTTAGAAACAGCTTCTTAATAGAGGGTGTGTGTCAAATGAGTAGCTTAAAAAAATAATCTATTAGTTTTACTGAGAAACAAACTAGGCTATATGCAATGAAATCTCGGATTAGATAACACCGTGTGTCTCCACGGACTATGTCTCCGGCACTGAACTATATACCGGTAATATGTATTATTGATCAGTGGTCTCTAAAATCATAGACTATAATACACATGGACCTCTTGCTTTAGTAATTTCTACTCTTATCTTCTTGTTTTGTAATTCCCGATTCTAAATAAAATAGTTGCTATACAATTTCCGTTTTATTAAATCGCATTTTTTTCGACTTTAAATGAATAGGGCCTACTTGTACTGTAGGTAGGCCTATTATTCCTATTATCATTGACTATAATAAGATGGACCGCTTGCTCTATTTTTAGAGCTTATATTCTTTTTCCGTGCGCATACTGATGTATAAATGTTTCCGCTCTATACAACTTTCGATTTTAATTTTACATCAGAAAATCATAGAGATTAAATAAAACGGAACTAGTATATCAACTACTTTATAGCAACTACTTTATTTAGAATCGGGAATTCAGAAAATCAGTGTTTCGAGTCATCATATAGCAGAAATACTAAAGCAAGCGGCGATTGAGCTGTGAATGTATCGGCGTAATTTTTTTTTATTGACGAACGATACTTCAGAGTTGGTTGACTGAAGACCCGTGAATTGTATACGTCTACAAAGTATAGATGGGGGCAGTTTTTTGTACATTGATTGATAGCACACCCAACTGATCAGCATGATCATGTTTTATTTGTTAATGCCATATGCTAATGCCATGTGTTAATGCCATGAGTCGATTCTAAAAGAAACATTTTAGAACGTGTAGGAAAAGTTAAATGAAGCAAATTTAAGACACTGTTCGGCGAGACAGAGGACAGGCGTGTCTTAAATATAGTGGTCTCTTACAATAAATAGCATTATACTTTTAAACATCTTTCCACTAAACTAATTTTAAATTTTATTAGGTTATATTTGATCTCCTTGAGAGTTGTTTTTAACTTTTAATACACAGAATCCAATCGATATTGTGTCAAAACTAACGTGGGCATTAAGTAGACATACTATTGAATACTATTGGGGACTAAGGTGAATTATTATGTTTAATTAAATATTGATTCAAATGAAGGGAAAGTTTAGGATTACAAACATTTCGGTTTACGAACCACATTACATAATTAATTAAGTTCGTAAACCGAGGTTTGAATGTATACGTACAATGTAGATAAGAAAACTCTTTGTTGTTTTTTTAAATTGTTAACAGATCAAATTTAATGTGTAATTAGATTGCCAATAGTACTGATTTGTTATGACCTGTGTTCTGTGACCACTTTATGAACTCTATTTAAGTGAGCTTTAATAATAATCAGGGGAGATAAATAATGTCATGCTTCTTTTCACTTAAATTTGTCAGCCGCCGGGTGATTATCAATATCCACAAACATTACAGGGAGCTTCCTTTTACATTTGAACATAAGTTGATGGAGTGGGGAGGATGAGGTTAGCACATTGCGGATGTGGATATGATGTAGTTGTGTTCTGTGGGCTACCTTTAAAATTTCAAAACAAGTTATCCATCATTACGTGACACATCATATATATTTCTCACTGTCTATTTATATACATATATCTTATCTTATATAATACAGACATTTCTTCTATAAATAAAATCATTGCGTCCTACACATAGGCCTACACATATGCCATTTGCATATGTATACTTATATGCATTATAGTATTGTGTAGTTAAATACATGTATTAAAGTATTTCTTAGTTGTATTGTGCACTATTCTGAGGCACCCTGCAAGCGTCGCGCTCTGTTGGTTCCTGTCTCAAACTGACAACTAACTCAACAAACTAGTTCAATGTTAATGTTGTATTCTCCCTTTAATTGCCATGGTCCACTGACTTCTTTTCAAAATCCTTAGGATTCTCTCCGTTGAAAAAAAAAAGAGATTATCATTTTTGCCTAGACTGAAGGAGAACAAAAAATAACACACATTTCCATCCTATAGAAATTTTGATGAGGTATGGTTGTCGGTCTGTGCCTACATTGTCACGGTGGAATATGTTTGTTGTACATAAGGGCGTATTGTACATCGCCGTTGAAACATTTCACAGTTTTGGTTTGTGGCTTGAAAATGTGCGGGTGTGTGTGTATGTATCTTTCGAAATATAAATAAGCAAAAAAAAAAGCACGACATAGAAGCTAGTATAATTTTATATTATTCAATATAACATAAGGTCTATGTATAATGTCCAATATAATAAAAAAAAATATGATTATGACAATTAAAAAGTTTATAAATTAAGATTTAAAATGCATAACTTTACTAGAACTACGTATAAGCGTAGGACGCAATAATCTTATGTAAGCTTATACAAGGAGAGCCTGTAAAATATTTTGATTAATGAAAAAACACAAATTCATGTAGATAGTTCAACTTAGAACAAATAATTAGGTCTTTATTAACCAAACATGCGTACATTTATGTATAGAAATCAAGTCGTAAAAAAACTTTAGAAATTGGAAATGGTAATTCTTTCACACTAGCTGTTAGGCCTGCTATAAAAGACCACGATAATTTACCAATACGGTGGCTATCAAATAATGGAAACGAATTAATTTATTTACTACTATTCTAAATGGTATAGCAAATACTGGAGGATGCCCATGAGTTCTTCTTGTTCTGATAAATACTTGACATTAGCTTAGGGAAAGTTGTTACAGTTCAGTTTATTCACTGAAACATGATTTTTACAGTGAGTTGATTTGATTTAGTTTTTCCCTAACTAAATATAAACAGTAGTGAAGTGTGCAAAAGAAGAATGTAAGAAAAGCATGATTTGAGTGAGTGGTCAAGAGTTGACAAGGGAGAGAATGATAGTGTGAATAATCAGTACATGTTGGATCCTTCAGATAGAAGGTGGTTTTTCTATAATAAGTTCTATTGGACTGAGTGCTTAAGTGATTCAAGTCTCAAGAGACTTAGAATATTATTGTATAATTAAAGTCTATTTCAAAGAGCTAGATACAATCAGTGTTCTAGTGAGAAGAAATGTATGGATATTATTGAAGTAAAATATAAGTGAATATTTGAAAGACTATTGAGAACTGAGTGTAATGATCTTATTCGTTCAATGATGTTTTGTATACTATGACTATGTAATAAACTTTCATCTGAACCTGATTCAACGTGTGCTCAAGTCTGTGCTACTTAGTATTTAATAATACCAATAATAATATCACAAACAATACAGTAGCATAGAAAATGGTGGCAGCGGTGGGCAAGGCGGCTGAGCACATCACTGGTCTAGCCACATAATTTCCTTCTCTTCTGTGACCACTGGAAATTAAGGAAACTGGGGGAGGATACTAGACGAGCCATTGTGTCTGACACAGTCTAGAATAATGATTGTGATGGCCATTTGTATAGCGCGACTCTCTGTGCTTTCACATTTAGCATGCTAGTGTGCTCTTGTCCACAATTGTGGGTTTGATCCGAAAGTTATATGGAATTCATGCGACAGTTCCCAAGTGTCGCTTGGTAGATTTGTATGGGTAAGTGAACTATTTAAAAAAATATCTAATCGATCGTGCCTGCGTTTCGGTAAAAGAATCCACATGGAAGGCTATAACACCTAAACCTTGGTCACATAGCCTGTACAACCATATTCAGTTGTTATCTGAATGACTTATGTAAACAGCGCTGCAGTATGTCTTTACAAAGGGCGTTGTCGATTTCAACAATAATCTCAATCAATGATAACATTCTATTATTTGATCTACTCTTAACTTTGAAAAAGATTTGTTCAGCACAGACAATAGGCGGTGAAGAATAAATCGTGTAAGTGGATCTACACTTATATCGTCTTGGTAAACAGTTTAATAGTTTTATTAAATAACGTCACCCCCTTAATGATATCATTGTCGTCTTACTCTTTCTTGATTTTAGAGAGCTTTTAGAAAAGACTATAGATTGTCTAGAGTTCCAGAAGTTCCAGATGTATTGTAATGACTTTATGAGCTAAACATTATATCTGTTTACTTTTAATGGGAGTTTCTTGGCTATTTTCGGAGCCTTAAAAACCATTTAGTTTTATCTAAAACATTTAGTGACCTGGATTTTTTCAGTTCTCTTTTTATTTTTAACTGTTCTTAGAAACGGCATTCATCTGCTCTTGCATGGAATATATTACAACAAATGCAAGGCAAAGAAAAAAATATTTTTAAATGATACCAAATATGCCAATGAATTAGACTTAGCTATACAAGATATGTCTTGCTAATATCGCTGTCAAGTGAGAGATCGATGGTGATGGTGAAGCCAAGGTAGATAAATTGTTTTACAGCATCTATTGTGTATATTGGGTAGGTCTGCAACTTGCGCTTTAATGTAAGTCTTTTTAAGGCTGATGCTAAGACCAAAGTCTTGACAGGCTTTGGCAAAGAGGACCACTAATGATTGTAGTGTGTGAGGCGCAAACGGGGAATCGTCTGCGAATAACTTTCTTTGAATAGTATTTAGCGGACTCCTCTTTTTGCCATTACTCCGATCATCTTGAAAAACCCTCGTCGGAATGCATACTTCGGAAATTAAAACAAAGTAGATGCCAAAGAGGGTCGGGGCAAGGTCACGGCCCTGTTTAACTCTTGAACGAATGTAAAAAATGCAAGAAGTCTCACCACTTTATTGCACATTTTCTTTCATATTATCATGGAATGACTTGATCAGGTTAAGTAGTTTTGGTGGGCAGCCGCCAGTCTTTGAAAGTATGTTGAGGATAACCTGTCTGCTGTCAAGGCCAAATGCCTGCATCTACAACTATGTCTGGCTAACACGGAAATAACAAGATGCTGATCGTCAATACAAAGTTTGCTGTTTACCGAAACCTAGACCCTGTACACCTCAAAAAGAAAATCACATGAGCTGCCTCAGGCGCATATTTGGTATTTCCTGCAAAATGGGGTCTTAAAACAGGCTAACCTACACAACAAGGTCACTCTCCTCCACCAACGAGTCTGAGGTGGCTAGGCCATATCTACAGGATGTCGGACAATAAAAGGACTTACTCCAAGTAGAACTTACCACGTCTTAGATTTAAAGATATCTGCTAGCGCGATCATTGTAAATCAGAAAATAGGAAATTCTAACTCAGAAGAGAAGTTGGAGGAGCACATTACACACTGGTCTGAATGCTGAAGAGAAAAGGCTTCGTCGAATCGCAGAATAGAAGAAAATCGCAAGGTAACAAAAGTGCTAAGTCTGCCGAAGCCCAATTTTTGAAGTAGAGCCTTCACAGAAAGCGTCTCTCGTGGTTAGGACTCCAGAGCCACAACAAAAAACTGGTCGAAACCCGCACTTTAGGTGCAAGATAACCTAAGCGTCTTTCGAGACAAAGGAGCCAATAACTTACAAGCGTAATTATGTGTAGAGTACATATTCTGGCTGTACAACCTCAACTAATGATAAGGTAAAAATAAAGGTGACTTTAGTAAAATAGATAGATAGATAGATAGATAGATAGATGATAGATAGATATGCTTCGTGAAAGGAAGACTTAAACGCAAAATAGTAATAACTATATTATAGTAGCAAATAAATTCTAATTTAGATAAGCTTATACTAAAATGATATTTGAAAAAATAGCCAAAAAAGACACATTTGTTTTAAAAATTCGTTATCAAAGGCCTCTTTCATAAAAGTTCTCTTTCTTTCCGGGTGAAAATTCGGAACTATACTTGTCTAAAATACCAACTAGGGCCTATATTATTTAAATTTCTTATCAGCACGCAAAAATACACATAAGCTTCAGGTATGCGTAGGAAGTAATTTGTTTCTTCCTATAAAATTATGGCAGGTCTTTTAGGCCTACGTCCTACGTAGTTAAGATAAGAAGAAACAAAAAAAAGAGAGAGAGAGAGAGAGAGAGAGAGAGAGAGAGAGAGAGAGAGAGAGAGAGAGAGAGAGAGAGAGAGAAATCAAAGGTCAAGGGGTAGTTAGGAATTAACCCTAGCCTATATATAAATTCGATTGAATAAGCCTACACACGTAAGGCACTACAGTAACCAATGGACAAAATTTCAATCAATTTAACGAATAGAGACAATTAGTTCAAACGTGTATAGGCTATATTTTTTTTTTATCAATGTAGGCTATAATGCATGATGGTAATAAAACATCACCAGAGTCATGTTATCGAGAAACACACTGAGTTTAATAAACCTAACTATTTCATCATCATCATCATCAATCCCATGACCGTTGGGGGAAGCGAATGAACACTTAGGCAGTCAACTTTCTTCACTTTTGCCTATCTTTAGCGGTTGTCAATAGTTGAGTCCACTGCAGCCCTGTCCAATTTTTTACATTGTCGAACCAGCATCTCCGCTGACGGCCTCTCCTACGCCCACCTTCCACCGTGCCCTGAAGGATTGTTTTTGACAGGCTATTTAAACTATTTAAGTAAACATTTTAAGCAAACATATAAGTAGGTACAGGACAAGAGTTTGCTCTCTGCCCGTCAGGTCTTCCATGGGTTTTAAGTCCACCGTAATAGCACGTAAGCCTACAGTGACCTCTATTTAATCGATTTGAAACAGCCAACAATTGGGAAAAATCTATTATAAAAATCATACACTAGATCTAATAATATGGACACGCTTTGATAAATCGGTAACATGCATTGTCTTACTAGTCTTAGGTGGTCGATAGTCAACGCTTGTAATCTTGATTGAAGGGGTCTGCAAATAAACCATTATAACACAAAAAGAGTAAAGTTGCTTAACAGTTGAGTGCAAGATCATTCAAGATAACAACTGCAGATAAACAAATCAATTACAGATACTGATATAAAAAAAACAGAGGCGTATCCAGGAATAAGGGGTAGGGGGTCAAGCATTGCAAGGTGAACGGGGGCAGGGATTCCAAGATAGAGAAGACACTAATTGCAATGTAGATGGACAATGATTGCAATAAAAAATATTTACTCTTATTTTATCAATTAATTGGTTTATTGTGTGAGTCTCGCAATATAAATATCTAGGCGTTACAATCAATGACACACTGTCTTGGTCTGATCACTGCCAAAGCCTCTGCAAGAAAATCCACCAAAGACTTTTTTGTCTTAGTTAACTAAAGACATTTCATACAGACAAGACCATCGTGAATCTTTTTTTACACGGCGACTGTTGGTAGCATCATCATCTTCACAATCATCTGCTAATATATGAAGGAAATGACACTGCCGACACCTTAGCTAAAGCTGGAGGCAGACAAAACCAGACAGACCCATCTCTACACCCCGAAGAAATAAAGGCAATACTCAAAAGGAATGAATCCGAAAGATGGTCTGAGCTGCAACAAAACAACCCAAAGATAGATGCTTACTACAAACTCTCCCGCCAATTTCAAAACATCATCTTCAGACTAAGGACTGGTCACAACAGGCTAAAGCAACATATGTTCCGCAAACTACGAATCGGAGCAAGCGAAATGTGCCCCTGCGAAACAGCTCCCGAAAATGCGGAGCATGTCCTTCAGACCTGCCCTCTGTATCTTTCTACCCGGTCAGCCATTTGGCCCCTGGGGGCTACCTTCAACGACAAACTGTTCGGTGGACTAGAGCAACTGACAGCCACGGCGCAGTTCATAACAACTATCGGACTTGTTGTCTGAATCCTCCCAATCATAACATTTGAGAACGAAGAAGTAGAAGAAGAATCTGCTAATATGGTAATACCACTTCATTGAACAAACATCGTATAGACCGCCTAATAATTAAAGGCTCTCCTACAACACAGACACAATTACCGGCTCTTGGAGATCTATTAAATTCAAGGTGCCTATCCATGACTGATGAAATTCTTCAGAACCATGCGCACCCACTACACCAGGGGTTGGCAACCTTTAAATAAAGGGTGCCCCAGTAAGATTTATGATTCATTTGGCGTGTCAACGGCCTTAATGTCATACGGTTAAAGCACTAAATTTCTTGTAGAAGAGAATTTGCCTGTTTGGGAGTCTTCCCCTTGCCATTGAAAATAGCTCTGCTTGTCAGGTCTAGCACTAGTGCCGTAGGTTGCCGACCCCTACACTACACGACAACTAGGCCTACATCGGATCTAGTCGATGTGGTCGGTTTCTTTCAATAAGGGCAAGAACGGAGAGATTTAGGAACTCTTTTGTTCCACTATCAGAATTTTTCAACAGAGTTGCAAGTCAGCCAGCAATACGATAGCTGACTCCTAATGATACTTTTACTTGATTGATAAATGGTATGATATTGTGCGTGCATGTCTATTTTGAAAGTACATTTCTGTGTTTAGGTACTAATAATTTATAATTCTTTTATATTGTTAAAATATGCTGACAGACGGAACATCTGTTATAATATTCTATAATATTTTATAGTAGGGTTTTATTAATGCCACCATAAAGTGCAAAATAAAAACACAGCTACAAAATGATTTTGTGAAGTTTGTGGTGGGTTACACGAATGAAAATTTGATAAACTATATTGCCCAGGGCTTCGCGAATATTATTTATGTTTCAACTCGATTGGATAACAATGAGTGGGTGAAATTTCACCGGTGGAAGGGAACGAAGGAAGGAAAGGGAAGGAGGGAGAGAGGAAGGGAGGGAGGGAGGAAGGAAGGAAAGGAAGGAAGGAAGGAAGGAAAGAGAGAAAAGAGAGGAAGGGAAGGAAAGAAGGAAGGAAAGGAAGGAAGGGAGCGAAGGAAGGAAGGAAAGGAAGGAAGGAAGGAAAGAAAGGAAAGAAGGAAGGGAGCGAAGGAAGGAAGGAAAGGAAGGAAGGAAGGAAAGGAAGGAAAGAAGAAAAGAAGGAAGGGAGCGAAGGAAGGAAGGAAGGAAGGAAAGGAAGGAAGGAAGGAAAGGAAGGAAGGGAGCGAAGGAAGGAAAGGAAGGAAGGAAAGGAATGAAGGGAGCAAAGGAAGGAATGAAGGAAAGGAAGTAAAGAAGGAAGGGAGCGAAGGAAGGAAGGAAGGAAGGAAAGAAGGAAAGGAGCAAAGGAAGGAAGGAAGGAAAGGAAGGAAGGAAGGAAAGGAAGGAAAGAAGGAAGGTAGCGAAGGAAGGAAGGAAGGAAAGGAATGAAGGAATGAAGGGAGCGAAGGAAGGAAGGAAAGGAAGGAAGGAATGAAAGAAAGGAAGGAAGGAAAGAAAGGAAAGAAGGAAGGGAGCGAAGGAAGGAGGAAGGAAGGAAAGGAAGGAAGGGAGCGAAGGAAGAAAGGAAGAAAAGGAAGGAAGGAAGGAAGGAAAGGAAGGAAGGAAGGAAAGAAGGAAGGGAGCGAAGGAAGGAAGGAAGGAAAGGAAGGAAGGCAAGAAAGGAAGGGAAAGGAAGTGTAGGGAGGGGGAAGGGAGGGAGGAGGGAGGGAGGGGAGCTCTGATAATGGGAACCTAGCCTTAGTTTGAGGGAAAATAATTGCGACCGTGTATATAAGCTTAGTTCTGGCCTCGCAAGTCCCATTTTATTTTGTGGCTACGGAAATATTCGACTTCGATAACATTGTAAATGTGCCCTGGAAAACGTTATGTCGCTGAAAACTTAAATGGCCAGGAACTCACGTTTCTTGTCCCGAATGCCATAAAATATTATATTGTTTTTTTCTTTCACCATCATCCTAACATTTTGAGATTACTTTTCATAAATCATATTATAGCTTATGCCAAATCACAATCTGCCATTATCTTAAATGAATTAATGCTCCATTATTTTTAAAACATAATATATACTCGCTGCTTAATTAATGCTACATGCCATACAATATCAGCTTGCGCGAAAAATGTTTACTGAAGGAAGGAAGTTTTCCGTTATGGTTCTCCAAAAACCAAAAAACACAGTGCAGGTTGTTCATATTGCCATAGTGAGTTTTTACAAATTATTTGGATCATCTACGGCAGTGGTTCCCAAACTTTTTTAGGCCGCGACCCCTTTTTACAATTTATCATGCTTTGGCGACCCCCCCCCCCCCCATAATTTTTTTATATAATTTCGTTTCTTGTTTATTACTGCATTTTGCGACTGTTATGAAATGTAATGTAAATATCTAATTTGCACGATGTATTTTTATTGTTACAAATTGAACGTAATTAAAGTATAGCGATTAATAATTAAAAAAAAAAAGAAGACATAAAAACAAATGTCAATAAATATTGCAAAATACCGGTATAAGTTTAGACTTAGGCCTATATTCCTAATTACATCACGAACGTCAGCTATTGTGATGGGTGACATTGCGTAATTCTCATCGGTTCAGAAATTCTTGGGACAGTCTTTGCAAGAGCACAACTAAGCAGTTCACCTCGAACAATAAGTCTACTGTCTTTAGACTTGATAACCAACAAGGTGGAAAAGCATGTTTACTAAGATATTTTGTTGGAAATGGAAGAAAATGGCGCAACACAATCTCAGTCAAAATAGTTTATGACTGCAAACATTTGATTCATAATTTTGTACCTGGCATTATAGAGAAATCAGTTCTCTATGCATCGTTGTTAATACGCTCAATTAACTTTGTGCTTTCTCGTGAATATCTTAAACTTTAAATGGGAATGGGCTTCTGGCAAGTACATACATATGTAGTGTCGGGTAGATTTGGAAAGTATCATGAAATTTCGGCTGCAAGCATGTGAACGTGTTATTTCACAGAATTTATCATCGTAATCATTTTGTCATCTTTTTCAAAGAAAGCAGATAAAGTAGACCAGGAGCCGCATGAGAAAAAAAAAGTGCGGTTCAATCCCACTTTTCAACACTAGTCAAATCTAGAAGATTTATTTGCATTAAATACGTTTATAGAAATCAGGAATCTTTTAAAAGGTCTGTTGACCATTTTATGAAACTGCCATAGGAAATACCATAAGAATGTAATCATATCATTCACAACCTTACAAGCCTATTCACAAACTTTAATTAAGTACAGTTTTTAATTTAAATTAATGTAACTTTTCCTAAACTTCAGCATTGATCTTACAAATAATATTACAAGGATAAACTCTTATGGGCCCCGGCGCATCGCATTAACTACACACTCACACACAAACACACGCCCTTTTCGTGGGGCCTGAAGTAGACAGCATATACATTTCATTTTCATCAAATTTTTTATGATAAAAGCTAAATTTCATTTGGAATGATCGGATCTTTTTAGATAAATTAAGGCATATTATATTTTCGGAGCATCATACTCGTTGCACAATTGCGAAAACAGTCGACTGTTTAAAGATCTTGTTTTTACAAAAGGGCACAACTTATGACGCTTTATATTACTTCTTTTAACTGGTGTGGCAATGTCTTTGTTGCTAATATTTGTCCATATATCATACAGTGAGCTTTGATTACTTTTGGTCACTAATTCTGTTGAAATCCAGACCGAACAGAATCTACAATAAATTCCAAAATATTCATGAAGTGTTGGTCGTTTTATCGCCAATACTAGGCCTACTGCTTTTAACACAATGGCTGCTTTTAACAGAGAAGAGGCTTTTTAAGACAACTCTCTACAGACGTGTTACTGGTCCGCATGCGTGCATTATGGTGCCGACCTTGTCACATACACCTGTATCGATGACATTATGCCAAGTAGCCTACATGTAGTATGCGGATGTATCTGCATGTACGTGGACTCTCTTGGAGACGGAAAGATGAACTGTGTTTCGGCTCCTAGGACCATCAAAAACATACGTTTTCCGAAGGTCTTTGGCGACCCCCGCGAAATGGTCGCGCCCCCCCAGTTTGGGAACCGCTGATCTACGGAAAGCATCTCTATATTTAGTTCTTATTAATTAAAAAAAAAGCTAATATCTAATAGCTAATTCAGAGTTCAGAACACTCGATGCATAGCCTCCATAGCTCAGTGACGATACAAATGGGGAAGGGAAGTAACCATGATATATTATTAGGGTGTGAGGATCGTTTGTGGTATCTCTGTCACTGAGCTACAAGTAGGCCTACCTGGGAGTGCGCTCATTTGAATCTGTGGCGCCTTTTTGTGGAACAGTTTACCTCAGACACTGAGAAAATCTGCGACAAGATAGTCTTTTAAAAAGAACTTATAGAGACCTTTCTCTTTGGCTAATACCTACATCTGCCACTGCAATTCACACCAAAAGCGCACTGAGCATGCTAAATTTAATAGCATGAATAGGGAGCGCTAATTAGTTATTATTTTTATATATAATATACTTTAGCAGGCCTACATTTAAGTTTAGAAATCTAGTTGTGTTCGAAATCATTCACCGTAGAACAAAGACTAAAAATCAAAGAAATACAATAACTATTTCATTCATTAAAAACGTTTAACCCCCCAAAAATATATTTAGGAGTAGGCTTAATAATAGGTCTACCATTATAAATGATCATAGAATTCATAAGCCTACATAGGCCTACACACGTTGATTAAATTGTTTAAAAAATTAAACAAAATTTTAAGCTTCATAAAAAGGAACTTCTACAAATTTAACAGAACATTAAACTAAAATGTTCTACACAACGTTTAAATCATAGGTTCTCAACCTTTTTCGGCTTACCGCCCCTTTTTTACATATTTTTTTTTGCTAAGAAACACAATATCTAAGAATAAATAATGTTAGCAAGGCATTTCAATAAGTGTTTTATTAAAAATATTTCCATCAGTAACAAAAAAAAAGTACTACTTGAAGTAATGATTACATTCCAACCAACAAACCGAAATCCGGTTTTGAAAATCAAATTAAAACAAAATGTTTTACAAATTCAATATTAATGCGAATCTTGTGTTTGGTATTGGAGTCTGGGTTTATTTTGAAGTGGACGTCGGAATAACCCAGCAAGTAGAAAAAAAAATATATAGATCAGTGAATATATAGATATTAATTCGAAATTTGAAGAAAAATTGTGAGCTGGGGTATTTAAAAAGATTAAAATGAATTTCACATGCTTATCTAACGATCGATGCTATATAAATTTGCACCAATAACATATAATTGGTATAAATTATGTTTGCTACACATTACAAAAACAAAACTATTAAATAAAAAATTAATAGTCAACTGAGGCCGGGGCCAGTGGCAGTGGCGGTGTTGTTGTGTGCCAGTAAGTGTGAGTTTCAAGTGAGTTCAGTGTCCAATGACTCTCAATGAGCCGCCAGTGAAGGTGAGTCTAAGTCTAACTACTAAACTAGTGTAAGATTTAAATATAATAAGATTTAAGGTTGTCTTGCCTACTGAGTCTAAGATAGTGTCACACTAACTCAGTGATTCTTCAGTCTTCAGTGAATATAAATATAAAAGACTGATCCGACCATTTTATCGCCTGCCTGCCCTGATTCCTGAAATATTTTTATATAATATAGGCCTACAACTACTACTATTTAATTTATATAAGCCTAGGTATACTACGGATAGGCCTAGTAAAGATTTTTTTAATTTTTTTTTTTGTAGTCCCTTCTTAACATTGGCGGTTGTTGGGGGGAGCTAATGGACACTGGGTGTTCATTAGTCCTCTCTTGGGCTTGGTAGACTTGGCGGCGCCCATCTCCTCTCCAAGTCGGCGGTGGATTTATAGCTGACTGCACCGAGGGTCGAACCCCTGATGCGGCGCTTGGGAGTCGAGCTCGCTGTCGACTTTGCTAACCAGCCGCCTAGTAAAGATTACTATATATAAATTATAAAGTATATACTCGCCTATAAGTCACACTTTTTTTACTAAAAATTTGGACAAAAAGTAGGGGTGTGACTTAAAATTATATACACCCAACACGGTTTTTTAAAAGTTTAAAAAACATCACTACTCTGTTATTAAGCTGTTAATATCACCCCTATCTGTGGTTGTTATGATGTAGAATTGCTAGGCTATTGCTTAGGCCTACATTTTACATTTAAAAAACTTTCGAAGGTGTAAATAAACTATCTTTATATAACTGAAATTGAAACTGACAAATATTTTAGGTTTTTCAAACCTCCACACCCTTTGCGTTTGAACTTTTGAACCGATTTTGTATTGCCGAAACATAGCATATTTATAAGTTTAAGGCCGCATTTTTTGTAAGCCTATTTGTGAAAGCAAATAACATTATGGAAAGAATCGTAATTGTGTAAAATCCACTCTAGGCCTATAATAAAGGTATAAAAACTTGTACACTAGTAGCTTAAAATTAAGATGGGTGTTATTTAGAACCTGTTACTTAGGCCTTTAGCCTACTAAGGCAGTGTTTAGCATTCAAGAAAAATGCGCGCGCCATGTCCGCATATCCTAGCATTGTTTCCATTTGGCCAATCGACACATTTTAAGATATTTCGGAAACATTCTGCATTCAAACTATTTTTTTCAAATCTCTATAAATAATAATGCGTGAAATGTCAATAGAATGTATCAGTTTAACTAAGTTGTATGTACGAGTTGAAAAAATACAGCTTATTGTCAATGGCGAAGCCAGCACACTCTCCGCGAAGCCACTAGTGTGACTAGCACTGCCCCCTTTAAAAATTTTGTTTGCGCAGTAGCCTTTTATATCATTACAAACAATGTTTTGTAATGGTAATTAGGTCAGGGCACTTGAATTGCGCAACTATTAATACTGGCGCCACTCAATACTCAATCTAGGTGACGTTCCGTCTAATGACTAATGACGCACTTCAAAGACTTTTTTGTGTGTCGACCCACTATAGTATGACAATAGGGATAGGGACTTAGATGAAGAAACACATAACTTACTTTCTCATATCAATAATGTCTGTAGGCCTATTGATCGGTTGTTTAAAATAAATGAAGCCCTTTATCAGATTATGTTTGCACAATTGAAATTGAAACCATTTTTAAGGAAAGTTTCCAAATTGGGGTGAATATTTAGTAACTTTAATGTTTAAAAGGTATGCATTTTTTAAAAGTTAAAAGACAGTGTAACCCCCTGAAAGTCAGGGTGCGACTTATGCGCGGGTCAATGACAACATATAAGAAAAACAATCTTAAACTGGGGGTGCGACTTATGCACGAGTGTATACGGTATATTTATTTTATTTTAGTCCTTTTTATATATAGGCCGTATTATTGTATAGGCCTATTTAATAGTTAAAGGATTAAAGTTCAAAGGCTTAAGAATCTAAGCCTTAGTTGGCTATAAAGCTGATGTCAAGTAGGGCCTAGCCTACATACTACTTTTACTTTGACTTCACTGTGACTGTGAATGATTCTCAGTATCTAGTTCCCTAGTGCCCCTACCTTGCTAGTTGTACATATGATATATGGTATATATATATATGACATATTATTATAGCTTTCTGGTCATTGTAGTTTATAGCCTAACATTTTTATCTGTAGCTATAGGCCTATGTATTTTGTTCCATTGGCAACTAAGCTTTTTGTTAAATAAAAATAATTATCTATTTTTTACCCAATTACAATATTTATTTTAATTAAATTACTTACCTAAATGTTTTCGCAGTTGTCTAATTAATAATTAAATTATTAGATCTATAGCTTTCAGTTCATTATAGTTTATGAAATTTTTATCTGTGACTTATACAGGCCTATTTATTTTCTCCTCTCGTAATGCCGGGGAATTTAGCTGGTATAGTAGGCCTATAATGGCATAGGAATATAGGCATGCCTACTTAAATTTAGGCCTACCCTGGGCTATATTATATCACAGTTGCCTACAGTCTTATAGTATTAGACTGAGTATAATCTTAGTACCTGACAGGGGTCTCAAACAATTAAATGGCTTTTGAGGGCTTGATCATATCCATATCATTATATATGCTGAATATGTAATAACTGTATTAAGTCAGTAGCTTGAATAGGCCTAAGTAAACGTTTCTGATGGTTAAAAAAAATGGTGTACCTTCTGTTAATGTTAAAGTTCAGACAAAGGAAAGGAAAAATAAATTGTCATTTCGGAAATCTCAGAATAATAGAATGCATGGGCCACACAATATAGCCTCTAATGCCTCTATTCTGATTATGCCAATAATATCAATATGACAAAATATATATTTTTAATGTCTCTTTAAAATATTTTACATTTTTGTTTTTTTAAGGTTTACACTTAAATGGCGGGAGGATCAGAATCAAACGAGGATGAAATATGGAATTATAAATCTGTCAAAAAGCTTAAAAATACTAAAGTTTGTCAGCAAAGTACTGGGTGCGGCGAAAAAATTAACTTTACCTCTTTAAAAAAATCTTTCCCATCCAAAAAGAATAAAAACTTTAATAAAACATCTAGCTCATCAAACCAAAAGATTAAAGTTTCAGATATTCTTGCATCAGGTAATTATGATTTTATGATTGTTTACGGATCAACAATTTTAGATTATTTGAAATTGACTGAATATATTTGTATTGTCACAGTTGCTTAGATGACAGTAAAAAAAAAGTAAAAAAGTAAAAAAAAAAAAAAAAAACTATGCAGACTATAAATATTTGTTTACTTGGATATAAAAAGACATAGCTAATTGTATTTATTGGAAATTTAATATATTAACTCTTTAAGAAAAGACTAGTGAATTAGGTAACACGAAGTAATTCCATTGGATCAAATTGAATCATATGGCCAGTGAATAGGTTTGATTAATTAGTTAACTTGTTATATGTGAATAAATAATGTTTTTTCTTTTTTAAATTTGTTATTAAAGAAATAGGTACAGGTGACCAAGAGTCTTTAAAAGGAACAGATAAAGAATATGAAAAAAAGCAAGATCACTCAATACATGTTATAGATGTTGATCTGTTAAACAATGAAGATGATTGTATTGAGACTAAATCAAATCACACCAAAGAAGAAGTTACTTTCACACGCTCAATTACAGTTACTAAACAAAGAAATTGTAAACAAAAATGCAGAAACAAGCCATTAAAAAAGAAGTCCATTTCTCCTAGGAAACCTGTCAATAAACAAGATTTGTCACCAGGCAAAAAGGCTTTTTCTCCCAAGAAAAAAGATCTTAGTGTTTCACCAAAGAAGAGCCTCTCATCCTCGCAAAATTCAAATTCTTCTTCCAAGTCAGATATCAGCATAAAATGTCATAGCATTGAAGAATATTTCAATAGTTCCAGCCAAAATTTAAAAAGGAAAAGCTCTGAGTCTGTTTCAAATGAAGCATTAGGTGTAGTAGAAGAAGTAGCCACTAAAAAAATTAAATGTAAAAATGAACAGAAAGAAGATAGTATTCACATTGATTCAGACTGTCCTGATGATAAAGACGTTACGAGATCAAGCAATGTTGAACCTGGGACTCAAACACAGAACACTGGTACTACTTTTCTTGCGGATGACACACTAGTACCTTATATTGATGTTGATATAATTATAGACAGTTCACATGATAAAGAAGAAAAATTTCTTTCCTGTGATATTTCAAATTCTGCTGATCCAAATCATATCGTAAATGAGCCTGACCTTTGTGTTGATGAAATGGGTGGCTTCTTAACGACTGACCTTTGTGTTGATGAAATGGGTGGCTTCTTAACGCCTGACCTTTGTGTTGATGAAATGGGTGGCTTCTTAACAGAATCTGATTTAGATTTGTTGAGTGCTATAGACAAAGGAGAAACTGAAAGGACTAATGTAAGCCAAAAGTATTTTGAAGAGAATGACCAGGAATCTCTACTTATTGTAGCTGAAGATAGCAAAAATAACTTGAATTCTTGTTTGTCTTCTGAAGGGATTGTACATGATTCTGTTTTTGGTGCTAAGCCTAATAATACAGCATTAGCAAAACAGACATCTTTATATTCATTCTTTAAGCCAAAATTTGGATTAAAAGAAAAATCCCAATCAATCAGTTCTGATTCAAGTAAGAAAAATCAAAGTTTGTTTGGGAGCATCAAATCTCGACCAGATTTACATTATGGAAAGAAGAACTGTGATACTACTATTAACAAACCATCATCTAGTTGTGTAATTTCATCAAGCAAATTAGGGGCAGAGAATGCACCGACAAAGAATGATGCTAAGAAGGTGTGCCCATTCTATAAAAAAATTCCAGGTATATTTATTTAAACAATGTACTGAAAGAAGCATCTTTAATTAAAGTGTGTTATGTACTTTTGAGCCATAATTTTTCTTGTTTACATTTTTTGGTGTGATTAGGTATGTGAAGATAAAATAACACTAATTGCTTTAATTTTAATTTTCTGTATCTCCCATTGTGTATAGGTACTGCTATTACTGTGGATGCATTTCGCTACGGTGTGATACCTGGATGCCATGCTTATATTCTTACACACTTCCACTATGATCATTATGGAGGGTTGACAAAAAAATTTGCACAGCCTATTTACTGTAGTAAAGTATGATGGAAATTCTTGTTGAAAAAATTATCCAATATCAAATTTTATTTCATTAAAAAAGCAATAAAATTTCTTACTGAGCATTTACTTTTAGAATATTTCAAATTATTGCTATATTAAAAAAATATGTCATTTGAAATATTCTTAAAAAGTCTGTTTGTAGGCCTACTACTAAAGTATTTTTTAATCATAAGGTGACAGGAAATCTTGTGCAGAGCAGACTCGGTGTTGATAATAAGTGGATTAACCAATTGCCGATGTGGCAACCATGTCAAGTTGCTGGTGTTACTCTGACATTTATGGAAGCTAACCAGTAAATTTTTTTTAATTATAGACATAGTTATAAATCAAATATGGGATTTTAAATCCTAATGAAGAAGGCATCTTTTTTGTTTAATAATAATGATATTTTGTCTCGTAAGATTTGTCATTCAGTATTTACTATAAATTGAGGCAAACATTAATTCATTTAACCAAAATTTAGGTTCTAAATTTTTAGAATGTATTTGATTTATGATTATTCAAATTCATTTAAATCATGATTATTCAAATTTATCTATATTCTTTTGTTTAAATCTACTAATAAAAAAATGAGGATTCCATTTAATGGAAAAGAATGAACAACAACTAGTTCTGTTATTAAGCTGAATACACATACCTTGTTCTAAAATTTCAATTTAATGCATGAAATAACAAAATTAGACGCTTATTTGTTCACAGTTGCCCTGGAGCTGTTATTGTTTTATTTGAGCTTCAAGATGGTAGAAAAATTTTACATACAGGAGATTTCAGAGCTAGTGCTGAGATGGAACAATATAAAATGCTACAAAATGTCTCCATATCTGAACTGTACTTAGACACCACGTAAGACGCAAACATATTTGTACTATTACTAGGCTATTGTTTGCATTATTATCATTAATATCATTCACTTTTTATTCCTGTTACTTATTCCATAATCTGAGCATTTAATTCAGAAGCTTTGCATTTCAGCTACTGCGATCCATCATATGCTTTTCCAGCACAAAGTGAAGTCATAGATTTTGTAGTATCTCTAGTTTTAAACTATGTGACAGAAAATTCTAACCCTCTTATTGTGTGTGGATCTTACACCATTGGGAAGGAGAGAATTTTTCATGGTAAGTTACCATGTTTTATTTATCTTTTTTTTACTAAGTAATATACATTTTATCATGTTTTCTTCAAATGCACAAAATGCTAACTTCAAGGTGGTATGCTTTATTCAGGAGATTGTTCTCCACTCATTGGCTTTGGGATCTAGAAGCCTTGCTAGTTGTTAATGAGCTTAAGAGCAAAAGAAGCTGATTCTATTATTGGGATTTTAAAATAGTGACATAAGACATTCTGTCACTGTTACTCAATATGTCAAATGTAAAAAATAAACAAGCACATTTTACAGGTGATTATGCATCACCATAACAAAGTTAACTTTAGATTAAAAGAAATTTTGTGTCCATATTATTCTAAAACAGTATACTGCCATATATGCTTCCTTTCATGCCAAAAAAAATGATTTTTGTTTATGCACAACATATTAAAGTAATTAGGATATTTAAAAAGTTTCTACAATTATTTTCATTCTGCTAACCACAATTATTTTCACATATGTTCAACTGCCAAAGTTAAATGAATGTTTTTGATGTTCCTTAGCCATTGCTAAAATCTTGGACACCAAGATATGTGTGATGAATGATAAAAAAAAAGTTTTGGACTGTCTTGATGATATTGACCTCAAATCTAGGATAACATTGGACTGGTCAAAAGGACAAGTGCATGTACTGCCTATGGGAAAACTAAATCAAAAGGTTCATTTGTGTTAATATTTTACGATATGTGATGACTATTTTCATATTTTGTTTATTTCTTAGTCTGATCCAAACAAAATATCATACTGGTATCAATATATGTAATTATTTATTGTTGAAATATATTTATTGTGTTTGATTGTAAATAACTAAAGTAAATATAATTGATTTTACCATTAGTGGATGGCATTTTCTAAATAGATAAAAAAGCCTAGATGTTATTTCTCTGCATAATGACCTTTCATTTATTGATTAGGTTTAAGTGGAAAATTATTTTTATTTCAACCGTAACTATTTATAAACTTATAAACCCATCACTACATTAAATCTGGTCAACCTTCTTAATTTATCATTGCCCAAACAATGTTGTTACAGTATCATTATCATTTAAAAGAAAGTGCAAATATGTTTGCAACTAACACTGGTATATCTAATCTAATTACTGTGGCATAACGGCATCTTGTTCATTGCATTCAAACTTTCTATTCTAGGCATTATTTGAACATCACAGCAAGCATCCTCAATTTGAGTCCATTATCGCTTTAGAGCCAACAGGTTGGACTCATCAGAACAAAGTAGATTCATTGCAAAACTTGAGACCAAAGTGGAGTAAAAACAATGTCACCCTTTATGGTAATTTCTAAACAATATTAATTTTTCATAACTACATGATAATTCATATTGTTTAAGTATGTGAAGCTTTTAGAGCAAATATGTTAAGTAAAAAATACAAAGCTAGACAGTTGTGACTTTTAATTATAGGCTAACTATTAAAGACTTTTCCTTTTTTTTTTTAAATTATTTTATTTTTTGCCAAGTTGCCATCAAAATGTTCCTTGTTTCCCCCCAGCCAACAACATTTAAAAAAACATCTTTGAAAATTGTATAGTTTTAGATTGGTCTATTTCTTTAATTGGTCTAGCTCTGTAAGAGTTATTGTTTTTATTGTAATGATAAAACTTAGACAATATCAATAATCAATGAGTCGGGCCTAGACAAGAATAGGTATATACCGAGATATATTATATAATTATATAGGCCATGTTGATGAACCTTGTGTGTGAAAAAATATTTCTTTTTTTTTTTTTTTTGCTGCTAATCACAGCCCTGAAATGTAAAACTTCACCATTTCTTGGAATTTCTTGAAATTCAAAATTAAATGACTAGATCTATTCTGCTATGTATAAAATAATTCATTAAAATGTTCATTTGCGTAAAGAGTTAGTTTGTAAATTTGCAAAGAAAAAAAAATGAAGTTTTGAGTTTCTGTATTTTAAACTGTAAAGCTGTGTCAACTATCCTAATAAACAACTAAACAGACTACTTTTTAGTTCTAAATTGAAATAAAAATGTAATTAAAAATCGCCAGTTAAATGTAAAATTCATTGATGGAATATTGTTGCACTTTCATTGTCATTGGCGGAAACAGTTATTAAATTGCATTTTATTTTTAACTTTTATTTCCTATATAAGCACTTTGAATCCAGATATTCAGCTCTTGCATATAAATAATTGTGCCAGCTTATGCTGTGCTAGCATTAAATCATAAATAGGAAATTATTGCATTGAATATTGAGATTGGTATGTTCATTCCATCACTCTAAAATTGTTGTATTAATAATACCCCACAGGTGTACCCTACAGCGAACACAGCAGCTTTCTGGAACTTAAACGTTTTGTACAGTTTCTGAAACCAAAGAAAATTTTACCAACTGTAAATAATGGAAATCCATCTAGCAGATTGAAAATGGAAGAAATTTTCAAACAATGGCAGCAATAATGACAAAAGCACTTTTTTTTTATATACCTTAAATTTAATGTCTTTTTTATTATTTTCTTAGTTTAAGCACATTTTTAGAAAATGTTCATTATTAGGTCTTTCAAAATTATTTATATAGGCTATTTTATATATTTAAAAGACATTATTCTAACATTAACAAAATATAAAAAGTGTTCTTTATTTCTTATAGATCAACTTATTTTGTAATCTACTATCATTAATAATTTAATATCTTACATTTATTGGGCATTACAATCTGGTTATTTATAAGAAGTTTTTTTAATTTGATACTATATTTACTACATTGATATTTTAAAAATAATTCTTTAATAAAAGTGAGTAAAGATTTCTTTCACTTTCCTTCAAAAGTATTTTTGATCAGGTTTATATTTATCTATATTATTAATTATATACAGAATGTTTGATTAGCTAACAATAATTTTTATGTAAACTTTTGATAGTGATGATTTTTATCACTTTACGTAAATGTTTTTCTTCTCTTAAGAGTCTTATATGGTTACAATCACATTACATACTATACACATGGCAAGTGTATACCAGTTCAGAATTTAATTTCTTGACCAATAGCCTAATTAAAGGTTCTATCTAATGAATTCATTAGTACCGTTACATTGTACATTTACAAGCTCAAGATGTAATTTCATGTATTTATAATTATTGTTGTAATGTTTCAAATGTGGCATTTATCTCAAGCATTATTGTATGAAATTTAAAAAGTATATAAAAGCTTCCAGAAAAATATGTGATTAGCAATCTTTGCTTTTTTGTACTTTTCACTGTTTTTTTAAAGTGTGCTACTGTGTCCCATTATATAAAATTTTACAATTAGCATACACAGAATACTAAAAAAATTAAATGTACTGGATATATTGTTTGCTTTTAATTAAAATTAATTTTAGACACTTATAATTAAATGAAATGTATTTTATAATTATGAAAATTTAAAGAGAACAATACAGAGGGCTCAAGACAATTTGCCTAAAAAAGATTTAATTTATGTCTTCTTTACAGTAAGCACAGCATCTTTTGAAATGCCATCATTGCATTATTTATGCATACCGGTATCAGTGATCAAGTGGTTGTGTCCCTGGAGCTGCATGTGTAGGCCTTCCATTTTGAGATAAGATATTGCATCTGAGGGGGGTGCCAACTCAAGTTTCCACTTTTCATCCAGCACAACTTGTGGAATCTTTAACTTTAACTTTGCTGTCCATGAACTGACAGATTCAATCGATCGGCTGGAAAAACTACTAAAAAAGTATCTCTCCATATTAAGGCCACCACACCTCAGTATGATATGGCATTTGTTGAACTCTGAGAATCTATTTTCCGTGATAAAGACTGAATTGACAGAATTCTCTCAGTGGCTACACATTCAATTGTATGCTGGGGTTATGGATATGGCACTTGATCAGCCATGGACCTGAGTTTGACACCAATGTCCTAATGCAAGTCCAGAAGACAAAAATATAGTCCTAAATATGACGTGAATGGACATGAGTGTACCATTAAAATTTTTAAAGATGTGGGAAAACTTGCTGATCTAAACAAAAAAAGCCAGATACTCCAGTACATGGGTATCAAAAGGAGAACAAACGAGGACATATTTAATTCAATTCACAATAACTTCAATAAGTATAATTTTATTACAATAGCTGCCGATAATCTTCTATTGGTAAACCAACATGGAAACAGTCTTAAAACATAAATTCACTGTATGTAGAACAAGGCTAAAAAATATTTTGTTTAATTAAACAGCCAATTCCACACTAATTACAGTTTACTCTTTAAAAAAAATTAATAATACAACATATTTCTCAGAGTCAAAATTTTAATTCGCAGAAGATCCTCGTTAGTAGGGCCTAACACAGGTAGGCGTCATAGGCTTATGCTTCCTATAATATGCATATGGCATATTCTTCTTCTTCTATTAGCCAGTTTGCTCTCTTGCAGTCAATGTCAGGCACATTGGCATTGTTATTCTGGGTTTTCCTTTGTGGCTTTTTTCAACCCCCGCAGTTCAAGAGAGTTTTTGGTTCTGTGCCCAGCACCTGTGAGCGGTATTCCGGGATCGGGCTGCATTGAGTCAGTGCTGAGGTGGGGCTGGCCTATATGGTCCAATCTCCGCCATCCACAGAGCTCTCCAAATGGTTATGACACTCAGTTGTGCCATTTAGTTTTTTAGATTCTGGGAATACCGTACTCTGTGGAATTGTCACATCCTGGATCCAGGCCCCTTCATGATTTTACACCCACCCATCTCCATGCTACCAACACCAGAGCTCCCCAGCAGGAGTTGTGCAAAACCTCTATCCAGGGTAGTGCAATCTAAACCTCTGTCGAACAGCACCACAATGGGGGGTACAAGTTTTACGTGCCCGGGGTATACCCAATACACAACCCACTATTAGTCGCCTTTTATGACATGCAAGTGAGACTTAGCAGTGGGGTTATTCTTTCACCTGGTCATTTCCAAGACCCCGATCCCCACACGAGGGGGGGGGGGGGCATATGGCATATAAAACGGTTTAGCCTACATGAAGGGTTCTTCAAATTGTAGATTGTAGCCTAGAGTACAAAGTCAACTAAGACTCTGTTCCTTTCTTTTGTCAATTGAGCATTCATCAAGCTGGACGTCTGGCAACCCTAGATTAGTAAGAATGACCTATCCATCGCCCGAGCCTAAACTCAAGCTAATGTCCATGGATTTACAAGCTAAAAAAAACAACCTAGATCTATGTGGAGATCTGTGTCCTAAAAATTATATTCTAACCAGTATATTTGTTTGTGTGTGTCAGTGATGAGTATATTGGTTTGTGTGTGTCAGTGATGTTAAGTACAAAATAATCGCAAACTTGTTCAGTGATAAGTGAGTGTTCCCAAGACCAACTAAAAAAATAAAATGTCGATGTTCTATCAATCGAGATTACCATTATTATTTTCTAGAGTACCAATCGAATTTATACAGAGATTAAAAGGAACAAAAGGTGCTACTGTAATAAAACCTCTACGTGTAAAATCACTAGCAAGACGAGAGAATACAGAACTACCTAGACCTAACGCAAGTCGCTTTGGTAAAGGAAAGAAAATAGGATTTCGAGAGAAAGTTTCAACGCAATTAGAGGAAAACGAACTAGATTACATGGAAAACCATGCACATTCTATTAGCAAATATACTAGCAAATCAAATTTTCGTTTAGCTGAGGATAATTTTAAAAGGTATGGTAAGGCCACTAAAGTTTCGTCTTTTTTAAATAGGCTAGTATTTTGGCTAGTAAGCTATGGCATACTGGCAATACTGGCTATGCTATGGCTATGGCTATAGTATAGTAAAAATAAAAGCAAGACACGACACTTCAGACAGCATATAATATCATATATGTCAATGATATGTCATATATGATAATATGATATCATACTGACTGAGTTCAGTTTATAATATATTTATAGGATATAGGCTACCTGGTAGGTAGGCTACTTAATTTAATTATTTCTCCTTTTTTTTTCCCACTTGCACTTTAGACTATAGGCCTAGTATTTAGCATAGTATAGTAATAGTACTATTGACAATGACAATAGATAAAGTATTTAGAATTTAGTTGTTTGTTAGACTTATATTTGTCCAAGAGCAAGAGCAGTCTTGCACTTGGAGATTAAGTTCTAATTTTATAACATATAAATTATATTTTATATAGGCTAATAGTTAAAAAATTTAAATGTTTTATTTTATTTAATAGGCCTATAGTATAGTCATAGTAGCCTATATATATTTATTAAATTATTTATATCTTAAAGTGTTATAGTTTTGTTTTATAGACTATAATAAAAGGGACTATGATGACTATATAGACATAGACTAGAAGGCTAATGGCACTAGGTCCCTAATGACTAATGGGGGGTAACGGAATGGTAGGCGCTAATTCAGTTATTGATGATTTTATATAAATCTAAATCTTATCACCTTAAAATTAGTAAGATTAAGCTTGTTCTTTATACAGGGTCTTATATACTGTATAGGAAATATATGTTTTCTTCAACATCAATAATCTGCTGCTCACCTAAACGCATTAAAAACTCTTTAAGACAGGGTTATTTTCATTGTTCTGCCAAAATTATTGAACTTCCTACATTTTTTTTCACATACATGAGTGCTGAAAATCGATATAGCTAGCTTATAATATTATAATTATAAACATAGATATATATATCATATACAAAAATGTTGGCAAATAAATAGAATAAATAAAGAAATAAAAATAATTGGATAATAACTAAAACTTCTTAATATTTTAGTACAGAGTGTTTATCAAGGAAAAAAAATCTTTCATTAAAAAAACAGATGTTTTGAAAAATACAGCTATCCAATTTTAACATAAACTTTACAGGATGTTAATATCTACTTATAAACAAAACAAATTTAAGGCAGGTTTCACAATCAGGATTTCAAAAGTTCCCTTTTAAAAAAAATAATAATATTTTAAGCTTTGTCACTTTATTATATATATATCATTTTAAAACAGAAAACATTTTAACTTTTCTAGTATTTTTAGGTTATAAGTCACTATCCGATTTATTTTAAGCTTAAAACTCAAATGCACTGCACATCGAATCATTATTATTGGAATAACAGTTGAATAACTATTTAGAAATATAGCTTAATCCTAATCTGAAGTTAACAGAAGCGACAGCCACCATAGGCCGCCATGTAAACAAATATGACGGCACAGCATATACTTTTAAATGAAATAACAAACAATTTCCAACTTACTATTTGCTGCCATGTGTAGAATTGTCTAACAATATTTATGTTTAAAATGGCCTCCTAAAAGAACCCATTACAAGTTAAAAACATCATTTAGGAGAAAGAACAAAATAAATAAGGAATTTTGTATCGGCCGTTGGTATCGGCCGTTTGGTAAAATACAGTCGGCTCAGCCACTAGTACAGGCAGATCGCATTGAGTTAATTACAATAATTTATTCTTTCACTTTTGTATTTCTGTCAATTACCCCGTGAGAATAATTTGAAAAGGTATTATTTTCTTAAAGCTGTATAATGATGGCTGTTTACTTTTATTTTCATACAATTAAAAAACTGAATGTTACCATTTAGGCGAGTTTACCACCATAAAAAGGTGTTTATGAGTACATTTTTTGTGACTTGAATTTAGAATTAACTTATACTGTCATTTTTTACTGTCTGAATAAATATATGTAAATTGTATTGTTAATTCAAAAGTTTTTAAACATGTTTGTTAGTTTTGAAATCATTGTTTGTATTTGTTGTTTTTACTTTCAGAGAAACCATTAAACAGTTGTACCATGCAAGAGCTCAAACAATTGAACGTAAATTCTTCAAGAAACCTGATCCCCCCAATTTATTAACTTGGTCTGCAAAGGAACAGATCCGCTTCCTACATGAAAAATATCCTGAAGAATGGACATTAGATAGACTTGCAGATAGTTTTCCAGTTGATAAGGCCTGCATTAAGAAAGTGTTGTCTTCAAGACTAAGACTTCACAGAGAAGAAGATATTGTTCAGCATGATTTGGAGGTTCAAAAAAATTGGACTGATTTGAAAGAAGCTATTGAAAATGGTAAACTAGATGAAGATAGCTATAAAAACCTTAAAAATGCCATGAATCAAAGTTTGATTTCCAATGCATCAGGCATTAGTGTTTGTCCATCCCCTTCAATCAAGAAAAAAGCATTAAAACTGGGACCTTTTTCATCTATTGTTAAAGATTGTCTTATCACCAAAGAAAAAAATGTTACAGAGGAAATCAATTTGAAAGAAAAGTTGGCTAGATTGTCTTCTGTTTTAGCAAATGTTTCTGAATTATTTGACAATAGCCTGAAATCTAAGTCTTCTGGCAATCAAAATCTTTCTGATCCTTCAAAAAATGATGAAACTGATACAAATAATTTTGAGTTTCAAAATCCCTCAAAATATGAACAAAGTACTTTATCAAAAAGTTCAGAAAATAATCCTGTGACTGATCAGAATACAAATTTGTCCAGTGAAAAATTGAAGTCTTTCAAGCAAGGTTCAAAAAATGTTAAATATTATATTTCTGGAAATTCAGTTTATGATGAAAATGGAGATTTTTTGTACAAAGTACCCTAAAAAGAAAAAATCAACTTGTTGCTTGAGATAGAAAATAAATGTGTTTTATTACTCTCATCTTTGTCATTTGTTAATATCAAACTGTTTTAAGACAGAAAAAAAAAATACATGAAAAATAAAAAGGCATCTCATTGTCAAAAATATATAACAGAATGAATACTTTCTAAAATATCATCTACTGAAAACTACATTAATAAAAAAAAAAGTTAATATGGCATATATTATAATATAGATCTAGCTTAATAATATAACACATTCTTTTACTAAAAAGCATGTGCATTCCAAACTAAGAGTTCAAAAATAAATTTACTTTTAGGAAAATTTTGTTAAACATGCCAATGCAGTAAATGTTGATTGGGACCACTGGTTCATCTTTGCATCTGAAAATGTTCTATTACTATTACTAGACAATGGTAGAGAGAAACAATTTTACATATTTCAGATCTCATTACTACCATATTAAAAGAACAGTAGGACTACATCAATTATCAATTTAATATTTTATAATACAAGATGATGCCCATGAAGCCTAAAAGTAATAAGGTCTTTTTTAACAATATTATGAGTGAAATTTTTATAAAAGCCTGAAGTAATGTTTGGAATGTTAAGAGGTGTGAAAGTTCAGTATACAAGTACAAAAATTGTATTAAAGTAAACATTATTTATTAAGAAATATTTCAGTCTGAGCATTATGGCGAAAATAAAATATCACATTATTAAATAAACATTTAATTATTGGAGTAAATTAAAGTAACAGTACAGTAATTTATTTACAAAAATCAATTCAATAATAGTTGTTCATATTTATTACACATTTAGCAGAGTATTAAATTAATGCATCAATAAAATAAAAATGTTATATATATTTTTATAAGAATATAGTTTTTAATAAATTTAAACAATTCATCTTGTAATAGTTTTGCCGTATTAGTATTTTTTTGTAAGTACATTTTCTACCACACCGTTATCAATTTTACTCTGTAAAAATTGCCATTGGTAAAAAAAGTATATAAGTTTGCTAAGGGGAAACATAAAATGATCAATCTAATGAACTAAGTGATACTTTGGATCATTATGCCAAGATGGCAACTGTACAGTATCATCTGGTTCATTTGGTCCATTCAAATAAGCTGTATCTGTTAATGTAACAGAACAATTACTTTGTGCCTGACCCATAAAACAGGGTGAGCTCTCTAGCTCTATTAGAATGATATGATTTAATGCTGGGGGAATGTCAAAGACATATTTTGGGATGTAGAGAGTTACTTGTGGACCTCTATAAGGCCAGTAACGCCCTAAATTAAAACTGTTTATGAAGGCTTGGCCCTGCAAAGAAATAAACAGAAATTTGTAAGCACATTAAAGTTAAATATCTTGTAACAATATTTCTTGGTTAGAGAACTGTGGTACTGAAACATTGCATCAAAGAGGGAATACCAACCTTAGTCCATGGACGTGGATCAAGGAATGTATCTGTAGGCTGTAAGTCAGGAAAATTGACAGTCCCAGTGTATATTGATGGCGTCATCAACTCAGATGTAGGAGATTTTAAAGGTTTATTCACAATGGTTCTAAAGAAAATAGTGTATTTTATTATCATAAAAAATTATAATAATACAATTAATCAGATAATAAGCTTCCCATCCCTTTTGTAAATTTAAGAAAAAGATATTTAGCATAGGGTGTAAATGTTAATCAATGCATTTGAATTTCACTGTATGTTTTCATTCATTGGTGGCATATAATCCAACATGTAACCCTTTTTGTTTGATCTTATCTTGCATCTATAAATTATAAAGAAATTATTGCATCTGACGCTTATCCGTGGTATGAGTCTAGTCTTGCTTTAAATTCAGGCTTATTAGTCTACTCTGGACAGAGTAAAAAATTCAGGCTTATTAGTATACTTTTTCAAAAGCAGTGAACCACAGAAAATTCATTATTTCAATACAATGTTAAATATTAGTAAAGACACAATTTGTAAAGTTCCATATTTACTATTCTCATGTTGCAGAGTTCAAATGAATCATATTTTAAAATACTGTGTAGTATTAAATTATAGCTAAAATATAAACATGTTAACAAAAATCTTTAAACACTGACCTTGACTTCTTTACTGCTTCTATAAAAGAGCCATTAATATATTCTACATGTAAAGGATATATTTGCCAATTCACGACAGTTTCATTGCCTAAGGTTACATTTTCTATAATACCCTGGAGATAGAGCAAGAATGAGATTCTTTGAGCGAAAAATAATAATAAGTATTAACAATTTTAGTAATATCAAAATAAGGATATACAAAACAATTAGTGCACCATGTTTAATTTATTTTACCTTTGTATTGAAATTCATAGCAGTAGAGTAGCCAACACGTCCCTGATTTTCTACTAGGACATCAACCAGCTGGCCTATAGTGCCTGTTATGAAAACATGGGTCATGCCTACTCTATCCACTACTCCAAACGGGACCTAAAGTATGCATAATCAAAAGTAAAAATAAATCTGATTACGGATATCCTTATTTTTGTTGTGGAGATTTAAATTTAATAAGCACACATTTGGAAGTATGCCATTTGCAAGTAGAAAAAAAATCCCAAACTAAATATAATTTTATTAATATAATGAAGTTCCTCTGGTATGTAAAGTGTACTGCTGAAGATATGAAAAAAGTTTTAAAAGGAAAGCATCCAATAGGAAATGTGAAAACTTACAGCATTCACCATTACAATGGCCCTGTCTCTGACACCAGGTATTAGCAGTGATGTTGGGGAGTAGTAGTTGTTGGTCAAAGTAAATCTGTACAAAATGTAACCACTGTACTGTTGAAATGAAAAGTATTCAACGGATTAGTCTCATAAAATGTTTATACAGGAATTGTAATGATTAAACCCACAATTACATTGCTGACTTCCATTGTTGACATTTCTATTACAGCATGCACTCACTTTGTGTAAAAAAAAATCCTGATATGAAAAGGGGCATAATTCTAATTTCATTATTTTTTGTTTACCAAGAACTGCAAGAAAGTAATTCTGTATACCGTACAAATTTGTTTTCATTACTAGCAAGAAGCTAACATTAAACTTTACAATGTTAAGACCTTTTAGTTTTATCACTAACAAAAATGTTATTCAAGAGTCTTACTGATATTATAATTAATATAATAATAAGTTTGAACGGTGCATCAACAAGTCATAAGGAGCATTATGTTGAAGACATTTAATGAGTTCTAGATCTACTATTCTCATGTTGCAGAGTTAAATACTTGTACAAATAATTCTGAGGTGATTGTCTTACACATTCCAGTACAAACATATATATACTACCAAGAGCAGCTAACTTACAAAATTGATTTGTTCCATAGGCACAGGGTAGACAACTCTTGTTGGACCTTCAGGTGTTAAGAAAGGTAAAGCGTCTTGAATGGTACTCAACTGAACCGCAAAGAAAAACAAAACAAAAAAGAAATTATAAAATTATAATAGAAAAAAGATATGCTATAAAATACTGCACATATACAAATATGTAACTGTTTACAATATATCAAAGTCTTGTTAACAAAATTATTCTGATTAAATCATTGTACAATGTATAAAGAAAAAGTTATTATTATAAATATAACTATAAGTAATAAAATAAAACTAACAAACTCCATTGGAATTTCTCCCAGATTAGTTATGTTTGGACTTGATGGTATTGGAGCAGATGGCAAGGGAAAGTACTGAAATAAAATGTTTACAATAGTAGTGGGTTAATGGAAATACTTTATGAAAATAAATACCGGTAATATCTCAACAACATGATGTGATAAATACAGAATAAATACATACTTAATTTTACTTCATTCTACAATAAGACAATAAAAATAAATTTATCGAGTAATATTTGTATACAAAAGTTTATTATGAAAAAAAAAATAGCTTTAAATTTCTAAGGCTAAAATTATTAAATAGTTGTCAATATTTATTTAAAATATATCACTGAGCTTTAATATATGGAGTGCTCAAAGGAAGTAAATTGTAGGAGAATATGCGGACTTTTTAATATAGATAGGTGCACCGTAGACTGAACTATATATAAATTAGCGTCTAAATAATACATATTATATACTATTATGTACATTAAAATTACTTACTCAGTTAACATATATAAGCGTATGTGGTATTCAAAGAATTATTCAGACAAATGATCAACCATTTCATCTTTTGACTTGACAAAGAAATGAATCCGGTACTTATTAAAGTTAACACAACTCTCTAGTATAAGAGAGTATATAGAGTCTATATAAAATAGTTCATTTTTATCAGATTACAATGACGCAATTACAAAAAGTTTTTACATTTTAAGTAATTTTATGTATATATAGGTGTCTACAGTGCACGTATCTATATTAAAAAGTCCGCATTTTCTCCCATTTTTTCTTCTCTATTTTAATTGCTTGAGCACTCCATGTATATATAGCTCAGTGAAATATATTTGTAATGATAAGTTTGGGGCTGGGGAACGGAGTAAATTTTTTTAGTTAATATCTGTGGGACAAAGTTCTTGTCTTTTCATTTTTTTCCTTGGGCAAAAATTAATAGCAGTTTATAGTGTGTCAAAAGTATTATTTTACTCAAATATATAAAGTGTTCTGGGGCTGGAATGTATATAGTTTCATTTGTCTTTTTTGTTCTCGGTTCAGTTGTTACCTTTGATATAATATCTCTCAAAGCTAGAAACTTCTGAGTTATTTCCCCTGCTTCACTGATGGGTGAGTCATAGTCATAACTTGTAGGTACTGGCTGGTAAGGTGGACTATTAGCACCTGTAAGAGAGGTATGGTATCAATAAATGTATTTAAAGTATATACATGAGAATGACTCTGTACAATTTGAGTGAAAATGGATATTCTATGTAATATTTATCATTGTCAATAAAAAAAATGGGCATCAGTATCTATCGTGTCCTTAATTATATTTTATCAGACATGCCAAAAAAACTTGCTCCTTTTTTAAATTTCATTTTGCATAGTTTTATGTCATATAATGAAATCATTTATATATATATAAATGTTCCTGCAGAGTCTAGACTAGGTTTTTGTCTATTTCTGGTTGAAATCTTCAAGGTTGCATCAATGCTTTAGTAATAGAATTAATCTAATATTAATATATTAATATATTTAAAAAAATTTACCTTCATAAACAAAGTTAATATTTTGATTAGTTTATTTAATTGCTTTGGTTAGAAATAAAGTAACACAAATCTCTATTGACTTTAGTCCTAATTTAAACAGTTTTGTTCTATTATATTTTTAAATTACTAACAATCAATAATGTGGAAAAGAAAAATTCCTGTTAGCCAGAGATCCAGCTACTTACAGCAAATAAAAAAAGAAACAGTCCCTTATTTCATATTCTGTATTGACAATGAAGATTTAAAAATAAGCAGTAGTTTCCCTTATGTTGAGCACAGCTTTTTTTTAAATTCATGAAATTGATGAAAAATCATATATCTCATTAAATGTGTGCTTAGATCTTTTTTTTAAAGTAGAAAACATGAAACCTTTCCAGGTCTGATGTATAAATAAACATAGATAAACTTAATACTGACCACTATAAAAACCAAAGTTAGTGCCTCCTACAAACATATACCTAAAAAAAAAGTAATTAAACAATTTCATTTAAAAAAAAAGAATTGCAGCTTTAGAAAAAATATTTTTTACTATTAATAAGCAATATCAAATAGTTTAAATAACCATACGGTTTAATTCAAACCCTAAAAAATTGAAAATGTTCTTAAAAGTACATTAATTCTTAAAAAGTAAATTCATTAGTGTAAATTTAGACACAAGGTACAATTTAATTAGGATGCGTTACATGTTTATATTGGCTCCATAAGCTAATAGTTTATCCAGACTTTTAGCAAGGGGTTTTACATCTACCATCTCGTGAGGTGAACCCCAATGATCTAACCAACCAACGTAAAACTCTGAGTTAACCTGGTCATTAAAAATAAAAAAAACAGACAAGTTAAACATGAGCAACACAATTTGATTGTAACTTAAACCATTTTGTTTTCACCAAATTAAAAAGAAATCTTGCTTATAAGATAATCAAAATACATATACACTTTGATTATAAATATTTCATTTATAATAGTTCAGCAACATTTAAAACTCATTCCATCCAAATTTCAGAATCAAAATTAGACCTGGTCACTTTATACTAATAACTATGTAATGTCTTTTAAATAAACATTATAGATGAAAACAAAAATGAATTACTGATAATTTTTTAAAGATAATATATCATACTTTTTAAATCGGGTAGGAAAAGTTGAATGTTGTATTTTTTTGCTCCAGGTCTGAAAGTCATGTAAGGGCAGTAGGTAATAAGTTAGATGCTGAAACAATAAATTGACCATTTCAGTAGCATTTACTTACAAGAGGACCAAAAGGTTCATAATCTCTTTGTGACTGAAAAGCCCCAGCAGGATCATCTATAGAAAAAAAATAATATTGTTTCAGTAAATGAAATTTACCGGCAGTTAGTATTATATGCTATTGAGATCAACATTTAGCTAATTCTGTCTTTAAAATTCCTTTTAATAACCAAGTGTTACATTTTAAAATAAAGCAATTGATGGCCAATGAAACAAAATGTTAAAATATAAAGTTTATAGTTAAAGACCAACGGAACAGAAATGTAGATCAAACACACAAACTATTTTAATATGTGTATTCAATATCAGAATGCTTTCATTTATAAAAAATATTAAACATAACTTCAAGTAATTAGTTCAATTCAATATTAGCACTTAATAAAGTGTGTTTTGCTGGGAAAAAATCCATATCTTGAAGCCCGGTAATGAAAGTACGTGACCTCAAACATTGGAAAAGCTTGTATATCATATATATTGCGATGTTCTGAATATTAACCTAGTTCTTTTTATTTAACTTTAACAAAATGGTTAAATACGGGTTTAGTGGATCATGCATTATTTGCTTTTTGTTCCCACTGAAATGTCACTTTGGTATGGGGCTGATGGGATTGCTTACCTTAGCAGTTCTAAATCTTGCCATTTAAATACAAAGACTTTTTTGTTGTAATCTCAAGGTTTGAACAACTAATATTAATGCAATTTACTACCAAAATCAACTATTAACTCCATTTTTGAGAAAAACCTCTTCAGTTTGCTTTATAAATATTAATAAAAGATTAAATATTATTTTCTAAATTTGTTATTCAAATCATTTACTTGTTACACCAAAGTCCACTGTTGCATAAACGCCATCAATTTTGCCACATTTCAAATAATAATCTGCCCCACCATCTGTTGAGTATATCACAACTTTTGGTCCCAAGATGGATTTGACTTTATCACGTAGGTAGTAGAGATAGTCAAAATCACAGGCAAAGTAACTGCCATACTCATTCTCTATCTGGAACAGATGATTAAGTGTCTGCACATTTTATGTCCTTTCTGCACATGTTATTTTCAAAATTTAAGGAAAAATATTTTTTTCAATTATGTTTTCTTTAAATTAGAACATTACTTTAACTTTTTAGTATAAAGAATAAAGGAAAGTATGTTTTACAAAGATATAAACGAAGTATACATTTTTCAGCAATCAATAGATGTTTAAATAGATTCCCATACCTGAACCATAAGTACTGGTCCTCCATTATTATATAAATATGGTTTGATTTTATTTAACAGCACTGTGTACCATCTGTCAACCCATTGTATGTAGGCTACAAGTTGGGAAGAAATGAAAAGATTATGCTCCAATGCATAACAAATTTTTTCTTTAAATAATGCATAATGAAAGTTGACAATAATTTTGTAAAAACCAATTTAAGTTGCTTTGAAAACTAATACAAAAGGAAAAACAGTTTTATTAATAATACTAATTGTAAAATTCAATAAATATAAAAGGTGTGCCACTACTTTTTAAATATTTTGTTTCTTTATCCAAAGTTTAGGAAAATATTACCCTTGAATATTTTAAAACTATTTTTCCATATTAAAAGTTATGTTGTTGTTTTGAAGTTTAATAAATTCCTTTAGAGTTTTCAATATCTTGTAATTGTTTAACTATAAATCAAAACCTTTTGTTTAAAACATCTAGCCAGTATCTATGCAGCCATTTTAAAACTACTTACAGGGGTCACTGGTCCGCAACACCATATTTGGATCTTTTGTTAGCAACCAAGCAGGAAATCCACCCTAAAAAAATTTATGTGCATTAACTGTCACTGCCAATTTATGACATCAATGCATTATGTTAGTCTTAATACGTTTGATTTAAATTTATGAATGGTCTCATAAAATTTACAATTTCTAGCTATTATAAAAATAAGAGGAAAAGAAATTGATTATGTCATCTTTGCACAAATTAAACAGTTCGATGTGTTGAAAAAACAACAAAAAAACTTACAAATTCCCATTCACCACAGATGTATGGCCCAAGTCTTAATAAAACATCAATCCCCACTTCTTGAGCTGTCTCAAGGAATTTCCCAATGTCCGATGCTCCATCCCAAGTAAAGTTACCTGGAGTCAATTCATGAACATTCCATGGTACATATCTGAATGGTAAATTATGGAAACAGAGAGAGCTCATTGTAACAGAGATAAATTCCAAAGTCTAAAGGAGACAGTAACAGCATGCTGACTATTTAACTTTTTTTTTTATTCAAGGGTAGATTTAAAAATTAAATTACTTTTTTTTTCTCCCAATTAAATATCACTAACACTTATAATACTGGTATATACAATATATTACATATGTTTATGCATATCTTGCAATATATTAACTACACATTAAATTTATTTCAAATTACAAACTAAAAAATAGAAACAAGAAAAAAAAAATTTAGAAATATTCCAACAAATTCACACAATTTGTGCAAAAATGTGTAAAATGCCAAAAAAGTCAATTTTAGAAGAAACAAAGCTCTCCATTTTCTAGTTCCTATCAGTATTTTTCCAGAATTAGTAGACCTGTTGCTTCAGCCTGTTAGGTCCTGTCCTTAGTCTGAGGACGGCTATTAAAGATCTAGCCCTATTTTTATTTACAGATATCTCCATGTCCCAAGTACACTAAAACTTCATTGTGATTCAAGTAATACAAGACAATGCACTATATCATAATTATCTTTGAAGTACTTTGAATAGCCCTTCATATAAACTTAATGAACTTTCTATTTTACATTTATTTCTGGCTCCTATGGTATATTTATCATTACAATTCATGTATTAATTATTGAGATATTTATAAGACTTGTGAAATGCACACATTCAAAAAAGTTTAATTTATTGATACTATTACACATATTAAGAAAAACAAAATGTGTATGTCTGATAAGAAAAAAATGAATGTACTTCCTGGTAGACGAAACAAAATTTAATAAAAGGTTCAACTTGATTATCAAAATTGAAAAGCCATCTAAGCACTAAGTTCTTGAGCATGTTGCACTGACCATGAAAAACAAGTGATTTTTTAAAGTTCTTCTTTTTCTTTAGTCTACAACTTTAATTATTTATAAAAAAAAAATACCTAAGCTGATATGGCTTGTATACTTTACAAGTAATGGGGAGAATGCATATTTTTTTACAACAGATTAAACTTCTATTAAGGATAACACATTTTAATAACAACTATACTTTATCCATATTTGGTTTGAATAAAATTTAATATAGATGGAATACATATAAAAAATAGTTTAAGGAAATTTGCAACTGAAATTATTTTTTTATCTTTTTATTTAATATCTCGGGACCGATTCTTAATTAAATGTAATCATGATCAACATACAAACAAATCAACATTACATTACCCTTGCACAGCTGTTAATCCAGCAGCTTTCATTTTTATTAAGCGGTCTTTCCAATAACTAGGGTGGACTCTAGAATAATGCAGACTGCCGGCTACATATTGATATGGAGTCCCATCCTTTAAAAATGTGTTGTTCAAGTAATCTATCTGAAAACTTCTATCACCAAGACTCTGTGAATGTTTGAAAGAAATAGGAAATATAAGCCAATGTAGATCAAATGATGTAAAAGATGGAATATGTAATTTTTCCCATTAATTTTGTACAACAAGCTGGACTTTGCTGCTCAGACAGACCTTGATGATAAACCCCAAAAATTAGTCTAGGGCCTAACCAAAAATTGCCTCAAACATTTTCTCCGGTCAAATATCCTGTTTTTCAAAAGTATTTGTGTCAGCAAATAATACACACACAGAATGTTAATAGTTCCAAATAAGAAAAAGGTCAAATTTTGATTTTAATTAAAAAACTAGACAGCATTAGAGGTTTTCAGTATTTTCATTAGACAGTTTTTCCAAATTCCTGTCTGCTAAAATGGATGTAAGTAAAACCATAATGGAATATAGGAAGGTAGAGAAGGGGTAATGGGAAGATTTTCAAGAGAATAAACTTTGCAGATGGTGGTGAAACTATGGAGTTCATACTCCAATCCCACAAATAGTACATCTGAATATTTGGATAGGTACCCTGAGGAAATCATCAACTCGGTTAGGCCCTGGTAACCAAACTGATGTGACTTAATGGTGCTGCGGTTATTTTCTTTTTTTTAAAAGCCATTTAATAAATAGATATTTGTCTAGTTGATTCATTTCTGTTAATATGATATCTAAAAAAAAATTGAAAAGAAAATATAATTGATATGAGAATTTCATTTGGCAGATCTAATACGAACAATGAAAGGAGCTAGATAGAATAAAAGTAGAGAATGGGATGAAAAAATATTAATTAAATGCAACTTAATTAAAATATTAAACATAAATTAAACTCATGGTTGGTGGCACCCTTTTAATAAAATTAACCCATATGGCCAAACTCTCAATCTTTATTTTTAAAAAAATAAATATTTTTGATGACAATTATTCTGAAGGGAAAATTATGTTAAAAACATGAAATAGACATTGCAGTACAGCCTAATCAGTATGCTTTTTAATGCTTAACTTATGTAATAGATTAAAAGGTTACAAATTTAAGAAAGTTTAGACAAAGGTGTCAAAGGCTAGATCTACATAAAGCTTACAAAAAGCAGTGGCAGATTCTGAGATTTAAAGATTAGGAAAAGCATATATATGTATATTATTGCAGATAATTGAGAACAATAGCAATTGCACCAAAAGTACGGTTCTAAACAGGGGCGAAGCCACAGGGGGGGGGGGGGGGCTGAGGGGGGCTAAGCCCCCCTGGAATTTAAAAAACAATATTTTTTCAACAGATCTTGTTAAAAATAAGTAATAAATTTGCTAAAAATTTGGTAAATGTTTGTTACGCAAAAGTTCAGCCCCCCCCCCCCCCCCCCGGTATTTGGTAAATCTTTGTCACTCAAAAGTTCAGCCCCCCCTGGAAAAAATTTCTGGCTTCGCCCCTGGATCTAAATAATTCCAACTGGATGTTGTTGTTTTTTAGCTCATTGGCTAGTATCTAAGTTAGTCTAAGTAGGAACAGAAAATACTTTTTAGTAATAAAAAATGTGGCAATAAAAGAGGAAATACTGAGAAACTGATTTTATTTTTTCAAGCATTTGAGTTTTTTTCATGCTTAATAGAACAAAAAATGATTCTAGGAACTTTGATAGATCAACCAATTTTATGGCTGTATGTCCATTATCATAAAGTCCCATTTTTATAAATATGTTTTAGTAATACCCATCAACTAAAGAAAACATAAAAACATTATGAAAAGAGCTGCAAGGTTCATTGCTAGCAAATATTTACAACTGATAAGAGTAACACCAATAGGCCTAGGCAAATCACTAAGCCTAGAAACACTAGATGACATAAAGGCAAAGCGTAAAGTAGTAATAATACATTAGACGTTAATCATTAAATTAAATTCTAATTTAGAAATAAAACACAATAACAACCTGTTACAATGCTCAGATAAACATAAAGGTTAAAAACACTTTTGTGATCTTATCCCTTATGCAAGAACAAAAGCATATAAGTACTCTTTCTTCCAGAGTGGCATCCAGGCATGGAATGGGTTGCCTGAACAAACCAGGAAAACCAGTAACATATCATAATCATTTAAAACAAATTAAAACATTTGGTTTTTAGGCTAATAAAATTAAAAAAAAAAATTAAAATTAAGTATTAAGATTAAATTAAGGGAATTCAAATTATAAGTAGCCTAAGCTAAGGCTAAGGAGCCTCATAAGGAGGTTAGTAGGTAGGCCTAACCTAAACATATCTTATCTTATACATTACAGACGCTCCTTCTATAAAGAAGATAATTGCGTCCTACTCTCATCCGTGTTCCGAGTCTAGTCTACAGTCACAGTCTTGCATTTCATTAATCATTAATTAATTAATTAAAATTATTAATTTTAATGTTTTAAATGATGTTAAGTTACTGGTTTTCCTGGTTAAAGGTACAAAGTTACAGGTATAGACTACAGAGTATAGATGCTATAGACTTTCTTAGATTTTCATCAGAATTTTAATAGATCAAAGCTGTTTTAGTTAACTTACTAAAGGAATATCGCTCAATAGAACGAAAACAAAATACAAAAGATTTAGAAACACCATTTTGGATTTATCATGTGACCAAATTTTGTGCATAATCATGTGATCACCTAATCTTTTCGCTTTAAAAAAAACAGTTAATAAAACATTCGCAGCACAATAATAATTATTTTTACAATTGGTGTTGCGCATATTATGCTTAAAAAGTTTAATTAACAAAATTAACCCAGATTATGTATCATTCTCTTTGCAAAAAAAAAAAAAAACGCAGAAAGGCCAAAAATTGGCTTTAAAATAAATAAAAAAATACATGTAGCCTAATGGGAAAAAAAAGTAGGCCCCTAAACACAAAATATTTAATGTCTTTTGAAAATTGAAAACAATAAGCTATATTATTATTATAAATAGCTGATTTGTTTTTTTATGCTATTATCTTCTTTTTTGCAATTCCCGATTCTAAATAAAGTAATTGTCATACAAGTTCCGTTTTCAATCGCATTTTTTTCGACTTTAAATGAATACTTGTATGCATCTACTGACGAGACTTGTATGCTGGACAAAATTGGCTTACATATAAATGCGGAATTAACATTTGATATGAAAACTATGTTCTTAGATACTTTGAATACGTTACTGCGAGAAAAAGCGAATAATAGCTGGATCATCAGCAGAGACAAATACTTTTATAGAGGACGTTAAACAGGCTAAAGCAAAGCATAAAAAAATAAAGTGTTGACTATCGTTCGACTAAGAAAGTATGACGTTAGGGCCGTTAGGCAAAGAAAAATTTATTGTGCCAGTAACAAAAGACAATAGTTAATTTGTACTATGTGCACACAGAAAAGTAATAGACGCGAACATGACTGATTTTGTAATTTAGTATAAATAAAGATGGATAATTTAATTACTGTAATAAACTAATTTGACTGATTTTTTAATTTATTTTAATTAAGGATTGATAATTTACTATAGTAAACTTATTTTACTGATTTTGTAATTTAGTATAATCAATAATCAATATGGGCCTAATAAATAAATAAATAAATAAATATGAGACTTATATAGCGCATATCCCGTTCCTGTTGGGAACAGTTCTATGCGCTGCTGTAAACATAGTGCTGCCTGCTGGCGCAAATACGTTTACAGGCCCAAAACTCCTGCAGGGTGACAGGGATCCGCCGGTGGCAGGGATAGAACCCGCGACCTGTCCGATGGTTTTTGGTTGACAGTCCGGTGTGCTAACCACTAGACCAGCCGGAGATAATTACGGTATACAAACACTCAAAATCTGCTCACGACCTTCTTAATCGGACTTTGGCCGATCGCCCCTGGCCATTTCGCGATCTGGCCGGCCAAGGTCCGAAATCAAGAAAAGATCGGGCATTGGCCGGTCAAATGTGAGGTGATATTAGCCACTTCGCGATCTGGCCGATTTCGGGCTTTGGCCGTAACATATATATTAATATATAGGCCTAATATATTTATAGGCTAGGCCTATATATATAGCCATATAGCATAAGGCTCATAGGGCCTTGGCTTATACATGGCCAATTTATATTTTTTTCTAAGTTTGTGACAACTTAAGCTTTCTTTAGAAAGGTGTTTAATTAAAAGTGCACGTGGTACGCTACGTCATTGTTTTAAACTTGTTTTTTTTTTTTTTGTAAAATAATAATAATTGTAGGCTAACTCTAAGCTTATAATGCTTTCATATATTTTGCCTCATACACATTTTGTCAAAAAATGAGAATTCAAATGAATATATTTTTACGTTTCAACTAAGCTTACTAGGCTGATAGGCCTAATTAGATACAAAAATAAGTTATCGCAACGGTTTAGAGTGAAATTGTGCACGTTTAGATTTAGCCTGCTATCCCCCCCTCTCCCCCTTGTTTAGCGTGCAACATTCCCACCTCCCCTTGTGCACAATAATAATTCAAACAACTTTATATTATGTTCATCTTCTTGCTTCAACCTTCCCATACTATTTGCACTATTGTCTCCCCCCCCCCCCCCACCCCCACCCACGACCCCAGTTTTGCAATCCTGGCTACGCCTCTGATAGGCTACTGCCCATCTATTTGCGTTGGTGGCAACTATCGCATTTCCTCCTAAATGATTTCACTGACTTCGTGAAAAAAAAAACACATTGTAAATATGTTTATGACAATAAATTGACTGCAAGGGCGCCAACGGCTCTGCAGACTGGCTAGAAGAAGACGAATGACAATAAATCTTTTTGAAATTTGTATAACACATTTCGTTGAAGTGAATGACGTTAAAGCTGAGACGCGGCGTGATATAAAGCGATCACGTTGAACGTTAGCAAGCTTGCCTACCCACTGGAAACGAGCTGTATTATTTTGATTTTTTTTTTTTTATGAATATTTTATATTTAATGTCTATTTCATATGGCGTTATGTAATTAAATTTGCATAAATTGCAACCTGCTGGTTAGCCCATAATGAAATGATATTGAAAATCTGGCTACATTACATGTCAACACTCATCGACTTGTTACTTTTTACAAAGTTATCCGGCTGTCAGGTATGCCTTACTAACATTACCAGCAACAACATGTACGGTGGAGCGATCGTTCAGCACATTCGTCGGCATTTTACGTCTCGAGAGACGATCCATTTCCCTTGCAGGCCCTCATGTGGCTAAAGAAGCCAATCCTGGACGTACAGGCACGGTCACACTTGCTGCAGTTGAATGTAGCGGAGGGGACCACATTTTTCTCTACCGTCTTTTTCCTGGCGCGCTCCTCTCCCGCACGCCTGGAACCTTCTCTGATTCCTGCCCTCCAAGTGGGCCTATCCTGCGCCATGATCTCCCACATGTTTGGGTCAATTTGGAGGTGCTTCATATCTCTTTTACAGACATCAGCAAATCTCAGCTTTGGACGTCCAGCAGGTCTCTGTCCCGAAGCTAACGTTCCATATAGAATGTCCTGTGGAAGTCGACCCTGTGGCGATCGGCGTACATGACCTAGCCAACTGAGACGTCTGTGCGAATGTCTTGACACCCTGCTCTTCGTAGGACCTCTATGTTTGAAACCCTGTCATGCCATCTTATATCTAAAATGCGCCTGAGACACCTGAGGTGAAAGGTGTTCAATTTTCTCTCATGCCAGGAATAAGTGCTCTATGTCTCACAGCCGCACAGCAAGGTTCTCAGAACGCATGTTCGATAAACTAGAGACTTAGTGGAGCGTGTGAGTAGTGAGTTCATCCAGACTATTTTTTTAAAATCTTGCCATAGTGCCCATGGCTTTAGCTATTCTACTATCGATCTCCCCACCTAGGAGCACATTGCTTGAAATTTTGGCCCCAAGGTAGCAGAACTCGTCAACTACTTCTAGTGGATGGTCACCAATAGTGATGCATGGAACAATTGCAGCGTTTTGAGCCAGTACCTTGGTTCTATTTTGACTAATGCTGAGGCCGAATTTTCGGCATGCATCAAGTTTATCAATGAGTGTCTGCAGCTCGTTTGCAGATTCGGCAACAATAGCTGCATCATCAGCATATAGAAGTTCCCTAACCAGTACACTCTAGACCTTTGTTTTAGCTTTGAGCCTGTTTAGATTAAAGAGCTCTCCAGATCTCCTTGTGTGAAGGTAGATACCCTCGTTGCAGTCTCCATAAGCATAGTGCAGTAGACACGAGAAGAATATTTTAAATAAGGTGGGTGAAGTACGCAGCCTTGTTTAACACCGCAGCGGACTTCAAAGGGCTCTGATTGCGCTCCATTAAACTTCACTGTGTACCTGGTATTTTCATGAAAACATGCAATGTAAAAGAGCAGTTTTGCTAGGGCATCCTATTTTTGCCAGGAGTTTGAGGAGTCCACTTCTGCTGACCATATAAAATGCTTTAGTAAGATCAACAAATGCAATGTATAATGGCTTTTATATCTCGCGGAACCTCTCTTGTAGCAGTCGAATGTAGGGGATCATGTCTATAGTGGATCTGCCGCTTCTGAAACCGCACTGAGACTCTGGATAGACTCTTGATGCCAGCACCTGCAGCCTTGGTAGTGCCACTCTTGCAAAGATCTTACCAACTATGCTCAAGAGGGATATGCCTCTATAATCGTTGCAGTCGCTGCGGTCCACTTTGTTGTTATATAATGTAACGAAATCTGCTAAATGGCTGTGTGATGCGTCTAGTGTGACAGCACTATGCTAGCTGTCACCGCTAGCTAGCAATGTAACTGTAAAAGTAGTGAAATTAGTAAGTCTCTCTTGCCAGTATATAGCCTCTCTACCACAAGTCATATGCAGTACCTCCTCGTGGTGGCAGATGTACACTGGAGCTGCGAGGTTCCAGGCTGAACTGCAAGAATCTCGGAGGAGGTTTCGGCCTCTAGATGTGGTTTAGATCTACAATGTCAGATGAAAGTCTGTCTAGGTTGTGCATGTTGTGCGTACACAAAGACAAAGTGAACTGCAATAAAAAAGACTTTATGGACAAAATTCTAGATAATATGTTTGGTAGCGATAACAGACGACTACAGCTCTTGTTTAAAGAATAAATTTTATTTTAAATTTATGTTGTAAGGTTTTTTGTATGGTTTACGTTTATTATATACATATATTGTGTTAATAAAAAAATGTGTTGCTACAGTACAGGGGCGAAGCCAGAAATTTTTTCCAGGGGGGGCTAAACAAATATTTACCAAATACCAGGGGGGGCTAAACTTTCGCATGACAAAGATTTACCAAATTTTTAGCAAATTTAGTGCATATTTTTTAAAAATCAGTTGAAAAAATTTTTTTTTTTAAATTCCAGGGGGGGCTTAGCCCCCCTCAGCCCCCCCCCCCCTGTGGCTTCGCCCCTGCTACAGTATGCCCTTCATTACTACTGTGTCCTGTCCGTTCGTTCACCATACAAATACGCTCTGTAAATTAAAACTACATTAAAACATTACTATAAATATTTTGCCCCCCCCCCCCCATAAAATTTTCTGCGGGTGCCCATGTTTGAATGGGAGGAGCGGTTGTCTGCGCCGCCACTTCTTAGTCATTGTCTGGTCTGCCTTGAAATTTCAAGGAACGAAACGTCACGCCTGGCTACCGAAAGCTGCGATCGGACGGCGCGCATCGGGGCCCATCATCAGGACGGGTATGGCAGCAAGCTGGCCGCATATTATATCAAAAAAATGTGTTTATCTGTCGCTATGATTCACAGTCCGTATGTTTAAGTGTGTCCATGTGTTTAATTAAGTGTCGTGTGATTAAGTGTCGCGTGTTTATCTGTCGCGTGTGTAAAAGTCGGCACACCTTAAAACCTATGATGGCTACTGTAAAATTATTTTTTTAAAACCGACCGCAAAAAACGGATAAAGTCATGTAGCCTAAAAATGTTACAAGACTTGTATAAGTTTCAAGCCATGACTAGTCTATATATAAACATATCAGCAATTTTATTACCTATGGGTCCAGGATTGTGATACAATTACATTGAGTGTAAAATAGGCTACATTCTGTTTACATCTACTATACTGTTCATAGCTGAACCTAGTTATACAACTCGCAACTGATGTCGTATTATACGTTTATTATATTTTTGTTATAAAAGGGCACGAAAAAACAGTATGGCAGCACGTTCAGATGGTGTATCGAAAGTCCTGGGTTTTTCTTATCTTATACAAACTAAATTCCCCGGCGTTGCCCGGGGTAAAAATTCCATAGTCCTTGAGGTACAGAAAATTAGTTTATAAACTAGGCCTGCAATGAACATAAAGCTATAAGCTTAATAATTTTAAAAAATATATTTATTATTTACAATCGGCTTTAATAAAAAGGCATTTCTTTTCAATTTTATTAAACAAAAAGTTTGGGCTATAGGCCTACGTAGCTGAGAATCCAGCCGTCTACTGCATGCGTCTAAAATATAGGCCCTATTTATTACTATTATTAGAATTTACTTACTGATAACATTATATAATAGCTTTAAGTTCTGAAAGTCTTTACAAGTTTTCTTGAATAAAAAAGTACCTAATATTAATGGGAAAGAAAGTTTTAAGTGGGGAATCGAACCCAGGTCACAGGCATGGCAGTCGTATTAGCTAACGACTCTGCTATGGAGGACACATACGGGAAGCGAGATCGCAAAGGTAAAATGTGAGACAATTAAGTCACGTGTTTTTAAATTAACCAATGGGGATCGGAATCCACTCACACAGTCTACTCTCACACAGTCTAGGCATATATAGATATGCCTATTACAGTTACAGACGCTCCTTCTATAAAGAAGATTATTGCATCCTACACTGTTCCGTGGTCTGAGTCTAGTCTTGCATTTTTATTAGTGTTTTAAATGATGTTAAACTACTGGTTTTCCTGCTTTGTTCAAGCAATCCATTCCAGTGACGTTGCAAGGGATTTGGGGGCCCGGGGGACTTGGCCTCTTTAGGGGCCCCTGCATTTTGACATTCGACATTATGACATAAGAAAAAAACAATTCGGACACTACTTTGAGGGCCCCCCGGGGGGATTTTTGAATTTGGACCCCCCCCCTCCCCTAGCTACGCCACTGATCCATTCCATGGGAAAGTTTCAAAAAAATTCACAGCTGTTCATAGCCTAGACAAATTCTAAAGTTTCTTATTATATGGATCTACTTCGCAGATTGTTACTTCTAAATAACAATCTCTACAACCAGTACCGGATTTAGATGTGTAAAGTGTGGTTCCCATTGGCATGCCCACCCCGGCCCAAACACTTTTGGAAGTAACCATTTGGTATTTTCTTTCTCTATAATTATTTGTTTAGGCCTATTTGAGTTGAGTCTACGTAATACTTAAGAACGTAATAAAATTAATTTATATGAGTGTATTAATGAGATGCCTTCTGGCAGTGCCCCGTTTCTCCTTGACGACCGTTAAAATGGCATGAGAGTCTTCTCTGTATTTGGCCCGAAAGTCTGGAACGCGCTCCCCATCCAGCTCAGACCGACAAGTTGCATCATTACATTTAAAAAAAATTATAATTTCTTTATTTTAAGATTTAAGTTTCATAAGCATTTTTACACCCGTACTGATTTACTGTTATATTAAGTTGGTAAATTATAAATTAATTTCGTTCTGTATTTGATTGTTCGTAAAATTTTGTGATTTTTCATTTAGCACAATACCCGTTGATGTAATGACAACATTATCTGTAAACTTATCTAGTCTAGAGAATTGCAGCCGCTTACTTGCATAAAAATTAGCTCCATGCATGATTTGTTGCTCAGTGTTAAATGCGTTCAGTGCTTTCACTATGTTTGTTGGCAACGCTTTATTAATAAACTTAATAGGCAAATTATTGCATGTGCTATATGCGCGTGTGTGTGCTGGTGTACCATGTGATTCAGTGACGCAATAATTCTACTTTCTATTAGATTATTGCAGAATTAAATTCAGAGAAATAAAAAACATTTATTTAGAAATCACAGCATGGCTGCAACACAGCTCTTGGAACTAGGCTACATTGCGCCACTGCTCCAGATGTACCCCCCTGCAGCATTCTGTCTGCCTAGTCAAGCTTCTAGCTCCCAAGTAACTGCTCTTAGTAACACTGAGCAGTTCAAATAATAAACCCATTGTTATTTCGTCCATTAATCCTTTACGAATCAAGAAGAACTTCATGGCTAATATTTTCCACACTGTTTGCAGGCAGGGCTGCAGTAAAGATATACGGCTCCTCGGTACAGTAAAATTAATTATTTACCCCCCCCCCCCACTTATTTGAGAAGATACTTGGCGCCCCTTTTATTGCTGACACTGGTGAACGCCCGTGACGAGCGTCGCCTTCGCCCCACTACCTTCTTGCGGCACTGTCTGTCTCTACTTTTTGCCCTTCGTTAAGCTCTTATTTGTTCCCACTTTTGTAGAATATTTATTTAAACATATTTGGTTACTTAAAAAAATCTCGGAATAAACACTACGCTTAACGGTACAAATTGATGAGACTAGTCACTAGCAGAGCCGTTTTTATTTTTCCAAAAACTAGAAAGCGGTTCTTATTTTCTTTAAGTTTTTCAAATTTTCTTAGAACCGGGTATCCAGTTCCGTAAATTTACCCAGTTCTGAAAGCCTCTACTGAATTCCATTAAATGTCGTAGTTAAGTTCTGTGGAACTTTACTTGGCAAAGACCGGTTTCTTCAGAAATACGAACCTTGCAAAAAGTACTATAATATTGCGCTGCATTACATTTCCAAGAAAATATTATAAGCGGAATAAAAACATCACGTGACAAAAGTGTTTGCACCTTTCTTCAAGTTATCGATTTCAGTTTTAAAGGTTAACATGTCAAAACGCCGGACTCCCAATATCAACGCGGGCCTGGGCTAATACGTTTTCAGTTGCAACCTGATACAAAGTCAACTGATACAAACGAGGGGAAAAAAGCAGGAAGTACAACCATAAAATTTGATCCCAAGAATCAAATTACTCAACACAATGACAAAGCATATTTTAGAAAACTTTGTAGATTAGCAAATAAATTTACAACACTTCCTCGTTTTATCGTGTTTTTTATACAGCCGGGCTTTACAAATGGATGAGGGGGATATTTGGAAAAAAATGTTCATGAAGAAATAAAATTGAAATCAGGAACTTTGGCTTGCGCCATGAGGACTTTCATTTATTTCTTTATTTTACATAATTTAGTGTAGGCTATTTGCAATTATTACTGTAGGACACTGTAGGGCAGGACAATCAATCAATGAGTCTATCTGAAATATCGAAATTGATGTTGTTGTTTGTTTTAAAATTATTTATAGGTTTTAGTTCTTAACCTAGGAAAACCTGCTCAATGATTTATGTATTGACCATTATGATACCTGCTAGTTGATTTCTGTAACCATCATGAGGAAATCTGTTCTCTGAGTTATGTAATCACTACGAAGAAATTATTCCTTAATTTATGTATGCCTACTCAGCAAAGATTGTTGATTTCTGTAACCATCATGAGGAAATCTGTTCTCTGAGTTATGTAATCACTACGAAGAAATTATTCCTTAATTTATGTATGCCTACTCAGCAAAGATTGTTGATTTCTGTAACCATCATGAGGAAATCTGTTCTCTGAGTTATGTAATCACTACGAAGAAATTATTCCTTAATTTATGTATGCCTACTCAGCAAAGATTGTTGATTTCTGTAACCATCATGAGGAAATCTGTTCTCTGAGTTATGTAATCACTACGAAGAAATTATTCCTTAATTTATGTATGCCTACTCAGCAAAGATTGTTGATTTCTGTAACCATCATGAGGAAATCTGTTCTCTGAGTTATGTAATCACTACGAAGAAATTATTCCTTAATTTATGTATGCCTACTCAGCAAAGATTGTTGATTTCTGTAACCATCATGAGGAAATCTGTTCTCTGAGTTATGTAATCACTACGAAGAAATCATTCCTTAATTTATGTATGCCTACTCAGCAAAGATTGTTGATTTCTGTAACCATCATGAGGAAATCTGTTCTCTGAGTTATGTAATCACTACGAAGAAATCATTCCTTAATTTATGTATGCCAACTCAGCAAAGATTGTTGATTTCTGTAACCATCATGAGGAAATCTGTTCTCTGAGTTATGTAATCACTACGAAGAAATTATTCCTTAATTTATGTATGCCAACTCAGCAAAGATTGTTGATTTCTCTAACCATCATGAGGAAATCTGTTCTCTGAGTTATGTAATCACTACGAAGAAATCATTCCTTAATTTATGTATGCCTACTCAGCAAAGATTGTTGATTTCTGTAACCATCATGAGGAAATCTGTTCTCTGAGTTATGTAATCACTACGAAGAAATTATTCCTTAATTTATGTATGCCAACTCAGCAAAGATTGTTGATTTCTGTAACCATCATGAGGAAATCTGTTCTCTGAGTTATGTAATCACTACGAAGAAATCATTCCTTAATTTATGTATGCCAACTCAGCAAAGATTGTTGATTTCTGTAACCATCATGAGGAAATCTGTTCTCTGAGTTATGTAATCACTACGAAGAAATCATTCCTTAATTTATGTATGCCAACTCAGCAAAGATTGTTGATTTCTGTAACCATCATGAGGAAATCTGTTCTCTGAGTTATGTAATCACTACGAAGAAATCATTCCTTAATTTATGTATGCCAACTCAGCAAAGATTGTTGATTTCTGTAACCATCATGAGGAAATCTGTTCTCTGAGTTATGTAATCACTACGAAGAAATTATTCCTTAATTTATGTATGCCTACTCAGCAAAGATTGTTGATTTCTGTAACCATCATGAGGAAATCTGTTCTCTGAGTTATGTAATCACTACGAAGAAATTATTCCTTAATTTATGTATGCCTACTCAGCAAAGATTGTTGATTTCTGTAACCATCATGAGGAAATCTGTTCTCTGAGTTATGTAATCACTACGAAGAAATTATTCCTTAATTTATGTATGCCTACTCAGCAAAGATTGTTGATTTCTGTAACCATCATGAGGAAATCTGTTCTCTGAGTTATGTAATCACTACGAAGAAATTATTCCTTAATTTATGTATGCCTTCTCAGCAAAGATTGTTGATTTCTGTAACCATCATGAGGAAATCTGTTCTCTGAGTTATGTAATCACTACGAAGAAATCATTCCTTAATTTATGTATGCCTACTCAGCAAAGATTGTTGATTTCTGTAACCATCATGAGGAAATCTGTTCTCTGAGTTATGTAATCACTACGAAGAAATCATTCCTTAATTTATGTATGCCTACTCAGCAAAGATTGTTGATTTCTGTAACCATCATGAGGAAATCTGTTCTCTGAGTTATGTAATCACTACGAAGAAATCATTCCTTAATTTATGTATGCCTACTCAGCAAAGATTGTTGATTTCTGTAACCATCATGAGGAAATCTGTTCTCTGAGTTATGTAATCACTACGAAGAAATCATTCCTTAATTTATGTATGCCTACTCAGCAAAGATTGTTGATTTCTGTAACCATCATGAGGAAATCTGTTCTCTGAGTTATGTAATCACTACGAAGAAATCATTCCTTAATTTATGTATGCCTACTCAGCAAAGATTGTTGATTTCTGTAACCATCATGAGGAAATCTGTTCTCTGAGTTATGTAATCACTACGAAGAAATCATTCCTTAATTTATGTATGCCTACTCAGCAAAGATTGTTGATTTCTGTAACCATCATGAGGAAATCTGTTCTCTGAGTTATGTAATCACTACGAAGAAATCATTCCTTAATTTATATATGCCTACTCAGCAAAGATTGTTGATTTCTGTAACCATCATGAGGAAATCTGTTCTCTGAGTTATGTAATCACTACGAAGAAATTATTCCTTAATTTATGTATGCCTACTCAGCAAAGATTGTTGATTTCTGTAACCATCATGAGGAAATCTGTTCTCTGAGTTATGTAATCACTACGAAGAAATCATTCCTTAATTTATGTATGCCTACTCAGCAAAGATTGTTGATTTCTGTAACCATCATGAGGAAATCTGTTCTCTGAGTTATGTAATCACTACGAAGAAATCATTCCTTAATTTATGTATGCCTACTCAGCAAAGATTGTTGATTTCTGTAACCATCATGAGGAAATCTGTTTAATCAATATGGCGGATGAATGTTTAACAAGTTAATTTTTTTTTTACTCTAAAACATTGAGGAAATTACTTCAGTTGTCGAAATTTTCCGGAGTGTACATAGTCTAAATGTGTCCGTAATTCCCAGGCCTATATTTAAACTAGAAACCAGCAACCTGTAATGACTGGTCTGTGTGGCTTTGTAAAATCTCTTACCATTGCGTTCACAATTTAAAAAAAAATGTATTTTTCATGCAGCTCTCCCCTGTTTCCATTGTAAATAAAGAAATATAGATATTTGATTTTCTAAGGCACGGTACGGGTCAATGCGTCCCTTAATGCGAGGGGCTTACATTCGAACTGTCAAATCTGATTTCTTCTTTCTTCCTGGATAGTTAGCATAAGTAAATTTGTCTGCGTGACCAGGTGCAGTCAGATCTGCATGAAACCACACAAAGAGGAAAAAAAGTAAAAGCTACTCAATTTTAAATCAAAGTAATTGAAATCTTCATAGAAGCACCTACATGTTTTAAAATGCATGTTGCGTTCACGACCTAGTCCACATTGGCCCATAATTGTGCCGTTAAAGTAGGGCCTACACCGGACTGTCAACATGATAACCCGGGTTCTAACCATGCCGCCGACTAATCCCTGCCGCCGACTAATCCCTGTCGCCTTGCAGGAGTTTTGGGCCTAGGACGCAATAATCTTCTATCTAAAAGTAACCTCTGTAAACGTATAAAGTCAGATTTATTCATCTCTTTGAAAAGCACTTTCACATTCTAATAATTTACTTCCTCTTTTCGTTATTGTTATAAAATATCACATTGAATGTCCTTCGACACTTGCTAATGCTTAATGCTATGGAAAAAGTTTTTTCAGTAGGCCTATGGAATCACAACCTTGGTGTACAGTGTACAGCATAGGTTCTCAACGGGGGCGATATCGCCCCCAGGGGGCGGTGAAGAGGTCTTGGGGGTGCTGACAATCCCGGGGGCGATAGGGGAAGGGGGCGATTGAGGGCAAATGGGCGGTGCAAACCTTCTTTGAAATAATGTTAACAGATTTACACTTTAAATTAAACAAATTAAAGGACTTAATAATTATAACAGTAATAATTAGTTTGGTGAGTCAATAGCAGAACAGTCGATTAAAATTAATAGACTGATCCGCTAATGACCTATTGCCACAGTGTAATTGTGACGTAGATAGCTCAGAACAGAAGTAGTTGGAGAAGTATCCTACACACCTGTATTAATGCTGCCAGAGGGCAATATTCGCCCTTTCGCGGAGGCTAAAAGAGCAGCGAAGAAAAAAAGAAATAGGCTGCCCCTGCCCAACTCCAACGATCCCACTTTCCAATGCCAGAGATGCGACAGTTTATTTCTCAAGGATAGGTCTCCACGGACACATCTAATGCTGCAAAACTGTCAAAATATAAAGGCCGCAAATAAAATTGTCTTCTGATTTAGGGTTGTTAAACAAAAACCGGAATACCGGATTTTTTGGGGAGGGGGGAACCAAAATCCAGTTTTAAACCGCTTTTATACAACCGGAAACCGGTTTTGAAGAAAAAAACGGTTTTAACATCAATAATTCTGATACTATGGAGCCAATGAATTGTGACGTAAAAGTTATTCAAAGTCGTATATGGGCTTAACCTAGATTTATTACTATATTTAGATTATTTTCCGAGAATGGCAAAAGGAATGGGGCGTTATATTGTGGATGAAATGTGACGTAGAAAACAATTGCTGCTAAATAACCAACATACAAATTATATTAGAAATAGGAATCGCGCTGATTTTTTAAAGTAGTGGCTTGATTAAGTACTAATGGACCCTTCCTTAGCATCGTCCTGTAAAGTCTGGAGCGGGCGTGAATAAGCTACTTGTAGGCCCGCTATTCGTGAACTAACTGCACTTGTCTCAAGAATTCTCTCTATCAAGTCATACATAAAAAAAAGCCCGTGTCCGTCTCTGCATCGCTGAATGACCATTACTAAATGACACATAGTCTACTTGCGAGCGTGCGTCAAATAGCTAGCGGGCTTAGGATAGCTGTGTCTGATATTAGGTGACACTTTTGTACCCATGAACCTCAAGGACTGGCGAAGTGTGTAAACTGTCGATGCGTTCAGGAATACACCGGCGGGCGAACGCATGGGGGACAGCTCCAGCAGCGGGTCCGGAAACCATTGCACTGCCGAGAGGATACGGGGTCTCGGTGGGGAGGAAACAATGGACGCTGCAACCCCGTCTCGAGAACCACCCGGTGCCTGGATGTCTGCTGTACCTATAGTATAGGATTTGTGCTACCGGGTGACAGTGCGAGCCACCACTATAATGATCCGTAGGGGAACTGCAGTGGGCAGCCTAGCTGTGGAATCCTCACTGTTACACGGCACGAATATTTAACAGATTTTTAAAATGAGTTCAATGAAATTGTTGGGAGATGACCTCAATTAGATCAAAACAAAAAGTGTCATTTCGGCATTTATGTAAAAACTTCAATTGTACAAACGAAACTTTGGACGTGGAGAATTTTATCAGTTTCCCAATCTTGCATCTGTAGAAAAAAACTGAAGAAGACATTCTCATTTATTGTGATCACCTCGACGCATTTACTAACGACTTCCACAGTCGATTTCAAGACATTATTAACATAAAAATACATACTTGGGTTTTAGATTTTTTTCTAATAGTGAAGAATTACAATCAGGCCTACCTACACAACTGCAAGAGGAATTGATTGAATTAGCAACCAATGAAGAACCCAAATTGAAATTTGTAAGAAAATGCTATCAAGACTTTTGGCTGCAAAAAAGAACATCAGGTTATCCAGGACTGTAGGCTTTGGTAAAGCCTTTTTTTTTTTATTGCATTTTCATCTTCCTATTTAGTAGAGCGAGGTTTTAGTGCTGTCAGGCTACCACTTTGTTGTCAAAAAAAAAAAAGAAGCAAGTTGCAAGTAGTGGAGCGTGCAGACTTGATGCTTTTGCTAACCAAAATAGAACCTAATATTGACAGCCTGCTGTCAACACACCAGGCGCTAGCTTCACACTAATACTCAGTTTTAAAACTTCTTGTGTATATGTTTGTAGATATTTACTAGATATGTGTATTATCATTAAAAAAATTAAAACCATTCACAAAAAACTCTACTTAACAATTGACTTTTACTTTAAAGTTCATCAAATAGGAATTAAATATATGCCACCATACATACATTTTTTACAAAAACATTTACTATGGGATGGAGGGGGGGGGGTAGGGGGGCGGTTAGCCCCAAAAAATTTAAAAAGGGGGCGGTGAGCCGAAAAAGGTTGAGAACCTATTGTGTAAAGTAAACATTATTTTGCTCCAGTAAACTACACAGTGCCTTTTCATTGGTTGAAATAGAAAGTAGAAATTCAAAGGAGGAGAAAAAGGAATGCATGCAGTCTCAAATTATCACCAAAGACCAATGCATTACCACATGGTTTTCAACACTTTATGATAAGACTAAGTATAGGACAACATTCTGTAGCCGATTACAATATAAAAATATTCTATCTAGCCTCACCGTCATGATAGCCATCTTTTCCAAGTTTTCAACAGGTCTTTTATCACCGCAATATTTGTCTTATGTTCTAGTCATATACCCTTTTCTTTTTTTACAATTTAGCTGGAATTCTATTTACACGAATTACCGGACTTTTTAGAGCTCATCTATCGGAGCTCACATGCGTCTCATTATTCAGTGTTTTGAGTCATTCAATATGACTGGCTTGCCGTATTCAAATTTGTGCTTTTTAAAATTAAACCTGCACTAAACGATATATCAAAGAAAACGACAACAATTATTTGACTGTTAGGCTATTTAGGATTCAAAATAAATTAAAATGCTTATTTTGACAAAAATAAATAAATAAAAGATTTGTTAAACCGATTTTAAAAAACAACAATTTATGTTTGTTAGATATAGAATCTATATCTAACTATTTAAACAACAACAAATATTAATTAATGATGTGAATAGGCCTATCATCTACCAAATTTAAAGCATGAATTTCAAGTCCCCTTTATCTTAAAAAATCCAACGGGTGTTTTGAGAAATTCTTATCGTGTTTAGTTTCAATAATTTGCTGAAATCGTTAATATATTTTATGTCAGTAATAGAATTTGACTGTGCGTGTTAGTTTATCAAGCTGGTAAATCTAGGCTGTAATTCAAATTGCATGCAAAACAAATCCACACATTTAATTTTGCCTTAATATTCGTCTTAGCATCATATTACATTACTATTATGTTTACAAAAATCGTATCGAGTTTGCTCGTACGATTCTTATAAAAACAATTCTTTCAATACATAAATGATTGCGAGAAAAAAAGAATACGAAAAATATTATTGAAAAATTGCGACATACTTTAGTTAGCTGAGTCTATTTTTAACAAAATTGTGTGTTTAGATAAGGTATCCAGACACGAGGACTAGTCAGTTCAAGGACCTAGAGTGACGTAATGATCTCTTTATTTTGACGTCTGGGTGTTTTAGTCTCTACTTCAGAGGTCATCGCAGGCATTTGCCCTTATTAAGGGCCTACAGACAGGCTACATTTTTTTTAATGCAAAAGACAATTTCGAGAACCTTCAAGCAGTTTGAAAGTTTTAAAGACACCAATCTTTTTTTTTTAACAGACGTTGCTTAGATTAGCCTTGATTAAGACAGACTACCAAACAATAATATTTCCATTCGTTAGTTACTTCAGTGACTTATAATCAGGTCAGTTCACCTATAATATTGGGATTCTGTGTAATGTTTTATTATTAATCTAAATTGTTAAGGAAATGAGAAAACGAACAAACATTACTTCCCAAGGTGCTCAACAAAACATGTCCCACGCAGCGACCAGTTAGGGAGGGAGAATACTACGTAGGCTATAAATTATGGAACCGCTTTATGTGTCTCAAAAAATGCCGGTCTAGTCTCCCGGGTCCTAATATGTCTTGGGTAAAACGATGTTAAAGAGTAGGCCAGGGGGGGGGGGGGGCAGACCAAACTTCAGTCAGAGACTAGCCACCACGTAACACTGTCGCCTGATAGCACTAATTCCATACTATAGGTCTGGAGATCCAGGCACCAGAACTGGATTGAGACGGGCTTTTGCCCTCAGCGCTACCTCTACACCGAGTCTCGAATCGGAGCCTCTTGGCAGTACAATGATCATTAGACGCGCAGTAGGGGCTGTACCTATTGCGTTAGCCCACTGGTGTGTTCTTAACGAAAGCATATCGGTGATGTACACACTTCGCCAGTCTTTGAATAAATGAAAATTGAACTTCATTTTTTGTTAAGTAATAGTTAGCCCACTCAAACAATTCACACTTGCAATGTAGGCTAAACAAAAGTCTAGGCCTATTTATATAATGTTATGCTTGATGCTTGTGACTGTATATCAGATTTTGGAACAGAAATACACCAATTATCAATATCAACTAATAGGTTCATGTTTTATTGTAATGTATTATTTTACTTGATTAAAATATGTGCAATCAAACACAATTTTCGATTCCTTGTAATATCTCAAGTATATAGAAGGCCTATAAAAAAAAAACAGGACAAGAATCGTGTCATTTGGGAAATGGCAACATCAAATTTAAAATACATGTTTAATAGAGCTAATTTAACAATTGTTTTCCTGGAAGGCATTCCGGTATAAGAATGTTTTTTTATTAAAACAACGATCAGATAAAGCACGCATTATTCATGCTAACAATCTACTCTTACACAGGGGAGTCTGCTCATTTTTATTCCAGGGAGAGATGTACTTAGTTTAATGATAATTTTAAAATTCCTGGAAAAATAAACAAGAAAGGGGAAGTGGGAATTAAAAACTCGGCTTAATAAGTTTAAAAAATATCATTGTTGGCAGTGGCGTGGCTAGGGGAGAGGGAGGGGGGTCCAAATTCGAAAGTCCCCCCGGGCCCCTACTTGAGGGGGGCCCCCAAAGGAGTTTTTTTCTTATGTAATAATGTCGAATGTCAAAATGCAGGGGCCCCTAAAGATGCCAAGCCCCCCGGGCCCCCAAATCCCTAGCAATGGCACTGATTGTTGGTAAGGTGTCAAGCACCTTTAAGGGCCTCGTCTCCGCCTTCAATTCCGTGGACGCCCGCGTTTTTAGTGTAACCTATATATGTATATATAGCCTATAATTACACCTATAGATAACGAGATTAATCTATTTATAAAATAAAACACATAACAATATTATAATAGGGAAAAAGTACTGATTACAAACACAAAACTTCCTTTTTTTTTTCCTTCTTCCTCGTACAGATAATATTAGGCCTATATACATGTACTGCTACTAAAACAACACAAACATAATCACACACAAAAAAGAAAAAAAAAAAGCATTGAACACTTCTTTAGTTCATACATAAAGGAAGTAAACTTAGAACTTGGGAATTTTTTCTCAGCTAAAAAGTAGAGTGGAGAAAAAAAAAACCTAAGCAGTATATTATTACTTTTATTTTAGAGTGTGTACGAGTTGACTGCTTCCTGGTTTAAATGTAAATCTACTAAACATGGTTTGACAGAGATCGTTCTTTTTCTTGGATATGATGGTGTAAGTAATTTCTTTTTAAACAAAATATATCACCAACTTTCTAAGAAGTATTTTATAATTTTCTATGTTTTTTTTTGTCCTATGTAAATAATGTATATATCTATGTGTGTGAAAATATCAGAAATAAACTTTGTAAACAAACGTTCATCGGAGTAGATATCTAGTTTAAAAGACAGGTCTTAAGAGTTGCAGACGATGCTTCAGTAAAAGTATTTAATTTTTTATTCCTTCTATTTTTTCTTATATTTTAAAAAATCTTTGTTGTGATTTTTTTTTAAATATCAGGCTTTATCCTCCTGTTCTGGAAGTATAGAGTCTTTATCGCATCAGTTTATTATAAGCTACACTAAGGCATGTCGTGCAGTCAAAACATACATTTAGTAATTAGTATGACTGTAAACAATGTATTTAAAATAAACAGCAGCGGTTCCAAACCTGTGGGAAGCGAACCTTCAAGTGTACTAGAAACTACAAACAACAACCACACTAAGGAATTAGGAGTTCAAAGTTCAAATCAAAACAATCGCGGATGGGTTAATCAATGGGTACGGAATGAAAAAGAATTGGGACACATTACTATGGAGTATGTTAGACCGTAATGATGTGAAGAAATCACGTTGTGTCGAGGGTCTAGTGTTTTTATGGGCTATCTATCTTTATTTTATCTTTTTTTCTTTATTGTAATATTTATAGATTTTCATTAACAATAAACAAGTGTCATAAGGAAGACTTTTTAAAAAGTTTAAAAGTAATCTTTAAAAGACAGTGGCATTGGCAAAGCATATAGACCTAGAGTATTTAATAGTCAATGGTCAAAGTACGCCATTATTATACGCATGTTTCACAAATCCTATATTATTAGCTTTTAACTATTATGCATTGTTTGTAAGTTTATTTCACCATAATATAGACTACTAGTAGAATGGTCCTAATTCATTATATACAAATGTCATAACTTGAATAGAGAAGAACTTGTAATTCTCTTATCAACTCAGCGAACACATTTTAAATAGAGTGCCTTGATATGATAACACGTGCGCACATACATTCAATAACCTTGTGACACTCCCTCCACTTGCCTCTATTGATAATGATGTAAAATAAATGCATAATCGTGACGGCACACCCACACTTAACATGTCAGAGATCTCTTGACGCCATTCTATGTTCATTCACCCTTGATAGAATCATATACTGCGTTTGATTGAGTTGACATTAGGATGGGTCTGGTATTTAATCTTAAAACATCAATTTCATATACAATATCATATGCCAAAACATCTGTGGTTTTCAATTCATTGTACACGGGTGGGCCCTTTTATATAGGATACCTACCTACTACCTACCTACCTGCATGCCTTCCTGCCTGCCTACCGACCTAACAACATACCTACCTACCTACCTCCCTGCCTGCATACCTACCTACCTGCCTGCCTGCCTGCATGCATGCCTGCCTGCCTACCTACCTACCTGCCTGCCTGCCTGCCTGCCTAGCTATCTGGCCATCTATTTCACTACATGTCTATCTACCGGGTATGTAAGTTTGTATGTATCAATCTATCTTTTCTGCCTAACTATACCTACCTCCATAAATAGCCTACATGCCCACACACATACCCTTTTACAAACATGTCTATCTATCTATTAATCTGTCAGTCTGCAAGAGGCGCGCTAACAAGCATACAAACGCAAACTGACACCCACACAAACACACTTAAAAAAACACGTTAGTATGTTTGACTAAACTTTTGATTTTCCACTGAAGACTTGTGGCTTGGGGAATCCCCTAGCCAAGTCTAAAATAGTCGTGTGGCAAGCTTTGTACCTGTGTCACGCGTGGATGACGCAATACATATAATACCAAAGAAAGATAGCGTAGATGAATATATATTTACGTGCAAATCAAATCTTCAATCAGCATGTTGTTCACTACACACGTGACATATTAAAATGTAGACATTGTGGTTAAACTGTGAACGCAACGAGGGCCATTATTCAATTTTATTATTATTTTGGGCATAGGCATTGGGCTAGGACTTAAATACACGCTTTAATAGAAATTGTAAAGCAATGTAAGCCTATTCGTTTTATTAATCCCGATTGTATATTAAATGCACTCTGAGCTTACATTATGTTTGTTGGCAGCGCTATAAAAATTTCGTAAATATAATAATTATTATTATTATTATGCAGAAATATCTATAAGTGTTCCAAATCAAAGGGTCTTCCAACCTATGTGAATCTTGTTTATATTTTTTTTAAATATTTTAACAGCTCTCTTCTCTCATCCTCATTTTTTTAAAGTTTTAAATCGTCAATTATTTTTATATTTCTTAGCCTAGAGATTATATCCTGTTTTTAGTTTTATGTTAAATGCGCTCTAAGCTTACATTATGTTTGTTGGCAGCAATATACAAATATTATTATCATCGTAGGAATAAGCAGCAAGCAATATGAACACATTTTTACAAATTGTTTTTATAAAATAGCCTACTAGTCTAATATTACACTAGTAATCGTTGAACAATAGGGTTAGTCCTATTATAAAACACGTTTAAAACAGTTTCATCTCTGTGTAACTAACAGGTTCTCATAAATTATGGAAATAACATGATAACATGAAATAACATCAATATATTTTTTTATGCCAAGAAGTAGCTTATAGAGCCGTGAGAAGCTCATGTTTAAAGACAGTGATGGACACATTTAAGCTCATGTTTTAAGACAGGGATGGACACATTTGAGCTCATGTTTTAAGACCGGGATGGACACATTTAAGCGCATGTTTTAAGACAGGTATGGACACATTTGAGCTCATGTTTTAAGACAGGTATGGACACATTTGAGCTCATGTTTTAAGACAGGGATGGACACATTTAAGCTCATGTTTTAAGACAGTGATGGACACATTTGAGCTCATGTTTTAAGACAGGTATGGACACATTTGAGCTCATGTTTTAAGACAGGTATGGACACTGTCACGAGGTGGCAAATGAGAGGGGGTAATAGTGGCTGGTTGTCTTAGAGATATGAGGTGCCGATGCTGTGGTTGACCTGGAATATTTATTTGTTCTCTACTGGCTCGCTTAGATGTTGTTAAACACACACAAACAGACAGTTCTAAGTTAGGCAAGCAAGTTTCTGGTTACGTTTCAGGTGTTTATTCATGATTCAAATTCAGTATCCAATGACGAAATATACATACTAACATGCAGGGGAGATACAATGCTTGAGATATATGCACAGAAACGTCTAACACTCAATATACTGTGTTGTTACGGAATCCAAGGTTAGGCTACGTAACTATAATGAGGGAATTACGATTACCGGCTAAGTATCTGCAAGTCCGAGTAACAATTCGGGAGCTAGACCAAAACGATGTGTCTAGCTCGGGAGCTGGGGGAAATCTGCTTTAGTTTAGTTGGGCGGGCTTTTTCGTGGACACTAGTCACCTGACCCAAGGTTAATTTGGTTGGCTTACATTTAATTACATCCTATTCTCATTGGCTAGATTGAATATACATTTGCATAAGAAAAGCTTATTGGAGCCAAAAAATGGATTGGGGGTCGGGGTTGCGAGGGCGGAAAAGGGGGGGGGGGAAGAGGTCTAGATGAAAGACAATTGAACAGACGTCATGCTGAGTGGGGGAATTTACCTCCCTTTGGTAGAATTTTAAGTAGTTAACTCAAGTGGCTGGGGGGGGGGGGTTCGGACGAGAATTTGTATATGTGTGCGAACTGGGTCCTCTGGTCAGCGTTCAGGGAACGACCGTCTCAAAGCAATTGCATAACGTGCCGCTAAGCTGAGGGGATATAAAAGGGGATGGGGGTGGCGGGGACGCGAAGAGGAGAGGGCGAATGAGGGATCGAATAATGACTCGCTCACATGCGTTAAAATAGCACAATATATAAATACATTAAGACATGATATGAATACATTAATATAGCATAGGATAAAATATATATACATTCTAACTAACACATTCGTACCCATTCAACCAAGATGTAGTACCAAGTTGAATCGTATTAGTCAGTAGACTCTGAGTTTGGGCGTAGTACAAGAGTATAGTGAAGGGTAGAGAAACATGTGAGAAAGAGTGATGGGGAGATGTAATTGCGTAAGGGAGGGAGAGATAGTGACGTCAGACTAACCTTCTCTCTATTCTAGCTAAACTTAAGCTAATCTAAGGTTCTAGTTATACACTGCTATCTATGCTATGGTCTATCTATGAGTGCTACGAGTCACGGTTTAATCCAGAATCGTGACAGACACATTTGAGCTCATGTTTTAAGACAGGGATGGACACATTTAAGCTCATGTTTTAAGACAGGGATGGACACATTTAAGCTCATGTTTTAAGGCAGGTATGGACACATTTAAGCTCATGTTTTAAGACAGGTATGGACACATTTGAGCTCATGTTTTAAGACAGATATGGACACATTTAAGCTCATGTTTTAAGACAGGGATGGACACATTTGAGCTCGCTCCTCCGTTTTGAATGGCTCGCGTTTCCTGGGACCTTGCGATGCAATAAAATGAACTAAAAATAGCCAACATCCCTGAGCTAATAAGACAATAAGACGGATAGATTAGGAATCTCAAACTCAGATAAAGGAATGTGACATTTAATCACTTTAAGAGAATTGTCAAAGCCCCCCTCCCTCCCCCCACCACCACCAACCCAACCCTTGACTTACTTAATCCTGTATATCCCCATAGGAGCATAGGGCCGCAACTACACTTTTCCATCGGTCTCAGTCTTGGGAGGCTCCCTTTATTTGTTTCCATGTGAGGCCAACAGCCTTTGCCTCACCTACGACCGATCTCCTCCAAGTTTGTCTGGGTCTGCCTTCTTTCCTTTTGCCCTGGGGGTTCCAGTCAAGTGCTTGTCTTGCTACATTGTCTTCTGTTATTCTTAAAGTGTGACCAATCCACTTCCATCTACGGCTTTTGATGCTGTTGTCGATGGGTTTTTGTCCGGTCTTTTCCCATAGGTTGACGCATGAAATGGTTTCCGGCCATCGAATTTTCAGCATGCGCCTCAGGCATCTGTTAACAAAAGTCTGGAGTCTGCTTGTATTTGCCTTAGTAACTCTCCAGGTCTCTGAGCCGTATAGGAGGACTGCCTTAACATTTGTGTTAAATAGTCTTACTTTGTTCTTTAAGGACAGCGCACTTGAGCTCCACATGGGGCGCAGGGCATTGAAAGCAAGCCTGGCCTTGTTGATCCTGCTCTTTATGTCTTCATCTGTTCCTCCATCTCTACTCATCACACTTCCCAGGTAAACAAATGTGTCTGTGTCTATTATTTCTTCATCATCTAGCTGTATTGACCTGTGCTGTTCATTATTTATCCTCATGACTTCTGTTTTCCTTTTATTTATTTTTAGGCCAACCTTTCTCGCCTCTTCGGACAGTCGGTTTAGCTTAGATTGTGTGTCTTGCTGTCTGTGTGAGAGGAGGGCGACATCGTCTGCAAAGTCCAAGTCTTCTAGCTTCTTTGTGAAAGTCCATTGAATGCCTGTGCTTTTTCCCGACCCTAGTAAACAAAAAACACTTCATGTATCTTAATTCATTTTACTACTTATCACTATAAATAATAATATGCCAAATTACAATTTAGACACAAATAATTATACCAAAGTGAACTATCATTATTATTACTAACATAGTAACAAATAGCTGTACATCTTTTGAATGTTTACTGGCGGGCCACAAAAATCCACTTGGTGTGACGCATGCGGCTCGCGGGTCGCGTGTATGAGACCCCTGGATTAGAGTCATGATTCCGGAAAGATAGCCACACATACAGATGTAAGAGTTCTCAAGCAAAAAAATATAAACCTCAACCACCTAAATAGGAATCCGAATAGGCATGGGTAGGCTAAAACTCGGTTGTCAACACAAGTGTAAAGTACAAGTAAAAAATAGCAAGTCAATGTTTGTTGCACAAAACACGATATCCTGCTTCTCAATTATATCACCGATAATAAACCCAGAAATTCGTTCAGCTGAATCAGGATGTTTACTGACATAAAGCTGATGTTTTATGCAACATCGACTCCAATTATATTCTATTAAAAAGATATGTATAAATAATCGCAGAGATTATTGTGTCACGGCGAACCCCGCCCATTGAAATTGATTGTTTTTTTCTTCCTTGTCTGAAGCTGCTCGAGATAGACCAATAGACCAATAGGCCGATATGCCGCCTCAACTCCATTTATCCGCGTGGCTGCTCAAGCTGATAACGTTTTTCTTTCAAAACATATTGATTATTCATATAATTTAAACGGGCGTGTGGAAAATTTCAGTCGTAAATTATAATTGAAAATATCCTTTATATTAACTTCGCTTTTGTGTGTGTGTGTGTTTTTTTGTTTTTTTTTTTGGGGGGGGGGAGGGAGGAAAACTTTTAGGATGGCAACTTGACCCACTTCCTGTCATCCTATTATGCTGAAACTTGTCACATAGATTTGTTGCCTATGATAACATTATTTCAAATTTTCAGACACTTTTCCATAGCAAAGCAATAATTTCTGTTGTTCTTGTTTTGAATCAATTTTATGATGCGCATTTAAAATACCTTTTTTTAAATTTTAACTTCCGTTTTAGTGTTTTGGCAAATTATCTTACAAGGATTGTTTCCTTTACAAGAAGTTCACTGTTCACCTATGGGAATATATTTTAAATAGTAGGTCTATAAATGTTTAGTCTATTAAGCTTTACTAACACTAAGTTTGTAAAAAAAAATCATTGATATCCTATACAAACAAAAAATCAGTTGCTACAAGAATATTAATGTTATAATTACGCACTTTTAATACCCTAAATGTGAAATCACATCGACATTAAATAAATTCAAATAATTTAGGCTGCACCAAAAAAAAAAATTAAAGCCCTTTGTTTTTTTATGGTTTGCTTTATTTCTATTCCTTTTTAAAAAAATGGTCGCCATTTTGTTTTTATAGCGTTGACGTAAGAAGACGCCCTTTTAATTACGTCAACATTTTAGGCAATGTTTACCGCTCCCCTCCCCCTTGTAAAAAATTTCCAATATTTCAAAGACTTATCAAATGACATTTTTAAAAAAAATTCCACTTCCCATAATAACTAACAACATTTTATACGCTGGCTTTTATGATTAAAAGGACTAAGCTTATACACACACGCTTAATACTATTTGCCGTTCCTGTCCCTCTCCTCTCCTACCTTGCATTCTTTGCCACCCACACATTGAAACCCTGGCTACACCTCTCATAATTATTCGTTTTTACCTAATATAATAAGAACATTAGAAATTAAAACTTTAAAATTATGAAATAGATCAATTTAATCGACCTAATGTTAACGTTTCACCTATTAGTATCAAACAAAAATATATTATTTTATATTTCAAAATAAACCTTCTATTACCCATTTGACGTGCACCCACATAATTTGCATAATCTTCCTCCCCCCACCCCAAACACTTTGCACTATGTCCCTCCCCCTTGCCTTCCCCTCTACAACCATCCTCGTTTGTTTTTCATTTTGTTAAGATCTGGTAAGTTGGCGGTACTATATAATCTATGATTAAAATCTTGGCTGTTGACGGGCGAGTGAGCGTGTACCATACAGACGCACGACTAATTTCCATTTTTTTTAAATATTTATTATAAAAAGTAATATTGTTGACGTCAACTTTTCTTGACCCCCCCCCCCCACTTATCCCCCTGTGTCAACGATTGTCTAACATTTTCAAACCCCCACCCTCCTATTTTGTTAGCGTAATAAGTTGACATTTAGACGACATACATCTAAAATGGGCAAATACCCACCAGAACACTACAAAAATGATTCCTACTTATAACCTTTCCAGACAAGTCAATAAAATTATCTTCAGCCTCAGGACCGGGCATAACTGACTAAAACACCTGTTCCGATGGCTAGGGATCGGAACCTGTGAAGATTGCCCTTGTGTTATGTCTCCTGAAAACACGGAATATTTGCTCCGAGACAGCCCTCTCTATTAAACAGCTCGTTTCTGGTCGCAGATGACCTCCACCAACTCCAAACTCTATGGAAAATAGACAAACCCGGAAACCACCTTATAATTCACCATAACTATAACCTTAATATTTATAATTATTTTATACCTTATTTTTTCTACTCCTCTCACATTTCTTTACCGATTGTATTGAGACTTTGTAATTTTTATCTAAGCACCTATTTCAACAGCATGTTCCGCTTAGATTTTTGAATGTTTGTTTTATTTTAATTTTATGGGCACAAACGTTGAGTTTTTTTTTTTGCAAAAAATTAACTATTTAAAAATTGCCATAAGATAAAAATTTATAAGAAATTAAATATCTTAAATTAAAAAAAAAAGTGGGTGGAACATGTTGTTGTAAATTCATATCTTTACCAAATGTATCAAATATTGTATTTGTCGGTATAAAGGTTATAGAGGCGATAGATTTTTTAAAAGCACCAATAAAATCCAATATGGCGGCCGTTGCCATGGCAACCAATGCATAAAAAATAATAATTAAAATTGATTGCCCTGAATGATATTCCATACTTGTTATGTGGTTAAAGTTTCAGACGTTTTGGTCTGTAAATTAAAAAAGGTGCCCCCCATATATATATTATATGGTATTTTATTAGCATTTTAATATTGAATATGTGGCCTTTATTTATGTCGATATTTTAATAATAAAATACAGAAATAAGAAAAAAAAAAGTAGACCTAACACATTTTTGTTCCTCCTCTGCTTGTATTTGAAACATAGGAAACAAAGTATAGACTGTAACCTACGGCATTGATATTGGAGACATATCACCTTAATCCCATATCACCTTAATCCCCTTCATATCTGAGCAAATGGGTATGTCCCAACTCTTGTGACAAAATGTACATTAGACTAGGTATTCAAATTGCTTTTTGGGTATTTTTATTACACGCTTTAAGACTTTATTCCGCACTACCTCGTAAACTAGAAAGGGCCGAGTACACAGACTCGGATCTATAGGCCTACTCGGTGATTGTGCCGGCTGAAAACAGATTTTCTAAAAGTAATAAAATTTAATTGAAGTAGAAGTGTACAGCGCCTAGACCTAATGAAAATTTTGGTGCATGCTGATAGTGCATGCTCTTTATTTGGCAGATTTTATTTTATATTGGAGGTCATTCCAGGCTGCAAAATAGGAAGTGAACAACTTTATTGTAGGACAATACGACGGAAAGATTGGAGTCTTGTGTCCGGAAATATTACCCCTCTTGCCAGCATTGTCTGAATGAAGATAGCAACATATAGATCTAGGCCTAACACTAGAAAAAAAGGGATTTGAAAAAGAGGGGAGGGCAATTTAAATGGCACGATCCACATTGCCTATTTTTTTGCGAATATTTACCCTAAACTATTTGAAAATAATATGTATAACTATCAATGATTGAAAAAGAAATAACGTCTTGATTAGCTAAATCATTCTAAGTGTTAAAGTCTCATCTTCATTTTTCGAACAAAAACTGTATGCAGTAAAATTAGATCTGATAGACAGATTTATTATTTCTCATGAATTAATTTAAAAAAATGAGTAACACTAACACGAACATTTGACAGCTTGACAAAATAATGGCGGCAATTTAAAATTAATGACGTATTATGTTAAAATATCTTTTTCTTGCAAATCAAAGCCCAAACGTTTTTATAAATTAGAACAATCTAGAATGTATACATCTAGTAGGTAGCCTACATAAATAGAAAATGAAAAGGGGATACATTTGTAATGTAGAAAAAAGACTAATAATGTAAAACTATCTAGGCCTATGTGTAGGCCTAAATGGCAAGTGAAATGCAATGGAAAAATTGTGTTTAATCTAATATGATCAGTTTTTAGAGTTATTATAACTTGTTTTTCTACCCATACCCCCCTCCCCTCAGTTAACAACAAATCGTTGGTAAAAATCCGATGGGTCTCCCTAGATAATTAATTAAGGGGCATGTCCCCCCCCCCTCCCCACCATTGGATATGCCACAATAAAGTATTAAATATTACCGGGCGAAAAATGTTGAGTGAATCCAACGTTATGACATGAACTAAACCATAGGTTCTCAACCTTTTTCGGCTCACCGCCCCCTTTTAAATTTTTTCCCGCTCACCGCCCCCCAACTTAGCGGAAACATTTGTTAATTAAAGGGAGATAATTAACCCGTTTCAATTTTGTTTTCTTTTAAAAACTAAATAGCTTGCATTTATAACTTTGAAATGATATGATAGAACTGTAAACAATTATTTGAAAATTTTATAAATATTATATGACTAAAGAATTTATATGAATATTTTCAAGCATTACAATAACTACCCAGTTTGTATGATTAGTACGTATCTATACCGCACAGTTATTGTAGTACCTCTTTACAAATGTTTCAAACGCATTAAAATTAAATGACATCTCGGTAAAACAGATCTAAATAGTAATACAAGTATTTTCAGATGTCAAGGCAACAGTCCGGTGAACCAACCAGACGGCCACATACCGTTACCGTATTTGCCAAATACTGACCCATACTTCATCGAAAACTCATTGCGATTCTTATTTGTTCAATAATATGTATGCCTACTGTTGGGGGATATCAGATATTTAGTAGCACTTGCGTTTACATCATATTTCATCCAATAACTAATCGATTCAAATAGCTAAGGTGTTGAAATTATAGCAGGTAGGTTTGTACCGCCCACTTGCCCTTCATCGCCCCCCAATCGCCCCTGGAAATGTCAGCGCCCCCTTAAAGCTTCTCATCGCCCCCTGGGGGGCGATATCGCCCCGGTTGAGAACCTATGAACTAAACGGAGTGATTATACACCGGATCCGCCGTATAACACCTCCCTGAACTAAATGGGCTTTTCTAACGGTAGGCCTAATCTTTGTGTGTGTGTGAATCACTATAACACATTACAAACCTCACAGTAATGGGATTTATTCAAAAGGAAATATGGTCTAGTATAAAAATATCGTATAAAAAATTTGATGCGTTGGCCTATGTCGAAAGAACATAAATGGTGGTGTCCTTGTGGGTATCCTTAGCACCACCACCCTCCACACACACACACATACACACCCATACACAGGCAAGATATTTCTACTCTGAATGTTTTTTGAGGCTGAATCCATCGCTGCTGAATTATTGGCACACAAAAACAAATGTCTTTTTTTTTAAAGCTGAACTATGCCACTCATTAATTTATCTGAATGAAAAGTGTATAGTTTATTTATATAGAAACATTTAAGTATGTTTGTATAGCTATCTAAATACTATAAAAATCAATACAGTTTTAGCCCTACATAATTACGGGTTAATTCGAGTAACCGTGTCATTAAATGGGGTTCAGATCCTTAGGCATAATAGTTAGGGATAAAATGTAATTGCTAAAGTAGTCTAGTTAGCATGAATTTTCGTAATATATGTGTTTGATTCATATGGGTCGGAATAATTCTTCTCCATCTAATGCTTTGTTGCATACTGGTCGTTTTACATTAGCATAATGCATTCAAACAAGAAACTTGCCATACAATTTTAAAACGCAATGAAAATAACAATGAATAAACTTTTATGTTGAATTTTGATGCACGGTTTAGTAGGCTATAAATGACCGCTCATTAAACAGTGGAACTAAATGATGTGACGGAGTCTCACTTTAAAGAATAATATTTCACTTGTTTTGAGTAATAATTTCCCCCTTTATTAAAACACAATGAGAAATTAACTAATATATTCACATTATTGTTCCTATTACTCATGTGGGTTAGATACATGCCTATAGCTTATCATTCAATCAATCTTATTGATCATAACAGCACTATTGTAAACCAATATTGAGGAATCATATGCTACACATAGTTTCTAACGTATCATTTCGACGAATCTCTATGTTGAGGACTTTGTGAAATGCTCAGTTAAGCCTATATTATGTAAGCTTATTATTCCTTGACTTAGTGTAAAACTGATTAAGTCGTTCACTTGGGGGATTTCCTTCTTCCAATAGAATTTGGAAAAACTAATTTAGAAAACATTGTAAGCCTAAACAATAGGCCCTCAGGCCTAGTTTATTTTTCTCTAAAGGCTTTTTGTTTTAAAAGTGTAGCCTTTTATATTATAAGCAAATATATATCTATTTATAGAGTTGTTTTTTTTAAGAAATAAAAACGTTCTGTTGAATTGTGGGGCCCTATTTTAAAATGAAAAATAGGATTATTCAGTCGTCAAGATAATTCCTTACATAAGTACAAAAATTGGTCTTGTATTTTGTACCTGCAAAGACACGGGAGCTTAGGCACATAATATGCTATATTAACATAAGTCTACAGAGATATGATAATCGCGAGTTAAGGAAAGATAATTATGTCTTCTGACTTCCTTATTTTTTTCCTTATTGTTTGGTTTTATACCTATAGGCTTATCTGTAGTTATGTAAAGTCTTGCATTTCGATAAACGCTTTAATCTACCGTTGTTGTTTTTTCTGAGCCTTATCCATCAGGAAGACATATGGCCTAGTTTGTGAATTTTTCTTTAAATGTGAAATCAGAAATAAGTTGTTGTCTCTGTCTCTCTGTGTAGTCTATTTCATTACGCTATTTTGCATATTTATTAATATAATTTACATAATGATTTCATGTATTTAGGGCATTTTGGTCTACTTCTTTGTTTCCTCGTAGCCTAATAATTTGATCCTCCATCACACTTATGTTTTTTTTATCAATAGCTAAATTTCAGATCTTTATATGTTCATGCGTTACTTTCATAAAAAAAAATATCCATATCGTCTGTTTGATATTTGAAACACTTTTCACATCATTATAGAAAAAAAGTGTATTTAAGCGACTAGATTGTCACTAGATCAAAATATAAGATCTGGTTCTATAATGCTTGTCATCCTCCATCACTATGCAGGCCATAAGGCATTATTTATAAAACCGCCAGCGATGTTTTCAAAGTGTGGTGGTGGCGAATAATTATAATGAAAACATTTAGATCTGCTGGGCCTATCTTAATAGGATTAAACTAATAAAGCTTAATTGAAAACAAAAACTCAACTTTTTAAACACTTTAAATTACACAATTTAGAGTTACAAAGTAAATATAATGAGATGATCGAACTGTAATAAAATGTTTAGTGTAACTTATATCCACGCTTTCTTCCTATTGGTCAAAATCTACGTCGGCCTACCACTATTTGTTTTTCTCTGAGGCAACACCCCTTATCACTAAGTGGGGTATAAAGACTATGTCTTTGTAAACCCAACCGAGCGTGCCCACGTGTCTCTCTGATCACTAGCCTATATTTACACAATATTTAAACTTCTTCCTTGAATCGCGTCTATACCTGGATACGGTACTAGATTTAAAATTGGGATCGCTCGTTTTTTTTTTTGTTCTCCCTTTTCAAACACACATCCTGAATGAAGTTAGCATTTGGGTCTTTCAACGGTATATAAAGTCTACAATTTTGGAGATTGTTATTTTCCAGTACTTAGGCCTACTCATAGTTCCTTAAACGAAAGAATAAAAAAAGTTATTGGCGATCTTATCACATGGTCTTTAAATATCGCTTTATAAAACAACGTTCCTAATCAAGAAAAGTGTTATTTTTGTTAACTTCTTTCAAGTTATTTGTTTACTATATGAATGTAGACTTCAAAGAATTATTGAGCCTAACTACGCCACGAGTTTAATTGTCTTTCTTTTCGTTATTGTAATAAATCAGAAAATGTTATGGTATGTATATATTTTAACATATTTATTTGAAGTAATTTACATTGTAATACAACAATGAATGAAATAAACGTATCAGCAAAAACAAATTGAAAATTGTTTCTTTTGATGACAAAGTGCTTTTATTTTAGTATAAACTTTTCTAAACAATAGTTCGAATTGTAGATAGGGGCCTAGTGTCATTACTTTGATCCATAGGCTAATAATTATTGCCATAACAATATTTTAGATAACTGTCCTAGCTGTCGTACTATTTGATGCAAATATAGTTTATATATATACATGTAGCCTATAAAGCAACTACTCTGTAGTTTTCATCATGCTTTAGCCAAATAGGCCTATAGATATATTGTCATACTTAGGCTCAAGGCTAATATTTATAGCTAATAATATAGGCCTACTTTAGTTAAATATAGGTCTGATATTGTCATACTTTAGGCAAATGTTGTTAATGTCATAATTTATGATAATATTTAATTTTATGTCATACTTTAGGCAGATATAATCATTTTCATACATTAGGCAAATTTAGTTATTGTCATACATTACGCAAATATAGCAAATGTCATACTTTAGGCAAATATAGATATCGCCTTCCCCTCTTCATGCTATATTTTTTCCTTCCCTCCCTCCGCAAATGGGAGGTCTATATTTACGCACTATTTAAATAATGTCCTTACAGAGTGTGCAGAAAAAGAAAGTTTTATTTGGTGAAACAAAGATTTAAAATACCCGGCAGATAAGCTACCTGTGTATGTTTCTCTCTTTGTCAACATGCACACGCTGTTTACATTTATTTAGGATTGCTAATGATTGATTGTGATGGGGGCGTATGAGCTTGTGATATTGGAAACCTTAAAAAAAGGTAACATATAGATCCTAAACGGTAACATGTAGTAGGAGAACATGACGAGAACACAGCGAAAAATATAATGTGGGAAAATATAGTAGGAACATAAAGTAGGCACATGATGGGAACAAACAACGGGAACATACACTAACAAAAGATGGGATTAGGAACCTACGTCTAAGTTAGAGCCATAATATGGGAATCGGGAATATTCAATGTTGAGATTAGATAGCAACATAGTCTACATTAGGAAGATATTTTTTTTAATAGGGACAGACGATGGAAACATTTCATTTTATGATAATAATATTGAGACACTTTAGTGACATCGCCTAAAAGGCTTTAATGTTTTAATCTCTCTCAGGTAGCACAAGAATAGGCAGTAAACACAGCAAGAAATGTGTCAAACGCCTCCATTGGTTCTTGCGGTCATCGGCGGTGATATCCTCAAAGTGAAGTCATTAATCAAACAGGGCCATTCAGTCAATGCCATAGACGAAAAAGGGGCCACGGCCCTTCACTGGGCATGTTGTAAAAACTCAGAGAACATCTGTGAATACCTGATTGAAGCCGGATGTAACGTGAATGCTACAATCAAACATGGCAGCACGGCGCTGCACGTGACGGCTGATCGCGGCTGGACCGGATGTGCCAGGATTCTCATACAAAGGTATTTGAAAAAACAAATAATATAGACCTAAACTAAACACGCGCGATCTATTTGTCTCTGTGTTTTTTTTTCCTGTAAAAATGTGACTTTATTGACATGCACTATGAGCTTTTGTGTTTTTCTCGCAATTCGATTGACATTTCAATGGGCTCTTGAGGTCAGAATATTAAACAACGAAACAAACATTTCCAGCACCTTATTTAAAAAATATTGTTCCAGGTCACATACTCACAAAAACACGACAGGGTTGACGGAGTGTTTTATGGCATCGCGTTCTGCTGGCGAACCAAAGGTCCTATTTTCAAAACCTGGTGGAGGCTAGGATTTTCTCCCGTGTCTGGAGGGTGTCCCTGAGTCTACCAAGGTCTGATGTGTACCTGACCTTAGTTGGGGTAAAGTAAAGGTGCCTTTGCATAGTGCTGTCCACACAATCACCAAGTATGCCCTGGCCACAGAATCTGGTGAACGCTGCTTCATCGGCCCTATGGATCAATTTGCTCCGACAAGATACTTTACTTTTATATATTATGCTACTATTAGATAAATAAACTGCCATTCGTCTAAAAAAAAAGAAACTTTGGTTTTCTGTTCCTCAAGTTTTCGTTCTAAAGTTCCTTGTCAATAATCTACAAATACAAACGCACTGCGCCACTCTCTGTTCCTAGTTAATAATGTACAAGAACACTATCTATAGGCCTACAGTTTTTTAGCTTCACCTGACATACTTAGATCTACCTATGAACCAAGAAGTTTAAATCTTAAAATTCGCTCAAAACACAAGAGTCGTCTTATCTTCGGTCCAATGCTAGATTCAATAAACTTATGGAAAAAAAGTATTTCATATATTAATCTAGATATTATTATGCAGAAAGCACGACAACTGACCCAACATGATAGTTGAGAAACTAGATATTAGTTTATGCAAAACATATGACTTATTTAAATATCTTAGATTTACGTTCAGTAACGTAGCAACGAAACTTTACTATGCTACTATTATGACACATACTGATATTTGATAATTGTATACACTATTTATTCTGATTCTGTAAGATTTCTATGACAAATTATCAAATCAATTATTTCCGTTATTGGCACACAAAGCTGACTAACCCGTAATTTGATTTCCTTTAAATTTATTATAAGCTTACATTGACTTCAGTTTTCAGCAATCAAATTAATTAAATTATGTGCCCATCAAAATATTTTTTTATCAATATAAATCAGTGGAGCGGATCTGGATTCAACCAATGAGAGATGTGACACACCTTTGCACACAGCAGCCTACAGAGGTCATCTTGACATTTTACAACTGCTGATACATGCGGGTGCCAACCCTTTGCTTAGAAATAACCATGGCTTGACACCACTAGAAGAAGCATCAGCAGGAAACTTCGATAAATGCGTGCAATACTTGTTACCTTTCAATACAAGTAAGCATACGTCTTTCTATTCTGTCATTAATAATCATGAAATTTAAAAAAATAATTGCAATGCATGATAATAATTGGATTAGTTAAGCATGACTTTATACAACCCTTCAGAAAATGCATAACGTAAGTAAGCAGCTCATCTAATAGCTACAGTGTCATGTTTTACTAATGTTATTGTGTCCTTTGCCAAGACTTATATGAGTAACATTATCGTGCCTTTTATTTATACTTTAAAAAAAGTTATTTGCGAAGGCATTCGTATTCGTAGTAGCCTATTTGCAAAAGCGCATAGTCCAAGTTCTGTACTAGATTGTAACTAGACTGATTCTATAAGCTATATAGAACATACAGTTTTAAACGTAAGAGAGCATTATTTAGGTACATTAGGCCTTATACATGGTGAGTCAGAAAGGAATGACGATATTGATATGAGTATAACTTATAACTTACCACCAGGTGAAGTAAGAGATATACAGTACGTGCCCTTAGGTTCGTGATATCTTAGCATTCTGTTTTCTTCTTAGGTTCGTGATATCTTAGCATTCTGTTTTCTTCTTAGGTTCGTGATATCTTAGCATTCTGTTTTCTTCTTAGGTTCGTGATATCTTAGCATTCTGTTTTCTTCTTAGGTTCGTGATATCTTAGCATTCTGTTTTCTTCTTAGGTTCGTGATATCTTAGCATTCTGTTTTCTTCTTAGGTTCGTGATATCTTAGCATTCTGTTTTCTTCTTAGGTTCGTGATATCTTAGCATTCTGTTTTCTTCTTAGGTTCGTGATATCTTAGCATTCTGTTTTCTTCTTAGGTTCGTGATATCTTAGCATTCTGTTTTCTTCTTAGGTTCGTGATATCTTAGCATTCTGTTTTCTTCTTAGGTTCGTGATATCTTAGCATTCTGTTTTCTTCTTAGGTTCGTGATATCTTAGCATTCTGTTTTCTTCTTAGGTTCGTGATATCTTAGCATTCTGTTTTCTTCTTAGGTTCGTGATATCTTAGCATTCTGTTTTCTTCTTAGGTTCGTGATATCTTAGCATTCTGTTTTCTTCTTAGGTTCGTGATATCTTAGCATTCTGTTTTCTTCTTAGGTTCGTGATATCTTAGCATTCTGTTTTCTTCTTAGGTTCGTGATATCTTAGCATTCTGTTTTCTTCTTAGGTTCGTGATATCTTAGCATTCTGTTTTCTTCTTAGGTTCGTGATATCTTAGCATTCTGTTTTCTTCTTAGGTTCGTGATATCTTAGCATTCTGTTTTCTTCTTAGGTTCGTGATATCTTAGCATTCTGTTTTCTTCTTAGGTTCGTGATATCTTAGCATTTTGCTTTCGTTTTGTTTCACTTGACTCCATGAAGCCGTGGACAATAGAAAACTGTGTGTGTGTGTTTGGACTGTTTCCTCGGGAATAGCGGGGCATTGCAGCGTGAGTTTCGTCAACATTTCAATATCCATAGAAATCAAGCTTCTCCCTTCCATTAACACTATCATATTGTGTTGGATTAAAGTGATTCTTATACTAGATACACTAATGAGCAAAAGACCACCGGGGGCTACATGAACGGAGCGTAGGCCTACCCTTGAAAATGTGGTAAGGGTTAGACAAGGCTATCTGCTCGGAAACATTCTTGTAAACTTGGCACCAGTAGGTCTAATCGTTCGGTAAAACGTATTTAGCATTCAGGCATGCATTTCTACCCCTACAAATTAATGCCCGTGAAATAAGCGACTTAATCTCACACATGAGATGGACAGTATTTGTTAACAAAATACAAATTTCGTTTTGTATGCGGGTGATGAAACTCATTTCCCTCTCAATATAATAGCATAATGAATCAACAGAACTGGCTTTACTGGGCTTCTAAAAATCTGGCAGAATTACGTTAAAGTCCGATGTACAGCCATATAAGTGACGGTTTGGTGTGATATTTGCCAAATTTTTCTCAGACAATAAAGAAAATGCTCTTACTACACCAGTAATACATGTCAGATGTTGATGTTTACAATTGGTTTTGTCAAATGCTTTTTCAATACGAGCTCTATTGGTACTATTACGTCAATACATTTCTGTTTAAGAAACCAATAATTAACGATTCTGTGATTTTTTTTTTAATCCGCCCTATACGGCTCACATTGTACAATACGAGATGTCTTGCTATTGGTAATATATTATTCACAAGCGAAATTCCCTGGCGTTGCCGTAGGAAAAAATTTCAGAGGCCTATATAAGCTACAGATACAATTTTATAAACTATAATAAACATTTTAATACAGGTCGCGGGTTCTATCCCTGCCACCGACGGAACCCTGTCGCCCTGCAGGAGTTTTGGGCCTAGTGGACGTAATAATCTTCTATCTAGAAGGAACGTCTGTAAACTTATAAGAAAATATATAGACATTATTTATTATTTAAAAGTTTGGACTTTCTTCTTCGTTCTCAAATGCTATGATAGGGAGGATTCAGACAACAAATCCGATAGTTGTAAAAAAGTTTGGACTATCTCAGGCTGAGAATCGAACACCCGTCTCTCACATGCGTCTAAAATATAATTATTAGAGTTTAGCTACTTAAGGAAAACATTTTAGGAAAGCTTTAAGTCTTGAAATGCTTTACAATCTTTAAAATAAAAGTAATATTGATAGAAATGTTGAAGAGTAGAAAAAAAAAGGAAAAAAAAATCAGTGGGGAATCGAACCCATGTTGCACACACGGCGCTTGGACACTTGTCTTTAAATTAACCAATGGGGATCAGAATCACCACACACCGACTACTTTATATATATATACAAGCTACACTGCCCGGCGTTGCCCGGGTGAAAAAAAACAGGACTGTATAAGGTGCAGATAAAGATTTTATAAACTACAATTAAAAGAAAGCTATAAATATAATATTTAAATTATTATTTTTTTACTGAAGACTTTTAAGAAAGTAATTTAAAACAAATATTGTAATCGGGTAAAAAAATAGGAAAGTATTTTTATTTAACAAAAATCTAAATTGCCCATAGATTTACAATGTCTTTTGTTTTTAAGAGTTTGAAAAAAAAATTGTAGAAAAAAAAAAGGGTATAGTCTAACTGGATAATCGAACCCGGGTCGCCCGCATAGAAGTCCGCTACGTCAACCACTGAGCTAGCGAAGACACATGTACGATGTGAACAATTATTAGAGATTATATAGGCCTAGACCTAAATGGGTCAGTGACACAAACTCACGTGTTTGTTTTCAAATTGACCAATGGGGATCCGTGGGGACACAAACACGATCTTTTTATATATATAGAAGATAGAAAGTCGCTTTTTTTTGTGTGAAATATAAAGTAAGCTTAATTGCAATATTATTTTTGCTAATAAAATATTTCAATACATTTTTTTCTAGATATTTACAAACTACAAAAAGAAAAACACTGCGAACTTTCCAAAGTAAGAGAGATACATGCGCAGCAGACATCAAATTTTCAGTGTAAGTTGGAAAACACTTACAGTTCTGTACAAAAATGTCTTGGCACTTCTCATTCATCTAAATCAAACGGTACCAATATTTCCAGAAGTGACGAAAATAAACGTATTGACTACGGGAACATGTCAATATGTTCAAGTGGAATCAGTTCCATTGACTCTGACTATTGTTCTTACACATCTGACAAGGAAAGCGCATTTTTTGTTGACACTTTAGAGGACACATGTGCAGACTACAACCCAAGCTTTCATTCTCTTTACAGCAGAGCCATGACCGTCAAATCCCAAACCGGTAGCCCCGTCAGCAGGGGTCCAGTGGTAGAAAGACACTCTACGGAAATTGAAACAGCAGAAAAAACATTTCAAGACTCCTCAATGCCCCCTGCACTGCCACCCAGACCCTCGTGGCTCTGTAGGCCACAGTGTACACAAAGGCTGGCATCACCTGAGAATGTGAGGCACCGAATTAAGGAAACAGACCAAAGGAGTGATAAACTGATAGGCTTAGAGGTGAACCAATTCGTTGAACAACTTCAGTTAAGAATGGTTGCCATGCAAGAAAAACTTGCCAACTATGAAACCTGTAACACCCAATTAAAAAATGAAGTTAAACTTTTGCAGGATGAAAATGCCAAATTGAAATCTGATAATGGAAAACTTCAAAGACTTCACTGTGTAGCTCAATCCAAGCAATTCAATCTGTATCATGAAGGGCTCTCAGAGCTTGATGAAGGTGTCCACTCTGGATCTTATAGAATCATTCAAAGCGCAGATAAATTAAATAATTTAAGTTCTGTTACGACCAGGAGTTCACTATTTAACAGCGAAATAAATCGTGAACCAGTAGAGAGTAATGAATTGTTTTACAATTAATAAATCTTGTATTTTCTCTTCACAATCTTTTCTAAAGACAGAGAAAAACTTAAATTTGTACATGAGTAAGAAATTTATTTTCTTTACTCCTTGAAAGATGAACTTAAAAACAATTTTATATGATTGATGAATTCATGTGTTTTAGACTATATGATTGATGAACTCTTGTGTTTAAAACTATATGATTGATAAATTCATGTTTTAGACCAGGGGTCGGCAACCTTTTGCTAACAGTGTGCCAAAGTAGAATTTCTAAATCATTAAGCATGCCAACACCCTAAAAGTCAACCTGCTCTATTATATTTAAAAAATTATTTTTATAGGAATAGGACAATTAATTTATCTCCGTAACAAGACCAAGGCCAAAAGCAAAGGAGATTAGTGACAGAGAAAATCGTTAAAGCGTTTTATATTTAATACAAAATTAACATGATTGTGATTATCAATCATTTTTATTTGCATTTATATCAAATACAATACTGTATTACTAAAATTTCCCTGGTAATTATAATTTATTAATATTATTGTTTAAAAGTATCATTTGTTAGTCAAGATGAGGATCTAAAAATCTAACACATTGAAAGTTAATTATATTTTGATCTCAGTCAGTTTACCGAGAAGTCCTTTAATGTTTATGGGATCTAACTACAAGTAACAATATAGTTAACAGGAATATATTACTTTGTAATCATACAAACTGGGTAGTTAATTTGATGTGAGAAAATATACATTTTTAGTCAGATAATATTTATATATTTTTTTTAAAATAATTTATACAATTTTATCATTTGAAAGTTATAAATTGTAAGCCATTGATTGTTTTATAAATGAAAAAAATGAAATATTTGCTCAAATAAAACGGGTTTATTATCTCCCTTTAATTATAAAAAAAAGTCCACATATGATTCAATAGTGATACCAAACAAATGATGTTTAATAATACAACTAATATTACTGATTAATTATTATTTCTTCTTTATAAATCCAACATTCATTACATTGGTATTCATTACAAGATTTAATTATTAGAAGATTAAAATAATTTACGTTAAACTGTTGTGGACTTTAATTAAACATTTCCTGCATTAATTGTTTGTCCATTTTGTTTGTTTTAAACATTGATAATACAGAAATTACATAATATAGTGTTATTTAATGAGTATCTTAGATTTATTAAATTAATAATACAAATATATTTGTTTTAGAATTGCTTACATTTATTTTTAATTAAAGACGATGAGCATAAAAACTGTTTCAAATGTTATTAGTCTGTATCAATTAAGTAGTGCATTGTCTTGAATGCAATTTGCAAATTGTATGTCAGATACATATTTTGTCACTTCTGAGTGGTCAAGTGTAACTAACCTCTATGTATGCTTAAAACAACTTTCATGTGTGATAAATCTGTTCACAAGTGTAGTTGGACCAAAAGCTGAAAGTAAAAGAGCTAATAGCAGATGACTTTCCTAAGCAGTGAAAGCAGATTTCTTCACGATTTTCCCCACAAATAGACACAATTGGATGCCCATTTTGTAAATGTTTAAAATTCAGCCTCATTTTAAAATCGCCAATATCCCTCTACTTAAAAAAGATCTACATCTAAAATCCAAGAAGATTATGCTAATATCAAACCAGTTAGGCTTGATGTGGTTTTAAAAAAATGAGTGCATCAATTTGAAAGTCTTGTCTATGATTAGAAAACTTTGCATTGAGTGCTTCGATGTTCTTCTGAAAAAGCCTAACTATCTATCTTAATATAATATGCCTTAATATAAAATGAATATGTAGTTGAATGTTTACAAATTGATTTTGCGTCAAGATAGATCTATGTCCAGTTTCAATGCAAATCCATTCCAGTGGTCCTTGTACTTGTAAATGCAAGTTCAACTCACTTAAATGTGTCGCTATGTCATTCAGAAACACCGGCTTCAATAGTCAGTTTTCCTCATTCGGAACATGTTGTTGTTTTTTTATGAATAAAAAACACCACTTAGAGTTAGAGGTCTCTCGCATGCCATTGAATATTGCTCTGCAAGCCAAGTTTGGCACGTGTGCCTTAGGTTACGGTCCCTGGTTTTTTTACTATATTATTGATGAATTTGTGTTTTTGATTATATGATTGATGAATTTGTGTTTTTGACTATATGATTGATGAATTTGTGTTTTAGATTAAATTATTAGATTAAATGATTGAGGAATTCTTGAGTTTTATAAAATTTATGGATTCATGTATTTTATATGATTGTCTGAATTGCTATGTAGTATCTGACTGAGGAATTAATGTATTATATTGTTACAATTACATTTTTTTAATAAACTCTGAATGATGAAACATACTTAAAATGTTTTAGCCAGTTTGGATAATTTAAATTTAACAAGCATATATATATATTTTAAGGAACTGCACTCTTCATCATGGTCGCTATTCAAGAGTTTACAGTGTAAATGAACACACAAAAAAAAACATTTTTGTAATGCATTTTTTTGAATCTGTAAAGGGCCATAATTATAAAATAGTTTGCCTTAGACTTCGACATTGAGAAATCTGAAAGAAAAAAAAAGGTGTTCAAAGATCTTCTTAAATTTGGAATGTTTTTTTTAACCCAGATCTAACTCCTTGACTTAAAACTTAATTTGGTGCCAGAGAATACTGAGCAAGCTAAAATGTTCATAGTACAGAACTGACCAACATTACTATTACATTATATATAAATATTCAAAGCTATATCTTAGCCTGGGTTAATAACTGTGTTATTATCAAACTAAGTACCGGAATGTACTAATTTTTTTAATTAAAAAAATGAGTGTTACAACATTTAAAAAAATCTAATTTGCATAATTTATCTAATTTGCATTATTGTTCAAATGTGAATATATTAAGAAAATAAAGAAAAATGTATGCAGGAGTAAAGCAAAAACTTGTAAATGCAAGGGAGTTATGAATATTATTGTGTGACAGTGAAAAGTTCACAGTATTATTGGTGAATGTTTGTATGACATGAAATCCTGACATTTTGATATTTATTTCTACTATATAACATATCATTCGCTTTACGGGTATCGGGTATCGCTAAAAGTGTTTCCATTGCACCACAGACCAACTATTATTTACTGTGATCAGATTGTAGAATTATTTCATTGCAAGGTTTTATTTGGTGATGATGTTTTTTAAATCTTCTTTTTTTTTTAACAATTAACTTTGTCTGTTATAAAATGATAAACATGTTAATGATATTTCAATAGAAGATATGTACTCAAACTAAACAATGAACTTGTTTCTTTTGTACTTTCTTTTATTCTTTATAGTACATTGTAAGGTCTTGGGTCTCTCAAAAGGCATATACTTTGTTTAAAAAGTAACATTATTTTGAATATAAAAGTAGAAATACATGTTAATGTTATACTTACACACCATATGATACACACACATACACTAGTAAACTTAAAGTGTTAACATTACATACCATTACTGCAATATTACATACAGTTACTGCACTATAAACTAATTTACGATTAAATACATTTTTTTTTAAAATTTATTTAAAGAAATATATATATATAAACACACACACATACACTTTCACAATTATTCACACTTTAGAAATTAAATATCCTATTTGGATTTATGAAATAAATGTAAACATCTAGTAATATACCAGTATATTTCAGTCAAGTGTTATGTGGGTTATGAAGCAAGTTGTGAGTTGAACTGGACCTGGTGAAAATTCTTACTGCCCAGGGGCTCCAAGTATTTAAATGAAATATTAAATAATTATAAAATGTTAAATAAACAAAAAATATTGATTTGTTCTAAACATTTGAACCAAATACCTGTAGATCATTGAACATGATAATCTTTAACCTTCCATGTAATAGAAAGCCTTCCCTACTGGTAGCTTTCAAAGTCTCAGTTTGCTGCTCTTACAATGCTAGTTTTTGAATGACTATAATATAAAAAAATAATATTTTGATAACTAACCTATTTTTATGAATAAATACTACATTTAAGTCTGAAAGGAGTATCTAACTATGTTTAGAGCAACAATAGTGTGATCCCAATTTAAGAAACATTGATTTCAACTACTTTAAATTCAATATAAAAAAGTTTAACGATTAAATGTACTGAAGTTGTAGGTGAAGAGCAAATGACTGAGCAAGTTGAATTTTTGTTATTCAAAAGTACATGTCTGTATTTTATTTTCTATACTTCAGTCTTAAACTAGAGTCTATTTTATCCAATTCTTTCATAAAGGTTTCTGCCGTGTCTGGATCTATATTCATCTGAGGAAAAAAATACAAATCAGATAAATCTTTTTTTATTGCTTTATTTTAAATATTATTAAATGAACAGTATAAGTACTACAGATGTGTAAACTGAGTTGAGTTGTGTAGATGTGTTGTCAAATCAGTGTAAACTGTGTAGATGTGTTGTCAAATCAGTGTAAACTGTGTAGATGTGTTGTCAAATCAGTGTAAACTGTGTATGTCCTAAGATGTGTTGCCAAATCAGAAAATAGTTTCTATAGATTTTTTTTAAAGCTCTTTATTCATTAAATTTGACAGAGTTATTAAAAAATGTACAGGTTTATTACTCTAAAATTAGTACATTATTTCTAAACTTTTCTCAAACCTAAGGCTGTGTACAACTATTGATAAACTTTTTTATTATTATTTCCCAACCAAAACTTCTGAAACTTTTACCTCATGACCAGTATGGAATATCATTCATACAAAAATCAGTTTTCAAAGTTAAAAATTCATTGATTGCCATGGACCACCATGTTGGAGTTTATAGTACATTGGACTTACATCTGTTTTGCTTTTTGTTTTGTTAATTTATTACTTTTTCTCAGTTGCTAGGCTAAAATCTACAAATATATATATCTACATTTTTAAAAAAATCATATATAAAAAAACTGTTTTGTTTTTGGCATCATAAGAGTGTTATTTTTGTAAGCAGAAATGGTCGAACTATTTGACTTAGATAAGAGCTAAAAATCATTATCTGAATCTAGTTGTGGATTTAATTAGTCAGTATTCTTAGAACTAACAGAAACAGCTCATTAAATTAAATTAAATCCTGATACGAATTAAGGACTCCTTAGCAAAATAATTGTTACTGATTGTGTAAAAATATTTTTGGCGTTGTCAATAGTAAAAACGGCTTCATATGTATACCGTATGTTATAAACAAGGGAAATTAGCAAACTTTACCAGAATTTGGTCAATTTTCCAAAACTTTCCCTGATTAATTTAGTACACAGTACATTTTTTATGAATTAGTTGGCTTTTTAGATTTAGATTAGCCTTTTAATCTTGTTCATGAAAAAATTGGACATTTTCAAAATGCGTGATGTAGTCCTAACATTGTGTGGTAATACAGCATATCAAAATTAATAAAAAATACAGCACTTGGTACTAACTTTTACACAAAATAAATTAAAATACATGTCTAAGCAATGGAATGGTGCATATTAAAGAAAACAAAAAACTTTAGCTAATAAGGCTATTCAATTTCCTTATGTCAAAAAAAAAACAACTCATTGATGAAATGGCTGTAATAATTGACATAGTTGTTTATATAAACACAAAACCTATTAAAGAAAACAACACTGTCTACTGTTAGAATAAGCATTGAAACTATTTTAATTACCATTTTCTGGGCCACATAAGGTTTACTGAGTGGACTCACATGACTCAGATATTTTGTTTGTGGATCTAAAGTCAAAGGATCCTGATTAGACAGCCAAACCTTGTGAAGATACAAAAACATATTTACTGGAACCAATTATTTAAATACAAATAACAGCACATTGTATTCAAATTTCCATTAATTATTTTTCCACAATGTTTTTGTTTTTGTATTATAAATCAATGTTTAGATAAAATCACAGGACTAGAATCAAAATGACTAAGTTTATCTACTAGCAAAACTTCTAATACAACAAAAAGAGTTACTTCTAAAAGTTTTTTTTCCCAATGTAGATCTAATACTTTGAAAGATTAAATTGTTTTATGTACATTTACTACATTTGAAAAATCTAGCTTTTTATTTATATCTGCTATAACAGACAGATTTAAATTTTTTATGTAGACCTATATATAAAGTATAATGTGTGTGTCAAGTCCGGTACCCATTGGTTAATTTGAGACACATGACCTGATTTAGTTTTGATATTTTGATATTTGTTTTTCTAGTGTAAGACGGAACTATATGTATTTAGTCTAATAATTATAATTGTAAAGTTTAACTTAGTATAAACAAATTATAAATATCAATATGCCTAAATTCTAAATTAGTAAATACCTATAATTTTTCTAATTATATTTTCAGGATCTTTCATTTCTCTATTTTGCTTTCAATAACAACTCGCCTAACTTTATATTATCTCCATTAATACTTAGTTCTTCAAAATCAGAGAATTTAACTTTAAATTGAGGTTGAAAACATTTATATGTTATCTATATAATATATATAAATATAATGCTGAAAATATGTGCCATTTGTTCTTCAATGTATGCTTAATGTTACCTCTAGGTAATTTACGTCATCTAATATAAAAGTCAAACTTTTAAAGCAAATTATTATTATTGTATTAAGCTGTAAAAAAAACTAGTTTAACATACCAAAAAGATGACAAAACGTTCTTGAAAAAATGTCATCCAAGTATATAAGAAAAAAAGAAAAATATGCAAATTTGTATAAAAACTATTTTTTTTAACCTACCAAAGCTTCTGTCCCATTTTTAGCTTTATTTGTCATACTAGGAACAAAAATACGCATCTGAAATATAAAAAGATCTTTAATATCCTAGAACTATAATTACTTTATTTTCTTATAAGTATGCAACAAAATCAAAGTATCTTCTGATAACTAAGATAACTCTTGCAACTCTCATTCAAATTGTTCTGAAAAAATAATTTAACTCTTACAGCTTTTATTTAATTGTTCTGATTACAAATTTAACTACTACAGCTTTCAGTCAGTTTCTTTTTAAATGGATTCTTGACATTAAATATCAAAGTATCTTCTGATAACTAAGATAACTCTTGCAACTCTCATTCAAATTGTTCCAATAATTAAACTCTTACAACTTTCATTCAAATTATTCTGATTACCTTAAAAATGGTTTCAATAATTAAATAAAGGCAGCACTTCATTTATTTTAAACAACCGATCAATACCACCATTAGTCATACGAGAAAGTAAGCCAGTCTATCTGTTTCTCCACCCAAGTCCCTATCCTTACTCAGTTTCTATCCCTATAGTCACATTATAGTGGGTCAACACTAAAACAGTCTTTTGATGTGCGGCTGTCTAGACTTTTGTCTAGACTTAACGGCGCCGGTATTGTTGAGCAATATACACCATTAACATTGTTAGTAATGATTTCAAACAGCGACTGTGTGGCGGACAATAAGCTGTGTTTTTTTTTTTCAACTCTTACATGCAACTAATGAAAAATGAAACACTATTGTCCTTTTACGCATTATTTCTATATAGATTTGACAAAAATTCCTGTGTCGATCCGCTGATTGTTGTTTAGGAAACACTGCTCTCGGAATGCTAAACACTGCCTTATTAGTAGACTACATAGCCTATAGGTCAAGGTCATAGGTCCTAAATAAACCGCATCTTAAGCTACTAGTCTACATGCCTATACCTACATTATAGGCCTAGACGGGTTTTCACACATTTACAATTGTTTCCATACTGTAATTTGCGTTCAAAAGGCATATCAAAAATGCCGCCTTAAGCTTACACTACGTTTCAGCAATACAAAAGTTCAACAGAAAATGGAGTGCGTGGTTGGGAGGGGGGGGGGGGGGGGGTGGTGGTCTGAAAAACCTAAAATATTTGTCAATTTCAATTTCAGTTATATAAAGATAGTATATTTACACCTACGAAAGTTTTCTTATTGTAAAATGTAGACCTACGCATATACTAGTAATTCTACATCACTACTGTCAACTATACGGGCTATGTAGGTAACTTTATGACAGAGTAGTGATGTTTTTCGAACTTTTCAAAAACAGTGTCAGGTGTATAAGTCGCACCCCTACTTTTTGTCAAAATTTTTGGGTAAAAAAAAAAGTGCAACTTATACACGAGTATATATGGTAACTGTTTTTTAACGGTCTGTATCTTTTTAAATGGATTCTTGACATTAAATATCAAACATTAAACTGAAGCTTAAATGCAGGGTTGATAAAAAGCAATGATATTCATGTTTGAAAATTCTGAGTGCATTCTTACTCACCAGCCACATAAAAGGCAAGAATAATGTCCAAAACCACTGAGGAAGAATTCCATAAGTCATGTTAGTCATGATCAAGCCTGGACAAACCGGATGGGAAAATATATTCTGAAGAAAAACAAAACAACAAAGACAAACTTTAGCTTTGTCGATAAATTAATGTATGGGATCAGCTGTTGATCAGCAAATGAATGCATAACTATGGCTAACTAGGTACAGTACCAACAGTACCCTAGAAACTATCAACACAAAAAAAACATTGTTTGTATGAATTAATATGTTCATGTAAGATTTAAAATAATATTGTCTTTAAAGTAAACAACCACTAAAAACAAATAAACAAAGTTTTCATATAAATCCTTAAAAAAACATTCTCGTTGTGCTTTAGTTTTTTTCTAATCTACATAAAAAAGCAAAGCTATTAGATCTAAAATTAATTTTAAAGTAGGAGAAATATATCATTCACAGTACATTCATTAAGGATTGGATACATGCACACACCATTAAGTGTGATAAAAAAAGTTATAAAGGATTTTAAAAAGCATTAATTAAAAGAGATTTGCAATCTATAGATAAAAACAACAACAACACAAATTTACTTTTTAAATTAAATATGTTTGCAATTAAAATGTTATTTTTAAAAATTTTCTACCTGTTTATTCATCTTTTCATTTATGGCAACACTGAGTACATCTATGGCAAATTTGGAAGAGCTGTAAGGATCTTTCCTAGAAAAAACATTGGCTAACTGTTTTTCCAATAAGATTACACAATATTAGTTTAACAGTTAAATATTTTTTTAAAAGTGTGTGTCACTCTAATAACTTAATTATAAGAGTGCATGCAATAAATATTATAAACTACAATGTGAATAAACATTGATAAGAATTCCTGAGTTGTTTTTTTAAAATGTCAAAACAGTGTTTAATGGGAATATCAGCAGTCCTGGTCCTCCAACATCATAAGTGACAAAATATCTCTATCAGAACACTCAAGTGCCTAGCCCCAACATATTCAATATATTAAAATTGTGTCACACTCTTGCCCCAATGTATTTGGGTACGAGTGACACAACTTCAAATTTTTGACAGGCGTACAACATCATCAATCCCTTGACCATTGTGGTCGTTGGAGGAGGGGGGGGGGAGCTTATGGACACCTCAATAGTCAACTTTCTCCACTTTTGTCTATCTTGAGCGGTTGTCAATAGTTGAGTCAACTGCAGCCCTGTCCAATATTTTATGTTGTTGAACCAGTATCTTCGCTGACCGCCTTTTGACGTCCACTTTCTACAGTGCCTTGGAGGATTGTTTTTGGCAAGTTATTATTACGCAACACATGACCGAACCATGCCAGTTTGCGCCGTTTCATTGTTGTCATGTTTTCTTGAGGGCCTGGAATTAAAGATATTCAGTCCCAGACATATTCATTAGTCCTGTATTCTATGTAGTAGATTCGAAGTATTTTTCTCATGCATTTATTTTCGAATGCCTGCAACTTCTTTTCAGTTGCTGATAGCAGCATCCAGGTCTCACATCCATACAGAACAATGGTTTTGACATGGACCTACATACCCATTACTAAAACAAAATACTAAATAATTGTTTTTAATGTACCCTCTTTCTAAAGGCCATTCAAAAAACGTTCAAACAACATTGATGATGGAACCAACCCTTTTTTGTGTTGAAAGTCTTCTAAGCTAAACTTTGTTCCTATTGAAGCTTCAGATGATGTCCATATAATCTGAGATGGTTGCTCCTGTATGACTGAAGTATTACCCAACCGATCTTGTAGTTCTTTTACCTGGATAAAATAAGAAAAACATCCCAATCTCTCTTATGGCTGTTCAAACATTTCTCAGTATGTAAATTTTAGATGCTGTGAGGTTATCTGCCTTGATTATTTTTTAAATTATTATTTTAATTCCTTTTTACATTGGACCTGCCTAAATGTGAAACTTAATATTGAAAGGAAAATATTTTCTGATAATTGAGAAATAATTATTAAAAAAACTAAATATTATTAATATATATTATGCTACATTCTTCAAATGGTTAAAATAATAAAAAAAGTCCAAAAGCATAAATATTTTTTCAAATTAAAATTATATCTGAATTTGAGACAACCTAAATTTAATTAAAAATTAGAATTACAAATATAGAACTAAATTTTATAATGTCTCAGTAATACAAGCCTTAATAGGATCTATAGGAGGTATTTATTTTGCGGCATTCTTTCTATTAATTCCAAAAAACTTATATCCCCATCTCTCTTTTATTATGCTCTTTATCTTGCATTCTGTTTCTTTTTGTCTGGCTCCCTTCAATATGTCTCTTTTATATCTTATTCTTAATTCTTTATGTAAAATCTATTTCAAGTTATTAGTTTGAAACTAAAAAAATAATATTTAGATTATCAGGTAATAGTTAAGCTAATAGTTTATTACTTTAACTCTTTCCGTCCCATGAGCCGGTACAATCGGCTTTTTTATTTTTCGTTTCCGTCCCGCGAGCCGATCCTACCGGCTCATGATTAATTAATAATTTTGCGAAAAGTTAATTTTTTACATTTTGATCGATATTTGGGTTCAATTATTTCTGTTATGGGGCCAAGCGGTCTAGGGGCATCTCCAACTTAGATTATTACCGCTAATAAAGCTATATAACTGATTTATTCATTACAAAATACGGTGACCTATTTTATTAACTTCTAACAATGAAAACTTCACAGAACAAGAGATCGATTATAATTTAGAATAAGCAAAATAAATGATGTAATGAAAGCGTCCAAAAAGGGGGCGTGGCCCACTTGGAAAGGTTACAAATTTGGACTAAAATTTATTTTTCAAATATAATAAATATATTTTTAAATACATTTATCATATGCTACATTCATTTCCTTTCAATCGATGTATTACACTTCATGTATATTTTTAATATTAGACCAGTTTATGAGAATATGAATAGATGTTTGTTTATTTCAACTTTGCTACATTTTTTTTTTGTGAAGGCATATGTTTGGCTAAATATTGTGTAACTTTGTTATTTATTGATCAATTTTGTTCAAATTTGAAAGTGTTATTATTTATTAGATTTGCGATCGGGGTTTAAGTTATTACATCAAATGGTTGACACGTTTTATAAATAAAAAAAACTTTTATTGGAAAGAATATTTTTTTTTGTGTATAAATAATTTTTTCTTAGTGGTTGACCACTATAAAAAATTTATACCGTTCAATAAACATATTTTAAAGTACTTTGATCATAAACTACATTTATTTTGCTTTCTTTTGAAGTATAACACTAAGGTCTATCTCTTATATTTGTCCCAAGATTTACATTTAAAAAAAAGGTCCTATTTTTTTCTTGTATCTGTAAAAAATGCTTGGTAAAACCATGGAAAAAGCCCTGGGATAGAAAGAGTTAAATAATTCAAACAAATTAATGAAATGTTCACTTAATGGAAAGAAATTGAGAGCTATGCAAATCATTAAAGGCTGTGACATCAGAAATAGACAGATGGAATTTGAAAACAAACATCTAGAAGAAACTTTACAGCTACAAAGTACATCATATAGACAGTTTTTTCTATCAAACTTTTTTAAAACACTTCCTATATTTTTTTGTTTGATTTTACATTTTATTAACTTAAAATTGGTTTGGGCTCACTTTTTGTAAAACCACTATCCAAATTTAAATGTTCTATGTAGAACAGCATTAGATAAAGGGATTCTAAAAGATATATTTACCAAAACATAATGACCAAATACATTAGATAAAGGGATTCTAAAAGATATATTTACCAAAACATAATGACCAAATACATTAGTCTGGAAAACACACTGTAAGCCATCTTTGGTCACTTCATCGTCTTGACACAACAGTCCTTCTCCAGTTGTAAACATATAGAAGACGTTTCTTAAATTGAAAGGGGAAACAATTATTAAATTTCAGGTTTAAAAAAAAAAGTCAAAAGTTGGAAAACAATGTCCAATTAAACATTTTAACTCGTGTGAAGTAGTTGTCCTCCCATCGGGCGTCTCCCTAGGTGGCGGATCAGGGAACGCCCGCAATACATGTATGGAGGGTACCAGGGAAATAAAATACCTGGGGGGGACCAAAGACAACAGCCATGACCTCATGACTTAAAATAAGGGGGTTGGGCGTAGGGTTAGCAACCCCACCCTGTAGAAAAAAGCTTCTGCTACAGAAATATTAACAACAGACAATCTAGTCCTGGAAGAGGAAGGTTCTTCACTATGAAGACCTATGAAGCTCAGTGGTGAAAGCTGTAAGGAAGCCACAAAGCCGACTACCCTTCTGACTATACATGGAGGCGTGACCTGGAAGCCGAAACCACCAAGATTGGTTTCAGCTGGAACCAGCTAGAGAGGGTGGCCCATGATAGGAGAATCTGTTGTTGGTGGCCCATACTCCAACAGGGGTTAACGGGCGTAAGTAAGTAAACATTTTAATCTGTGTTTTAATCATTGTGAAGGAGTATTTGTGATTTCTATTACTTATCTAAATCTAAAATAAAATTGAAAGTTTGTTTGTGGGTATCTACATGTCAATGGACATGGTGGCCAAGTGGCAGTGTATTTGACTAGCATACCAAACGTACTGGGTTCAAATCCTTGTTAAGGCTAGGTTTTTTTCCGGATCTGATGGGTATACCTGAGTATACTTAGTTCTGATGAGACCTTATTTATAAAAGAAAAGGTGGCTGGGCATTGTGCTACCCACATAATCTCCTGTTATGCTGTGTGCATGGAAACTCACATGTTAAAAGAAGTGACTTAAAAAGCTTTAAATTATTGTGTGCAGTACTTTAAAAAAATAAATCTTATGCTGTATTTTTAAAGTTTTATTGTCTATTCCAGGGGTTGGCAAACTTTTGATAGAAGTGTGCCAAAGAAGAATTTCTAATTCATACAGTTTGCCAACTGCCTAAAAGTCATCGTGCTGTAGAACTCAATTTCTTGTAAAGAGACTTGAATCACCTTTTTGTGGGTCTTTTGCATCCCATTGAAAATTGCTCTGTGTGCGAAGTCTGGCCCGCGTGCAATAGGTTGCCAACCCCTGGTCTAGTGTAGACTAAACAATATGTTAAACAGTAATTATGCTGTTATCAAATACAATACAAACATAGTGCATTCTAACATCCCTTAAAGCCACAAATCATTGAAAATTGAAATTTACTTGGAAAAAAGGCCTTTACAGAAATACTGCCAGTCAACGCCTTTGACTTTCATGATTCCTGCATTCAGGTAAAGGTAATCAATGTGGTCATACCTGTAGAAAAAAAAAATAGAAAGATAATCATTAGAAATACATTAGCACCAGCAAGAAATTAACTGGCACGAAGCTATTACCAAATTAGGCTTAAGAAAATTTCCATATATAATCTAAAGATTAAAATAATGTACTATATAGTTACCATTGTTGGCTATTTTAAAAACTAATGGCTGAAATATTAATGTGTCAATGTCTATTTACTCAGGTGAATTAAAATTATTAAACTAAATCATCCATGGTTAATACCCTTCATGATTAATTGCTTTCATTGATTTATTCAAAGTCGGAACCACATCCTGTAAGCTTACCAAATTAATGGATCAATAGAAAGTTTGTAGAATTTAGACCTTGGTTTTAAGTTAGTTCTCAGTGAAAAGTTGAATTTTTCTCCCTGGTTCATTGGTTCAACATATACCATTTAAATCCAGAAGATCAAACTCTTACTGTTATACTGTTAACTATTTGTCATTGTGGTCATGTTCTACTTACCGTAATTGAAGGCAATGAATCTACACTAAACTTTAACTAAAAAAAAAATAGTATTCTAGATGCTATAATTAAAAGTTATTGAATTCTTCACATAAAGATGAAGTTGGACAAGTCCTACCAAAAAAAAAAATGAGATAAAGGCTAAACGATTAAAAAATGTACGAATCAAATTGAATATTATATATTATTTGAATATTTTATTTTAAAGATATAATGTTGAGCCATACTTTTCTTTAATAGATTTAGCAGCAGCATAAGCAGATTCTACACTGGACGTGTCTAAAACAACCACAGTAATATTAGCTCCTGGATGTTCTTCTGCCAGCGATGCTGCTGCAGCTAATCCTTTATCTTTGCTTCTGCATGCTAAGCACAGCCTAATGCCTGGATGCTCATCCAGAAGCCTTTCAGCCAAGGCAAAACCAAGGCCTCTGAAAAATAACATCATCAAACTTTGATAAAACCACAGCTCCTTTATAACAAAATGACCTGATTTGTATATTATCTTTAGCAATCTGTTTTATTTGAATCTGTATTTGTACAACTTAAAATAATTGTATAATAAAATGTATGCTATTTGAATTTACACTCACAAATCCTTTACATTTATATAATCAAGAAATTATATTTTATTAAGCATATTAAAGCACAGTTGGGCCTTTTGTAAAATAAAAAATGTACAAGGCCATCCAAGAAATGCATGGTATTCAGTGCAACAAACTGTCCACAAAAATAGATTCTTAGACCTTGTAAATTTTGGGCAGTCTGGGATACTAAAGATTATAGGCCTACTAAGACTAGACCTAACCCATGTGGTAAAAGAGAAACTGTTACCAATTTTACAAGTGCATTCCATTATTTTAGTGTAACAAATGAATGAATCCTTTTTTAATATTTTTATAGTTTATACTAGAGATGGGAATAGAACCCTCATTTAGCAGTTCGGGTTTGGTTCGGTGAGACCATAAGTTCAGGTTCGGTTCGGCTAAGCTTGAGTTCGGTCGTATTGGTAAAAAAACTAAGTTCGGGTTCGGTAATAATTTAAGTTTGGGTTCCGTTTGGTTCGACAACAACTGAACTCTTACAATGTTTGCGTTTTAATAAAACTGTTTTTTATATAAATAAAAAAATCTTAAAATAGAAGCCTACAACTGGATTTTCTACTGATTGAAAATAATGTTTGTCTTCTGCCACATGTTCAAAACTCACAATTAATTATGCATAGTAAGGTTGGTGCAAATAAAAACAACAATAAGTGTTATTTCTGGGTCTTTTGTTATATGAAATACAGTTTAGAGGCCGACCGAACCCAACTGTTTGGTTACGGCTGAAAACGAAACCATACAAAAGTTATAACACCTTCGGCCAAAACCGAAAAATAAACCTAAATTTCCAAACAAAAGATTTTAAATATTTACTACTTTATTGGTAGCCCACTCCATTTAAGTAAACCATAGAACATTGCCAACTCGTCGCTTTTGGAATAGCCTACTGTCATCAGAAGCAGAAACTGAACTCCGGTCGGCCTCTAATACAATTAATATATGTATTTGTTGTGTAAGCGGAAATATTTCTTGTGTAAGCGACATATTTTTGGTGTAAGGGATGCATTTCTGGTGTAAGCGACGTGATAGGAATTACAAACAAAATATTATTTTTATTTGAAAATGCTCATTGTTATCAGTGATAACGCCCTAAAACGTCATAAAAGACAAGTTGACCTGAAATGACAAATTATAACAAAATAATCTCTGTGACCTATTTTTTGCCCCCCCCCTTTTTTTTTCTCTCTCTTTATTTTAAAAAAAAAGGATTTAAAAAAAAAATATTTTTTATAAGAAATTTAATTCTATTATCAATTGTTATCCTTTCAATTTTCATACTTAAAAGAAATATTATTATTTAAATTGTTTAGGGTGAGCCTGTGCACAAATGCAGAAGAAGCCTGTAAGGTTAAATATCCACATCTTCATCTCCCAACCACTAGTTGCAACATAACTAATTCAAACCATTTTATCCACAGCGCCGTTGATGTAGTAATGCAGTTGACATACTTTTAGGCTTTTTATCGCTTCGCAAAATACATTTGACCAATAATATACATACAAATATATAAATATTTTCTTAAAAAACAAACAAATACACTGTAAAATACCTATGTTCTAAAAAAAAAAAACCAATATCCTAAGTTTGGAATGAAAAAAAAACAAAAAACAATCGCTTAGAAAAAAAGTCAAGGCGTGTTATCACTGATTGTTATTATAATAAACCCGCTAATTATTTTTGGTAGGGGGAAATAATTATTAAATTTCAGGTTTAAAAAAAAAAAGTCAAAAGCTAATAATGTCCAATTAAACATTTTAACTCATGTTGAGTAGTTGTACTCCCATCGGGCGCCTCCCTAGGTAGCGGATCGGGGAACGCCCGCCATACATGTATGGAGGGTACCAGGGAAATAAAATACCTGGGGCGGACCAAAGACAACAACCATGACCTCATGACTTAAAATAAGGGGGTTTGCCATAGGGTTAGCAACCCCCACCCTGTAGAAAAAAGCTTCTGTTACAGAAATATTAACAACAGAATCAACAGACAATCTAGTCCTGGAAGAGGAAGGTTATTCACTATGAAGACCTATGAAGCTCAGTGGTGAAAGCTGTAAGGAAGCCACAAAGCCAACTACTCTACTGACTAAACATGGAGGCGTGACCTGGAAGCAGAAACCACCAAGATGGGTTTCAGCTGGAACCAGCGAGAGAGGATGGCCCATGATAGGAGCATCTGTTGTTGGTGGCCCATACTCCAACAGGGGTTAACGGACGTAAGTAAGTAAGTAAACATTTTAATCTGTGTTTTACGGCAGCTAGGAAGCAGGGTGAAGACAAGAGAGAAGATCAAAGCAGTATGACGACGCAGAGGCGGGGAGAGCAATCATGCTTTTGTGATACATTTATTCAGGTCACTTATGTTGACGTTAGTCATGTTTGTTTAATCAAAGTTTTGTTTTTCTTTTTTTGACGTGATTTCTACGTACATGAAAGCCGATGCATCAAAAGGTGTTGGGGGAGGTATGGTTATACAAAAATAATTCTTTTGTTTTTAATTACTATCAATACAGATGTTATCATTACTGGCGAACGCTTGCTAGTGACAAGATTAAAATATTTTTGTTCCCTTACTTTTATATAGTCTAGGTTCGTTTGGTTTGGAGTCCGTCGCTTTAAAGTTCGGTTCGGTCACCGGCAGAGTTCGGGTTCAGTTAGTTGGAAACCACAGTTCGAGTTCAGTGTGTTCGGTTCAGGTTCAGTTCAATTCCCATCTCAAGTTTATATAGTAGGCTACCTCTATTTCTCTTCTCTCTCTCTTCATACTGGAACTTTATAGTGATGTGGGTGCATGTTCAGGGATATGGTGAGTTATCTCAGCTATTGTTCTTACTTTAGAGAAGTGGGATATTTCCAGTCTCTTGGGAATAGGATTAATTCCACTTCTTTTAAAAAGCAAGAGTTTCCTATGATAAATTCTACAAGACTGTGAACAAACACTGTTTTAAATCTCATGGTATTTTATTGACTTTTAAAAAGAAAATTAGTTGTGTTTTTTTCTATTTAAAAAATTGCTACCTTTCTAGTGAGAAGTATCTACCACTCTTGGTTAGGTACTAATCAATAGCTCTTCGCACAAAAAATGTTCAGATGGAATTTTTTAGAACCTTGCCAATTTTTTAGTTTTGTGGGAAAGCTATAGGCCTACCCAAAAATTACCAGAAATACTGCTGTCTAAACTCTGAAATTAAAGAAAATTGGTCTCTCTAACTTGGGGGAGTTATCATCTCATCCCCAGGTAAAAATGACCTTTAGCCATGAATAGGACCAACTGGTTAGCTGTCATGGAGGGTGAGGTGGGGTATCCCATGGTAAGGATACTCTTTAAAAAATGCCTTACAAATACAAGGAAATGACTGCAAAAAGCAAACATAGAGTGCTCAAACTCTGAAACCGTACAGATGAGGCAGTTGTCTAAATCCTCCAAATCATTTTAAACTTTTGCGATTGAAAAAGAAGGTCTCTCTATAAAGATTATATATATTTAATTAATAAAATATGTCATATAGTCTTGGTATAGATAAAATATAAAAGTAGTATTATGTAGCCTATTCTTAGTTATTCTATAAGAATGTCTGCAGTCATGATGTGTATTATATAAATTATTATGAGCATTATAATTATATATATATATGATTATGGTTATATACCGCCATATAATACTATATGGAGGTCCAAGCCAAGTCTGTAAATTAGCCTACATTTTTACATCATATTATGGCATATAAATATATGGCATATAGGCCTAATTCATGCATGATTAAATGAATTAGGCGCCTATATGAGCTATATGGTATCATTTACTATCATATGGTCATTATGGCCATATGGCATATAATATGGCTGATATTGAGATATGCCATGGGCATGGGCCATGGCGCCCATGACAGTCATGACAGTCAATGAGTCATGTAGACTCATGTAGCCTTAATTCTTTTAATAATGAATAATGATAAATAAAGTAAATGTTAAATGTTCACCGGCTTGGTAATATATTTATTTGGTAATATATATATTTATTATTCATTATAAATATAATTATTCATATTGTAAGTATAAAGCCTTTAATTATTTCAATTTCATAAAATATGATAAAATTAGTAAATTACTAATCTTAAATCTAGATCTAGGTCTAACTAATACTAATAAAATAGTATAGCTGGTAATAGTGGAGAACAGCGGCCCCACGCAGAACTAAGTGTTCTAAAGAAATTTTACTGAAAATTTTTGCCTGGAGCTATTGCTTAGTGTCTAATGAACAACGGAAGATACTTTTCACAATAAATTTTTTGAAAAAAAAAAATTTACGACAAAAATACGAAGATTTTATATGAAATATTAAAACGACACCCGCCATTTTTTTTTTTTAGTAATGTGACGTCACTAGAGTTTTAATACTATCACTTTTAATCGAACCTAAAATAGCTCCAGCAGTTTAAATTTTCAGTAAAATTTCTTTAGAACCGATATAAAAATGTATTTAAAAACCTAAAAAAGCATTAAAAGATCACTTTCATACCTTTTTAATATGAAATAAAACAAAAAATCGTCTACATCTTTACAGACATGTCGCCATTTCTTGTCGCCTTCGATGATGCATTATGGGATACAATATCGCATTTGCGATGTGACGTGCAATATGCCATGTTGGCCAAAAAAAAGCCAAAATATTTTTTTTTCAAAAATAAAAATACTACATATCCATCCTTAACCTAGAAACTAACCCTGACCCTACTGATCCCTAAACCCTATATCTAGAGACCCCTAACCCTAACCCTGATCCCTAACCACTACTGACCCCTACTGACCCCTAACCCTAACCCTGACCCCTAACCCCGATCCCTAACCCCTACTGACCCCTACTGACCCCTAACCCTAACCCTGACCCCTACTGACCCCCTACTAATTCCTACTGAACCTACTAAACCTAAGGTATAGCCAAATAAAGAATTTAAAAAAAAAGCGCAAAATATTTTTTTGGCCACAAAATGGCGGTTCACTTTTTTTAGGACCTCGTGCACAGCATAGCATCATGGGATAAGTATAGCATCATGGGATATTAACAAAAACACAAGGGGACGTAACAAAGTTTTATTTACAACAAAAAATTTCACAAAACACTCAAAATTAACAAAATTTCTAAATTAAATAAAAAAATACAGAAATGCAATCGTTAAATGAAACCAACTGTTTTGTAATCAGGGCAAGTAGACCTTTAATTTGATATATGACACACGAAAATATCTCGTGGGGTCCGTGTTCTCCACTATTAATCTAATGACTAATATTGATTGGTTTTATACAATTTTATAATTTATAATATTTTAAGCCTTACGTGTTTGATCCAGTTATCACTGCTACTTTTGCTCTAGTGTTATCCATTGTTCATTTAATTACAGGAGTTATGTTACCTACTGTTCAGGCAACACTCAACATAAAAATAACAAGTCATATACTATTTCTATTCATTTGTTATGCAGGTCAGCGGGGTACTCTTTATTTGGCCTTTAGAGATTTTAATATTAGAATAAACATAGAAAAACACATACTATATGAGAGTGTTGTCGTCGTACGTAGCCTATTTATATTGACTCAAAAGCGTATTTTATGACCGTAGACCAGATTTTGACAAGTAAAGTACAATTAGATCAGAAAAACTGAGTCAACGCGAATATATATATAGGCTATAGGGCCTAAATAGCCAATATATAGGTTATATAGAGCAGGGCCCTCGAGAGAAAAAAAAGATGCCGGTACGAGATCTTATCTGGGCCCCCCTGCCACCCCCTCCCACGCCCACTTTTTTTAAACACTAGTCATTTCTAGATGATTTATTTGTATTACATAGGCCTACGTTTGAAAAATCAGGAATCTTTTTACAAGGTCTGTGAACCATTTTGTGAAACTGTCATAAGTGTTACCATTTACCATTAGAGTGTAATCATTTCAATCAAAGCCTTACAGGTCTGTTACGAAAATACTTTAATCAAGTAGGCCTACATAGTTCTTGGTTTAAATTATTGTAATTGTTCCTGCGCTTCAGAAGGTCTATTGATCTTGCAAATAATATTACAAAGATGTGTAAAATGGGAAAAGTGACTCTCACTGTTGATTGATAATTTATGTCCTCTAGTGACTAGTGTTTCTAGGTTAGGCTAAGTGATTTAACTGATGTTATTCTTGTCAGTTATAAATATTCACCATTAATGTATGTTGTGTAGTCTAATGTAAGGTTAGATCTGCTGTGGCAATACAGTTGACACATAATTTGTTTTTTACAAACTCTTCCCAAAATACATTTTGTTAAATGACCAAAAAAATGTGTTTTAAATTTTCAATACATTTGTCTAAAATGATGATACCTTTAATCTCCCCTCTTGGCTATCGTTTATTACTAAACTTTCACATTTTGATAGTTAATTATCGACATTAAAGTGTAAAAGGATCGACTAACTAGTTTTGACTGCCATAGCTACTAGTACCGATATGCAGCGACATAAAGTATTTAGGCCTAGGCCACGGGTCGGCAACCTTTTGCTAATAGTGTGCCAATCTAGGATTTTTAAATCATTCAGTGTGCCAACAGCCCGAAAGTCAACCTGCTCTATTATATTTAAAATTTTAAAAAAATAATAATATTTATATAGCGCCGTAGCAAGATAGAGGCCCAAAACGATGGTTGTCATCCTTTTTAATTTATTTGCATTTACACCAAATACAGAATTTTATTACTAAACTTTCACATTTTGATAGTTAATTATCGACAAAAATTATCATTTAGTTATCGTGATTCGAGATATGGATCTGGCACCTGCTATACATTAATTGTATTTCGATCTCAGTTTTACTGAGATATTCTCTTATATTATTATTATGCAGAATATATAAGGATCCAACTATCGTTGAGCGGTGTAGAGACATTGTAATCATACAAACTTGGTAGTTAATGTAATGTTTAAAAATGTACAAATTTTTTTATAAATTCTTTAGTCATATAATATGTATATACTTTTAACTAACTTACACAATTTGATAAATTTTAAAATTATAATTGTAAGATCCATTAATGTTTTTATTAAAGAAAAATATGAAACATATTGGACATATTAGAGCAAAAAACAAATACAAAATGGGTTAATTATCTCCCTTCTTTTAAAATAAAAACTAATATTACTTTTTAATTATTATGTCTTTATAAAAATCTAGCATTTTTGTGTTTATAATTCAACTTGCTGCATTTTAAATGGTCACTATCCCTCCACTTAAAAAAAAAAGATCCACATCTAAGATGGTTGTCTATCGATAAATCCAGTCAGACTTTATGTGGTGTGAAAACAAGAGTCCATACATTTGAAAGTCTTGTCTTTGTTTATAAAACTCCTCTCTATCTCTTTTAATATATGGCATAAATTAGGGAATTACAAGTAGTTAAATGTTTTGAAATTGAATAACGTGCAAGATTTGTCCAGTTTCAATGCAAATCCATTCCAGTGGTCGAACAGTCAAGTGCTGTTTGGCCACGTCCTTGTAAAAGCAAGTTCAACTCACTGAAATGTGTCGCTCGCCATTCAAAAACATCGGCTTCAACAGTTAGTGCCTCCTCATTCAATTATTGAAAAAAATTAACAATAAGCACCGTTTGGAGGTCTCTCGCGTGCTATCTAAAATCGCTCTGCGTGCCATGTGTGGCACGCGTGCTTTAGGTTGTCGACCCCTGGCCTAGGCTACTAAGCTAACAGGGAGAACTGTAAGCCTGTAAAGCTCATAGGTTTATATTTGTAAGTGTCTCTGGAGAAAACAAAATAAAAAAGAGATCCTAAATGCTATCGAAAATAAATAGGCCCTATATTACAACTAGATGCTTCTTTGCAAATTTAACAAAATGTTCAAGTACACATTCAAAGAATACCGAAATTAAGGGCCCCCCAACGCCACGTGAGATTGTAGGAGGTTTTGTGGCATCTCCTCTTAGCTTTATTGCAACAATTAAAAAATACTTGCGTAATTGTCAATTTAATTTTAAATTATATAAAAATAATATTCATGGGCCCCCTAAACTCTTGTGGGCCCCGGTACGGCGTACCGGCTGTACCCCCCTCTCGTGGGGCCTGATATAGAGTATAGAGTAGGCCCACATAGTCGACATAGAGAGAGAGAGAGGGCTTAGATTGGCCGAAAAAAAATGAGGCACGCAGTGTTGTGAAATTATAATTAGGCTACCGATTTTGCCGTATCCCGACTATAAATAGCCTAGATCAATTTAATAAATATGTAGGCAAGAGGAAAATGTAGCGGCCTAGACTCTCTCAATAGGCATATATGTATATAGCCTAGGCTTCTTTAAGATTTAGCCTACTTTTTTTTCTCTGACATTTTCGGTAATTTTAATAAAGAAAATATCGGACCATAAAGCATGACATATTTTTAACACTGTCATTTAGGTAAACAACCTATTAATAATCCAAATATAGCATTAATCCCCTTATGGTCAAATAAAAAAATGTAAACAAGACAACAAAGAAAAAGATAATTAAAAAATAAGTATTTTTAGGTGGAAAAACATAAAAATAATTGGCCCTGCAGATACATTTTTCCACTTAACATAAATGTATATATATTTAGGTCAGTGCAGTATCTACGGATCATGTGATTTTGTATTGTAGCAAATTTTATTACCAGTTTCTACGGAAGTAGAATATTTTTTTTTAACATCGACGACATTACTATTTCTAGAAGTCATTCTAAGTAAGGTATTGTTTACTTTTAGATTTAAATATTTATACGTTGCTGGTCTATTTATATTGCTAATTATATCGTTCTACTTTGGGTTCTAGAAATAAAATCTATTAAGGTTGTTACACACTAGCCTAGTCTTGGCCTAGTGACTATATATAGCTATAGGCCGGACTATAATCATAGCCAGGCCAGGGTCTACTGAGAGAGGTCTACTCGGCTACTGACTACTGTAACTGAGTGAGTCACTGACACTGTGACTGAGTCGTCTGAGTACAGAGTCACCGAGGCCGATCATAGACAGACTGGCCTATGTATAGGAATATAGTATAGTAGTATAAGTCTAGACTATACTATAGTCTAACTATAATTGTTATATATCATATGTTACTGACAAATTTATTGTTAGTCAATGTTAGGCCTATATTATAGGTTATAGAAGTTATAGGCATGGCATAGTAGGATAGTGACATAGTGATAGTTAAGACGTGAATTCGCGACAGTCCAAAAAACAACAAAACTGGGCTATGTAGTCGACTAATCCGACTAGGCTAATCATTAATCTAATGTAATGAAGAAGTAATAATAGCCTAAACTCTAAACATAGCAAATTTGGCTTTACCAACTTCCCAGGGGAGAGGGGTGGGGGAAAGACTAAAAAATGTATTTTGATAAAAAAAACAATAAAAAAAACTCTACTATTGACTATTGTACAGTGACTTGATGAGGGAAGAATTTAGTTTATTACCCAGCCTGGAAGCAGTTCTTGTAAGTAAGGCAATAGGCTATATATTTTTTTGAATTACTTTGTTAATTAGGCAGTCTAGCTCCAGGGATAAAAATATGTAGGCCTATATTATAATATAAGTCATACTATAAGTCTAATTCAAAGGCCTACATTTATACTTTATAAAAACAAAAAAAATTATATGAAATTTTTAAGAATGAAGCCTAGGTCTAGGTATAACCTATATAATATATAATAATGTATGTATTTCATTAACTGCGACAGGCCTCCATTAAAATTGTTTTGTTAATTATACCCCACATCTGCATTAGCAAAACAAGCACGATATATATAGAAAAATAAAAAAATTAGAATGTTAATAAAACCAAAAAGACATTTTGACATTATTTTTTTGGGTTGATCAATTTAATAAAGTCATTTTTAAATGTTTAAAATCCATGAGCTTATTGAACAGCCCTTAAACTAATTTTTATATTAAATATTATCAATAGTTTATGCAATGTTTACATATTTTTTTCATTCTCATCTTAAACTGCTTTTCTTTGATTACAGGCATATCATAAGCGCTATCGTAACAAATAAGTAAACATTATGGCAAGAAACAGCTCTACCTGCCAAACAATGGCTAAAGGGATGTTAATGTTTACCGGTTTATGCTATTTGGTAAGTAAATAAATAAACATTAATGTTTTTGAACTTTAAAAATTATATTTCAATTTTCAATTTTGAATACATTTATCCAGATGTCCTTGTTTCCTAGCACTGAAAAAGCTGATGCTAGAAATACTATTTGCTCAGTATTTTGGCCTTTGTTTCATATTCATTACAAGAGGCCAATTCTTTTAAACTTTTAGTGAGCTCTGTTTTTTTTCCAAATATTTTTATTGTTGTCCTTAGAAACTACCAATAAAAACAATAGATAAACCACAAAATTAATGTGATGCAACCCCACATAATGGTACTGAAGTAGGCAAAATTAAATAGCCTACTTAGTTTTAGGTGTTTTATGGAATCGAATTCATTTATCTATACATTTGTAAAAGAAGATATATAATTGAATAAAAACACATTTTTAAGTTATTTTCTTTAAAAAAATTTAGTTTTAACAATTTCAAAGATTTGAAGACATTCAACATTATAATCCAATTCAAATCTCAAAAATGACTTTTTTTTTCACAATATTTTGCACTTAATGAGAAATCAATTTTGCCAACTTCCATACTGGTTCATGAAGTAGCATCACAAACATATACATTAAATAAAATTACAATAATATACAAATTTTCTGTAAAATCTTTAAAAAAAAATTACTTTAAAAGACAAAAATGCAAAAAAAAAAGATAGACAATAGTTGTAAAAAATTAAATTATACAAAGGAAAAAAAATATTGTTGACAGATTAAACATGTTAAAAAACTCTTGCCTTTTTTCCAAGGGGTGTCTTTCTCCTTGGAGCCCTATTTTATGGGTATATATTATTTACCTAATATTAGGTTCAGGGTATGCTGAACCGGTTTTTGTAAGCAGGGAAGGGAAAAACAAACAACACATAACACATTTTGTTCTAATATACTACTAGTAACCTAAAGGGCATTAAAGACAAAATAAAACATCAAAAAATCCTGAGAGATTGAAACCAGTGCTCTTTACTCAGTTGCCATTTTTAACATATATATGAACTACCTGAGATCAAATGCACTATTGACGCAGTAAAGGTCACATGAATAGCATACTGTAAATATCAAATGCACTATTGACGCAGTAAAGGTCACATGAATAGCATACTGTAAATATCAAATGCACTATTGACGCAGTAAAGGTCACATGAATAGCATACTGTAAATATCAAATGCACTATTGACGCAGTAAAGGTCACATGAATAGCATACTGTAAATATCCCTCAGTATTATATGCATTTTTTTGTATAACGTTGAGTATTATGCACAGCTGTTTGCATACAATCACTTTGTTTTATATATTTTAGGACTGCAAACAAAATGTGTATGGCAGTAATGATAGTGCCATGATGCTAGAACAAAACAATTTATTCAATGGTTAGAAAATAGTTCTTATAATCATACATATATATAAATCTCAAAAGGTGTGTGTATGTACATAATGTATAGGCTTTTTTTTAACACTGGACATAAAAACATGAAATTTGCTACAAATATTCTTTGTGTTACTGCAGTGAACACTGTCAAGATTTTACATTTTTTTAAATGACTGCGATGGTCATTTTGGTCAAAATACGGAAATAATAAGAAAACTTTTGTTTCATATTGAAATTGCTGGTTAAACTTTTTATCATTATATGATCGATTGCGCTAGAAAAAATGATGCACCGAGATTTTTTTAAATGACATCGTCACACTGGAAGGGGAAAAATCATTCGCTTTCAATTTACTTTGTAGCAAGCAATGTTTTGTCATATACAATACAAGTTAAATTAACTTTGAAGCAGGCAATGTTTCAATGTTTGCTAATTAACTTTGTGAATTTAAATTTGTGTCGTATACATCTCATAAACTTTGTAGCAGGCAATGTATTGCCGTATATGTTAACTTTGTAGTGGGCAATTTCATTATAACTGCATGGGTAGTTACAGTGTAGTTACAGTGTATTTAATCATTACTTTTAGCCGGTTCAGAGAACCGGGCACATATCTGCTAATTATAATTTTAAAAAGTTTTAAGTTCCTATATATTGTCTGGCTGCAGATTATTAAATTGCCAGTTGGAAGATATCTGGTTAAAATTCAAGGAAACATTTTCAGTAATTATCTCCAAAGATTGAAGGGTTTTCCCTAGATGCTACCCTTAGTAAGTGTCGGACATCTGTTTGGAAAAGTAAAGTCTGCTCAGTGCTATGCTCTCTTATTCTTTATCGCTCCCTGTGGAGCATAAGGCGGCAACAAAGTTCCGCCAGGCCTCCTTATCCTGGGTGATCCATCTGATTTCATGCCATGTTTTGTTGGTGGCCTTTGCTTCCTCGTCCATCGTTCTCCTCCACGTTCCCATTGGTCTTCCCCTTTGCCTTTTTCCTGGTGGTGTCCATTTCAATGCACTGCTTGGGAGCTTCTTTTTGTTTATGTGCTATTCTGGTCACGCAATTTAGTTGTAAGCAGTGGCCACAAAAAAACAGGTAAAATCATGGCATTAATATTCTGATGTCTATTGATTTTTTAAATCCCATGTTTCATAATGACCATTATTAATTAAATTAACTTGTTAATATATTTTTCAACAAGCATAATCATATTCTTTTTTAAAAAAGAAGTGATTAAAGAGAAGAGCTATTCCTGTTTCATCATGTATTGTTCTTTTATACTTTTCATTTTAGATCTCTGCAGGTGGCTTGACTTACATTGGTATCTGGGTGTTCAGCACTTATGACCATTTTGATGAAATAGCAGATGCTTCACTAACACTTCTCCCTGCAAGCATCATTTTAGGGATAAGTGTTTTTATGTGTGTTATTGGAATACTGGCCTGCATTGCGGCATTCAAGAATAACAAACTTTTACTTTCTGTGGTAAGATATTTACTTTTTTTTTTATTTAAAAGAAAAACACCTAAGCTGCAAATTTTACAAGCAGACAAGGAGAATAGGGAAATTCAGAAATATATATGTTATGTATGCTATAAAGTTATTTTGTAAGTGTGAAAATATATGCAACACAAAATTGTAAAAACATTGAAAGCTTATTCTGTATTTGGAGCATTAGAAATTGGAAAGAGCTAGACCAGCAATGGTGGGCATATAAAATGAGCTTGGGGGTGGACCAACACTCTTTGTATGAACATACCTTACTGTGAGTTGTAAAATGTGCAAAACACTTCTGTAGACATAATAACTTAAAATGTAGGCCTAAGCAATAGATTAGTAATTCTACATCATAACAACCACTGTTATGGGTGATGGTTGTAACTCAATAAGAGAGTAGTGAGGTCTTTAGCGTTTTTCAAAACTATGTCTAGTGAATAGGGTGCACCCCTATTTTTTATGGAAATTTTAAGTAAAAAAAGTGCGACCTATACACGAGTATATGGGGTAATTTACATTACTGAAGTACATTAAATTTTTTATGTAATGTAAAAGCTGTTCAAATTTTCTCAAAAAATTATTATTTCTTACTTTTTTTCCAGTTTTTCTGCTTGATATTAATTGTTTTTGTGGGAGAGATACTGACTGCTACTTTGGGATATGTCTATAGGAAGAAAGTATGTTATAACATTTTATATAATTGGTTTAAATATTATTTATAATTGAAGGGTCTAGTACGAAAAGTGCCTAAGTCACATTTTTGTCTGAATGAAACTAAACGGTGTTCCGTATTTGTCTGGTTTTTATCTATGTACTGTGTAAATATTATTGCTTTAAAAAATTTCTAAGTCCCCTTTTTCTACAACTGGTTTTTAAAAGTCGTCACATTTTTAGTGCTAAAAGTATCCAAGTCCAACGTTTCGGCGCTAAAATTTCTTAAGTCCATTGGGCCAATCATTTTTCTAGTTTCGCTATCTCTAAAATTACTAAATTAATGGCCGAACAAGTGGATGCAAGTCTCCGACTAAAGCTAGAAAAAGAAAATTAACACCAGATAAATGGACAAACAAATGTTATTAAAGCAGCTAAAGTTAAAGGTAAGAATATTTTGTTTAATTGTATTACTTATTGTAGCGTTAAGACTAGTTATATTATACATTTTACTGTTGACCTATATTTTAACATGTTGCGAATAGGACAATCTAGGTCAAATTAAAATCAGATCGATAAATGCTTATTTATTCATACCTTTGTGTTAATATTTATTATTTACTGTGTGCAGTTAATTGTAGGCCTAGGCTTAATATTCACAGCTAATCATTAGGATCATTGTTACGATTTGTTCCCTTTCTGTATAATTTAGGGGCATACACTATAGGCTTACTATTTACTATTAATATATAAATATTATTACTAATATTTGAAAACGTTTATTGTTTCCTAAGGAGAAGCACACACCTCCTATGGTGATAAACAAAAACCAGCCAGAGAAGCCTATATAGTAGATTGCCGATGTAAATGCTTGGCGATGTTTACAGAAAAGGAAAAAGAACATATTTTTGGTTCTTTTGCTGATCTAAAAGATCACGAGACTCATGTCTAGTTGCGTGGCTGTGTATCTGTTAAATATGACAACGATATTTGCAGAAGGCCCAGAAAACAGAATGCTAAAATACATAGCAGCTTCTCTTATTCTGTTACATGTAAAGACAAAACCATTTCTCTATGTCAGGCAGCATTTATTACTATTTATGTTTCTTTTTCTATTGTGTTCTTTTATTTTTCCTTGAATTTTTATTTTCTTATACTGTAACAGAAGACTAATCAATTTAATTTTTAAAGATTTTAATATTTGTGCATTAAAAATGCTTTAAAAAAAATAAAAACTCAGTTTTCTTGAGCAAGTGTTTTTTTGTTTCCTTTTAGATTTCGGTGCAAAAAGTACCCAAGTCCAGATTTTGGGAAAAAAGTACCTAAGTCAAAAACGAAAGTAGTCAATATCTCTAAAAAGAAAATTATTCTAAAGCCCAAAAATGTATGGTTTAGATATCATTTCATTGTAGATGTATCTCAGCAATCAAAAATAAAATACAAAGTTTTACCCGATTTCAGGACCACTTTGAATTTTCAAACTCAATTTTCTCAAAACGGACATTTTGTGACTTAGGCACTTTTCGAACTAGACCCTTCAATTTATAGTTAGTATGCTGTCTAAAATTTACTATTCAACATCCTTCATTGAAGTCCAGACTTCTTTAAAAAGTTCACAAGAAAGGACTTCACTGTCTCCAGCAGCTTATTGCTATATTTGTATGGTTTATTGAAATTTTCATTATAGTACTTTGCAAGATGTGATGTTATGAATGACTATAACCTTTACATTTGCTCTAATTAAATATGAAAATGTTCAATAACGGCTATATTGAATAATTCATTTATTCATTTAACAAAATGAATTCATGAATACTTACAAGTTAGGTGACCTATTTCTATGGAGACAAGCTGTACAGTATTGGTTTAAAATTTGCTTTATTTATGTTCTTAACCGGGTATAGCAATGAATGCAATATAGAACTTTTGTTTCAATAGGTTGAGAGTGTACTTGAAGAAGACCTTTTGGATGCTGTGAACAATTACAATGTTACTGTTTACAGAGAGCAGATAGATTATATGCAGCTTGAGGTAAGTGTATGGTACCTTATAACATCTTAAGATAGATTAATCAAATAAAATTTATTTTTAATTGAAGAATTCATTGAGTATTTGCATTATTTTTGATGTTATTGCTTGAGACATTAATATGTAGGTATTTTAGTGTATATTAGATTGCAACTTTTTTCTAGGTTTCCGTTGGTACTAGGAATAACTAGAAAAATTCATTGCAAAGTTTGTTACAAGATGCAAACTGCACGGTTAAAAAAATCCTGTTTTTTTTTTTCATCTTTTTTTTTAAACAGCATTGAAGTTTAGTTTTATTGAATAAAACCTAAAGTATTTTATTTCAAACAATATCTTAACTTCTACTTGCACATCTTTCTGTAAAAGAAAATGTTTCTTTTTAGTTTGAATGTTGTGGAATCAGAAATGCTTCTGACTGGGAAGAGTCTACATTTTGGAAAATCAATCACACAAAGACTGTTCCTACATCTTGCTGTAAACCCCTTGATCAAAACCACACATGCAATCCAGTACTGGGCTCAGATAATATTTTCAATCGGGTAAAATTTAATTCCTCACTACATATGATGAACATGTTATTTTTTTGGCATCAGTGGACAAGTATTGTAATAAATTTCTTAAATTAGTGTTAATTTAACTCTATGTTATGCATCATCATCATTCTCTAATTAGCTAGATGAGTTAGACAATAAACACATTTTTGTTTTAAATATTTAGAGATATTTTTAAAATTCATTGCTTTAAAGTATGAAGTTCCCTTTATTTTTATTTGTTTGCAATGATTGTGAACCTGAACATATATATATATATATATAGATTAATTTATTTACCATGACCTTTTCCAACCTTCATTAAACAGGGCTGCTTGAGTGAGTTGAATAGCGAGTTTAGTAGCAACCTGGTTTACATAGCTACAACTGCCGTATTTCTGGCTGTTATTCAGGTATGTTAGACTCAATAGGTGAATCTCTTGTAGAAAAATTACAGGATTTCTTGTTATATTTAATCAGTAGGGTCTTTGTAACCGGGATCGTGTAATGTAATTCAATGTAGTAATAACACAATTCAACTCTAGTATACTTGACAAGACTTCTTGATTGAAGATAACAACTTTAATCGATAACGACTTGTAACATAATATAATTGCAACTGTTCTATGGCAAACATCACATTACTCCATGTACTACTACACTCACTTCAAGACCAACCTCACTTCTCAGTTGCCTAACATGTAATGCCTTCTCTACAGTCTCCCTTTCCCAAGTAAACATTACATGACGTCAATCACACACTTCCTGGTTACTCACTAATGGCACCTATTGCACAAACTATTCCTTATAACTTCACACCAACCCATGCATCACTTACAGTCTTATTTATATTTATTTTTTATTTCTGATAATGTTATCACACTAGATAAAACAAGTTATGTTTTTAAATATTGTGTAAAAAAACTTATTTATTACTTTGACAAAATATTTGACTAAATTGTTTTGACATACAGTGGCTGCTTTTATGTTGCAATGATAGAGTTCAATCAATACAATCATTAGTCTTATTGGAAAGTTTTTGTAAGGCATCTGTTTCTTCATCTAAGTCCCTGTCCCTACTCAAGTTCCTATCCCTATAGTCACACTACAGTGGATTGCCCAAAAAAAAAGAAAAGAGTTTTGAAGCGCGCTCTTTAGACTGGACGGTGCCTTGACTGGACAGCACTAGTATTGATAAACGCGCCATATACAAGTGCCCTAATTACTATTAACATTGTTTGTAATGATTTCAAACGCCACTGTGACTGGATGAAAAAAAATTTTAAAAGCTGCCAGTGCTTGCTTTTTATCTTCGCCAGCGAAAAAAAGCTGAGTTTTTTTCAACCCCACATACAACTAAGGGAAAAATGAAACACACTATTGACATTTCACGCATTTTTTCTATATAGATTTGAAGAAAAAAGTTTTGATCTCAGAATTTTTCCAAAATGTCTTGAAATGTGTTGATTGCCTGATCATAGTTTTTGAAACATTGCTAAGACATGGCACAGTTTTCTTGAAATGATAAACACTGCCTTAGTCTGCTATAGGCCATAGGTCCTAAATAAAACACATATTAAGCTCTAGCGTATACTTATATTATAGGCCTAGATAGGCTTTTACACATTTACGATTCTTTCCATATTGTAATTTGGTTTCAATAGGCCTAAGAAAAAATGCTGCCTTAAACTTACACTACGTTTGGGCAATACAAAAACGGTTCAAAAGAAAAGGTTGTGGGTGTTTGAGAAATCTAAAATATTCGTTCATTTCAATTTCAGTTATATAAAGATATGTATATTTACACCTACGAAAGTTTTCTAAATATAAAATGTAGGCCTAAGCCTAAGCAATAGCCTAGTAATTCACATCATATCAACCATCGATACCGGTGATGTTTGCAACCTAATGACAGAAAAATGATGTTCTTTGAACTTTTCAAAGTCAAACCCCTACTTTTTATTGAAATTGTGAGTTAAAAAAAGTGTGACTTACAGGGGCGAAGCCACAGGGGGGCTGAGGGGGGCCAAGCCCCCCCTGGAATTTAAAAAAAATTTTTTTTTTCAACTGATTTTTAAAAAATATGCACTAACTTCGCAAAAAAATTGGTAAATCTTTGTCACGCGAAAGTTTAGCCCCCCCTGGTATTTGGTAAATATTTGTCACGCGAAAGTTCAACCCCCCCCTGGAAAAAATTTCTGGCTTCGCCCCTGGTGACTTATATGCGAGTATATATGGTAATTAAACTTGAAATTATCTTCACATACAGTGAATGATTTATTTTGCAATGACACAATTTGAGAAAGTAAACTTCAAATTGTATGCAAGTAAATTCTTGATAAATATTTGAAAGCATGCATTAATGTTTCTTAACCTTAAAATATTGCATCACAAATTATACATGTTATAAAATACTTAATTTTTCATAAGGCTTAGTTAATTTAAACACTATAAAAATTTGCAATATTTTTTTTTCATCTGTCTTTTTATTTTGGTTAGATATCTATATTTTATAAATATGTTTCTCCATTAGTTCCTGGCCTTGATCAGCGCCTGTATTTTGGTCTGTAGAACACGGGATGAAATGGACTACCAGACATTGACTGAAGTAGTTGGTGGCGGTCTGAGAGTCTAGGAAACATGGCTTGTGAGTCCACTCTGTTATAGTTGAAAATTCTCTTCTTCTGGACATTGGGTTTTATCATGCCAATGAAATTTGTCCTTATTTTGTTCTACAAAACAAAGTCATGAAAATGATGAAATCGTTTTACAAAATTTTGTATTTTGCAGTAAAGTTACATACTGAAAGATATGGAGGCTTCTAAAAAAATTCTGTTAGCACAAATAGGAAGTCAAAATTTCTGAAAATATTTTCTGGCCTCTTAGAGACTTAATTGCAGAATTGTTTTGTCCTAGTTCTGTTCTAATTTCTGTTTCTGTTTCTGTGTATTTTTTTTATCATCTCCACAATTTGTCACAATGATATTTTATGTAGCCTGAATTCAGGCTTCCTTTTGAATGTATTTGTAAAAAAAAATAATAAAAAAATTGTTTAATTGAAATTTAATGTTGTATATAAAATTAAGTAAATAATTTTTGTTTTTTTATTGACTTTTCCATGAACTAAGAAGATTAAAACAAAAATTATTAATTATATAAGTGAATCATTTGGTTTTTAAAAAAAAAAACAACACATTTTTTAAACATTCTTTATATTTACTCTAAAATCATTATTATCAAAACAAATGACAATGTTAAATTAAAAAAATCAATATTTTTTGCCTGAGTTAATACTACAAATGCTTTGATATAATGTAATATTTGAGTTTTTCTTTTAACATTACAATTACATTGTTTCCTTTTTTGTTTCAATTTTAGTTGTTAGTAGTTTTTTTTGGTCATATTATAACCTGTCAACTGTTGTTAGGAAGGGAAAGAAAGTCTTTTCTTTATGAGTAATTTAATTTTTTGTTCAATATTTTGATGTGCTTGTTTAGGAAAGATACAAAACATAGGTCATATTGAAAGGTAGTGTGTATAAAATATTCTACTCCATAATTGTATTATTTGAAAAAAAAAACAACACTTTTTTAATTGCTTGTTTGATATTTCAATGAAATGTCAAGCTGTGGCATGGGTTGTGTCCCATTTAAAGTGAAGTATTGGCAGAGGGATTTTGAAATAATGGAATATATAGGTGCATAAGTACACTGATAATATCAAGACTTTATGATTCATATATTTATTATTAGTTTAGACACAAAGGTATAGGCTTTACAATCATATTCAATAGCTCCTGTGATTTAATTTTGTTTTATTTTTAATACCATTATGTTAATTAGGACATTATCTTCATCTATAAAATGTTTATAAAATTATTTTTTTGCTTCATGTAACTGTTTGTTGCTCAGAGTACTTAATATTTTTATTGTCCATCTTATAAAATAAACTGTATGGTGTGACTTTAGTATTTCACTGTAACATTAATTCTTTTCTATCAAACTCACCACCACACAGGACAAAAAAAAAATGTTTGTTTTAGCATAACCACTAAAATAACCACTTAATGTTTTGTTTCTAACTACTAACTACCATAAGTAATTACTTGACTCCACACATTCATACAGAGGCACTAAAGAAGGATTAGATTTTAAAATGAATTCTTTTCAGCCTACTTTTTTAAAAGAGTCCTTATCTTGAACTTCTGAAAGTATAAACTCTAAACTATTCAATAGTATTGAATTCATATCCCCTATATTTTTACAGTAACTTTTTTTTAAGGTCCTAAAGAGAGGTTCAGATTACATAAGTCTTTAAAATTGAGTAGCATTGGGGCAAGATGTACAGCTATTTATAACAGTTTGTGTTCTGCCTTCTTCATTGAAACTTTAAAAAAAAAAGTTTCATGTTATTTATTTGTTTGATTCCATTTAATGAATTCCATCTGTATAATCCATATTTATTGAATTATAAAAAATATATGGCATCGCCTATTGATATTAAAACTAATAGCTGCTAAACAATGCAGGAGATATTTTTAACTTTTCCTTAAAGATAATCACATTCAGGATTCTAATGGTGAGGATAATGGTGAGGATAATTATTAAAAAACATGTACATTTAAAATTTTCATAATGTACTTCAAAAGTTTCTTTTTTTTAAATAGTGTGTTTAAAAAACAACTGAATGAAACAAGAAAATTATCCTATCAGTTAACTGGCAGAAAATATAGTTATAAGTTATAGAATAATATCAAGATAGTGTTGTTATCAAAATGAAAAGAATGATCTCAATACATCTGCAAAGAATGACATCATGTTAATGAGTTGATATTAATATATATTCTTGGTTTGGTTCATGTAGATATTTATGTTTTGTAGTTGTATTTTGTTTATGTGTCGATTGGTTGTAACTTTTATTACCTAGTGCAATCAGGCACATTTTGTCACATTTTGTGACGTTGGTCATTAAGGCTGTTGTCACCTCATCATGATTGCTCCCCTCTCTCCCTGTTGCGCAGTATTGCGTCCAAAGAAATGTATTTGATAATTGGGAAGTGAGGTATTCTACCGCAACACACATGTGACGATCTCACCCAGTGCCGATGGCACTCCACTCTTGCTAATCTTATCCCACTGGTAGTAGATATATTATTGCACGTCAATTACAGATTGAATAATGCATCAATTGTTCCCCTTTAATGAAACTGTTTTATTCCTTTATAAACTAATAAGTTGTTTTTTTTTAAATCGAATGTACATTTTTTCTTTTGGCTTGATTGAAAATATTAACTAAAAGTAAATTAACAATTTATGTGTGTGAACTCCATAGATTAAAATTTGGTTTAACATTTTTGTGTCACCATTTGTTCATGCATTTGTTCATGTAACTTCACATGACCTAATAATGCACTCAGTGAGATTAAAGTTGTTTAGTCAAGTGCACATTGTTTTTATTGGTGTATTTCTTTCATGTTTGTAACATTTTTGTAAAAATTTGACATTAACATAAAGAGAAAAATATAGAATAAAGGGGATGATATATAATTGATATCCAAGTGAGTGAGAGGCACATATTTATATATACAATAGACCTTCTTAATCCCTTGACTATATAGATATACAAAAAAAGCATAACCTCCTAGATGTGCTGAAATTTTATTAATTTTTTTTTTAATTTGTCTTACTTAAAACTTAATCTTCTGTTACCTTCTGGTAATATATTGCACATGTTCATGAGTTTATTCTGGTTATTGAAATGTAAAAACTAACTTACCACCACTTGTTTTAAAAACACTGCTAACTAAAAGGGATCTAAATTTAGATTTGCAATATATTTTAATTGGACAGGTTTTTTTTTCCCATTGCTAAGCGAGCAACATAAAGGAGTTAAATGTAGGCCTAGTTCTGTATGCAGGGTGGCTGAGCGGCAGCGCGTTCAACTTGCTTATCGAAGATCCTTGGTTCGAATCCTGGTGAAAGCTAGGATTTTTCCCTGAACCCAAGGGTGTCCCTGAGTCTACCCAGCTCTGATGGTTACTTGACATTAGTCAGGGTAAAGTAAAGGCAGCTGGGCATTGTGCTGGCCACACATCCCCTAGTATGCCGTGACCACTGAAACCGGTGAAGGCTGCTTCACTTGACCTATGATCAATTTGGTCCGACGGGATACTTTACTTAGTCCTTAAAGACCAATAATTTTGATTGTAGGCCTAATTTCTTTCTTCCAATTACAGTAGTTTGCTTTTAAAGAGTTAGAACACAGATTTATTCTTCCCAAAATTTAAGATCTCACAGTTTTTTTTTATTGACTCTTGACTTGGTATTGTCACTGTTAAGACGCCTACAATATCTTTTTCGGTTGTCTTAAAATGATCTAAGAAAAAAATTTGCCAGCCCTTTGCTGGAGAAAAAGAATGTCTAAATGGTATATACTCTTCTTATCTTATCTTATACATTACAGACGCTCCTTCTATAAAGAAGATTATTGCGTCCTACGCTCATCCGTGGTCCGAGTCTATTCTTGCATTTTTATTAATGTTCTAAATGATGTTAAGTTACTGGTTTTCCTGGTTAGTTCAGGCAACCCATTCCATGCCCGAATGCCACTCGGGAAGAAAGAGTACTTATATGCATTTGTTCTCGCATAAGGGACAAGGAAAGTGTTTTTATCTTTATGTTTATCTGAGACTTGCAACAGGTTGTTATTGTGTTGTATTTCTAAATTAGAGTTTAATGCCTTATGTATTATTACTACTTTACTCTTTGCCCTTCTCTATACCGGTACATCTCTTCATACACTGGTGTGTGCGACGAGGTAGTTGTACTGTCATTGTCTAAACTTCTAATCTACCGAAACAATCTCTCCAGTTTAATTCAGGACTACGGGCGTTCTGCTGGATATTGAAATGGCTCACAAGGGGAGACAACAAGTCGGGGGTTAGATAACGAAACAAATTTTCTTCGTGTATCACACACACACAGTCTATAGCGAGCATGAAAGTTATTAGTAAGTCTTGTTGTAGTAGAGGCAAAATATTGTCCGTAAGTGCACACCGTCGAATTTCATTTCAAGACAGATGCGTGTATGATTGGGGGATAATCTGATGTATTTTTACATTTCAAATCAGGTCTTCGCCTAAAATCTACATATTATAGTTTTTGATTAAGTTTTATTTAAACAATTTTTTTCCACTCTTCATTTTTTATATTAAAAAAAAAAGAACTGTCACTTCCCCCAGTGACCTTTTGAACTAGCATGTGGGTTGGTCTTGTATTTTTGATGGGCACAGCGTGCTGGTGACATGTTTTTTCAAACATTTGTCTGGCTGGATGATGACACGGTACGTTAGCAGTGAAAGGTTAAAGGTGAAAGGACAACATGGATCTATGTTATTTACATAGGCTTTGTCTGACTATTTATCTTTGTTACATTGCAGACTGTACATCCACCCAAACATATTATGATATATCCATCTTTTTATCCATCTAACTATGTATCCATCTATCTCTTTATCCATCTATTTATCTGTATATCTATTTTATCTATATTTATTTTTTTAGAAATCTATTTATCCACCAATCTATCTATTTAGCAATCTATTTATCCATCTATCTATTTATCTTTCTATTTATCTATCTATCTATTTAATTTATTTAGCTACCTATCAAAATGTTTGCCTGAAAGTCAGTCCCTATCTATCTTGTCAATCTCTCTGTATATATTATACTATATAGGCTACCTATCCATCTATTAGCAAGCCTATCTGCCTCCTTATCAAACCATTGATTCCAAAACCACACATATGACTTCCAAAGCAGTGAGAAAATATATGTGGGCCTATTACCATTACTTTAGGTCATAATGTTAACAAGCTGCTACTTCGTGCTTAACATGTCCAGTCGAATTATCCCTTTGGACCTTTCTCTCATACATTGGACGCATTATATAGGTCATAACCTTTTCTTTCTTGTTCAACTTCAATAAATTATATTCATAATGCCCGCAAGCTGACGAGCCTTTTGCTATTCTTTGAAAAGGTCGATTAGTGTAACTTTTTTTTTCAAATCCAGTGATATAGCTGATAGCATTATGTAAAAGTCTAGGCCTACTAACCGAGTGACTATAGTGAAAGTGATATAGAGCTATTAGTGGCTTAGTGAGAGTGAAATAGTGAGACTAATAAAATAGTTTTATAGTGAGACCATATAAGAAGACTAGGCCTATATAGGTCCAATATTCTGCCAATTTTAACTCTCGCCCACACGTTGGGTCTATAGTGAGCCTTTATAAAGCGCTGTTAGAGGAGTAGGTTTAATCAAACGAGATTAGGCCTATTTTAGTGAGAGAGAGATAATGAAATATAATCATAGTAATATTACTATTCTCCAACGAGAAATGCAACGTGCTTTTGTTGTAGGCTACTAAAGACCATGTAGTTACAGCAGAACCGAATACAAAAAAACATGTTTGCTTTTCGTGTTTGTTTGTTTAGTTTATGTTTAACGTGTAAACAAACCACATTTCCATTCATTTAGACCAATAGAAAAAATCTTGAAAAGAACACGCCGAACAAATCAATGAATAAATCAATAATTGAACTGCCAATGTATAGGCTAGGGATAAAAAACAACAACATTTTTTTAAACACAGCGAACTAAAGCACGAATCGCGCTTGGAAAACTTTAAAGAAACATTAGAAATGTGAAACTGTTGTTGAAACTTGTGACATAAATACCAAAGACACAAGTATAAAGGTCACACATGTATATATGACACAGTATCATCAATATATATAATTAACGTGAGTTTGTTTATATGTTTGTTTATATATTTATATATATATATATATAAATATTTATATATATATATATTCACATATTAAAGAAACGTACACACTCTCTTTTAACAACACACACTGTACTCATTCGTCTCACCGTCATTTTGACGGGTATAACCACTAGTATTATATAAAACATAAGCCTGCAATTGACCAAATTATAAATGATGCAATGTATATGATTTAAATATATACGAAACAAAATATATTTTGATGTGTTTTATTTTTTACAAATTATTACGGCTATAATAATAATCTAATAATATAGTAAAAACAAAAACAAACCTGTAACAACAACAAGAATATACATAATAATTGATATTCCAGACATAACAAGTGCATTTTGTATATGTGATGATATTTGCATAAATAGAATAATAATTGTAAAAAAAAAACAGATTTACACTTAATAAAACTATTGAATCTTTACCACTTGTAGCTGTGAATATAATTTATTTTTAAAGTTGAATTCCCTCCCCTTCCCCAATTGACAAGTCTTAATGAGGTGTGACCTTTTCAAATGGAAGAGATCATTAACTTCCGGTGACATTTCCCGCCATTTTAGTAAACAAAACCATGCTTTTGGTGCTGTTTGACAATTGATTTCAACCTCGACAAGGCTACAAGATTAGTTATGAGGATACCGTTTTTAACATAAAAATGAGTAGGCGATAATTAATACTCAAATCCTTAGTCGCGTTAGGTTAAAATTAACTTTATTTAGAAAATAAGTTAGTCAACAGTTGCGTCCTTGGTTATTAAAAAACACAGTGCGTAGATTCAAAAAAAAAAAAGAAAATTCTTTTGCATCAAGCAATTAGTTAGGGATTATAAATAGGTGATTCTTCAAATCTGACATTCATAATCCATCGTTTTCTTTTGGCTACATCTTTCGGAAATGAAATAAAATTTAATACTCGACGTCTTTTCTTACAACCAGTAATGCAGCGCACAGACATGTTTCGAGCCAAATGATCGAATACGACCGGAAATGTTCTTCTCTTCGACCTTTTATGCATGCATAATAGTTAAGACTTGTCAATGGTTCGTAATAAAACCAGTTACATTCCTTTTGTTTCACACTATCGAAATCCAACATTATAATATAATCCAACTTTCATATATGTCTACGATCATAGCTTACAATTAACTCGTTTCATGGAATTCATCCAAATGTTTATCACAAATTTGACACGAAGCCTGTGTGACATTTTTGGTTCTTATTGTGAATAATTAGTAAGTGTAAATATTGTATGATACAAACTGATAATAAAAACACGCGTTTATACTTAATATAAAACATAATATAGCTCATAAAACTATAACAAGGGACACGTAGGCAGCTATATCCATCAAACACTAAACTATTTGTATATATTTAAATGTAATGTACTTTTGAAAGAAATGAAACTCAAGTTATACTATTTCTTTTTTTCATTAGCGTGGTCGTCTAAACATGTAACTCTCTGACAAACCATTGACATAGGTACAGAATATTTAGGCCTACCTAGATTTCAAAACTTTATTCAACATTTAGACTAGGCTATATTCAAGCAAAAAAAAAAAAAAATACAAAAAACAACAACTTGCAAAAGTCTTTTTTTCAGTAATCCTACAATCTTTGACTATGCAAACTGTTCAAAAGTCTCCATCAATTGCTTGCCAACTCCGCAGATTTTCAGGTAAAAATATATAATCGATTGAGGCATTATTTCTTTGATAATTTGTTGTGTTCTTTGTGCTGATAATATTTTAAGAAAGCAACAATAACTGTGTTAGGACCACCATACTCTAATCATGACTTAAAACATGATAAAGTTTACGGTTTCTCTTTCCTACCCATTTCATTTTGTTCACGTCAAATTAAATTGAATCTTTTAGAATTATTATTGTCATTTTTATTTAGATCCTTTCATATTAATAATGTAACGCAAGAAATAACGAATATTTGTGGCCCATTTTATTGTACCCGATTTCTTATAATCCACGTGTAAAAAAAATGTTGCATACCCCTGTTTTAAACTATCTATTTCAACCCACAAGTAGACTCATAATCATATTTGGTGTTTGCTATAGCGTACACTTGCATGCTCTTAGAGAACTCTAGGAGCAGACACAACTACAATGACATCAGCATAATGTACAATAGTGACAAAAAAAAAAGGGAGAGGCGAAGAACGTGGTTATTTTATTTTTTTTTGATTGGGGAAAATGTTTCTATTCATCAATTGAAAAACCCCGCAGTGAATGCAAGAGTTCACGACCTTTTAAAACTATTTCCAAAATGGCTCAGTGCCATCTCAAAGAACTTTAGCCCACTGTTACAACTTCTAGGTGAAAATTTTATTCGAAATCACGAACTTCACTTTTCACCATGCAAGGTTGCCCAAAAGCGAAAAAAAAAAGACATGGGGTGGAGGGATACAATATGGAGACACGTGCCAAGGGACCCGGGATTCCAGAAAGGTAGGCCTACCAAGTACATAGATATATTTTTTTCTTTTACAGCGCTAAGGGATCTTGACTAAATAGAGCTATGCTTGGATCACACAGACCGAAATTTAACGATTATTTCTCGAAACACTTGAGTCTTTGTTACTTTTCTTTTCTATATACAAAAACACATTAACACTCAACATAAATATAAATAAAACTCACATTTTCAGTTACAATTCTATTCACAGAAATTAGTCAACTGAGATTCATTCAAACGAATGCACATTTTCAGTGTCACTTCAAAGACTTGGGAATTATTTCATACACTTGTCATATGAGAGATTTTGTCAACCAATTGAATACATTTAAAAAAAAACAACAAATGCAACAATAACACCAATAACAACCAACAAAAAAGGCAACAAAAATAAAACTCAACAAATCCACGTCATTTGTTTTCTATAGCAACCATTCACATTCGTTTGAATCTTGGAAAATTGCTTTTTGACTACAAAATAACACAGTATGGCACAAATAATACATTTACATAGATTCAGGCCTATCTAGTTTTTGTTTGTTTGTTTGAAAATCTTCCATAGAAAACTCTGGTTGAGAAAACACTGATAATCGTAATTATGTCATTTTTATTTCTTATTTTCTAGGTTTCTAGAACATCCCAAGTCTATGTTAAGGTTTTTTTAAAAAACTGACAAATCTACATGGACACATAAAGGATAATCCTAATCCGGTGGCAGAAACATTGAAACATTTGTCAAATTAAATGTTCCACCAAGATTGCAAATCGTTCATTATATAAATACGATGTAACTCATAAATACACTGACTTCATATTTTAAAGATATAATCCTGAATGTCTTTCTTTTATATTTGATATAAAGTCCACGGACGGAACATTAAATGGGTGGTACTCTTCTTCCTTGGTGAGGCCAGATTTGGACATCAAGAACTCTTATGTACCTTGGCGAAGAGCCCTTGGTTTATTTTAGAAAAACAACAATTAGTCCTCAAGCACCTTAAAGAGAAAACAAACTATATGGATAACTCTCACGAATTACCATTAAACAATTCGTTGCCTAAACGTTAAGTTTAATGACTTTTCTGATGATGTGAAAAATGAGAATTCGATATGTTTAGTGAACTAGTAATCAGATGTTTGCAAGAATGATTGTTTAGTAAAGCCTTGTGAGTTTTGTTTCCCCCTTCCCCCCATCGATGATTAGATTCCAACATTGCAAGTGGCTCTTGCATGTAGCATTGCTTGGTAGAATGCATTTCGGAGTGAAACAAAAGTGTTTTCACTTATAGTCGAATTTCATTTCAAACAATTAGGAATATCTCTTTGGTACTCCTTTACTGACCTATATAATACACAAAAATATCAATCATTGGGATCATCGTCTTCTTCGAAGAAATCATCTTCTTGTGTGAAATAGCTGATAGAGTGTTCTCTGAAAGCAAACTCATCAGTTGTATCTCTCTTTTGTCTTCGCGATGACTTCCTTTTCTTGTGGTTTCTTAGCCTGACTTCACAGATAAACTGGAGTTCCTCATCCCAGCAGCTATTGAACCTCCAGTGGAAGCCTTTGCCCACCTCCCACTTGAGGATCACACAGGACAAATATTTGCTGCCAGGGCCGTAGTATAAGCCCTGAATGTTTGGAGGAGACCACTTAGCCAGTGGGCCCGGGCCCAGAGATCCGTCGGCTCTGGAGTAGTTGACGACGGCTTGAGTGGCAGTCCAGCGTAGCGAGTCTCCCTTACTGCTGGTGGGTCGATTTGAATGACCACCATTCGTGGGATCATAAGGGAACAACGCGCCTTGGTCAGTGTAGATGAGGCCGGTAAACATCTTAATTTCTTCCGCTGAAAATAACAACATATATTAGAGACCATTTTACAATATCATTTCTTAATATGGAATTTTTCATTTTAAAACATGTCTTGTCAACATTTTTAAGAAAGATAGTTTATATGTTATCGGCGGCTTCTAACGGTCCAATTTGACTAAGTGACTAAGGGATATTTTTTATTTAGGAAGGGATAGAACATGGGATAGAACCTGTTTTGTATTGAATATTCAAGATAATTCAATTCGATAAATATATGCAAGTCTTTATCACCGATTCACAAAAACGTAGACTATGTCTTCTTTTTTCATTAAAAAAAATACGTAAGTTATAACCTCTTCGTTGACCTTTTCACGAATTCATAATAATAAACTAAATTATTCGTATTATTTGTTCTTAACCCTTCCCGTACCGACCTACTTTCCCATGCATACCTTCAGTCCCGCTATATACGCGCCCGGGACTGTAAGGGTTAAAAATGATCGCTAATAGAATACTAATTATTACTATTGTATTAATAAGCATCTTACGTGTGTATGTGTGTCTTTTGGTTTATTTAATACGATCAAAATTTAAGTTCACGTACATCTTTGTGTGCCAACTATAGTTCATTTGGTTTAAACAACGATACAAATCTAAGATTTTTCAAGATGTTTATTAATGAGGGTTTATCTCGATATAGTAGGAATGTAGTCTACCTCTCGAGTCTATAGGTATTCAAGTAACTAATTTTAACCTGATTTGGTAGGCTATATATATTATATATATACATAAAGACTTTTTTTAAAATCCAAGATTATATTTTCAATCCTAAATCGTGCAGGCATCACATTTGAAGTTTAAAATAAAACGATTAGCCCTTTACCACCGATTTAAAAGCGATTTATAAAGGTGTATCCCAGAGGACGCTATCCCCCCCCCTCCCCATCTCAATCACAAACACACCACAATAGTTGGACAGTTTCACATTCACACTGGCGCCCCAATAAAATAAATCTCAGTGGAAGGGATGGTGTTGTTCTAAAAATAGCAGTATAATAAAAGCTTAAAACACCGAAGACAATGGATACTACCTGGGTATGATTGGATATTCAAAATTAACCATTTTTAACTTTTATTATACAAAAAATGTTGAATAAAAACTTGTGTGTATGTAATAATTGTTTTTTCTTAAAGTCTGTTGGAGCAGACCTTGAGATAAATAGAGCTTGGGATGAAAGAATTCTTTACCATCACTTTACAGGACATTTTAAGGGATTATGTTGTCCAACTTTTCCCAATTGTTCTTTTTTTTTTATTTTTTTTTATTTTTTAATAGTTATTAAAAACGAGGTCCAGAAAAAAGCACTCTAATGTTAGACCACAACGTTACTTCTGTAATTAGGTACTGACAGGACAGTGGACTACAACTTAGTTTGAATGTCTGCTACAACTTACCTTCGTTTTTAAAATTGCTCTTGAAATAGTTGGTGATAAAAGCCTCCTGCCTGTGTCCGTCTATCGTGACGAGATTTGCGCCCCTTTCGCGACAGTACTCTTTTGCGTCTGCCCAGTTTGACTTTGACCTCGTCCCAACCATGAACAGGTAGCAGTACCGACTGTAACGTATAAAGCCAACGGGGCAATCGCCAAGTCTGCGAGCTGAAATATAAAAACATACTAACAGTTTTAATTTTGAAAATGTTGCATTGAGACTTTTACGTCTGCTACAAACTGACTAGGATTTGAATAGAAAAAGCTTTGCAACTTTAGCAAATAAGGTTCATACGGCATACGGTATTCATACCAGATATATTTAGGGATCTACAGATTGAAAATAATGAAATGTGCGATTTTTAGACCTTTCAGAAAAACTAAAATGCAGATCATGTGATACAGACAGTCGTCGTCTGTCAACTTTTGGCCCATTATCAGCCACCTTAAGGACAAACTCCATGGAGAGCTGGTACATACCAAAACTATTAGGCACAGCTGTTTATATCTTTTGAGTTTTTTTTAATTGATTCTGATTACAGATTTAGAAATATGATGATAGTTGACTCAAACTATAGACTCTTCAATAGTCATATTCACTTTTTTTATGAAGTTAGATGCTCTTTGTCTTAATGACTATTATTGAACACCGCTTCATCTTTACCCAATTAGATTTTTCGATCTACATTATCACACCGATATACATCATTGATATCATTAAATTTGTGCTCGACGCCATTAATTTGCACTTACAGTTGACACAGCTTTAATGATTAGATCTTGTTCACTAAAGAGATTAATAAGATGTGTATACCTACAGTTAAATCTATATCGGTTAATCTAAACATTGACATTAGTCTATTTCAGTATTTGTTGTTGGTTTTTTTTTTGTGTAATTAACACGTTACGCTATTAGAAGACATGTATTTGTTATTCAAAAAACAATTTTTGAATAGCCGTTCACCTGTTGCCATGGCAGCGCCAGTACATGACAAATGGATTATGTGGCAGTCAGTACAATGCCCAATTTTGTGGCGACTAGGCGGGACTCGATTCATACACCTACGGAATGGCAAACCCAACGCTGTGCCGCTAGACCACCCAGTACCAATACATATATACATGTATTTTCTATGGTGATAAAGAACCTTTTGTAGTACAAAAAAAATGTTTTCCGTCCAATATAAAAGCCATTTGCATACATTTGATCTTCGGATCCTATAGTCAGAAATCTGTTGACTGTTATAAAATACGTCACTACATGTTGGTACACGCTATTTCTGTCCGTGTCTGCAACAGTGTTGTATGCACATATTTGGACAACTGCCATAATATAGCTACTTACAATAGCAAGTACAAATATAGAAGCACACCCACACACAGAGAGGAAACAGTAATCAGTTTTTATTTCACCGCACCTTTTCCTCCCCTCTCCCTTTGACCTCAATTGATCTGAAGTAACTTATATATAGGAGGTGGATTGGGGGGGGGGGGGGGTAGGCGAGATATGATTGGATAAGATCAATGCTAGGAGTGGATAATAAAAAAAAAGAGAACAATACAATGAACCGGTGCTAAATATGAACAATACAATGAACCGGTGCTAAATATACAATGAACCGGTGCTAAATATGTGTCAAGAAAATTACAGTTACAGAACGTCTTTCAGTTGGAGAAAGAGAAGCTGAAGAATATTTTATCAGAAAATCGTGACTTAATATTGAAAATTGACTTAATATTAAGATTGACTTAATATTGAGAATTGACTTAATATTGAGAATTGACTTAATATTGAAAATTGACTTAATATTAAGATTGACTTAATATTGAGAATTGACTTAATATTGAGAATTGACTTAATATTGAAAATTGACTTAATATTAAGATTGACTTAATATTGAGAATTGACTTAATATTGAAAATTGACTTAATATTAAGATTGACTTAATATTGAGAATTGACTTAATATTGAAAATTGACTTAATATTAAGATTGACTTAATATTGAGAATTGACTTAATATTGAGAATTGACTTAATATTGAAAATTGACTTAATATTAAGATAGACTTAATATTGAGAATTGACTAAATATTGAGAATTGAATTAATATTGAGAATTGACTTAATATTGAGAATTGACTTAATATTGAAAATTGACTTAATATTAAGATAGACTTAATATTGAGAATTGACTAAATATTGAGAATTGAATTAATATTGAGAATTGACTTAATATTGAGAATTGACTTAATATTGAGAATTGACTTAATATTGAGAATTGACTTAATATTGAGAATTGACTTAATATTGAGAATTGACTTAATATTAAGAGTAACTTAATTTTGTGAATGGACTTAATATTGAGAATTGACTTAATATTGAGAATTGACTTAATTTTGAGATTGACTTAATATTGAGAATTGACTTAATATTGAGAATTGAATTAATTTTGAGAATTGACTTAATATTGAGAATTTACTTAATATTGAGAATTGACTTAATTCAATTTGACCAGAATTGACTTAATATTGAGATTGACTTAATATTGAGATTGACTTAATATTGAGAATTGACTTAATATTGAGAAGTGGCTTAATATTGAGAATTGACCTAATATTGAGAATTGACTTAATATTGCGAATTGACTTAATATTGAGATTGAATAAATATTGAAAATGGACTTAATATTGAGAATTGACTTAATATTGAGAATTGACTTAATATTGAGAATTGACTTAATATTGAGAATTGACTTAATATTGAGAATTGACTTAATATTAAGATTGACTTAATATTGAGAATTGACTTAATATTGATAATTGACTTATTATTGAGATTGACTTAATATTGAGAATTGACTTAATTCTAAAAATTGACTTAATATTGAGAATTGACTTACTATTAAGATTGACTAAATATTGATAATCGACTTAATATTAAGAATTGACTTAATATTGAAAATTGACTTAATATTGAGAATTGACTTAATATTGTGATTGACTTAATATTGAGATTGACTTACTATTGAGAGTTGACTTAATATTGAGAATTGACTTAACATTGAGAATTTATTTAATATTAAGAAAGACTTAATATTGAGAATTGACTTAATTTTGAGATTGACTTAATATTGAGAATTGACTTAATATTGAGAATTGACTTAATATTGAGAATTAACTTAATATTGAGAATTGACTTAATATTGAGAATTGACTTTATATTAAGAATTGACTTAATATTAAGATTGACTTAATATTGAAAATTGACTTAATATTGAGAATTGACTTAATATTGAGAACTTACTTACTATTGAGAATTTACTTAATATTGAGAATTGACTTAATATTGAGAATTGACTTAATATTGAGAATTGACTTAATATTGAGAATTGACTTAATATTGAGAATTGACTTAATATTGAGAATTGACTTAATATTAAGAGTAACTTAATTTTGTGAATGGACTTAATATTGAGAATTGACTTAATATTGAGAATTGACTTAATTTTGAGATTGACTTAATATTGAGAATTGACTTAATATTGAGAATTGAATTAATTTTGAGAATTGACTTAATATTGAGAATTTACTTAATATTGAGAATTGACTTAATTCAATTTGACCAGAATTGACTTAATATTGAGATTGACTTAATATTGAGATTGACTTAATATTGAGAATTGACTTAATATTGAGAAGTGGCTTAATATTGAGAATTGACCTAATATTGAGAATTGACTTAATATTGCGAATTGACTTAATATTGAGATTGAATAAATATTGAAAATGGACTTAATATTGAGAATTGACTTAATATTGAGAATTGACTTAATATTGAGAATTGACTTAATATTGAGAATTGACTTAATATTGAGAATTGACTTAATATTAAGATTGACTTAATATTGAGAATTGACTTAATATTGATAATTGACTTATTATTGAGATTGACTTAATATTGAGAATTGACTTAATTCTAAAAATTGACTTAATATTGAGAATTGACTTACTATTAAGATTGACTAAATATTGATAATCGACTTAATATTAAGAATTGACTTAATATTGAAAATTGACTTAATATTGAGAATTGACTTAATATTGTGATTGACTTAATATTGAGATTGACTTACTATTGAGAGTTGACTTAATATTGAGAATTGACTTAACATTGAGAATTGATTTAATATTAAGAAAGACTTAATATTGAGAATTGACTTAATTTTGAGATTGACTTAATATTGAGAATTGACTTAATATTGAGAATTGACTTAATATTGAGAATTAACTTAATATTGAGAATTGACTTAATATTGAGAATTGACTTTATATTAAGAATTGACTTAATATTAAGATTGACTTAATATTGAAAATTGACTTAATATTGAGAATTGACTTAATATTGAGAACTTACTTACTATTGAGAATTTACTTAATATTGAGAATTTACTTAATATTGAGAATTGACTTAATTCAATTTGACAAGAATTGACTTAATATTGAGATTGACTTAATATTGAGGATTGACTTAATTCAATTTGACCAGAATTGACTTAATATTGAGATTGACTTAATATTGAGAATATACTTAATATTGAGAAGTTACTTAATATTAAGAATTGACTTCATATTGAGAATTTACTTAATATTGAGAATTGACTTAATATTGAGATTCAAAGGTGGCCTATGCTCGTTAAAAATAATAATTTGACAAAGAAATATTAATTAAGCTTTATTAGAGTTTAAATCTTAACCAGTATAATAATGGGCTGCAAGAAACCTAAAAGAATAATTTATCTCTGGAATAAATGTAACACAGCAGAATTACATCAAGCAGCAATAAAATTCCAAACCAATTTTCTTACTAAATACAATATAGATAGTCCAGTTGAAGATATTTGGCAATTTATAAAAACCAACTTAAAAGCAATAATGGCTGACTCTGTGCCAACAAAACAAACATCAAACAAAATTAACAAATGTTGGTTTAACACTAAGCTAAAGAAACTGTGTAAACAAAAAGAAAATCTATTCAAAAAGTTTAAGGCAACTAATTCAATTAGACTACATAAAAAATACCTAAAAATTAAAAATTTAACTCAGAAACTAAGCAGACAGCTGCAGAATGAATATGTAAACAATGTAATTTCTAAAGATAATAATAAAAACTTATGGTCCTACATTAAATCAAGAAAAATGGACACTACAGGCATAGCTCCACTAAAAGGCCAAAACAACAAAACTTGTAATGATAATGAAACTAAAGCTAATATCCTAAACACACACTTTGCATCATCTTTTTCAAATCCAGGTGACAAAGAAATATTCATAAATTTAAACAAACTAGAAGAGATAGGAAATATAAATGTAGATGAAAAAGGCATTAAACAACTCCTAACCAACTTAAAAGTAAACAAAGCTTCTGGTCCAGATGAAATACCAGCAAGACTGCTTAAAGAACTAACTAATGAAATATCTCCAATCTTTAAAATACTTTTTCAGGCCTCTCTAAACCAAGGCAAAGTGCCCAAAGATTGGAAATTAGCCAATGTAACCCCCCTTTTCAAAAAAGGAGATAAATCTGACCCCGGAAATTATAGACCTGTTTCTCTAACAAGCATAACATGTAAATTACTTGAACATATAATATATAGTAGTATAGTAAATCATCTAGACAAACTAAATGCACTGTGCCCACACCAACATGGCTTCAGGAAAAATAGATCATGTGAGACTCAATTGATAGGCTTAATAGATGACTTGTCTAAGGGATTAGATAATAACAACCAAATTGATGCTATATTACTAGATTTTTCAAAAGCATTTGATAAAGTTCATCATTCTAGTCTTCTTAAAAAACTTAAATACTTTGGCATCTCTGGTCCCTTACATCAGTGGATTCAGGACTTTCTTATAGGCAGAGAACAAACAGTGATAATAAATGGCTCTAAGTTATCACCAATAACAGTAAACTCAGGAGTTCCACAAGGAACTGTTCTAGGGCCCCTACTATTTCTAATTTACATTAATGATCTGCCAAATTGCATCAACACAGGCACAAAAGTAAGATTATTTGCCGATGATTGCATAATTTATAGAATAATAAAGACAGGAAAAGATAGTGAACTTTTACAAAAAGACCTAGATGAACTACAAAAATGGGAATCAAACTGGAGTATGTCTTTTCACCCAGAAAAATGCCAACTAATAAGGGTATCCAAGAAAAAGAAACAAATAATAACAAACTACTTCATTCATGGTAAAGAACTAACTCAAACTAGCAATGCTAAGTATCTAGGAGTAATAATAAATGATAAGTTATCTTGGAACCCTCACATTGATGAAGTAATTAAAAAATCAAACAAAACATTAGGATTCATAAAAAGGAACTTTTACAAATGTAATAAGAATATAAAACTAAAATGCTATCTCACATTAGTTAGGCCTATACTAGAATATGCAGGATCTGTATGGGACCCATCAACTAAAGAAAACATAAAAAAATTAGAACAAATTCAAAAAAGAGCTGCACGGTTTATAACTAGTGAATATTCCCAATTGACAAGAGTAACACCATTAGTCAAATCACTAAACCTAGAAACACTAGAGGACAGAAGGGCAAAGAGTAAAGTAGTAATAATACATAAGGCATTAAACTCTAATTTAGAAATACAACCCAATAACAATCTGTTGCAAAGCTCAGATAAACATAAAGACAAAAACACCTTCCTTGTCCCTTATGCGAGAACAAATGCATATAAGTACTCTTTCTTCCCGAGTGGCATTCGGGCATGGAATGGGTTGCCTGAACAAACCAGGAAAACCAATAACCTAACATCATTTAAAACATTAATAAAAATGCAAGACTAGACTCGGACCACGGATGAGCGTAGGACGCAATAATCTTCTTTATAGAAGGAGCGTCTGTAATGTATAAGATAAGATATAAGTTGCGGTGTAGTTCATAACCATCTGTTGCCCAGTTTCGTTGCAGATTCCACATTCCACCCTCAAATCATTTCATATAATATCTTCATTATACTAGTTACATATTTTCTTTCGACTATATATTGCCATTAAAAAAAAAAGAAAAATACTACAACAGAAAAATAACAGAAAAAGAAAACAACAGCAACAACTAAACAAGTAACCAACAAATAGTCAAGCAAACAATACCAGTAGTCCCTATACATTTTTTTGGGAACACATATTTACCTCAACTAAACGGTATCAATTTTCTTTGCAGTTTGCAATATAAAGGCGTTTCAAGAAATGCAAATAAATATGTGATATGACAAATCAGGACTGTTGCAAGGGATTTGGGGGCCCGGGGGGGGGACTTGGTCTCTTTAGGGGCCCCTGCATTTTGACATTCGACATTATGACATGAGGAAAAAAATTCGGACACCCCTTTTGGGGGCCCCCCTTAAGTAGGGGCCCGGGGGGGGGGGCTTTCTAAATTGGACCCCCTCCCCTCCCCTAGCTACGCCACTGTGACAAATGTGTGTGCTTTTGTTGTCGCCGATGTTGTATTGTAAGACTAGGAAGTAGCAGTTTATAATAGCCAAACGCAGGCTTAGCTTTAAAACTGCTCAGTTGGCGGAACATTGATCTGCTATATCGGCAGTCGGCGTGTGTGAGGTTGTGCGTATGTGTGTGCGTGTTGTGGGGTAGGGGGGAGTAGGGAATAGCTTCTAGGACTTTCAGACAGAACAACAAGGAATAAAAAAATAAACATTGCGCCTAATAGTTTAAATTAGTTCACCGTTAAAATAACTTAAAAGACCATAAAAAAAATATTAGGCTATGTAGTTAGCGAATCTAAAGTTGATTATGGACCAAAGTTTAAAAATGTGTTGTCAATTACAAATATAGTCCAATGGGTTACGGATGTCAAAGGAAATTGTTTATCTAAGTCAGCGGTTCTCAACCGGTGGGCCTCACACCCTTTGGGGGCCGAACGACCATTTCTTGGGGGTGACCAAGGACCATAGGAAAACACTTCATTTTTATGGTTTTATTGAGGCTTTCCACAACAACATGTACAGCCCAATACTATTCAATGTCGCCACCTCACAACCCTCCCCAGTGTGTAGCAGAGTAAAACAGGGACGTTTCCTGGCACCAACACTCTTTAGTCTAGACCAGGGAATGGCAACCTTTTTGAAAATAGTATGCCAAAGTAAGATTTCTAATTCATTCAGTGAGCCAACAACCTAAAAGTCACCCTGCTTTAGCATTCTATTTCTTATAGAAGATACTTAAGTTTTGTTAGTAGTCTTCTGCTGCCATTGAAAATCGTTTTGCGTAAAATGTCTGGCATGCTTGCCGTTGCTGATCCCTGGTCTAAACTATTCCTCTTTTTCTTTTCATTCTTCAAGCCTTATAAAATAGGCTTTTCAAAATTTTAACCATATTTACATTTATAATGTAAAAATATGAATTACGGGTAATTGATTGTTCATTTTACGTATTTCTACCAATTTGAGTACCGGCACTGGTATAAGTATAAACAATATTTTATTTTTCTCAAATACAAATTGTGTAGTAAAAAAAAATGTTTAATAAAATCATTGTCCCAGAGACTTAAAACTAGGACTATTATCTCCCACGATTAGATTTAGTACGCATTTGTTTACATTTTTTTAAATATCTAGTTCGCTCTCGTTGAGTTTTTTAAAAAGAAATTTAAAGAATATGATTTTAATAATATACCAACATTATATGTTAAATCTTAATGGGTCAAAGAACTATTTTATGGGTGTCGCCTAAGACCACCGGAAAATACATATTTTATCAGCCTACAGGCGGGCCCACCCACATGAAGACACATAATAGAAATATAATTCTAGACTTATTCTGTGCATGCAATCCACAAACGAGTACCAGGCGTGATTACATCAGAGCACCAACCCCATCACATACCTACTTTCAACAGTTGGGAAAATAGTCGGATGCGCCGAATTACTATTTTAACACTGAAGTCAGATGGTTGTCGAGAGGAAAAATGTAAAATCGTGTTTTGAGCTTCGTGATAAACTCAGAATTCTTTAACTTTAAAATAACAATAATGGTAATTTCTTATAGAAAGCAAGACCGTAGTTCAAGCACTTTATGGCGATAAAAGAGAACTGCAGAATATAACTTACTTTGTTGACATCTTTGAAATCTTTATGAGTAAAATTTATCACTCCAAGGGCCAGATAATTTGTCTGAAAAGATCGGATCATTCTAAAAAAAAACTTAAGCTTTTGCATAAAAAATTGGATGTAAGTCTAAATAAAATATAGACTATATGCAGCTTAACTTATCTGCTTCCTTTGTGGAACATGACATTGACCCAGATAAAAGGATTACGATAATGATTTTTACGGTAATGATTTTTGTGAAAGAACACTTGCACATGCTGGCAGACGAAATTTCATCGTACCTTTCAATTTTACCTGACACTTCATTTGCACACTTGAAAGAAGGTCATGCACAGTTAAATTTGAAGATGCTCCTGAGACAACATAAGAAAAGTTCATTTAATTTATTAACAACTAATTTTTCTACAATGCCAATTACAAAGTTTAGGATCAGGTATTTGCAGTTATATACTATTCTGTCCGAGACTGTGTTGCACCTTCTTCTTCAACCTCCAACAGCATATCTTTGTGAAAGGGCTTTCCAGTTTGTTGATTATTAAATCTAAATACAGCAGTAGACTTGTGAAAGATGATCTCCGTTGTGTAAGCCGATGATAAAGACGCAATCTCAATCTTAGCACTGACGTTGTGTTTGTAATTAGAAAACAATATTTCACAAAATATTGATATCTAATTTCAAATAGATTTTTTGTGATAACTCACTGTACTTTAGTTATGTTCAATTTGTAACACTGAAAATACATCCTGTATATGATATATTTACATCACATTTTATAACAGTAGCACATTACAGTTAGAAGGTAGCGACGAAACAAAGTTTATGGTTGGGGGTCGCCATAACATGAAAAGCTGTATAAAATGTTCGCGGCATTAAAAAGGTTGGGAACAGTGGTTCTTAGTGGTTCTGAAACATATCTATACAAACAATTATTACAGAGGAGACGGGGGGAGGGGCTAGTATTGAGTATTGATAAAAAATAGCATGTATAGCAGGAACCCATTGAGTTTGTTACCCTCCCCGAGAAAGCTCATGTGAGACCCTGTTAAAAAGTAAAGCAGTAAATCATTGTATATACATTTCAATATACATGTAGACTCAATTAAAAAATAAAGACTCTATGTAGTATATCGAACGCATCAAAAAATGTTCAACTAAGCTGATTGCTATTGACATTGTTTGGGTTATAATGTTTGCTGTTTAATTGGGATGAATGATAAACAAGGCTCCATTTTGATATATGCATACAACAGGGCTGGGCAAAATTTTTCGTCGTTGGGCCGTATAAGGTGAAATAAAGTATTTGATACGACGAGATGTGTCACACATTCTACAAATTTATTTACGTAATTACAAACGGATCACGGTGAGACACTCTCTAACGGCCACATTTAAAGGCTTGGAGGGCTGTACTGTGGCCAGCGGGCTTACTGTTGCACACCCCTGATATACAAACGTAAATGAAGCTTCAATTAGCACTGAGTTGTTTTTTTCTCGCTTTCATTTTCAATTCTTGTCGCCATTGAAAAATAGTCTCATGTCCTATAGACCTACTGGTGTTAAATACATGAGATATAAGACATAAGCTAAGACTTATTATCGCTAATTATTTAAAACATCAATTATATATATTAAGTGAAGTTAGATTTTTTTAAAGTTTTAGTTTTTAGTGCATGGCCCTATATAGATCAGGCTTCCAATTAATGCAAATTTCGAAACCATTTTGTTTTCTTTGGTTATTAAGATTCTGAAAAAAATTTTTTTTTGTTTCAATTAAACTATTCGATAAAATTAAAACACTAGCACATCACTGAAAAAAATGGTTGAAAAACCGAGAAAGTCTGTATTCGCTTATAGTATCATAGCAGATTTTTAATGGTGTGTGAGTTAATGGAACGTTTTATTTCTTTTTGAAAATATATGTCAATAATTCATCAATTTCGTTTTATAATAATGAACAACATATCTACAAAACAAAGTAACATTTTATGTTAAAAGGGGAAACAACTCTACATTAAAAAAGCTTTTTTTTTTACTGCTGTGCTTAGACTAGAACAATGTAATCCCTACGATTGCTAGGTCACGAGGTTTGAAAAGATGAACTCAAGTATGTCTGTATCTACTTGTGTGGCCCTCGTTACACACTTACAGCAAGAGAACAACAACATCAAACAAACGAACGACAACATGAAACAAAAACAAAAGATAGTTGAAATTTTTCTTGTAAAGTTTTATGAATAATTGTTACAAAGGTGCACTGACGTTTAATACGTTTGTATAAGTGTGTTTGTTGTCAATGACGGTAGTAGGCCTAACGGTAATTGACTTTAAAGCTTTTTGATTTATGATATGTATTTATACGGATGTATACAAAATTTATATCTAGATCCCATTTAATCAAATTTGTAATAATATATATATCGAGACAGAGAGAGAGAACGAAACCTATTGGTCAACATCTCGGACATGTATAGAAAAATCATATTGGTCAACATCTCGGACATGTATAGAAAAATCATATTGGTCAACATCTCGGACATGTATAGAAGAACTTATTATAAATCTATTATTCAACATTTCGCTCCGACACGCATTGATTAATTCTATTGGTCAACATTTTCGCACATGTTACAGAAGAAACCTATTGATCTACACCTCGGACACGCATATAGAAGAATCTTATTGGTTAGCATCTCGGACATTTATAGTTTATAGAAGAAACCTATTGGTCAGCATCTCGAACAACCACAAGACAGAGGCATTTCCAATTGAAGAATGCGCTTCCGATCTCAGACGCATAAAGTATTCAGTGAAAAAATTGAAAAGATTTCTTTATTACTAGCCTATTCCAATAAATAAAGAAATAATAATATATCAATGGACTTAATGGATCAAAGTACCTAAATAACAAAACATACGTATGATTTCATTTTTTTAGACATTTATATTTGTCTATAACTCATTATTTTGTTATCTATTGACTAGAACTACTATTTACTTCTTACCTTAAGCCTTAAGCTAATAATCCTTTAGGCCTAAACACCTAATGCTACAAATGAAACAGTAGTATTGAAGCTTGGATTTGTTGGCTTGAATGATGATAAAATAATGAAGAATTGGTACTTTTGTGTTCTGTTACCTAGGGACTTATCACCCTTTGGCATAATATGGTCTCTAAAGATCACAACTTTTAGATATCATTCTTGCATCAAACTTAATTTGTGAGCGCTTCAAAGTTTTAAAGCTCCTTCAATTTTGGGGCATCGTTAGAAATTGGAGTTTGTATTCCTTTCTCTATTTAAATTTCTATAGTGTATTACTTAATGTTAAACAAGACATGAAGAATAAGTGTGTGTGTGTAAGTGTGTTTATTTTTTTACACACTCAGGAAATTCCCATGTGAACAAATACCCTCATTCACAAACAGATCACTAAATACAGCAAACATTTAATAGGCTACCTGTTATTTAAATTCTTAGGATGCCTACACTAAGTTTCAAGTGATAATACAACAAGGATAACTTATTGATAAATAGCATTTGGCTATGGGTTGTTTTATTGGTAATCATTGCACTTAAAAGCTATGAAGAAAAAATATAAATCGTAATTTTTTTTTCATGGCAATCTAAAGTTATCTACATTTTTTGAATTACTTATTTGATAGCATTGCACATCTGTTAACACTGACAGCTATATCTTTGAAGTAGAAAATTTTATTTAAAAAATAGACACAAGATTATATATATAGAGAGATACAGATATATATTATTCGTTCGTAATTTGTATATTGCGTGTGTCAGTGCCATAAAAACCATTATCCAACAGTTGCTTATCTTAGCGTAATCTTATTTGTATATATTTTGTCTATATTTCACAGTTTATAACAAAGTTTTGCTACTACCAGTAAATAAAAGTATGTTGTGAGTCTAGTGAGATGTTGATAGATCCACATTTGCAATAGATGCAGAGAAAATGGTAAAAAAATGAATATTTGCAACACATGCGTTTTATGAAGAGTTGGTATGAAAACGTCTAGTCTATGGATAAAATTGTTTATTTTACTAATTCTAACAAATAGTATTTACATTACCACCCCCTCGATGCCTCTACATTTAGAGCACACCTTAAGTATGGCGAGGAAATATGAAGGTATAGCACACTTATCCAATTAACACGTGTAGGTATAACAAACACATACTACCTACAGAGATCTGTGTATCTTTAAAGGACTTAATTAGATGAGCTTTCAAATGTATTTTAAAAGAACGCTAACTTTTCTCTTTGATGATGTAATGACGCAATACATGTTTAACAAAAGTTCTTTATTCTTGTTCTCGTTCATGCGCGGATGGATACAGAATCCGAAAGTGTGATATATTAGAAGAAAGGATGCAATTTAAATTCACTTGTTTTTTATTTACAAACATTTCGTCATGGTTTGTGATTTAGTTACCTGAAGACCTGTTTTAAATTTCAATTTTAGGAAAAGTGTCTTTAAGTTGTGGTTTAAATAGTGCAACACACAAGAGTAGGCCCACAGAGAACAAGAGTACACTAAACAATATTAAAACTGACAGAGGAGTACATAAAATACAATGCACTTCTCTTATACATTACAGACTCCTTCTATAAAGAAGATTATTGCGTAGACTAGACAGTTTAAAAAAAAATACATTACACAATAGTTTACTAGCATGTTCGCTAGTCTGATAAAGAAAATATAATTGGGTCTTTCTACATGTTTTTCATTTATGATTATGATTCATTTAAAATAAATATGTAGGCTTACATTAAAACTAATTTTCAACCACAAACTATCTTATAAGTTTTACAGACGTTCCTTCTAGATAGAAGATTATTACGTCTACTAGGCCCAAAACTCCTGCAGGGCGACAGGGATCCGTCGGTGGCAGGGCTAGAACCCGCGACCTGTCAGTTGGTTTTTGGTTGACAGTCCGGTGAACTAACCGCTGGACCAGCCGGCTATGAATGATAAACTGTTTATTTTGTTGTTGAAAGAATGGTATCTAATATCTTTACTAAATCCATCTGTCTGTCTCAAATAACAAATATTATTTCTATTAAAAAAGCAAACAAAGGCTTGAAGTCAAACAGTACAAGTCAATTCAAACATCTTGTTTCCCAGACAGATTGAGAAAAGACAGTGCAGTTTTTGTCATTATATTTCACATCAGGACGTCTTAGAAGAGGATCGCATTTTTCTTTTTTTTAAAATATATTTATAATGTAAAACCCAGCACGTAGCAAGATTTATATACAGATTGTGGCACGAGGGGGTTTTAGAGACAGTGAAAGAGAGAGAACAGAGAATGAGAGTTAGAAGAGTGAGTGACCGAGAGGCACAGAGAGAGAGAGAGAGAGAGAGAGAGAGAGAGAGAGAGAGAAGGCCTTAATTATATTCATATACTGTCATATACATTTAGATATACTTATTTATTTATTTTATGCTCGCATCACATATAACGAAATCCCCAAGTGCTAAAAGAAAGTCTACACAAAGAAATATATATGTATGGTGATTCGGTGAGTGTTAGTTGAGGCACGCCCAGATTCCTTCATTCAATTGAACTAGCTACATTGTAATACAAAATAATAATATAGAGGAACATGTTACACAACTTTAAAGATGTGCGAAACATAAAAAGATTACAAAGAAAACAAAATGGAGGTCGGTTCGAGAAAATCTATAAATAATTTTTTTTTTAAAGTTGGCGATTGAAATAGAAGTGAAAGGATGGAGAACACTTTTCAAGTGGACAAACAGCAAACAGTGGTTGTTTAATAAAAAAAAACAATTTTACATGTTCACAGTCTATATCTAATGACTGCACTATGGCAAATAGAACTTGTGACAACAAAAGTTATGACAACAAGAAGTTGTGAACTAAAGTTACTAGTAGTAGTAATATTAAAAACATGCCTTGCGACTTATGGAAGACGGCTTTTCTGTACACATACAGAGAGAGAGAGAGAGAGAGAGAGAGAGAGAGAGAGAGAGAGAGAGAGAGAGAGAGAGAGAGAGAGAGAGAGAGAGATAGCCTATGTAATTATCCAAATCCAAGCAGTTAAATAAATAACATTATTTCCATAACGTTAACCATTTCATGCTGATGTTAAACAATATGCTAGTTAACCAATTGAATCAAATTCTGAATAAGTAAATAGTTAAATCTAGATCTAAATCTCTGTTTTATTTAAGCATTCAACTTCAACTCTTTTCTAAAAGCAATGAGAGTTTTAAAAGCCTTTACCTCCCTTGGATCAATTTAGAGAGGAGGATGACGAGGGTGTGCCTATAGCCACATGATGTCAAGAACCCCCCCCCCCCTTTTTTTTTTAAACACCTTACCCTTCGTCATGTAGGTTTTTCTTTCGCGTTATTTCTTAATTATCGGATGTTTATCTTTCCGGCATCGCCCAGTTTTCACCCAGTAGCACACTGATTGTTCTTAGACCTAGCTATTCAATAAATAGCCACACCAAGTACAGCTCCGACTTATCGTCATAACTTCATGTGGCAGAACTTCAGAACTTTGGTTTTGTCACGCCCTCCCTTCACTTTCACAAAACGCATTCCATTGCAATGAGCATCTGGGGTCTAACGAGAGCTGCCGCGCTATTACTGAGTCTATATTTAGCCTAGCATACATAATAATAATAATTTCACTAAAGTATTCTAGTTTCCAATCAACAATCAGCCAACAAACAAGATTGCTATTAATCATTCAACCTTCAAGCAAACGTTTGTTAGCAACCATAAAATATAAACAGCTATTGATTGTTAATTCTCCGAGAGCCAGAATTATTATAGAATTTTGTCATGATCTTACCTTCTTCCAATCTGGTGATACGCTTCAGAAAAGACTGTTTCTCCTTCTGGTTGATACACACACACGGATTCGAAGTATTTCCTCTGCCCTCTATAGTCAGAAGTAGGAAGAGTACAAACAGCCTCAAGATATACATGCTCTAGTACCTGCTGTCATTGCTGCCGGCCGCTGCCGCATCTGACCAACACTAATCCGGCATCCCGCAGCTCTGACAGTAGGAAAAAAAACACACACAATGAAACCGAGACTATTAATTTCATAATAAAACTGCTTTAGAACTCATAACATCAATTTGACAAAAACAGTTTTTTTTACTGGTTTTGTTTGGCTATATAGCAATTTTATTTTATATGATAAAGGAGAGTCGCTAGATTTGAAAACAACATGCCTAAACAGACCCATGTCCCCCGCCCCACCCTTCCTGTTTGTCCACCCCTCCCAGTCCTCATTACCTTCATCGTTCACTGTTATCTAGCTAAATAAATGACCAGAATAAAACATAACTGTAAGACTGCGAATGAAGCGATCATGAGGGCACTATGTAGTAAATGTAGTAAATGTGTGTACTTCTATCTATATATCTATCTATCATCTATCTATCTATCCATCTATCTATCTATTTATCTATCTATTTATCTATCTATCTATCTACTATTTATCTATTTATCATCGATCTATCTATAGGCCTAATCTATCTATCAATCTATACATCTATGATCATTCAATCCATCATCTATCAATCTATATATCTATTTCGCCATTCGGCCATATATCTACAAACTATCTAGTAGGCCCTAACCTACCTACCAACCCACCCGCCCGCCTACCTTCCATTCTAACTTTATCTTTAGAAAGATAGATATAGAAATAGATATAGTTAGAAAGGAAATTTTATGTATATATACATATTATGTGTGTGTGTGTGTGTGTAGGCCTATGTGTGTGTTCTTGGCGTGTGTGTTATTCTTATTTTGACATAGTTATTTTATATTTTCTCTCATTTAAGTATGTCTATTATAATAGATGAATAGAATGTTTCTAGATCACATTTTTTTATTGTCTGTTTTTCCAAAAGTGGACTAGACAACTAAGTCAACATAGGTGATACAATAAATCATTTCTGTTTAGTTGTGTCTGCATTTATCTACAAACTGATCTACCAACACTCCCCCTCGTTCCCCAATTAGAACAGTGTAGCCACATGCTCGTGCCGGCTTTATTTATGAAAACAATACAAGGGAGGACACTCGACGTTCGCTCTATCATCTCTATGAAATGGCCACAGGCCCAAAGGAATGTTTTTTCCAGGGCAAGGTGTGCGTGGGAGGGTGGGAGGAATCCATATTGTTAGTACTGTGTTTTTTGTGTTTGTTACAGTAATCGTATGTGATGGGGTGTCACCCCCTACCTTTATAAACGCCAGTGCTCATCTCAATTAGAAGTTGGTTAAAAAAAATTGCAAGTCGACAATGCATCTCTGCATGATTTGTGGGTTAACTGCATTCGAACAAAAAAATATATCTGATATTTGTGTTTAGTGTGAAAACTCTGGTGTTATTAATGTGTATCGCTGACATGTTCCAAACATGAAAAAACGGAATTTATGTAATCAAGTCAATTTTCCATTCATTCGGATCAATAAAGCAATCTTATCTTATCTTATCTTATCAAGAATATAGATAAACAGCTTTTGTGGATATGTATCAGTCGGCGCGTTCCCTGTAGCTGTACACATATTTTCAAAGATACAAATAGACTAAATTAATTTGACTAATTTTCCGAAAAAATACGATATAAATCTAACAATATATATTCCTATGATAAAACAGATAAGTGTATTTTTTTAAAATAGTAATTCTTGTTTTATTCTTCAAGAAGATCTATTCGACTTCTTTTAATTATTTCTCCTTCTATTTATTCCAACTTCTCTCTTTAAAAAAAAAATCTAAACCTAACCTAACCGAAGACTCTATTGTTCTGGCTGTACGGACTGTATGTTTCTTTCTGACAAGGGCGATAATCTCAGACAGAGAAACGGCATCTCTGGATAGCCACGAATAGAAGCTGTAAGATACTATTTATAAATCGTTATTTTGACTGGCTGATTGATCTATAAAGAAACAAGCTTTTATTACTATCTGGGGAGTCTTGTATTCATGGTCGATGATTGAAAATATTTATTTCAAAAGTTTTCACCGAATGTATATTCAGCTCTTATCGGTAAGCTACCCGTCATCCGTTGGGTACAATCAAAAGCAGCTGCAAATAGTGCTTGCCACATAATCCCCTCGATTCCAAGGCAGTTAAATCTGCCGATTTCCGTTTCACCAGCTTAGTTGATCAGCAAGGTCTGCACTTGGTTTATTAAAGACAAACATACGGTGTGTGTCTTATATACGATTTATATTAGAGACAAATATACGATGTGTGTCTTATATACGATTTATATTAGAGACAAACATACGGTGTGTGTCTTATATACGATTTATATTAGGGACAAACATACGGTGTGTGTCTTATATACGATTTATATTAGAGACAAATATACGATGTGTGTCTTATATACGATTTATATTAGAGACAAACAAACGGTGTGTGTCTTATATACGATTTATATTAGAGACAAACATACAGTGTGTGTCTTATATACGATTTATATTAGAGATAAACATACGGTGTGTGTCTTATATACGATTTATTGAACAACTGATTCTTTAAATGTAAACGAAGTTCCCCATTTTCTTTTAGGCAAAAAACTTATATCAGTAGATTTAGATCTTTGCGTTAGATGAAACATTTTGAATATCTGTAGCAATACTTCTACATCTAAACATTATTTTCTAAGCTAGCACTTATGCACAGTGTCGGAGCTTACATATTATTTGCCCATATGGGTCCATAAAGCTATAAATACTTTTTAATGCCGACTGTGATTTAATTTGTATTGAATAAAAAAAATCTTCCATAGCAAAATAAAATTAATGAAACATGAAACTTAAATGAAGCAGATTATAAAACATTAAGTATCTTCTGTTGTAATGCAAGCTGACTTTTAATGGGTTTTTAAAAAAAAAGTATCTTTGTATACCGTATTCGTTTAGAATCCATGCTTCAGTTTTCTTAGTTTTGAGATAAATCCTGCATTGTGCACCACGCCGTAGCATATTACGTTATACTTGTGGCTCGATTGTTCCTAAATGTATTGATTGGTATCACGTTTCAATGGCTTGTAAGTCAACGTGTCACAGAATTCCATAACCAATACCTATAGTGTATTACAAACTATGCTCTACACGTGATAAATGACCTACTATTATCTACCGTGTCAGTAAAATGTATGTATATCGGAATAGAACAGGTACATAGGATTGTATAGTTATTGTTTTGTTCGACAGGCAAACTAGATAACAATATAATATTCTTATCAGATATTAACATTTTGGCACAGCGGACAACAGCACACCCAATAGAGATTATGATATCATTTATATACTTTATATTTATATACGTCACTCTATAGTTTTGTTCATGCACATAGATCTAACGTACTTTCCTGTTGTTCAGCAAAAGTATACTGGCATGGCCAAAGTATTATAGAATTATTGCTTAACTATGTTCCTTCTTGTACTTGCGTGGTTGAAACTAAATTAGTTTATCTCCCAATATATTCTACATTGAAACTACTGATAGCAATTTAACGTTTCTTAAATTCTGATACTTAATCTCTAAATATTTCCGATACCCAGATTAATTTAATAAAAACCTCAGACATATGTAATGGATTTACAAACACATTAAAAAGTATTTATTTTTATCTTTGAGTATTTACGATTTATTCACAATAATGTCTTTTGACATACGGGCAAAATTATATTTACCATTAAGTGTATCTGTTACAAAATCTAGCTTAATATCTACACAACGGCTAGAGATCCCATTAAAAATGTAATTTAAGCACAGTGATCTAAAACGAAATTTAAATTACTAGCTAAAAAGCTATTTGATATACTCAAAGTATCTTTATGTCCTGTGTTTACCCTCCTGTTTTTAAAAGTACTATATTGAATCTAACTAATGGCTAATCTATTTGAGGAAATCCAAAGATAATAGTACTGCTAATGTATTGAATCTAACTAATAGCTAATCTATTTTAAGAAATCCAAAGATAATACCACTGCTAATGTATTGAATCTAACTAATAGTTAATCTATTTGAAGAAATCCAAAGATAATAACATTGCTAATGTATTGAATCTAACTAATAGTTAATCTATTTGAATATATCCGAAGACAATACCACTGCTAATGTATTGAATCTAACTAATAATTAATCTATTTTAATAAATCCGAAGACAATACCACTTCTAATAATATATTGAATTAAAATAAAAGTTAATCTATTTGAAGAATTCCAAAGACAATACCCCCGCTGATATAAAGTACTCACAAGTTAATCAATACAATAGACAATGATATAACATAATAAAAGTACCTTTCACAATTCATTGCCAGAAATCTGTAAAGCTGTATGATTGTAGGTAGGCGTAGAGTTCACTAATCCAAGCAGAAACCCATGCACTGAAATGTTCATGTTATGTAGTCACACCCTAGTAGATAATAATATACAGCGTGTTCAGCTCTATCTGTGTTCATATCACACTCACCGACACTTAGACATGAAAACTTCAATCACGATAGATCTAGATGGTGTTTGCAAAAGAAATACGAATGAATTTTTTAACGTAGACAATAAACTAGGTAAAAAACAACAACGTAATTGTAATTGTAATTGTAATGAAGTGTAATTGTAACTACGTCTGGAACACATAAAAAGTTGTACGTACGGCGCGCTCAACTAATACGCGATTAAAAACAGCAGCAGAAATAAATAAAAGAACTAACTATTCCAAGTCACTGTCAAGAAGACTAAAATAAACATTGTAGGCGTGTGTTCCGTACCGCGTTGCTTCCTCAGCCATTCTTCACACGATTGGGTACAGACAAGACACCGCAAAAAAAGGGGGGGGGGGATAAGTCGATGTTTTGGAGTTGTGTACCTTGTCTGTATTTTTAACAATGAAATTGAACAAAAACCACGGACTCTATAATCCGTATCTGCGTATGGATTTATGAAGGTGATTTTTTTTATTGGCCCTTAGCCATAAATAAGGTAACAATCTTCAAGTCACTAGAATTATGGCTGTCGAGAAATGAACCATGTTCTTGCCTGTAGTATCGTTAGAAAGAGAAGAATCTCAATGAAGCAAGACTTTTTTTTTCTTAGAAAAGAATCAATATCATGTACGTTCGTGTAAATCCAAAAAGGATTTATCGATTATAGGGGCCAACTGCTAAGTCGGCAATTTTCTTGTGTGAATGAATGAATGAATGAATGACTGTAAGCCACGTCCACTTGTCTGCGTTAAAGAGAAGTAGATGGCTCTGCACGAAATAGAACATTACTTATATAGGTTTGTACACAAACAAACTTAACTCTGTTCACATACATTCAACGCTGATATAGGCTATATACAAAGAAAAGAATATATAGTTTCAAACATTAACGCTTTTGTTGGCCTCTTCCGGAAAAAAAGGTGGTAAGGTCAAAGAAATCAGTTTTCTGAACTTTGCTTTCTCTCTACGATTGTTGTACAATGAAGCCAAACGCTCTGTCCTTACATTTCCTAGCCCGCGTTTGTAGCATTTGTACATATAGAAACATGAATTAATATAGGCCTAATAATGGAACCTTTTTGTTTTAACTAAATCTAATTTGTTTCACGTAAATGCTTTTCTAAACAATGGCTGATAGTAGTCTCAAAAGTATTTTTGGTCTAAAAGCATTCACCAGTCGCAGTGACAAAGACATAGCCTACACGGGATTGAAAGACCAACACAAGCACAGCAGCTTGTAATTTCCTAAACTTATGAAGAGCTGTGTATTTGCGAGGAAAACCTCCAGATCCTGGAAAAAAACAATTGATTTGAACCAGGGATCTTCGACACTCCGAAAGCGCTACCACCAGACCACCGAGGCCCTTAAACACATAGAAGTGGCGAATTGTAATTGAATGGGAATAACTTCGACAGTATCGCTGATTGACAGAGAGAAAGAAAGAGAGAGGGAAAGAGGACATGCTCTAACATTGCAATCGTCATGTACGTCATTGACATGAACATTATTTAATACAATAATTGACCAAAGTTAACATTCAGTAGTTATATATAAATACTATAAACATTTTACTTCATAAATATATAGGTACGCATATATTGGCTAACCTATTATAAAAAGTAAAAGTAAAGTATCCCGTCAGACCAAATTGATCCATAGGTTCGGTGAAGCAGCGTTCACCAGTTTCCTTGGCCACAGCATACTAGGTGATTGTGTGGCCAGCACTATGCACATCCGCCTTAACTTTCCCCAAACTAAGGTCAGGTACCCATCAGAGCTGGGTAGACTTAGGGACACCTTCCAGACCCAGGAAAAAATACTAGCCTGCAGTAGGATTCGAACCCGAGACCTTCGTACGCCAGCCGAACGCGCTGGCGCACGGCACCGTGCCCCCCCCCCCCGCCTAACCTATTATGGGTGACACTAATTCGGCCATCTCTAACCTATAAAACATAATTCGAAATTTCAAACTTTTCATTAATTGTGTGGAAATATCCAGCAGTCGCCATTTTCGTTTACTGTCAGATTCCCCAAAAGAAGTTATGTTTTAGTACAGCTTTTCTATTTTTAGTTTGCATTTCCCTGAGACCGCCATTAATCTCTTTTATAGTCTCTCCACCCCCTTCCCCCACATCTAGCAAACCAAACTTAAAAAAACAAAAACCGAATCAACATTTTTCATTTTTCAATATATAGATCAATCTGTTGTATAGCGATAAGCATAGACAATTGTACCAATGGGTTATGTCGGTCTGTTTCACACAAAAAAAAACAAGTAAATATTGAATGTAAAAGAAATCGATTGATTATGTTTTAATCTCATCTAGTCCGACACCTCAAGGGCCATCAAACTGCTTAAGGTTCGAGGCTTCAGGTCGTAGGAAGGGAAAAGGAGGGGGCGGGGGGAGTGTAGGAGTTGATAATGAAAGTTGATCAGCAAGGTGTGAACAAGATTAACTGGGGAATTAGCCACAAGGTAATGAACTCATCGTCTCAATCTTTTAAACCTTATTTCACACTTTTCACGGTGTAACTTTAAGCTCAAATTGAGTTTTAAACTGATCGCCCAGGTCTTAAGAGATTTACTACTTAGGCACCACGCCCCCCTCCTCCCCCATCCTTTTTTTACACGTGTGAGAGAGAGAGAGAGATAGAGAGAGAGAGAGAGAAAGAGAGAGTAGGAGAGAGAGAGAGAGCAGAGCAGATGAGAAAGAAAAGCATAAATTTACTTGAGTTTGCCTTCAATAGCTTTTCTCATAAAGTCCAGATTAAAAATGAAAGTTGTTTTATCCGCTTCATAGAGACAAAGGGTACATTCTCGATGACATCTTTGATGATCTTGACCATAGGTTCTCAACCTCTTTTGGCTCACCGCCGTCTTTTGCAATTTTTTTTCTGCTCACCGCCCCCAATCCCCCAACTTTCTGTTTGCGCCCACTCCCCCCACTTTCCGCCCGTCAGGAATATAGTTTCAGCAATTTTTTTAGGCGGACTAGACTTTTTGTGCGATTAATTATCTTTACCAAAACTGAAAAAAACTGTAAGAATTAATAGATAATAACATTGCCCAAATAAACGGTTTAAATAAATCAATATTAATGTGAATCGTTTGCCTGGTGTGTTGCTAGCAATGTGTCTATTTTTGTTTCAATTTCGGCTGCAAAAGCCTCATGTATAATAATAAGTAATATTTGTTATATTACAAAACAAAACTTGTTCGGCATCACTATTGAATCAAATATCGAAACATTAATTTGTTAATTAAAGGGAGATAATTAACCCGTTTTTTTTAAGCTAATATTTCTGTTGTTTTTTCTTTTATAAAAAAAAATGGCTTACAATTTATAACTTTGAAATGGTCAAAATGTAAAAAGTATTTGAAAATTATATAAATATTATATGACTAAAGAATTTATATGTATATTTTCAAGCATTACAATAACTACCAAGTGTGTATGATTACTATTTATCTATACCGCTTAACCATAAAAGTTTTAACACTTTCATTGAAAAAACATAAAGGACATCTCGGTATCTCGGTAAAACTGAGATCAAAATATCATTTATATTAGCAGATGTTAGGGCGACAGTGATCGCTCAGCAGGGTTGACAGTCCGGTGAACCAACCACAGTACCAGCCGGCCGCACACCTTATAATTTGCCAAATACTGACCCCAACTTCATCGAAAAGTCACTGCGATTCCTATTTCTTATTAATATAGGCCTAATAATTATGTAGGCATACTGTTGGGGAATATCAGATATTTAGTAGCACTTGGGTTTATATCACATTTCGTCCAAAAAATAATCGATTCAAATAGCTGAGGTGTTCAAATTATCTCAGGTACGTTTGTGCCGCCCACTTGCCCTTCACCGTCCCCAACCGCCCCCGGGAACGTCACCGTCCCCCTAAAGCCTCTCACCGCCCCCCCCCCCCCGGGGGGCTATATCGCCTCCGTTGAGAACCTATGATGTAGATCATTCTAGACTGATTTAGAGAGAACTGGTGAACTATGTGTTTCAAATAGGCGACTCATACACACGTTGGACAATGCTGCTTATATGACAGGCAACCGACTGAAAGTGCAGAAAGAAGCGCATCATAGAAATTATCCCCACAAGCACTAACTGTGTCATGTCCAAACCATTTCACTAATCAGGCAGCTTCAGTGGTGGTTCATCTGTTACATCGAACAAGATATTCGCATTCCTTATACATAGCCTATACACATTGCAGGGACGTCTTTATTCGGGTGTACCGGTCCAAGTATCAAAGCGGGCTCTGGTAGTTCATTGGAGTGAGTAGTCAAGCATACGATATAAATAATAGAGTGAAGAAATTATTAGAAGTCATCATTACCCTGAAGCAGCTCACGAAGAAGGAGAAAATGTAACCACATAAAGACAAAAACACTTTCCTTAATCCTTATGCGAGAACAAATGCATATAAGTATATAAGCCGAGTGGCTTTCGGGCATAGAATGGGTTGCCTGAATAAAACAGGAAAACATCATTTAAAACATTAAATCAAAATGCAAGACTAGACTCGGACCACGGATGAGCGTAGGACTCAATAATCTTCTTTATAGAAGGAGCGTCTGTAATGTATAAGATAAGATAAGTTAGTTCTGTACAGCGTTGAAAAATTGTTATCTATGGAATATAGTTGACAGTGCCATGTACAAAGCTAAAACAAACAACTTTGTTCTGGAATGGGGTTAAGCAGTGATAGTTGAATCAGCAAATACAAATTCATGTATGGTGAACGCTTCAATGTTGGAGTGTTGGGATTTGATGCTGTTGAAATGGGAAATTCTCTCTGTCATAGACAGGATGACTTATAAAAATGTCTTGCAGATTTCAGTTAGCCAATAAACTTGTAAACTCATTAAATACGCTTTTCCCTCACCGTAAAATCTGCTTGACGATAATAATTATAACTGTCAGCTTGGGAAGTTGATGAAAGTATAAATAAATAGGAATTTCTAGCCGAAAGGAAGAACTGAAAGTTGAAAGAGATTGGAAGTTTCTGGAAACGTCAAAATCGAAAAAGTCTTTTGTTGTTTTCTTTCAGCGCATTGCCTTTACCAGATATACTAGTGTTACCAGCTGCTAAAGCTCTTACTTGAAACTCAATAAGAACTCTCCGAGTTTAGTGATAAGCCAGACAATGTTTAAAGACATGGCAGTCCTCTCCATAGTAAACAAACTATTTTCTATGAAACGAAGAAAAAAAATTATAAAGAACTTTGCTGAATGAAAACCGCGTAAAAAAACTGTTAATTTTCAACCTTGTTATCTTGCTTCAGTTCTCTCCATAGCTGAAAGAACTAGCTGACCCGGCTCACAATTATGATTGTCTAAGCCACACGTACTTCAATGAAAATGAATTTGTAATATAAATATAGTTGTTGTTTTCACATTTTTTATTTTGATCATCACGCTCATAGAATTAACATTTGAAGAAAAATAGAACCATTAATTGAAAGGTGATAAAACTTTGTCTGCTGCACGACAGATTCTGAAGGTAATAGAGGTATGTGAGTCATACATTGTGATAATACTTTACCTGAATCCTGGGGGTATATTGGTATATTCTTATATCAAATATAATTAGTATTAATCAATTAACTAAATCATCATAATCAAACACGAGTGGATTTTTGGTGATGACTCCAAGATTAATATTAGTTTAAGGTAACGCGAACCAGTCCAATTTAAGTCTATTCACGCATAAAGTGAATACATAAAATATATTCTTAAACGAATCGTGTAAAAAGATGAAATCCAAGTAATAGTCTAATAGCCACGATCTAAAGTTAACACTTTGATAGTAGTTCCAACAATACAAAAAGAAGGTCATGGACACAAACATTGAAAGGTCATCAAAGGTGGGAGGGGGGATGGGCGGCAAATGATACGACAGCTCTGATGCTGCGCTATTTCAATTTATGTTTTGATTGTGTGTTTAGTAATGTTAAAAATTTTAAAGTTTCGAATTAAAATATTTGTTTTTTAGCACGCGTCCATTTTTAGATAGCGGAGTTGTGCAGACTTAGAAGCTAGCTAGTCAGAAATGAGTCTGATTGACATCACATGAATCCAATTGATTTACCTTTACGTTGCTCGCGCACTATTCTCCATATTAGAAATAATCAGATCAGAATATCTAATAAATGGATTAAAATATCTGAATAAAAGAATGTCTCTAAATCGTTACAAGCCTTTTTCCATAACTTAAAAAGTAATACCGAATTAAAGCTTTATGTGACGTCTGGGCAGAACTATTCATGACAGGCAATTATATGTTACTATCTATTGTATATCTTCAAAATATTGAATAGCTTAAAGGGCAATAAGACTTTAATGCAGAGAGTTGAATTCCGGAGATCCTAATGATTGATGCTATCAATGCTTTGCAATATGATTTGCATGAACATGAATTTCTGGTTTACAAAAAGAAATAAAAAAATAAAAGGACTTAAAACACAATATTTTCAATATTTACCTAAGATAGCATGCTTTCTACTGTCTTACTTATCTGTTAGGTCGGTTAATACTTCATTTATTTGATATGTCTTTTGTTTGTACATTTTTAAATCATCAATACGCTTTATATTTATACTTAGCCCACAGTTTATATCCGTGTTCTTAGTTGTATGTTAAATACCGTATGAGCAAACATTATATTTGTTGGCAGCGCTAGACAGTTATTATTATTATTATATCATTACTTTTTACAACTTGATTTCACCAGTATATCATTAATGTCTAAAACTTGATTAGACTAGTATATCATTACTTTTTTCAACTTGATTAGACTAGTATATCATTACTTTTTACAACTTGATTTCAATAGTATATACTTTTTTTCAACTTGATTAGACTAGTATATCATTACTTTTTTCAACTTGATTAGACTAGTATATCATTACTTTCCACATTTTGATTTCGCTAAGCTTAGTATATCATTACTTTCTACAATAAGATGACACTATCTCCGTTTCCTTTTATTGAATATGATCAAGAGATATACACAATGACAATGTCCATTTTTACCTCTCCCTGATTTACCGGTGTAGACTTACTTTACCTCTCCCTGATTTACCGGTGTAGACTTACTTTACCTCTCCCTGATTTACCGGTGTAGACTTACTTTACCTCTCCCTGATTTACCGGTGTAGACTTCCTTTACCTCTCCCTGATTTACCGGTGTAGACTTACTTTACCTCTCCCTGATTTACCGGTGTAGACTTACTTTACCTCTCCCTGATTTACCGGTGTAGACTTACTTTACCTCTCCCTGATTTACCGGTGTAGACTTACTAGTGGGAAAGTTACGCCTTCTTTTCTTTTTATTTTTTATTTTTTTTTTTTTTAAAAAGGTACGCCAAACCATTCAACAAAAATAGCATACAACTGTGTGGGAGAGGGTACGCATCGAAGGAAGTGTATGTCACAAGGAAGGGCCGGACGTTTTGCCGCTAATAATACCCCACCGCTCAATAGACACCCAAATATCCGGCGCCAAAACGTCCAGCGCCAAAACGGTGGTGCCAAAACGTCATGTACCGTATATGGTGATCTGTTGCGTAATTAGAACCCACCTTTACCGTATATTATATAAATGATGTCCAAATGTTGTAAGAGCAGTATTTCTAGTCTTATTCAATGGGAGTCTTAGAACAGGAAGGGAAATCGGTTCCAATTAACACCTGAACCATCCTGAAACATAGTATTGTCGCAATCAATAAAGTATTTATCAAGGTTCAAAACATTCAACATGAGCAAAAAAAAGCATTATTCTATTTTGGTTTAACTCATTATGGGTTTTACTTGGCGAAACGTGTGTTTTTCTAATAAGAAGTTTTAGGTCTATAATACAGACGCTCCTTCTATAAAGACGATTTTTGCGTCCTACGCTCATCAGTGGTCCGCGTCTAGTCTTGCATCTTTATTAATTTTTTTAATGATGTTAACTTTCTGGTTTTCCTGGTTTGTTCAGGTACCCATTCCATGCCCGAATGCCACTCGAGAAGAAAGAGTACTTATATGTATTTGTTCTCGCAAAAGGGATAAGGAAAGTGTTTTTTCTTTATGTTTATCTGAGCACTGTAACAGGTTGTTGATTTACATCAAGAAGTTGTGTTGGAAAATATAGTCCTCTTAAAGGTTTTCATTATCTTAAAGAATATAACTGTTCTATAATTAAATACAATATCACAAATAAAAGTACACCTTTCTGAACAAAAATGGCTATTTAAAATAAATTCCAATTTAAAACCAACGAAGAGAAAAATCGTAAGTAGACATATTCAATTAAGCTTATTAAAAAAAAATTCGTTGCATGTTATTGCGGATTTAATCTCCATAGATTTTATCTAATAAAAAGAAATTCGTATTATTTGATATCAGAATATGTCTTTAAAAAATTTCAAATAGGAACACAATTTAAATAAAAAGTAATATATTACAAAAAAACAACAACTCATCTCTATGTGCAATGATCGAAAGATATATCCCCTTGATTACGTCATCGCACCTTTAAATTCAAAAGGTGCGGCGAGGGCTTAGTGAAATATCATGTGACTACGAGCTATACAGACAATTATAATAATTGTTTGAATAACATTCAACTTTAACAGGCAGGAGAATGTTTATTGGTGTTTTTTTTTTATCGTGATGACCTAATTATCTGCCCTCTGTTATGTTTTATTCTTATCATTGCCATCTAAGTTATTAGCATGCAGTGCGACCTTTGTGTTAAACACTCTGGATTAATCATATCATATCATATCATATATATATATAAATCTCAAAAGGAATATGTATGTATGTATGTGGGTATGTACATACCGCATAATCTTTTTAAATACTGGACATAAAAACGTGAAATTTGCTACAAATATTCTTTGCGTTACGGCGGTGAACACTGTCAAGGTTTAAAAAAAATTAAAATGACCGCAGTGGTCAGTTTGGTCAAAAAACGCGAAAAAAACACAACTTTTGATTCACATTGTCTTTGCCAGTACAACTTTTTATAGTTTTTCGTCACAAAGTTAGAAAAAAAAGGATGCACTGAGATTATTTTTATGACGTCATCAATCTTTGCGCATGGATTTTTTAGCAATGAAGGGACATTTTTCATTCATGTTTAAATTGACGTCATCAAACTATGTGCATGGATTTTATTATCTCAACTCAATGACGGGAACAAATTTTCTTCATGTTTAAATTGTCTACGTGCCGTAAACAACATAAATTCTTTACACTACCAATACTGTAGTTGATTTTCTTAATCTATCACTACTTTAATACTTTACACTGTGAATACATGACTTAAAGCTAATTAATAATTTTAAACTTTACAAACATAGGACAAAGCAAATAGATTTAGCATTTTTTTTCTGTTTCGGGAAGTAATACCGACGCATTACTAAGCTTATTTAAACGCAGTGGTCCTGGTTACACTCTATATTTAAGCTTATAATTATATAGCGTCATCAAATTTTGCGTATTTATGCGTTTAAGAAGGGAAACAAATTTTGTTTTAATCTGCGTCGTAATTTGTAGAGTGCAATATTTAAATAGTTTAAGTTACCGGAAAAGACTATTGCTTATAACTCCATGGGTTATTTTATACAGTTCCGAGAACTGGGCACCTTTAGGCTTATCGCCTTGGTAACGACCATTGTTTAAATTACCGGGCAATGTTTAAATTACCGGGCAATGTTTATAATACCGGGCAATGTTTAAATTACCGGGCAATGTTTAAATTACCGGGCGATGTTTAAATTACCGGGCAATGTTTAATTACCGGGCAATGTTTAAATTACCGGGCAATGTTTATAATACCGGGCAATGTTTAAATTACCGGGCAATGTTTAAATTACCGGGCAATGTTTAAATTACCGGGCAATGTTTAATTACCGGGCAATGTTTATAATACCGGGCAATGTTTAAATTACCGGGCAATGTTTAAATTACCGGGCAATGTTTAAATTACCGGGCAATGTTTAATTACCGGGCAATGTTTAAATTACCGGGCAATGTTTATAATACCGGGCAATGTTTAAATTACCGGGCAATGTTTAAATTACCGGGCAATGTTTAAATTACCGGGCAATGTTTAAATTACCGGACAATGTTTATATTACCGGGCAATGTTTAATTTGCCGGGCAATGTTCAAATTGCTGGAACTAACTTTTTAAAGTTTTAATTCGTGTCGTATACGTTTTATAAACATTATTTCATATGGGTTTCATTTGTTATCGTTTTACATGTTGAATAGAAAATTTAATTCTAAGTTTGCTTCCAAAGCAACAATAAATAAATAAATAGCAAATAGACAAAAACAACACAACATAGGTCTGCGACTTAATGTTTGTCGTAAAAAAAATATATCAAACAATCATTAAAAAAAACAAAAGTACTGTCGAATGTTCTTAATCAATGAATAGAACAAAATATATTCATGTTTTAATTTGCGTCGTAATTTATAGCGGGCAATTTTGTAATTGTTATAATGGGTGATGAGTAATGATTTTAACGGGTAATTCATGTTGTAGCGGGCAAATAAAAAATTACCTCACGTTTAAATTCGTGTCGTAGGTCATGCGGGCAATCTCATTATAACTGCCTGAGTAGTTAGAGTGTATGTAAACATAACTTTTAGCCGGTTCGGAGGACCGGGCACATAACGGCTTGTATATATATAAATCTCAAAAGGAATATGTATGTATGTACATACCGCATAATCTTTTTAAATACTGGACATAAAAACATGAAATTTGCTACAAATATTCTTTGCGTTACGGCGGTGAACACTGTCAAGGTTTAAAAAAAATTAAAATGACCGCAGTGGTCAGTTTGGTCAAAAAACGCGAATAAAACACATCTTTTGATTCACATTGACTTTGCCAGTACAACTTTTTATATTTTTTTTTCACTAAGTTAGAAAAAAAAAATGCGCTGAGATTATTTTTATGACGTCATCAATCTTTGCGCATGGATTTTATAGCAATGAAGGGACATTTTTCATTCATGTTTAAATTGACGTCATCAAACTATGTGCATGGATTTTATTATCTCAACTCAATGACGGGAACAAATTTTCTTCATGTTTCAATTGTCTACGTGCCGTAAACAACATAAATTCTTTACACTACCAATACTGTAGTTGATTTTCTTAATCTATCACTACTTTAATACTTTACACTGTGAATACATGACTTAAAGCTAATTAATAATTTAAAACTTTACAAACATAGGACAAAGCAAATAGATTTAGCATTTTTTTTCTGTTTCGGGAAGTAATACCGACGCCTTACTAAGCTTATTTAAAAGCAGTGGTCCTGGTTACACTCTATATTTAAGCGTTGCGTATTTATGCGTTTTACAAGGGGTCAAAATTAACGGGCAATGGTTATATTACCGGGCAATGTTTATATTACCGGGCAATAATTATAATACCGGGCAATGTTTATATTACTGATCAATGTATATATTACCGGGCAAAGTGTAAAGGGACATTTTGGCTTATACCTTTGGTAACGGCCATTGTTTAATTTACCGGGCAATGTTTATATTACTGGGCAATGTTTAAATTACCGGGCAATGTTTATATTACCGGGCAATGTTTATATTAAAGGGCGATGTTTAAATTGCCGGGCAATGTTTACATTACCGGGCAATGTTTATATTACCGGGCAATGTTTAAATTGCCGGGCAATGTTTATATTACCGGGCAATGCTTATATTACCGGGCAAAGTTTATAGGCACCTTTAGGCTTATACCCTTGGTAACGGCCATTGTTTAAATTACCGGGCAATGTTTATATTACCGGGCAATGTTTAAATTACCGGGCAATGTTTATATTACCGGGCAATGTTTATATTAACGGGCAGTGTTTATATTACCGGGCGATGTTTAAATTGCCGGGCAATGTTTATATTAACGGGCAATGTTTATATTACCGGGCAATGTTTAAATTGCCGGGCTATGTTTAAATTACCGGGCAATGTTTAAATTGCCGGAACTAACTTTTTTTTAAAAAAACATACTACTTTATGTATGTTGCAAAACCAAAACTAAAAAACTATAATGTGTCAAGCATATTTTAAAAAAAGCCCGTTCGAAGAGACGGGCACATATCAGCTAGTTGTATAATAAAATATATATCCTGTTCACCTGTGGTGAACAATCATTGATGCCCCCTAGGCAGACCACACTGAGAGAAAGCAAACTATAGACATAGATACACAGATAGAGATACAGTGCAACATCTTCATATCGGCTTACATTATGATGTATATGATAGTATTTGCACGAACAGAGATATAAAGTTATAATAATAACATGCATATTGAGATTAGGACTCTATATTTAGTATAGTCACTTTTAATTACATCCGCATATCTTTAGGCCACATTTCTTTTAGCTACATTTCTTTTAGCCACATTTCTTTTGGCCACATTTTTTTTGGACACATATCATTTGACCACATATCATTTAACCACATATCATTTGACCACATATCATTTGACCACATATCATTTGACCATATATCATTTGACCCACAGTTCTGATGCCCACATATCATTTTACCACATTACCCAAAGCTATGCTACATAATATGTTCCACTCTATTGTGAAATCAGTTCCAGTGTACGGATAGGAGACATGGAGAGAAGTGACTAAATAATTAGAATTATATCCAACATTAAATGACTTATTTTACTTACTAACTTACAGGTCGTCACCCCTGGTACCTGGGCCTAGGCCACTAGCTATAGAGTCCTCTATTCTGGGCCAGTTGGTCTTTCAAAGAACTAAATTTCCCCTTTTTAATATATTCTTGTTGTATCTGTAGCAGCTTTTACTTTTTCGTCTCTTTATCCTGACTTGGAACAGGCAGGTCATTGGCCCATGAGGCCATTATTGCTAAAGTTGACATTTAAAATTTTATTTTTGGTGTTTATAAATGGGGCTTAATAAAAGAAAGATACAACTGTTGGAGAACACAGCATTAAACTCGTCTAGTGATACTATTTGTGATGTCATTACGGAGACAATATTATACTTATTTTTTATTATTGCTTTAGCAGGTAGCTCGGATAAAAAAAAAAAAACGTCTTCCTTTGAAAAAATTCTAATTACTCATGCAAGAAGACGTTGGTTATTTTAAGATATAAATTGATCTATAGAGTTGGTGATAAAATCAATAAACACATTTTGGGTAAGGTCTAATTACCAGAATGTAGCTTTTGTTAACAACAGTAATTCAATATCTTGCCTTATTTTGGTCATATGTAATTATAAATACAACCGACCAAAGTTTCATGTTCTCGAATATTTACGTAGTTTATGTTGATTAAATTAACGTCGGTTGTCTAATCTAAGTCTACTTGATTGGCGTACATTTAAATTACATTAATGACACTACATTTTTTTTTCACGTTTTGCTTTATATACTTGTGCCTTAAATCTAACTTTTCCTATATATTTTTTTTGGGGGGGGGGGGGGGGGGGGAGGGATATTTGATTTTAATTCTAATCGATTTTGAAAAGGGAAAAACATTTTCTATTTGTGATATGTTTTATTGATAATATAGAATAGGACAGTCTTCTGATGTTATTTATACAGGTATAATCCTTGAAGTATATCAAAGGCAACCTTTGCAGTGGTAAATCAACTCAGAGTCACCAAGCCGTATAATTTAATTCCCCCCCTCCCACCCCCACTACCCTAGTTTCAACGTAACTAGCGATTAGCATGACCTCTGATTACCTTGTGTATACAGATGTGTAAATGTGTGCGTGTGTGTTTGTAAGTGTATGTGTTTGCAATTTTCGTACCGTGGCCCGTCCGTAAACTAATAGATATAAGGAATCAATACAATAGAAGCCCCTGCCATATTTGGACTTAATCTCAATAATCAATTTATCGATTTCCTGTTGTTTTATTTGAATGAATGTGCCGTGTAGACGTGTCTGTTGTAACAGAGAGACAATCCCTGTAGTCTCATGTGCCATGTAGGAGTGTCTGTTGTAAGAGACAGACAATCCATGTAGTCTCATGTGCCGTATAGGAGTGTCGGTTGTAACAGACAGACAATCCCTTGAGTCTCAGCTTCTCCACAGATGATAGAACTGAGTATAAAACTATTTTAAAAATTCGAGAATAGTCCTGATAAACGCTCAAGATATATAGTTTGTGAAGTAATGCTGAGGGGGTGGGGAGGATGGGGGGGATTTAAGGTTTCCTTGTTAGTTGCATTAGTTATTGAGTAGTTAATTTAGTCATTATCCTTAACTACTAAACGTGTTTTGAAAAGAAAATTCTATTTCATTTACCTCATTAGACATTTGTATAAAACGCATAGTAATCAGAATCTCTTTTTTGTTACCTTTTAAGTGTCGAATGGAAGAAATTTTTTTTTTCATACACTGTACCATAATATGTACTATACTATGTTAGATAACCATATCTGTTATGTCTATCAACATATTTAACCCTCTCACTTTCTCACCCTCTCTCTCTATCCCCTACTCTCTCTTTCTCTCTTTCTCTCTATCTCTCTCTCTCTCTGATATATATATATATATATATATATATATATATATATATATATGCATATATATAGCGTAGATTAACTTTGTACTAAATATAAAATCTCAGCTCAACAAATATTACGCGACTCAAAAGACTCAATAACTCATTTTTTCCCCCTTCAAGCGCTTACCTACGTAGCGTCTTTCTTTTCCGATTTAATCCAATTCAATACAAGCCATTGATAAATGATAGATATTATATTGAGAGATAATCGAATGACTACCCTTAGATCTACACGTACACTGCAAAGCTTTTTTCAGAGTGTTTTGCTTCGCTGGTTCTTTATGTCGACATATAGAAGAAGTATGAAGACATTGAAATGTTAGCTCCAACCGTATCAGAAGGTTATGACATGAGCTTCTTGTAGTAGATCAATGATGTAGAAGACATTGAAAAACTCTAGTTGAATGCAATGTTAAAGTATAGATCCAGTCTAGCGAAATAATGTCAAGTGTTAAATACTAAAATATTAAGGTTCTTAGATATGTATATTGTTGAATGTAAAAGTAAATTTACTTATCTATTGAGCAAACATCCTTATGCTATGCGTTGTTATGTAACGCATTGTCTAGATAAGTCTATTAATAGGGACAACGTTACGGATCATTGCAATAATACGCCATTACTTCTCGACTTTGTAAAAATGGGATTGGCATCTGATTAGCACACTGAAGGGCTAAGGTTGAAAGTTGAAATCCAGGTGAAAAAAAAAAAGGAAAAGACCTGATTCTTTCTCGGGCTTGGGGTTTTCCTGGATATGCCCAAAACTGGGCATATACCTGACATTAATTGAGGGCATATACCTGACATTAATTGAGGGCATATACCTGACATTAATTGAAAAAATAAGTAAAGTCAACTAGGCTGTGCGCAGGCCACAGAATTTCACTGGTGAATGTTGCTTTGAAAGCCCTATGGTCGCAGGGCCCTTACATAAGGAGGGGGGAGGCAGAGGGGGGGGGTCATATGCCCCGGGGCGACACTTCTAGGAGGGCGGCAAATATAGTCTGAATGAATAAATATAGCGCTAAACAAAGCAGTTAAATTATGCAAGGGGGCGTAGATGAAACTTTTGCCATGGGGCGCCACATCGGCTTGTGAAGGATATGGCCCAACATAGCCTAAGCAGAAAGAAATATAGAAACTCTAATACTTAGAAATGTATAACCCTATCAATATATTTGTTTCAAACATATTTTACATTAATATTTTATTTTACAATTTCCAGTAAAGAATTTTAAAATAGTCAGAATATTTGAAACATACTTTGAATAATACACAATGAAAAGGTTTTTATGCTCTATATTCAGTGTTAAGTAACAATTTTAAAGAAGCTACCGCTATTAAAAAAATAGTTAAATATAGAACATATAGATGAGAGCACAGAATAAATATATACCTATTATGTGGATGAGCGTACATTTTTGAATCAAGTACTTTAGGTGTCTGTGTGTAGGCTTTTATTCAGACAACACTTCGTTAGTGCATTAATGAGTCTAAGTCTTAAACAAAATTAAATACCAGTATTATATTGTAAAATGGTGATGGACGTAAAACCTATATTAGGCCTTATATATGTGTGTATAATAATATAAGAGCATATGTGTCCGTGATTGCGGAACTCTTTAAGTTAAATATATTATGAGCATACTAATTTTTTTCCTTCCTTAATAGTACTTATATACTATGTGGTAAGTAAAATACTGTTCACTGTTCATCGCTCATTCCTTTACTGAAGCTTTAGTACCTGTAGCGTGTACTGTTTAACAGAGTTTGTAGTCCATAATACAAGAATCCCTGGATAAATATAAGAGACTATATAGATCGGTATATCTTTATTGCCCCTTCACTCGTCGCTCTGTGCCAGTCTGAGCACGACAACTCTTCGTTGTTCTACATTGAAGCCCGGTTGATGAGGAACGGGACGTGACCCTCATGGCCGAACTGATAACACCCATTATAAAAATAAATACTAGACCAAAGTCGATCTCTCCATATAGAAATGAATGCATTGCTGGGTACTATGTTTGTGAAGGTAATAAAACGCACGAATTCAATCGAAGATTCTCTCTAGATAGCAATAAATGACAACAGAACACAATAATATACCTATATCTATATCTCTGGTTATCTATCTTTTTTTTGTATGTATTTCATAATATAGGTCTATACTATAAACATTTCACATATATTTATTATATATATACATATATATATATATATATATATATATATATATAGGAGTAATTCGATCCACAGGGCCAATGCAGCAGTGAAAAGTGAGGCATGTGAGTGGATCTCGTGGTCAGCCTAATGCCCAGCCTCCTTTAGTTTGCTTTAACTCATACGTGTCGGGTATCCATCAGAACTACATGGATTTCAGGGACTCCCTTCAGTTTGAAAGGTTGACATTTATTGAAATATTTACGGATGTTCATTTTTCTTATTAGTAACTATTTGTGTACGTATTATTTGACGATACATTTTTTTCCGACTGTGGGCGAATGTCCGAGGCGATTAGAACAATTGAAATAGCATATATTACAGTGAGAATATAAAATGGTGACATAACTCTATATAAAGCTGCAACAAATATATTTACATAGGTTGTCTGCCTTGAACAATTTTTTACTTTAATATTCGAACTGGGGGGAAATATATATAGATATGTATATGCAAACAATACTTCTTAAAAGTAATACGCCATTTAAACATTTCTCAAGCCTTCAAAGGGTCGATGTATGATGATGGGGTGTTCCCCACTAAGCTGTACAAATTCATTTAATCTGAAAAATGTCTCCAAATTTTGTTTTTATTTCTGTGGACGAATTCTAGAAAATGATTATCTAAGATAAAACAAACTATCTTTTCACCATGATTATACCATCTGGGCTTTGTTGTTTGTTTGTTATGATGGTGAACCAAATAATATATTCAAATAGACCAATTAACTAAATCTCGACCGTTTTTCTCGCTGGTTGGCAACTCATGGTCTAGTCCAGGGGTCGGCAACGTACGGCACGCATGCCAGACTTGGGCCGCAGAACGATTTTCAATGGCACGCGGAAGACTCTTTAAGATCTATTCACGTATCTTCTATTAGAAATTGAGTTCTAAAGCAGGGTAACTTTTAGGCTGTTGCCACGTTGAGTGAATTAGAAATACCATTTGGCACACTATATTATCAAAAGGTTGCCGACCCCTGCACTAGTCTATCCTTCAATTACAAACCTGAGAAACACACGAGGCAACTAAACTTTCAATATTGTCATCAGCGCTTTGCTCTGACGTAATTTTGTGTAAAGATGAATGAGTATTGATTTACAGTGTGGACAAATTGCATGAAACACCAACACCTATTTCTTGATATTGATATTTGGTGTTTATGTTTTCATTTCTGTATGAATAATTGATGTTTTATGAAAATTTATGTCTGGAGGTAATATGCGTTCCGACTGCCATAATGGTCTTCGTATTGCATTGGGCAACGCTCTTACTGCACTACACAGTGAATAACTCTCTGAAATAACTCTCTGGAAGCACTGTTTGTAATCACTCTTTTAAATCAGTCTCAGAGATAACAATATTTAATCACTCTTTTAAATCAGTCTATATGTAATCAATATTTTAAATCAGGAATCACTCTCTACAATCGCTCAAAGCTGCCACACGAATACAAAGCAGTTTGCGGTCCAATTTTATCTTTTTTGCAGAAATGACTACTTGACAACTATTTGTGTTTCACTTTCGGAATTTTCTTACCCAACCTATGAGTTCTTTCAGCCTACTACTTGAGAATATGCTGGGAATAAAATTATAATGAACTAGATCAATATCTATCTTTCTCTATGATTTATAAACATGTACATTAGGCTCTAAATATAGATCTAGTTGTTTATAAACATGTCCATTAGGCTCTAAATATAGATCTAGTTATTTATAAACATGTGCATTAGGCTCTAAATATAGATCTAGTTATTTATAAACATGTACATTAGGCTCTAAATATAGATCTAGTTGTTTATAAACATGTCCATTAGGCTCTAAATATAGATCTAGTTATTTATAAACATGTGCATTAGGCTCTAAATATAGATCTAGTTATTTATAAACATGTACATTAGGCTCTAAATATAGATCTAGTTGTTTATAAACATGTCCATTAGGCTCTCAATATAGATCTAGTTATTTATAAACATGTACATTAGGCCCTAAATATAGATCTAGTTGTTTATAAACATGTCCATTAGGCTCTAAATATAGATCTAGTTATTTATAAACATGTGCATTAGGCTCTAAATATAGATCTAGTTATTTATAAAAATGTACAATAGGCTCTAAATATAGATCTAGTTGTTTATAAACATGTCCATTAGGCTCTAAATATAGATCTAGTTATTTATAAACATGTGCATTAGGCTCTAAATATAGATCTAGTTATTTATAAACATGTACATTAGGCTCTAAATATAGATCTAGTTATTTATAAACATGTACATTAGGCTCTAAATATAGATCTAGTTATTTATAAACATGTACATTAGCTCTAAATATAGATCTAGTTTTTTATAAACATGTACATTAGGCTCTAAATGTAGATCTAGTTATTTATAAACATGTACATTAGGCTCTAAATATAGATCTAGTTATTTATAAACATGTACATTAGGCTCTAAATATAGATCTAGTTATTTATGAAAAATCTTTCACTCTATACGCAATATTTTTTTTGTCTATTTCAGAAATTTGAATAATATTTTAAATTAATTAGTTCAAAGAATTATAATATTTATATAAAAGACCCTACAAGTTTCTAGTTTCCCTTTGTTTTACGTTCTGAAAACTTCGGGAAAATCCATTCTAGCACTTTCTGGCTGCATCGAAAACTATATAAAGTACGCTGAGGTTTCGTTTTGTTGTTGTTTTCGTTTAGCTACTTATTCTTGAGCAGTGAAGTTAAATGTTAATATTATACATAAGTTCAAGCATTAATATTTCTGTATTCATGGCTTGAGTTTATTATTTCATAGTGAACAAGATCCCAGATAGACAACAGAAGGATTGTAAAAAATTTCTAGTATAATATTCTAGTTAATGTTAGGTAGCTTTTTTATTTTACACCCTTGTTAAATAAACTTCGTTTTGTAATAGCCTAAATATATGTATGTGCTTGCTCTATTTTTAGAGCTAGTAGTATGTTCTTTTTTTCCGTGCGCAACCAATCAGGCTGTCTTAAATTACTTCTACATTCCTACCATTGTATTAAAGGTTCCCGCTGGATACAACTTTCGATTTTAATCTTAATTTTCCATTGAGAAAACCATATCAAATTACTAAACACTAAGAGGACATAGTGCGATCGGAAAATCAGAAACTAAGTCTTAGTGTTTCACGTTATCAAATAGCAGAAATATTAAAGTAAGCGGTCCATCTTATTATAGTCTTTGATGAGATGTAATACAGACCTGCCAACCCTTTAGACTTTCTCGGAATTATACGGATTTTTCACCTCTCATTCCGACATTCCGACAAAGCCCTTAAAATTCAGATTTTTGGCAATTTTTTTTTTATTTTTATTTTTGCGTAACCATAAAAATCCGATTACAACTTATTTTCATAAAAAAAACAACAACAACCAGATATAAAACAAAAACAATGAATATCTAGCCCTACCGATGCAATGCCATGTAAGCCATATTATTAATGATTACCGGTTATAGCATTTGTAAAAATACTATTTTGCGTGACATCAAGTAATACTTAGTAATTGGCCTATTTTCTTGGAAAGCGACACATTTTAGCTCTAGGCCGCCTTCATCTCTATACTATAAATTAAAACGCATATTACTTTTCTTATACTGACCATTGAAAAACAAAATAGGAATAGGCCTAATACAATACTGAGATAAAAAAACATTTTTTTGGCCAAAAAAACTACGGAAAACATTCTTAAAAACAACAACATAGGCCCAGCCTATAGTTATAGGCCATATACTGTATACATATGTTTAGGCCTGCTACTAGCATTTTTAGTAGGCCTACTAGTACTAGTTACTAGTAGGCTACTATTTAGGCCTTCTACTAGGCTATAGACTATAGGCCTAGTGGAGCCTTTATGACTGTATTTAGCTTTATAACTAGTCCTATTGATTTTCTTTAAAGCTAGATACACAGATTGCTATTGATTAAAATTAAAACTTTAAACTAATTACATTAATAACAAACAGTACTAGTTATTTTCCTTCCAATTGTAAATACATAACTTGTGCGTGCGCGCACCCACCCCCCTCCCGATACAGATTTTTTTTTTTTAGGACGTTGGTAGGTCTGGATGTAAGCAATAATTTCAGATTGAACAATTGAGATTGAGAGAAATATTAATGTTTCAGATCAATGCATTATAGTAAGTAAAGTATCCCGTCGGACCGAATTGATCATAGGGCCGGTGAAGCAGCGCTCACCAGTTTCAGTGGCCACGGCATACTAGGGGATGTGTGGCCAGCCTAATGCCCAGCCGCTTTTACTTTACCCAATCTAATATCAGGTACCCGTCAGAGCTGGGTAGACTCAGGGACACCCTCGAGTAGCCTTCACCAGGATTCGAACCCAGGACCTACATTACGCCAGTCGAACGCACGGCCACCTTGCCCCTTAATGCAGTATAATAATAATTATCAACAAAAACAAATGAGAAAAGAAAAGAAGCATGTCAAAATTTTGTTGGTAAACAAAAAAACGACATTCACCGGTTTAACTGAAGTAAGGGAAATAACCAATTTATATCTAATATTTTATATTAGATTTTTGTATCATTACAGTTAGAAACGTTTGAATTAATGAGCGACGTATAGTTTGGGATTTTAGCGCCAGAAAATCACCCAATATTTATAGATTATTATAAAGAGCAATTATTTGTTCTTTAGTAAAATTAAATTACTATAATCTATATTTTTTAAATTGATAAATGCATTTTGTCAATGTTATATACTATAAAACTTAACTTTTAATGTACACTGAATTTAAATGACTTATCTCCCCTATATCACATATATTATGCCATTACCGGCGAATTAAAAATTAGAATAACTGTAAAATTATTTTTGATACAGGACCGGATTAATTATATAGGAAGGTGCATCACTCTAAGTTTTTTCAAAAATGTGTCATAGTTCAAGGCTCATATAGTGCGCATAGTGTGTTCTATTTAATAAAGAGAGAGGAAAAAAAGGTGTTAGAGAGAGAGATAATCAGAAAAGGGTGACACAAGAAGGTGTGAGAAATCGTCCCTGAATCCCATTGTAACATTCACCAATTTTATTTTTTGTAAACATAATTAGATAATGTTAAATGAGCAAATGAAACGTCTCTAGCATTGGTTGTGATCAATTAAATCCCATTACTTCTCTAGCATTGGTTGTGATCAATTAAATCCCATTACTGCTCTAGAGATACGTTGGCCGAGCGACAGAGCATTCGGCTGGCGTACCGAAGGTCCTCGGTTCAAATCCTGGTGAAGGCTTGGATTTGTTTCCAGGTGTAGCGGGTGTCCCTGAGTCTACCCAGCTCTGATGAGTAAAAGCTTTTAAATGATCTATTAACTATCATAGGCGCAGCCAGCGTGTAGGAAGGGGGGCGTGGAAGCATCTTGTACACCGTCCCAGTTCATTGATATAACATTTTTTCCTGTCATATGATTTTAACAGTTGTTTTTTTACTTTTGTTTTTTTTTTTCAAAGAAAAATTCATTGAATCTCATTTTACGCTTCACCATTAGGCTAGTACTTTGATACAATAGGCCTGTAATTAGTTTTCATTAAAGTCAATTAGTAAGTCCATTAGGAAAATAAAGTGTAGACCTATTATATGACAAGACTTTAACCATTTTTTTTTACTTAGGGCCTACATATGGCCTAACGTCTAATAGCTATTTAAATATAGTTCAATGACAAATAATAAAAAAACGGCAACAAAATTATCTAAACAACGAATTTTTTGCGCGTCGTCAGGTATTTTGGCGATCCGGTGACGCGACCTTGAGGCAGACACCGAAAGGGTGGGGTATGCTACAGCTGGACACAATTAGAGAGAATGGCTCAGGACAGAGGACTCTGGAGATCTGTGATTGGCGGCCCATACCCCAGCCCTGCGGTGACGGGCAATGATGATGGTGAACGAATTTTGTGTGTGTTAAATATAGACCAAAATAGATATATTAGGCTTTAGGCCTATACTCAGAGTAAGTTAGGTCCATGCTAGGGATGTGAACCTTTATACAGACAATCATATTAAATAATAATTGTCACTGACTTGACTGATAAGTTAAATAACAAGTATGCTAATTATGAAATTAACCAACTTTTTATTTTGCTTACTAAAACAGTTTAATAATAAATTTGCCTTTATGTTTTATGTTGGTATATTCATTTCTGTGGGGCTGACATTTCATATCGGCCTTGTAATTTATTCAGTCTCATTATTTGAAAAACTAGTCTATGTGGGTCGGGTGTTATAGTTCGTAGCTCTTCTTACTCTTGGAGGTTTTCTGTGACTGTTTTCTACAATTTCATAAACAAGAAATCCTGGTTTTTTTAATAACCATAAAAAACAAAATATTTCTATGTATTTTCTTTTTATTTTCATGGAGCTTTCTGAGCTTTACAAAATAAAATAAAAACATTTTATAATTTAGGTTTATTCATAAAATAATAGACCATATTAACCTGCTTCCGCTGACCGTTGACGTCACTTCCTCCACGTGCGCTAGGAGAAAAAATGTGTAAACAATTCTCCATTGTTAGGAACAACAAGCTTGTTTAAAAAATGGTATTATGACATTTTAAATGCGTATAAAAATTGACCATGTGAACGAAAAAAAAAAGTTTTTCGTGATCATGATTAACATGTCCACTTGCTTACTGTTGTTAAGTGTTCCGAAATATAGCTAACATATAGACAAAATATTAAATTTGGCCCGTAATGTAGCCTATTTAAAACACTGTATCGAGAATATAGGGATAGATTAAGCTCTATATCTCAAACTGCTATTAAATACACACCCCCTTCAGTACAAGTCACTGTCACGTATTGACGCCTCGGTGTTTTTGTCCAGTGTTGTCACTTTAACCAATTTATCCTAACATAAAAATAAAAAAAAATTATAGGACTAAACTAAATTAAAATACTTATAGCTAGATAAGGTTGTTTAATCGTATGCATTTTTGTCACACGCACGTGAAGGCAGTGAGGCCAAAGGTCATGCTGAATAAGGTGCTACATAGTAATAAATGTAACATTTGCAATAAATAATAAATAACGTGATTGAACTAAACATACTGTCAGATCGATATGTTTTTGTTAACGGATTTTTTTAATGATAATATTTATAACACTATGCACAGCCACAAATATTTATTAAAAAAAACATAGTTATCAATAATCAATGACATGATATTTTGAGGATCTACAGATTTTTTTAAAATGAATTCAAAACAAATGTACAGCTTTTTACTCATTAGGTAAATATCAAACAAGACCATTAAGGCCTTCCATAAACTGTGGGCCTACATAAAAACGAAAATGTCAACGTTACTTATCCATGCAATACTAATACGGACATTTCTCAAAAAACAAAAGATGACAATTGGAAGTTAAAACAATAGCAAAAGGTTTAGTTTGGGCTTTAAAAACCTACCAGGTCTACAAAGGTTAAAAGTTTAGGAGAGAGTGTAAATAACTGAGCACTGGGCTTATAAAGTTATAAAATGACTTGAGGGATCGTTCATCAACATATTTTACACAAAATATATGCAATAATTGTATATACAGCGGGGCAAAACATTATGAAAACATATTTATATTATTCATACAATGAATTAAAGAAAAATGCATTGAGAATCACCGCGGGGACCACACAAATATGCATGGCAGGTCGTGTTGTGGTTAGCGGGCCGACTGCCGTAAACTCCCTGATCTACACTATAGGCTTGTAAAATGTTAACTATGTATAACATTGCGTTATCATATACAGGCTCACATTTTGAGTGAGCGCCACCATGTAGGTAGAAACTAATAACATTGCCAGTAACTGATACACAAGTAACAACAAGAAATATTCAATAACTAAAAAATACTAATAGTTATCGCTTTTGGTGGCTTTGTAACACTAGGTGGCACAACCTACATGGGTCATCTAGTACTTCCGCAACCTTGACCTTTACTCTATTTACGTCGTCGTACGCATTGGTATTGATTCGTTTCCTATCTTTTGCATCTAAATATTATTACCTCTACTTGAGGCAGGAAGCTATACATTATCAATGACGACCTACAAGTTGTCAGAAAAGAACGTCATTTCACAACCTCCACCTCTCCGTTTCCCTACAAAAAATGAAGAAAAGCTGTTATGTTTTCATTAAACAGAATTGGCATCAACAAATTCATAGTCAAATTTATATCCTTGTAAATGGATTTCTCTACTGCGTTGAACTAAACTATATGCTTGGCAAATGCAATAAGTAAAAAACAACAACTGTTAAATATAGATCTATTGTACAAGTAAAAAAATAATGTAACAAAATATAAAAAATCTTAATATAAAATATTTAATATTATCAAATACATTTTCTGTACAAAATGTCATTGAACTATAAGCAATAACATTTAACATTACATCAATTAATATTTAATTCTTATCGGATTATCAACAGTTTCACCGAACACGATTAGTGAGCTGTTCACTATTCACTTAGACGCTTTCAATCAACAATTTACTAGAATGCATAGTCCTATACACATCCGCCAATACTAACACCAATTAACTATTAAAGATCATCAGTCAACTATTCACCATAAACAAAATGAGTCAAAACCTGACCATAAACATCAACAATCGAAAATTCACTTTAAATACCATCAGCGAACAATGAATAATTCACTATAAAAGCCATTTGTCACGAATTAACTGAAAACCATCGATCAAACACGATTTTAACAAGCGATTATTCATTAAATTTAAGTCTGTCATTAAGTTAAAGCATAATATAACAAATAATAACACATTCTTATTGAGCAATATACAAAACCATATTTTTTCTAATTTTTTTATTTAGCATTAACAAAATTGAAACCTTTTACCCAAAAAAAAACACACAGTGGAAAATGTTCGCTATAACTCTTTTAGGGCATTATGTTTAAAGTTTTACACAATTTTCAAAGACCTACTTTTATCTTACAATGTTGTTTTTTTCATTGACTCAATGCATTTGTTTAATATTAATAACATTTTTTCCTTCTTTTTTTTATTACATTGTCTACGATCTACAGTATGGGCCGTGAACTAACGATAGAAAAACGTAGTTCATTCTGAATATCTCTGGTTCGTATCCTGGTAATTGGCTACTTTCTTTTAAAGTTTAAGCAGCTCTCTATTTGGAGGAGTAAAAGTAGCATAGCATTCTACGTCCCATTTTTTTATTAGTTCGCGAATCACAAGTTGAGGGGTTCCATATTCAACCTGTAAAAGTTCCTAAAGGTATAGATTTAAACAGTAGGCTATGAGGTAATCCTACCAACTAAGAGGTATTTATAGCAATAAATACGTACGCATGAAGACAGAGGATGCTTATAACAACATTGCAGATCAAACATGACACACCAAAAAAAAATTATAACAAATAATTGTGGATATTTGACAAGGTCGTTTTTCCATAATGCAACAATCATCAATGGAAAGAGTTCGACTGTGTTTTTATTACTGTTGTTGGTGATGTTGAGGTTACATCTATAAATAGCCACATCCGACTACACGAGGAATGGAAAAATACAGGGGAGGTAGATCGAGTGAAGGGATGGTGGTGGGAGGAAGGGTAGGTGCGGGAAGAGGGTATAATGTGCTTGAGTAGGCTGTCATGTCAACATCCAGTGTACCAACAGTATGAGTGCAATATACACCGTGTGGGTACTGGCGAACTGGATACCCGTACTTAATACAGCATTCGACTCTGGAGGCAGAGTAACAGAGCCAGCTGAAAAAAAACAAGAGATTTGTCAGGTTCTATAGCTACTTTCCAGTAAAGCGTTTAGCTAACCTACTAGCTATATACCGGTATATATATATATATATATATATATATATATATATATATATATATATATATATATATATATATATATATATATATATATATATATATATATATATATATATATATATATATATATATATATATGTAATAATACTATAAAATGTGACAATGATTCTAGAGAAGAGATTAAAAGCATTGTCAATCATTGCAAAGTTTTAAACTTTTGACTCAATCTATCATCATTGTCAACTGAGTTGTTTTGAGTGAGAAAACTTTATATAGTACTCACCTCTTTTAACATTGTTTGATCCACCTCCTACAATTGAAAGAAAAAGTAGAACTAATGAAGACAAGTCATAGATGTTAGATGTTAGAAAATTAGTTCTACACCTACAGTTTAAAAATACTGAAACAGACATCGGTAAAAAAAATACGCTAGTGTTTTAGACTATTTATGTAGTGTCTACACAATCAGTAAAAGTTTGAACTTCTTTCTCTTTATTTAGTTATTCTATCTAAATATTAATGTAATCATCAATCTAACAATCCTTATAAAACACCCATTTTGTCCGACTATGTGTGCTATAAGCTGTATTTAGATGTCTTACTACATATGTATCTCTCTATTAATAAATCTTTCTAAATCTACCTGTCCACCTATTTATAGATCTATCAATCTTCCTATCTATTTCTCTCTCACTCTACCATTCTATTTATCTTTCAATCTATTTTACTATCTTTCTATCTATCTATCTATCTATCTATATATGTATCTATATATCTATCTACCAATCAAATATTCTTTCGATCTTTAAACCCACCCATCTAACCATCCATCAACCTTTGCATCTATCTATCTATCTATCTATCTATTTTACTATCTAATTATATCTATATATAAATATATCTACATATCTATATATATATATATCTATATCTATATCTATCTATCTATCTATCTACATATCTATATATATATTTATATATCTATATCTATATCTATCTATCTATCTATCTACATATCTATATATATATATATATATATATACCCAAACGGTCTTTTTGCTTGCACATCTGCCACTCTATCTGCTAGTCTGCCTGTCAGCAAATCTGTCTTATTAGCTGTCTATCCGCCCCTGAACACAAATACGCGGCCAGAGAAATGTTTCTGACAGAAAAAGCTTTCAGACTTACCCGTTAATACGCTAACGTGTGCTGACGTCATGAGCGTATCGTCATGAAACCTGCAAGTGTAGACCCCTGAGTCATCTCGCTGAGCACTTTGGATTCTTAAATGGCTGCTCACTTGATCTCTGGAGAATAGAGAACGATTGAAGTGATTAACATTGAAAGAAAACATCTGATCAATAACAAGTACAGTTACCAGACGTCCGGCAAAAGAAGGGCAACTCCTCTTTTTTTAGCCTAATGTCTTCCGATCTGCAGACTAAGCTAATAAGCTTTAAATATAGTCTTTGGTTTAACGCTGGTTAAAAAATGAGAGATATAAACATCGTTTTACCAACTGTGGCATTTGTTAATTTTCTAAATAATATAATGACACTGCGAACTAATGACAGTATAAACCAATGACAGTGTGAACAAAGGACACTATAAACAAATAAAACACTATGAAAAAAAAACCAGAAAAAATACACATTATAATATATATTAATATTAGACCAAGTAAAGAAAGAATTTATACAAAAGAATGTATTTTGTGTATAACAGCGTCTATTTACTAGGCTTGCCAGAGTCATGGTTAACAAAAGGAGGCATAGAGAGACAACAAGGAGGACAAAGGAGAACATATTGTCTTATTTGAATGATCCCTGATTAAATCAGTACAAATATATTACAATAGCTGACAAACAATTGTTTATTGATAAACCGACCAAGAAACAGTCGTGTCAAAGATTAAATAATCAGTCATTGTAGGGCTGAAAGAAGTAGACTACCTTAAATTTGGGCAACTTTTAAAACAAAAATGTTAACAGCTCTAATGCAAGAGGTTTTGTAAAACCATTTCATTCTTTTCTTGCACAATAAATAATCATTAGTTTATTGATTGTATTCTATGCATGTTTATATTATTTCTTAAAACTGTCCGCATAAACACAAATATTACAAAAGCCTTAAAATATCCGGCTTTTGTCTCTATACCTCCTATTGTTAACCAAAGACCTGCTCTATTTTTAGAGAATCTGGAATTTCGAATAGAAGTCATTCCAGTCATCAAATAGCAGAAATGTTAAAGCAAGCGGTCCATCTCATTTTAGTCTTTGGTTAAACGAACTAATTTTTCATTCACAAGGACATAGACCCCTTCAAAAAATAAAAATACTAATTAAACATTTCAGTGAATGTTGAATATTTGATGTTGCACTGAGAGCTGAGAGCTGTGAAGTAAGTGATTTCTGTTGGTTTTAGAAGTCAGAGTGAATTTTCGCTTTGATTTGAATGTGTGATGCATTTCATACTCTCTATGTCACCGACCGAAAATCTCAACAGAGAAATGGCCCAAGGGAAAAAGAGAAGCATACATTGTAAATGCCTGTGTTTATACTTTGATTGATATTGTGTAAGCAAATATGATTATCTATCTATCTATCTATCTATCTATCTATCTATCTATCTATCTATCTATCTATCTATCTATCTATCTATCTATCTAACTATCTATCTATATATATATATCTATGCATGTATATATGTATATATCTATGTATGTATCAATCTATTCATCTAACTATGCATATATCTATCTATGTATCTATCTATGTACTTATATATCTATGTACCAATCTATCTGTGTATCTATCTATTTATGTATCTATCTACGTATCTATCTATTTATAAATCTATATATTTATGTATCTATCTATTTATGTATCTATACATTTATGTAAGTAGGCCTATCTATGTACCTATATATCCATGAATTTATCTACCTACCACCTATACCTCTGTCTATTATCTCTCTGTCATAATATATATATATATATAGTATATATATATATATAAAGACTGTGTTTGTGTCCCCGCGGATCCCCATTGGTCAATTCGAAAACATGTGATCGACAAGCCCAATCACTGACCTAAAGATTTTTTTGTAATTAAATATATTATGTCTACTTATCTTATCTTACAGACGCTCCTTCTATAAAGAAGATTATTGCGTCCTACGCTCATATTTCCTAAAGAAGAAGCCAATACGACTTTAAAAGTTACTACATTGTAGTTTATGAAATGTTTATCTGTAGCCTACAGGCCTATTTAATTTTTCTCCGGGTTTATTTAACATGACCTTATTATCTCATATCTTACTTTTGTGATCACTTTTCGTAATGAGGTTTCCCTAACGTAGTGGTTAGCGTCTGATTGCCATGCCGGCGGCTTGGGTTCGATTCCCCGATATGGCACTATTTTTTTCTACTTTTTTAAAAATTCATTTCTATTAATATTCCTTTTTTTTTAAAGATTGTAAGGCTTTTGTGACTTAAAACTTTCATAAAATGTTTTCAATAAATAAATCTAATAGATTAATTATGCCTAGGCCTATATTTTTGAGGCACGCGAAAGAGAGAATGTTTGATTCTCATCAACAGGGATAGGGATAGTCTAACTTTTTGTTAATTAAAAGAGATGTGTTTTTTCACCCGATTACAATATTTACTTTTAATTACTTTCTAGAATGTTTTCTGTAAATAAAAAATAATTATATCTATATTTTTTTAAAGTAATTACTATAGCTTTCTGTTTATTGTAGTTTATCAAAATTGTAGGCCTTTCTGTAGCTTTAGGCCTAAGCCCAATGTAAATGTATTATTCCCCGAGAGACCCCGGGAAATTAAGCTTTTGGTTTAATAAAAATACTTGCCTATATTTAACCCGATTGTAATATTTGTTATTACTTTCCTAAATGTTTTCAATAAATAATTATTATATTTCTAAATTTATTAGATCTAGGCTAGATTATATCTTTCTGTTCATTGTAGTTTATTAAATGTTTATTTAGCGTAGCCTATATACTATATAGGCCCTTTATAATTTTCCCCGGGCAACGCCGGGGAATTTAGCTTGTATATATATATATATATATACACACATACAATGACTGTGAAATAGTTATTATAATTTACAATTCTTAATACAAATATATTTGGATCTATCGTCAGTTTTAAACTTCGAATGTCAACTTGAACTTTTCAATTGCCTCAATCCAGTATGTGGTATTTTATAACATTTGTTTCTGTGTGTGTTGGCATGTTTGTCAGCATCTGTTTGGCTGTATCTGCGTTAGCCTAATATTTAAACTTGCGTAATCAGAAGTAAATGTAAACAAAGAATCCGATTGGTTTATTAAGCACAATTTAAACGTCACTTCCCCTTCTATTAGACTAAGCATTTGTTATAGCCAACAGTTTACCTGTGTGTAAATTGCCTCATTACTCACTGTGCTATTTATTGACTTCCTGTTGTGTCTACTCACTGCCTTTCTTTATAAATCAACTTCATTGAAATAAACGACTTGTCAAAATACGTGTTGAACCATAGTTTATGTATTTTCTTATTGTTGGGTTGTAAGATTTTTAATATAAAGCATAACATTGAGGTAGATGTATTGTCTATTTGATACAATGGATGTAGTAATCAAGACAGTTGTATTGTCTACTTTATACAATGGATGTAGTAATCAAGGCAGATGTATTGTCTACTTGATACAATGCATGTAGTAATCAAGATAGATGTATTGTCTACTTGATACAATAAATGTAGTAATCAAGACAGATGTATTGTCTACTTGATACAATGGATGTAGTAATCAAGACAGATGTATTATCTACTTGATACAATGGATGTAGTAATCAAGACGGATGTATTGTCTACTTGATACAATGGATGTAGTAATCAAAGCAGATGTATTGTCAACTTGATACAATGGATGTAGTAATCAAGGCAGATGTATTGTCTACTTGATACAATAAATGTAGTAATCAAGACAGATGTATTGTCTACTTGATACAATGGATGTAGTAATCAAGACGGATGTATTGTCTACTTGATACAATGGATGTAGTAATCAAGACAGATGTATTGTCTACTTGATACAATGGATGTAGTAATCAAGACGGATGTATTGTCTACTTGATACAATGGATGTAGTAATCAAAGCAGATGTATTGTCAACTTGATACAATGGATGTAGTAATCAAGGCAGATGTATTGTCTACTTGATACAATAAATGTAGTAATCAAGACAGATGTATTGTCAACTTGATACAATGGATGTAGTAATCAAGGCAGATGTATTGTCTACTTGATACAATAAATGTAGTAATCAAGACAGATGTATTGTCTACTTGATACAATGGATGTAGTAATCAAGACAGATGTATTGTCTACTTGATACAATGTATGTAGTAATCAAGGCAGATGTATTGTCTACTTGATACAATAAATGTAGTAATCAAGACAGATGTATTGTCAACTTGATACAATGGATGTAGTAATCAAGGCAGATGTATTGTCTACTTGATACAATGGATGTAGTAATCAAGGCAGATGTATTGTCTACTTGATACAATGGATGTAGTAATCAAGACAGATGTATTGTCTACTTGATACAATGGATGTAGTAATCAAGACAGATGTATTGTCTACTTGATACAATAAATGTAGTAATCAAGACAGATGTATTGTCAACTTGATACAATGGATGTAGTAATCAAGACAGTTGTATTGTCTTCTTGATACAACGGATGTAATAATCACGTTTAACAACTTTTGTTGATGTAAACGTTCAGAGACAGAAAAGGAGATAGAGATTGAGAGAGAGAAATGCTACCACAAAATGTAAGTCTCGTAAAAATAAAAGGACTCGATTAGACATCTGACCTAGCACTATGGCTCCATTAACTGCCAGTAACAATATTATATGAAGGCACCGCCAAGGCACTGACATTGACACCATAAAAACACTGTCATTAGGTCTTTGCGTTGTTAAGGGTGCATATTAAAACAAATTTGTTTTGAACAATAACTATTTTAAAAAAATCCTGTTTATTCAATCATTACATAAATAACGATAAGATGTCATATCTAAAATAAGCTTTACACAGACACAGTATATGTTACCGGTTACACCACGAATGACATCGCGATCACACATCTTTTCTTACCTTATCTTATACATTACAGACGCTCCTTCTATAAAGAAGAGCATTGCGCCCTACGCTCATCCATCATTGCCATCCCGATACATCATTCAATTACGGGGTGGAGGGGGGGGGGCAGTCACCTTACCTGCCAGGTGAGTCTTCCTGAGATAAAGTAATTCTGTCATCCTCATCGTCCACTTCCTCCATGTCTTTAAACCAGACCAGGGCGCTGTTGCTGGTGATGTCTATGGTGGCGTTGCAATACAAATTGATCTCGTCACCAGTGTTTAAAAAATGTGTCCCGCTGATCAGAATCTCTGGGAGTGAAATGAACAAAAAACCCATACATTGTTCAAAAACCCATACATTGTTCAAAAACCCATACATTGTTCAAAAACCCATACATTGTTCAAAAACCCATACATTGTTCAAAAACCCATACATTGTTCAAAAACCCATACATTGTTCAAAAACCCATACATTGTTCGTTTTAACTGAAGGTAGGTTTACATAAGGCCTTGTAGTTAGATATTTATAAATAAACTGCTCAAATAGATATAAATTATATGCTATAGGTAAGATTAATATAAGCATCCAAATACAATAGGCGAGATTAATCTGAGTACAAATATACCTTAGGAGAGTTAAACTAAGTAGAAGTATTAAACGTTTGTTAGATTATATTCTTGGCACATAGAAACAAAGATAATTAATTTACCTGGGTTTCTCTTCACAGGAGAACTAGATGTTTCTGGAAATAAAAATAGAGAGAATGATTACTTTTATAAACACACACTCGTATAGATGTTTGTGTGTGTTTTAATAGCCAGTGTAATAATGTAATTCAACGTACACATTAATATATAAGATTTAATTATTCAGCCATGCTGTGCTGGCCACACAATGACATAGTATGCCGTGGCCACGGAACTTATGAACGCTGCTTCACTAACCCTAAGAAACTATATTGATCTGACAGGGGATACTTTCCTTAATGATGTTAGAGTTATAAAATATGTAAATGTCTAATAATATTTAAACTAATCGCCTCAAGTTTTAACTAGATCTAAGCTTATAACAAGATGAAATCCGTTTTTCTTTCTAACTAAAATACATTAAAGTTATCAACCTTTTGTTAACCTTTTTTTTTACTAAGTACAGTTATAAACTAGACCTATACGTTTGTTGAATACCCTTATTCAACAAAGCTAAGCATACTATATTTTGTTGTAGATATTGATTTTTATAAATTAACAACTAAACTAATTTTTTTTAAAGTATTCAGTAATTGTATCAAGACATGTGTGTACATTTTATTATTATTAATTGTATTTTAACTTGCAAGTTATTACAAGTATAAATTTATATATGCCAGTGACATTCTTATTATTTAAGAAATTTAATAGGAGAGACATCCCCTAATCTGAGAGCAGACTAGCAGACGACCTGGTCACGACCTCATTGGGTCGTAAGATTTAAGATGTTTTATCTTCTCTGAATGTGTTTTCATATAAATATCTACAGTAAAAATCATCATATGTGTTTGTGTTAAAGTGTTAAAGATTTCAAGTAAGTAATTTGGATATTGTCTTGCTGATTTTAGCCTCATTTAAGAAGAAATTGGTTTGAAAGAGTGTGTGCTCCATTAAGAAAGAATGAAAAGCAGGACGTATAAAACTTAAAGAAACAGTAGGCTACTACAACTATATAAACGAAAGAACAAACATTTGTCTTATTCATATGTGGGGTGTAACTCAAGATATATATCTATGGTGTAACTCAAGGCTTTATTATACTTCGCCTCTGATTCTGTATGACGAGACATAACGTACCAGAAACTGACAGATCCACCACGTGACGCAATATCTTTTTGCTGATGCTGATTTGACACTCGTATTCTCCCGCGTCGTCTACATTCACGTCCTGGATGAGAAGATCCCAGCGAGAGCTGGAATGATCCACGGATAAACGTCTATCATTTATCCACGTCTTTGTGCCAATGGTCAGTGGGCCTTTGGCTGATAGTCTTCTCCATACAACCTAGAATATGTAGAATATATATTATAGATCTTAATCATTTTTTGGTATAGACCATTACCCTGACAACATATATACATGAAACTATATATAGATGCGATTTTGAATTCTCGTCCTTTAAGCTGTAAACCTACACCGTGTCCGCCATGTTTCCTACTTCAGAAGCAAGTCTCAACGTGTTATGCTAAATTTGATATATTAGAGACAACTTGGTTGAAAGGATAAATTCCTCTGTTTTTGGCGACAGATAATCAATAACCCGCTTCACAGACGTATGATAAATAAACATTTTCATTCTAAGTTAACTTCTACACAGTGAAGGAAATATTAAAATAAAAGATTTTATTTTTTAGATTTTACTTATTGATTAAAACTATTATTTCACAAAGTATTTTTTTAACTCTTAAAACTAGTTCAACAACTTTTTATATAATATCTCTTCTTATAAAACAGTTGATTTATAATTAGATAAGAAGTAATGGGCCGTATTGCTGCTGAGAGTTAACACCCTTGCCCCTTATACAAAGTCAATCTTATATTACGTAATTGCAAAATGGGCAAGGGTGTTAACTCTCAGCAGCAATACGGCCCATTGGGTCATCTTATTTGCAGTTACCAAAGAAATTAAAATGCTATGTGACTTAATTAACTTTTTGATTATTTTGTCACAACTGATGCCAACTTTGATTTTCTTTTAAGGACGTGGGGTAAAAAAGACCACAGTAATGTATAGACTAGATTCACGATACTTTGTATATACACTATATCTACTACAGTTTTTATATAAACTAGATTCACCATACTTTGTATATACACTATATCTACTACAGTTTTTATATAAACTAGATTCACCATACTTTGTATAGACACTATATCTACTACAGTTTTTATTTAAACTAGATTCACGATACTTTGTATATACACTATATCTACTACAGTTTTTATATAAACTAGATTCACCATACTTTGTATAGACACTATATCTACTACAGTTTTTATTTAAACTAGATTCACGATACTTTGTATATACACTATATCTACTACAGTTTTTATTTAAACTAGATTCACGATACTTTGTATAGACACTATATCTACTACAGTTTTTATTTAAACTAGATTCACCATACTTTGTATATACACTATATCTACTACAGTTTTTATATAAACTAGATTCACCATACTTTGTATCGACACTATATCTACTACAGTTTTTATTTAAACTAGATTCACCATACTTTGTATAGACACTATATCTACTACAGTTTTTATATAAACTAGATTCACCATACTTTGTATTTGGACTATACCTACCACAGTTTGTGTATAAACTAGATTCACCACACTTTGTATATAGTCTATACCTACCATAGTTTGTATATAGAATATATCTACCGCAGTTTGTATATAGACTATACCTACCGCAGGCTTTATGTACTATATCTACTGCAGTTTGTATATAAACTAGATTCACCATACTTTGTATATAGACTTTACCTACCACAGATTTTATCTAATCTAGATTTACCAGAGCTTGTCTATCGAACAGATCTAACACATTTATCATTTTTTTCCCTGTCACAAAATTTGCATTCTGATAAAATGTAAGAAAAAGACATCCGAAATGAGAAACTCCGATTTTCCATAATTCAAGACACATTTTTTTCTTCTCTTCGGAATGAAGGTCATAAATTTGAAACCCATCTTCCCCATTGGCTGACACCACAGTTGGGATCATATAGAGAAATACAGGATCTCCTTGACTTGACATCAGAGATATTCTCTTTATCTTATAATTAACAGACGCTTCTTTCTCTAAAGAGAAGATTATTGCATCCTACGCTTAACTCTTAGAGATATCTCATATAATCTCACCTAAGTCCTAATGTGGCTATAGAGATAAACTAGCAACACACAAATTGATTAAGTGATGGATACATAATGTAGGACGTTTTTTTTTTCCTCAATGGGTGATTCGGTTTGTTATATAGGTCAACAAAGTGCATTGAAGTGAACTTGTTGAAATGGATTTGTTGGAGAAGAAATATATTGGAAATAGAATAGAATAACATTGGGTAGGTCCAGGTGAATTATGTTATTGATGTTGTGTGAAGTTATCACATGGCAGGTCAAATATTATCTTGCTGTTTGATTCATATGATTTCGTCAGATATCTGTCTCATAGCTCTAGTGAGGATTCATATCCAACAGTGGATTGATTGTTTTACACTACAATGTGTTATAAGACAGGAAATGTACATAAATTTGATGGCCTCTTTTAATACAGGATTGTGATTACTTGACTTGGCTTAGCCGAAATTGAGACTCATAGACCTAGAAGAATTGGAGAAGTTATGAAAAGAAGTTTTTAGAACTAAACTTTCAATTTCACATTTAACGATGACTGACAAGGAATATGTCCTCCATAGGAAATTGAAACTACACAACGATAATAACATTATTGTTCTAGATTATGATATAAGTAATACTTTTAACTATAGCAGATGTTTGGCTATAGTTAAAGAGATGAGTGTGTTATCAACAGATACTAGTTAGTTACTTTTAAATTTCGAAACAAATATAAAGACTTAAAAATATTAATTTTGGCATCCACCCATTGTAATCTGCTCTTTTTACACTGTAGTTTTTGTAAAAACATACAAATATTTACAAATGCCAAATCCACCACAAAGTTGCAAGACCCCAACAGAGAAAGACTACAAGAGAGGAAGACCACAATAGATGAAGACTACAATAGAGGAATACCACAATGGAGAAAGACCACAATTGAGAAACACCACAATAGAGAAAGACCACAATGTAAGAACCCACAGAAGAAACCACACATGTTGTAACACTAACAACAGTACGTCATAGAAACAGTTCTAAGTTGATCAAATAAACATGCCAGTAGAACCATAGAGACTATTGTGAAGTGTGAATAAATCTGAGTTTAAAGCTAGGAGACTGAGTGTTGTCTCCACTGAATATATGGTGGAGTCTCTCACAAGTGGCATCAAATCTTACTTCAGAACTTATAAACTAGTGTCCTTTTAAAATCCGACTTTATACATGGCTAGTGAAGTTGTAAACAAGGTTTACCAAAGGGATTAAAAAAAATTCGTTTGCATTTTGCTTTCACACGTTTTTGTAGGTTTCTGATTGTGCAAATTTGAACTAAAGTTAAATATACTTAGGAAAACTGGGAAAATTCATGTAAAAAAAATATAATTATTACAATTGACCGGAATTGCACAAGGCAAGAAAATATAACTCGTGAAAGATAACATAAACATAATTGTTTAAAAATCAAAATGTTACATAATGTCAGTGATTGAAACAGAGCATAATAAATAGTCTATGGTCAAAGAGAGATAACCAATGAAAAGAAGAATACACCTTGACCTTAAATAGTAAAAACAGACTATATTTATTATATGACAAGAGAAGACTATAGTTATTGCGCAGTTTAGTGCTTTGTTGTTAATTCACGTGTTGAAGAAGAAAAGGTTAGAGAAAATCGGTAGGGAAGGTTACAAGACTCGACCTTAGTCAGTAGTGGGCATCCAGCTTTTGAGGTGATAAGAGCTGACGTTTTTTATGTGGATATTTTGTAATGGATAATATTGGAGATCTCAGTGAATCTATTCTGTAAATTCTATTCTGTAAATTGCAATGCTATTGAGTGAATATATATCTATATCATTGTGCATGGATATTTACATGAATTGTGAGGACATAAAAATATATGTGTGTGAATAAACTTATCTATATATTTTACTGTTCCTGGAGAGTGTTATTAACTTTGTCAAAGCCTCGAAGAGATTGTTAGTGAAAGTGTTGAACAGTTACTAAATAGCAACTTACACATAATTATTCTTGTATAACTTACGCTATCTATCTATCTATCTATCTATCTATCTATCTATCTATCTATCTATCTATCTATCTATCTATCTATCTATCTATCTATCTATCTATCTATCTATCTATCTATCTATCTATCTATCTATCTATCAATCTATCTATCTATCTATCTATCTATCTATAAATCTATGTATCTATATCTATCTATCTATCTATCTATCTATCTATCTATATCTATCTATCTATCTATCTATCTATCTATCTATCTATCTATCTATCTATCTATCTATCTATCTATCTATCTATCTATCTATCTATCTATCTTTCTATCTATCTATCTATCTATCTATCTATCTATCTATCTATCTATCTATATCTATCTATCTATCTATATCTATCTATCTATCTATCAATCTTTCTATCTATCTATCTATCTATCTATCTATCTATCTTTCTGTACAACTGTCCATCTCTATGTCTCTCTTTTTTTCTATCTTTATGTCTGTCTGTATATCAATATTGAATATATCTATTTGTCTGTTGCAATACAAATATCTCCCTCCTCTCCTCTTCTCTTCTCTCTCTCTTTCTCTCTCTCACACACACACATATATACATATATATACATATATATATACATATACATATGAATATATATATATGAATGTATATTATGTAAATATGTAGGCTATACGTGTATGTGCCTGTGTCTGTTTCTGCTTATGTATTTGTATATATATATATGCATGTATCAATATAGCTTTTGTCTACCTAACTGTTGGTCTGTCTGTAAAGAGTTAATTTAAAGATAATGTCTTGATAAAAAGAAATCTGTTTATTTGCATGCACACAGACAATTATCTTCCCCTATCAAAACTACACCATGAAAAAGAAGAAAAAGAAAGCTAATCGACTGTAAATAGATTAACATATTAGTAGCACTCACAGTTCTTTCCCCTAGGTGCTTGACGGAGCAATACAATCTCGCCTTGTCTCCCTTTTTGTGCGTCACCTTGGTGGGCGCAGGCTCAAATTCCGGAAGTCGAACTCGAATGGCAGGCAGAGCGATGCATGCTGGGAAGAGAGAAAGAAACATGTGGAACCGTTAAAGAGTTATTCACCATTAAGCAAGGGGAAGCTATCCCGCGGTTTGTTGAATAGCAGAAAGATTCTAGGTAGCATTAAGAATAATAATATAGCAGATGTTAAAAGCTAGGTTTGATACACACAAAAAAAAAGACAGTAGGCCTACATGGAGTATCTTTTTTTTTCGGTTTGTTTTGATTTTACAAATCTCAGGAACACAATTTTCAAGAATAACAAAATGATTTTTTAACTGCAAAAAAAAAAAACCGCTTAGTTTGGGTTTCCAGTGTGCTGAGAATCTATGTGTGTGATGTAATAATGCCGAACATGTTTACTAAGAAAGTGAGCACTAGGCCTACTGTGCTAGCAACATTTTATCATCACAGTGTCATTTACACACATAAACACACTCGTGCACACACGGACAGGGAGAGGATACGAATAATAGAATGAGAGTAAGAGAGAGAGAGAGAGAGAGAGAAAGAGAGAATAAGTAAAGTGTGAGAGAGATTACGAAGTAAAAGAAATAAAGTGAGAATGTGAGAGAAAGGGGGAGAGAGTAATAGAGAGAGAGAGAGTAAGAAAGAGAGAGAGTAAGAAAGAGAGAGAGTAAGAAAGAGAGAGAGTAAGAAAGAGAGAGAGTAAGAAAGAGAGAGAGTAAGAAAGAGAGAGAGAGAGTAAGAAAGAGAGAGAGTAAGAAAGAGAGAGAGAGAGTAAGAAAGAGAGAGAGAGTAAGAAAGAGAGAGAGTAAGAAAGAGAGAGAGAGTAAGAAAGAGAGAGAGTAAGAAAGAGAGAGAGTAAGAAAGAGAGAGAGAGAGTAAGAAAGAGAGAGAGAGAGTAAGAAAGAGAGAGAGAGTAAGAAAGAGAGAGAGAGAGTAAGAGAGAGAGAGAGTAAGAAAGAGAGAGAGAGTAAGAGAGAGAGAGAGTAAGAAAGAGAGAGAGAGAGTAAGATGGAAAGTTTGAGTTAGAAAGTATTAGAGAGAGTGAGAGGACGTGAGAATGACGGAGAGATAGTAATAAAGAGAGAGTGATAGAGAGGGAGAGAGTAAGAAAGACAGTGCGAAAGAGTAAGAGAGAAAGAAAGAGAGCGCGAAAAAGAAACAGACCGAGAGAGAGAGATAGTAAGACAGTGAGGGAGAGTAAGATAGAAAGAGCTAGACTGAGAGAGAGAGTGAGTGGGAAAGTATTAGAGAGAGTAAGAGAGAGTGAAACTAAGAGAGAGAGGGTGAGAACGAATTAGAAAGAAGGAGAGAGCGGGAGGGAGGGGAAAGAATGCTAATGAAACATCAAATTTTTAGTCGCAGAAAAGTGTACAGCAACAAGATAAACGTGATAACACATACGCTTCACCCTCCACCCCACACATCACAAGACAATAGGGAGGGGTGCCCACACAACCGCCATGCCACGTGACCAGGTCTGTTTTGACTTGGGACTTCACAGACTTCACCAGCAATTAACTGAAACTAACATTACATAATTCAACACAGGGACTGCCAACTGCCAACGAATCCACACTTTCGGAAGTTTATGTAGGTTGTGTGTAATTTACTAATTTTCCCCTTGGCGGTGGGGGTATTATGGTACGATATAGGCCTATGTATAGTGTATTACGGTGAGGGTATTATGGTACGATATAGGCCTATGTATAGTTTATACTAATGTATAGTGTATTACGGTGAGGGTATTATGGTACGATATAGGCCTATGTATAGTTTATACTAATGTATAGTGTATTACGGTGAGGGTATTATGGTACGATATAGGCCTATGTATAGTGTATTACGGTGGGGTATTATGGTACGATATAGGCCTATGTATAGTGTTTTACGGTGAGGGTATTATGGTAGGCTACAATATAGGCCTATGTATAGTAGGCCTATATTACGGTGAGGGTATTACGGTACGATATAAGCTTTTGTATAGTGTATACTAATGTATAGTGCATTACTGCGGGTAGGGACGTGATCGTCCTAAGTCCTAAGGTAGAAAACGACAAAATAAAACAAAAAAGGGGAAGTAATAAAGTAAATCTCGTCTCTTGTTTTCTTAATACTCAGACACATACAGGTATTAGATAATCATACAAATAAGGAAATTATATAAATTTCAGAATTACACATAGCGGTAATACAATTTACACTTTACTATGATGATAATTATTAATACTTATATTATTATTAGTGTGTTGTTTTGCAAATACAAACAGCTAGAGTATCCAAACAACGATATATTTATTAAGCGGCTGTTTTACAAAGTTTTTTTTTTCTTAGATTATACACACATATCCAACTATTCGTACAAAATATGATACATTGTTCCGCATTTTAAAGAACTAGATGTAGCTAACATTGTATTAGAAACCTATTGTGTATACCATCATTTATTTCACCTTCATTTATAGTCTATCAGCGAATTGTCTTACACAGCTCGTTCGGCTGGCGAACAAAAAAGGCCTGGTTCGGATCCTTGTGTAGGTTGGGATTTTTTCCCGGGTCTAGAGAGTCTCCCTGAGTCTAAACAGCTCTGATAGGTACCTAACCTTAGTTGGAGTAAGTTAAAGGCGGCTGTGCATAGTACTGGCAACACAATCACCTAGTATGCCGTGGGCATAGAAACTGGTGAACGCTGCATCACCGGCCCTATAAATTAATTTGGATACTTTTTGACTTTATATAGCTTTGAAACAGAGAATTTAGCGATAAATTAAAGATTTGTATTTGTCTTTATTCTTTGGATATAAGATAATTTATAATTTTTTTTTATTACAGCATGAAACCTAAAAGAAAATTTTTAAATAAACTATACAAACAGGTACAAAAATAAAAATATGTCACTATTTTATGTTTTATAAAGCTACAGACTTTTCATTGGCATTTGGTTCGCAGAAATAAACCTGGTAGGAGTTCAACTTGATGTATGTTGAAACTGTGGACAACAGTACATTTTGGCAACAGACAACATTGTACAGATACAGGGGATTACACATAACGTCTACATCTTGATTAAGTTATAGGGACCTGAGATGTTATATATTGCATTGTTTGTGATGTGCATACAATACCTGGCACTCAAGGGTAACCTCCCTTGTATCGTAAGCAATGAAATAAACAATATAAACCCCCATCATCATCTAAATCTGTCCTCCTGGATTTGGGTTGTTTCTTTCACGGTTTGCCAGGATGATTCGAGATTTATGTCAACAATTTTTTAGCATATTTTTAGCGCTCCTTAACAAGTACTTCAACCTACAAACGTCATACAAGGCGTCTCAACACGTTTTGGAAATCACAGGTCTCAAATAGAACAGTACTAAGCACAAAATAATAAAAAGAATTATTATTTATTGAATATGTACCAGTTAAAAGCGTTGTCTTTTATTGACCGTCTGAGCTAACAAAACCTTTTGAAACCAAAATTAATCAAATATTTCAATAGTCAAATAGTATTGATCATGTTTTTTTTAATCAGGAAAATTTAACTACTATTTTAGTGACCGTGTTTCAAAATTTAAAGCTATCAGCACATTGACACCCACAATCCTATCTTCGGGGTCAAAAGTAGAGAAAGTAAGTCGAAAGCTAAGGTAAAATTAAACATTTCGCAAACTGCAATGGGTTCTTAATTAAATAAACTTTGTTTACTGTCGAAATAGATGGCTTGACTACTCGACATTGGTTGGTGAGAGTAAGAGCTGCTGGGCGCTGAACTCACAACCATTAACTTCACTAAAACACAATGGGCCTGGATAGTATGAAAAGTAAACTGTAGTCCCTACGTATTTCCAGGTGGCATGCCTACATCTACTACGGACTTATTCCCCCATTGACTTTTTCATCTCGTGATAACTCCCCCCCCCCCCCAATACCTCTTGCATTCTAGGCGCCATTAATGTTGGCGCGTAACCCAGGGAAGCAAATAACCTTGGCATTCCCCACAAAGATCTCACAAGTCTCTTTAATCTGCCGCAAATTCCTGCACCGTTTTACGCATTAGTTTAATCAGAAACGTGAACGCGAAGCGTGCATCCTAGCACACAGACAACTGCTTAAGTACGCCATATGTAATATTTGTCATGTGACAGACATGCGCAGTATGCGCCTCGGCGCGAGTTGCTATTACTCTTTCTACTATAAGGCCTACTACTGAAAGCGTTTAGGCCAGGCTAGAATTCATGCAAATCGGTTTTAATAATGTGTTTATACTAGTCTGCGTCGTATCTCTATTATAATAATTGTTATACTCAAGAGCCTAAAATAGTTTTATTGTTAAAGCTTACTATACGAATATAATAAACAAACAAAAATAAAATGTAACTTATAATAATTCTTACTTGACGTATCTCAAAGAAAAACCAACATCTTTTTTTATCAAGTTAATTCCATCATCCCCACACATACACACAATCTTTAGTAACTTTATTTGTATATTTTTACGACCCTTAACCACTATTTGTGCGATGCATTATTCCCAGGTATAGGATACCAGTGTTTGTACAACGTGCAACTCTTTACATTCCAGACATAGCTTAGTGTCAGGCTCCTACCTACACTAGGCATTTTGGCCAGGAGATTCCTTTATTACATTATTTCTGTGGCCTAGATGAAACAAGAGTCATGTGTATCGACGCCACTATTTCCTCCAGATTAGTTACTTCCATAACTACGTAACCAGCAGCAACGATGTCCCATTACACGATTACGTTATCTGTTATAGAGAAAAGAGTCGTTTCATAGAAAACACAACGACGTCGATAGGTCAGTTGGACTTTTTTTTTTCTGCCCGAGTGGGGAGTAAACCTGTAGGCTACATGCATCTGACAAGCCCAAGTTAAATAGAGGAGCTTTTCATGCACTTCTGAATGTGGCTACCACAATAGTTTATTGATTTGTGTATATGCCGTGTGTATGAGGTGTGTGTGTGTGTGTGTGAAAGGGGTAGGCCTATACATCATAACAAAGTGCAGGATAAGAAAATGACAGAATGTATAAAGAATAAAGAAATTGAATAGAAACAACAGTTCACTTCTCCATAACAGTGCAGTATTGGATTTCATCTTGGAAACTTCATTCATTTTATCAAAATGGGAAGGTCTACATTTAAAATAAAAATACATGTAGATCTAGTTATAAATTAATGATTTCATTAATGTTAACACAATTTCAATGGAGAAAAATAGTTCATTTTAAAAGCCAACAAAAAAAAGGTTCAAACCAGCTTCATATAAAAGTGTAAAAATAAATCGAAGGTGCTAAAAGGGCTTTTTTTTTGCTTTTAAATCCATCCTTTTTTTTCATCTAATCACAAAAAACAAACAAACAAAAAACTCAGAGAGAACATAATAAATTATGGACAGATAATTCCCACACCTAGTTTTCAAGGGGAGGCAAATCTAAGTCGTCGTTAATAAGTTTTAGGTAAACAAGAAAATAACTTGTTAAAATACTATAAGAAAACTATTCCAACGTAAGAACTGAGAATTTCAATGTAGTGTCGTTAATGCTTCCGTTCTCTTTACACCATGTACTTCACAGCGGCATATCTTTATTGCCAGAGATGAGGTGCCTGATACCAGAAGGACTGGAGCCGATAGTAGGCCGATACCCACACTCCCCCACACCCTAACACACACAAGCACACCATAACACACACACACATACACCACAACACACGCACCATCTCACCCTAAGAAAACACACAACCATTATCTCAACTTTCATACTTGCCATTAAAAAAACAAAAAACGAAGTAGAAAGAATTTAGACCGGCATTATTTTATGTCTTGTAAATGACCAAAGTTTCTTTGTTTAATCTTTTGTTATCGCCCTTTGTATTTTAGTGTTTCGTAAAAGGGGTAAAGGAAATATATTAACATTTCATAGGCTATTGTTGTTTTTTTGAACCAATCAAACAATTCTTCCAAGCAATAAAGGTTTCAACCTTCAGTTTTCTTGTCATTTCGCGTATTTTTAAATTTTTGGCAATCTTTGACGAGGTTACAGTTTACATTTTATGATGGAAATAACCGTTGATATATTTTATTGTCGCAAAACGATTTGTTTTTTTTTAAAAAAAGCTCCTGTTTGTATTTTTGTATGGGTTTTGTATCTATAAAAACAAAAATATATTTTATCTGCTCATTAAGATAAAGAAATTGAGCGTTCAAATATTTTATTATGGACTATGTTATGTTAAGTGTGTGCTTAAGATACACACAAGCACTAGTTCTGTAGATATTATGATTATATTTGTGGTCGTCAAGCATGAAGTGTTGTTTTTAGTGAACTTACCAATACTTTTTTTTAATACTCGAATATAGGCGCTTGTATTCATTGTTTATATCACATTAGAAGTATTTAGAAAGGTGGAGCTAAATGTTATTTTTTTATGTTTGTGTAAATTCTAAAGATTTTAAAGATTGACTAAACAATTTACATATTCATATACAAATCGTCGTAATCCCCATATTACTCATTATATAGCTTTAACTTTCAATGTTGCATGACATACTACACATAGAGTATAGCTAATCACAAGACATGACATACTACACATAGAGTATAGCTTATCACAAGACATGACATACTACACATAGAGTATAGCTTATCACAAGACATGACATACTACACATAGAGTATAGCTAATCACAAGACATGACATACTACACATAGAGTATAGCTAATCACAAGACATGACATACTACACATAGAGTATAGCTAATCACAAGACATGACATACTACACATAGAGTATAGCTAATCACAAGACATGACATACTACACATAGAGTATAGCTAATCACAAGACATGACATACTACACATAGAGTATAGCTAATCACAAGACATGACATACTACACATAGAGTATAGCTAATCACAAGACATGACATACTACACATAGAGAATAGCTAATCACAAGACATCAACACTTATGACATCAATCAAAGATATCTTGCTTAACTATATTATTATAAGTCTGCACTTATTAATTCACTACTTTGTCGACTTTCCATTAGAAAAAAAAGTATTTTTCAGGCAGACGTTGACCTAGATTTATCAAAATCTATGATACATAAATGACACATCTACATTTTTAATAAAGATTTCCCGCTAAACAATTCATCCTCTTAACTCTGGTGTACAGTGCAATGTGCTAGATCTATTCTCCAGGGATCAACCCGGAGGTGGGAGGTTGAGGGCTGGTGGAGTATGGAGAGGGGGGTGAGGGGTTGTTCGAAACCATTTCAAGACATGACACAATAAGTTTCGGGAATTTCCGAACGGTGAGATGAATCTGCAAGTTAGCTTACCGTTTGACAGTCAGTGAAAAACTTTAACTCCTGGAATAGCAGTCAACGGAACGAAAAAAGATTTTATTTATGTTTATTTATGTTACTGCTACGTGCAATTAAGAAGCGATGTTTGCTCTCAAGTTTACAGAATTCGTTTGTTGCTCAACAAAAAACCTGCGTGCGAGTCTCTGTGTGTGTGTGTGTGTGTGTGTGTGATTGTTTGCGTAAAAGTGTGTTTGTGGGTGTGTGATAGTGTGTTTGTGTGGGTATAAATGCCTTTATTTCTGTGAGTATTTTTATGTGTGTTGCAAGTAAAGGCGCGAAAAGCTGCACTTGTCAATAAAGTGGAAATATGTGAAATATGTGACATGCAATAGTCGAATGGAGTCTTCTACATTTAGTGAAGGCCTAGAGAGAAAGCTTCGCATTTCCAATGCAAACTTCCTCATGAGCTTATATACTTCAAACAGCTAGGCTCCCATTAGTATATTGTATGAGTTGGTGGATTGATAACGGTCTAAATAGGGCTATGTCGTGGTTCCAAGCAAGGTGAACTATGCAACGCCTGTACCTGTGAACCTCCAAGCTGGTCTATTTTATAATCCACCAATAGAGTCAATCCCTGCGGGCCAATGCATGGGTCTGCAATCTCCGTGGGTTAACGAGGTGGTTTCACAGTGGGACCTGGAGGTAAGATGGTGTGTGGCATGATTGCCGCGGAGAGATCTGGTGCCACAGTCGGGGGGCGTGGTGTAACGTCAGGAATGGCACATAATCATGTTCACTATATCTGGTATATTGATCATAACCGAGACAATGGTATCACCGTATGATAAAAATATACTTTACCGGCGCTCCGCCTGCATATAATGCATGGTTTAGTGTCTGATACTTAAACCTGATTTCAAGGGAGGAATCTCAACCAGAAGCAGACACAGACCTCACTGGGGACTGACTCCACAGTAGGGAGCTGTACTACACCACATGGGGGCCCAGACTGACTCCACAGTAGAGAACTATACTACACCACCTGGGGGCCCAGACTGACTCCACAGTGGTGATCTATACTACACCACGGGCTGCAGTAAGAAAATATGGCCACTTGAAGCTAAAAACTCAAATTTTGCCTCCTCCCCTTGAGGATACCGGGAAGCGCCCCAGACTGACTCCTCCTTTGACCCCCCCTTACTGCGGCGCTGCTACACCACCCTTAAAAATCAATATATTTATATAAACAATGTGGACTAAGGAAGCAACAGTCTACAGTTTTACAGTACAATTAAAGAAAATGTTCTAAATACTGTATACAAACTTATTTATGTTGTAAAATTATTGTCATAATATTTAATATCTTAAAATACACTGACATTTTAACCATACATTGAAAGTTGAATCGAACAAGAATTTAAGCATTTTAAAATTTCATCAGTGTTGTCATTCTTGTCACGTGTCCATATATAATGCAACCAAAGATAAGGCGATTGAAGAAGATGTTACACACAGGGATAGGTTTTGACATTTACCAACTTTACATTGGTTAGTTAAAAGCAGATCGATTGCATTGCAACCTGTTGAAACTTTCGTCAGAAATATCTTTTCCAATAACTAGGGTATTGCTGTTATAGAAGCTCTATAATACGTTACAGTGTTTTTCACATTATCATGTGGTTTCTACCCAGTGTTCTATTTATGTATGTATATGTCTATCTGATTGTCAGCCTGTCTATCTATTTAGCTATCATATGTCTATCTATATATCTATATACATGTATATATTTAATTATGTGTCCATCTATTAATCAATACACAAACACACACAAATAAGTTCTGATTCAATCACCGATAGGACTTGTTCTATACAACTCAACGAAGTCATCCATTGTACTGAAAATGTTTATTTTGTGCATCATGTTCTCCGTGTGTACATCTTGGATATATCTGTAGATATTTTGTTTCCACGTTGCTCGCCACCCCAACCCCCTTCCTCCAATACAAACAATAAAGCAATTAAGGTAAAAACAATTTGGCACAACCAACAAAACTAAAACGCTTCTTTAAGAGTTAAACACATTGAAATTAAAGGCATAGATTACTCCAGTCTTTGAGGAAAACAGCTCCGACTATCCAAAGGATCATAAAAGGCTTGGAACTAAGGCCAAATTAAACGATAGGTTTGTTTATCTTATAGCTTAGAATACCATCCGTACTTTTCAGATCAAGCAAGAACAAAGAAATAGATCTCAAACGCTTCCTTTTCCTCAATGTTTTAAAATATGTTTATACTTAACTCTTTATGTACATCTAAAAGCCAGACAGTTTCTTTAATTTAAAGTTAGCTTCAAATAAAAGACAAACAATTTCTAAAAACAATCTGAGAAAGGCTTATATAAAAACAGAGCCTATATAAATGTATTTATGCTAGTTTGCAGAATAGATTCTATTCTCGCTTTTCTGATAACATAACAGTTTAATATTATCTGTTTGATTGACGTCTTATTATATATTTACGTGTATGAGCTTATGACGTTAACGTCTCGACTTTTATAAATGACATATTTGACATTTAATCATACGCCCATTTCTAGTTACATAATAAAGGAACATAAAGAATTCATTCCACTTTAAACTAAAGAGAATATATTAAGAAAAACTGAATGTGAAAAGGTAGTGTGTTTTTTTAAATATTGTTTTCACTTAATAAAAGAAGGAGGAAAATACGGTTTGCTATATTTGGAAAGGTTTTTATCACTATACTAAAATTGGTTATTATGAGTTTCTCGCCATTTATGAAATGAAAGCAAATTTATGGAAATTAAGTTAGCACTTTTGTTGATAAAAAAAAAATACAAAATTAAACCCAAAATCTTATCTTATCTTATACATTACAGACGCTCCTTCTATAAAGGAGATTATTGCGTCCTACGCTCATCCGTGGTATGAGTCTAGTTCTTCATTTTTATTAATGTTTTAAATGATGTTAAGATACTGGTTTCCCTGGTTTGTGCAGGCAACCCATTTCATGCCCGAATGTCACTCGGGAAGAAAGAGTACTTATATGCATAATTTGTTTTTGTATAAGGGACAATGAAAGTGTTTTTGTCTTTATGTTTATCATCTATATAGGAAAACCCCAGAAATAAAGTGGACATTATTAAAATTTTGAGATTTTACTACCGGATTAAATTACACAATAACCCCAGCATCTAGTTGAAAAACCCATAGCAATGGATGAAACGTTATGTAAAGCTCTCCCTGATAAAGTGACACAATCAACCCAGAATTGAACAATGAATTCAACATTAAAAAAACACAAACAAACACTCGACGATGTTTAAAATTTAAAGCAGTTAGAGCTATCTCCCCCGTCAGGAAACACTACACGTGTAAACTGTAAAGGCATGCATTTTTTAGTTTCGTATCTCAAGTTGTAAACAAATCCTACTGCATACTTATAACAAACATCTACGTGAGTGAGACAATTATTACAGCTACAACCCTTTACTGTTATGTATTAAAAACTGCACGTCGTAGAAACGTAACATTTATATATAACAAGCCGTTATGTGCCCGATTCTTCGAACGGGCTTTTCTTTAGAATATGCTTGACACATTATAGTTTTTTAGTTTTGTTTTTGCAACATACATAAAGTAGTATGTTTTTTTTTTGTGGTCAGTATTTTTTTAATTTATTTATGTTTTGCACACTTTATTATACACCAATATAATATACAACTAAAAAGGAAAAACAAATAATAATAATTTTTTTTTTATTTCTTGCTCAAAGTATGACCACTATGATCGAATTTTGTGAGTTTATTGGGTAATTTAACTCTTTCTGTAAAACAGAACTCAAATGTCTTTTCAAAAGAACTGTTAATTCGAAAATGATTGTTTGATATATTTTTTTGCTACAACATTAGTCGTAGATCAATATTATTTTTTTTTGTTTTTTTTGTTTTTGTTGGTGTTATTGGCTATTTATTTATTGTTGCTTTGGAAGCAAACTTAAAATTAAATTTTAAATTCAACAGGAAAAACAATAACAACTGAAACCGATATGAATCATAGTTTATACAACGTATACGACATGAATTAAAACTTTAAAAAGTTGGTCTGGCAAATTCAAACATTGCCCGGCAATATAAAAATTTCCCGCTACATAGTTTATAAGACGTATACGATACAAATTAAAACTTTAAAACGTTGAGCTCGACAATTTAAACATTGCCTGGCAATTGAAAAATTTCCCGCTACAAAGTTTATAAGACGTATACACAGAATAGGTATAGAACAGAATGCACAATCTCTATATAAGCAGTCACTGAAAGTTACCATTTTCCGCAATGCAGCGGTCGATAGAGACGCTACTATAATAAAATGAGAAAGGATATCTACGTCTGCCATAAATATATACAATATATATAGGGCCTACATTATCTTTCATTATAGGCTTACTTTTATATAAATTTGACTTAATTACCCATTTTGTTTTCAACATTATAGGATTAGGCCAATATGATGTAAAAATATTTATTACCCGGTACTGATTTGAAAAAAAATGGCTTAGACGTAGCTCGGTACCGGTAACTAAATTGCTACGGCTACCGGTACATAAATATATACTTTTTAAACCAAAATAAACTTTTAAAATTATGAAGGGAAATAGGCATATAATTCATAATGAGTTAATATGAGGTTGTTTATGCCGTTGTTTATCCTTTATGGAGTCAGGAAAGCCATGCAGTTTGACATGTTTTTTTTTACGATAATCAGTCGTTTTCGCATCATTGTTGTAGTTTATTACACAACCGTTTATGCACATTTTGCCTGAACTATTAGCTTTGGGTGTTCAAACTTGTAGATTTGAAGAAAAGGACGTTGTAGGCTAAATAAGCATAAATATAGAGTGTAACCAGGACCACTGCGTTTAAATAGGCTTAGTATGGCGTCGGTATTACTGCCCAAAACAGAAATAAAATGCGATTGCGCATTCTGTTTTATACCTATTCTGTGGACACATACAACACGAATAAAAACGTGAAGGAATTTTGTATTTCCCAGATACAACGTAAGATACCCATTCAAACCATTAATCATTACCCATTATAACAATTTAAAAATATCCCGCTATAAATTACGACGCAAATTAAAACGTGAATATATTTTGTTCTATTCATTCATAAAGTACATTAGCAAAGGTTGAAGCAAAGTTAATTTTAAATGAATACGCAAAATTTGATGACGTCATAACGAAAAGCCGGCTAGCTATCTCTGCGCAAACTTTGATGACGTCATCCTGAAAAAAATCTCAACGCCATCCTTTTTTTTATTTTTTTAGCGCGATCGATCGAAAAACTATAAAAAGTTGAAACGGCAATTTTAACATGAACCCAAAATATGTCGTTTTATTCGCGTTTTTTGACCAAACTGACCACTGCGGTCATTTTAATTTTTTTTAAACCTTGACAGTGTTCACCGCCGTAACGCAAAGAATATTTGTAGCAAATTTCACGTTTTTATGTCCAGTATTTAAAAAGATTATGCGGTATGTACATACCCAGCCAGCCACATATTCCTTTTGAGATTTATATATATACAAGCCGTTATGTGCCCGGTCCTCCGAACCGGCTAAAAGCTATGTTTACATACACTCTAACTACTCAAGCAGTTATAATGAGACTGCCCGCATGACCTACGACATGAATTTAAACGTGAGGTAATGTCTAATTTGCCCGCTACAACATAAAATTACCCGTTAAAATCATTACCCATTACCCATTATAACAATTAAAAAATTGCCCGTTATAAATTACGACGCAAATTAAAACGTAAATATATTTTGTTCTATTCATTGATAAAGAACATTCGACAGTATTTTTATTAAAAAAGAAAATGATTGTTTGATATGTTTTTTTACGACACGACAAACATTAAGTCGCAGACCTATGTTGTTTTGTTTTTGTTATTTGCTATTTATTTATTATTGTTGCTTTGGAAGCAAACTTAGAATTAAATTTTCTATTCAACATGTAAAACAATAACAAATGAAACCCATATGAAATAATGTTTATAAAACGTATACGACACGAATTAAAACTTTAAAAAGTTAGTTCCGGCAATTTGAACATTGCCCGGCAAATTAAACATTGCCCGGTAATATAAACATTGCCCGGTAATTTAGACATTGTCCGGTAATTTAAACATTGCCCGGTAATTTAAACATTGCCCGGTATTATAAACATTACCCGGTAATTTAAACCTTGCCCGGTAATTTAAACAATGGTTGTTACCAAGGCGATAAGCCTAAAGTTATAATGAGATTTCCCGCTTCACAGTTAATATATACGGCAATTAATAAAACCCCACCCGTTAAAAAGTTTATCGATGTATACGTCACAAATTAAAATGTGAATGACATTTTGTACGCCCGCTACAACCGAAACGAACTGCAACGTGAAATATTGCCCGCTAGAAACGAATTGAAACGTGAAATATTGCCCTCTAGAAAAGAATTGAAACGTGAAATATTTCCCGCTAGAAAGATTTTAATGCGTATACGCCCGCTTCAAACGAATTGAAAAAGCTAAAAGTTATGTTTACATACACTCTTACTACTCAAGCAGTTATAATGAGAATGCACGCAACAACTACAAAAGTTTATATTTCGTATACGACACGAATTAAAACGTGAATATATTTTGTTCTATTCATTCATAAAATACATCAGCAAACATTGAAGCAAAGTTAATTTTAAATGAATACGCAAAATTTGATGACGTCATAACGAAAAGCCGGCTAGCTATCTCTGCGCAAACTTTGATGACGTCATCCTGAAAAAATCTCAACGCCATCCTTTTTTTAATTTTTTTAGCGCGATCGATCGAAAAACTATAAAAAGTTGGAACGGCAATTTTAACATGAACCCAAAATATGTCGTTTTATTCGCGTTTTTTGACCAAACTGACCACTGCGGTCATTTTATTTTTTTTAAAACCTTGACAGTGTTCACCGCCGTAACGCAAAGAATTTTTGTAGCAAATTTCACGTTTTTATGTCCAGTATTTAAAAAGATTATGCGGTATGTACATACCCAGCCAGCCAGCCAGCCAGCCAGCCACATACATACATACATATTCCTTTTGAGATTTATATATATGATATGATATGATATGATATGATATAGATAGGGCCTAAATTATCTTTCATTATAGGCTTACTTTTATATAAATTTGACTTAATTACCCATTTTGTTTTGAACATTTTATGATTAGGCCAATATGATGTAAAAATATTTATTACCCGGTACTGATTTGAAAAAAAAATGGCTTAGACGTAGCTCGGTACCGGTAACTAAATTGCTACGGCTACCGGTACATAAATATATATACTTTTTAAACCAAAATAAACTTTTGAAATTATGAAGGGAAATAGGCATATAATTCATAATGAGTTAATATGAGGTTGTTTATGCTGTTGTTTATCCTTTACGGAGTCAGGAAAGCCATGCAGTTTGACATGCTCTTTTTTTCGATAATCAGTCGTTTTCGTTTTCATTGTTGTAGTTTATTACACAACCGTTCATGCACATTTTGCCTGAAATATTAGCTTTGGGTGTTCGAACTTGTAGATTTGAAGAAAAGGACGTTGTAGGCTAAATAAGCATAAATATAAAGTGTAACCAGGACCGCTGCGTTTAAATAAGCTTAGTATGGCGTCGGTATTACTGCCCAAAACAGAAATAAAATGCGATTGCACATTCTGTTTTATACCTATTCTGTGGACATATACAACACGAATAAAAACGTGAAGGAATTTTTTATTTGCCAGATACAACGTAAGATACCCATTAAAACCATTAATCATTACCCATTATAACAATTTAAAAATATCCCGCTATAAATTACGACGCAAATTAAAACGTGAATATATTTTGTTCTATTCATTCATAAAGTACATTAGCAAAGGTTGAAGCGAAGTTAATTAAAATGAATACGCAAAATTCGATGACGCCATAAAAAAAAAAGACAACCAGCTATCCCTGCACAAACTTTGATGACGTCATCCTGAAAAAAATCTCAATGCCATCCTTTTTTTTTATTTTCTTAGCGCGATCGATCGAAAAACTATAAAAAGTTGGAACGGCAAATTCAACATGAACCCAAAATATGTCGTTTTATTCGCGTTTTTTGACCAAACTGACCACTGCGGTCATTTTAATTTTTTTAAAACCTTGACAGTGTTCACCGCCGTAACGCAAAGAATATTTGTAGCAAATTTCACGTTTTTATGTCCAGTATTTAAAAAGATTATGCGGTATGTACATACCCAGCCAGCCAGCCAGCCACATACATATTCCTTTTGAGATTTATATATATACAAGCCGTTATGTGCCCGGTCCTCCGAACCGGCTAAAAGCTATGGTTACATACACTCTAACTACTCAAGCAGTTATAATGAGACTGCCCGCATGACCTACGACATGAATTTAAACGTGAGGTAATGTCTAATTTGCCCGCTACAACATAAAATTACCCGTTAAAATCATTACCCATTACCCATTATAACAATTAAAAAATTGCCCGTTATAAATTACGACGCAAATTAAAACGTAAATATATTTTGTTCTATTCATTGATAAAGAACATTCGACAGTATTTTTATTAAAAAAGAAAATGATTGTTTGATATGTTTTTTTACGACACGACAAACATTAAGTCGCAGACCTATGTTGTTTTGTTTTTGTTATTTGCTATTTATTTATTATTGTTGCTTTGGAAGCAAACTTAGAATTAAATTTTCTATTCAACATGTAAAACAATAACAAATGAAACCCATATGAAATAATGTTTATAAAACGTATACGACACGAATTAAAACTTTAAAAAGTTAGTTCCGGCAATTTGAACATTGCCCGGCAAATTAAACATTGCCCGGTAATATAAACATTGCCCGGTAATTTAGACATTGTCCGGTAATTTAAACATTGCCCGGTAATTTAAACATTGCCCGGTATTATAAACATTACCCGGTAATTTAAACCTTGCCCGGTAATTTAAACAATGGTTGTTACCAAGGCGATAAGCCTAAAGTTATAATGAGATTTCCCGCTTCACAGTTAATATATACGGCAATTAATAAAACCCCACCCGTTAAAAAGTTTATCGATGTATACGTCACAAATTTAAATGTGAATGACATTTTGTACGCCCGCTACAACCGAAACGAACTGCAACGTGAAATATTGCCCGCTAGAAACGAATTGAAACGTGAAATATTGCCCTCTAGAAAAGAATTGAAACGTGAAATATTTCCCGCTAGAAAGATTTTAATGCGTATACGCCCGCTTCAAACGAATTGAAAAAGCTAAAAGTTATGTTTACATACACTCTTACTACTCAAGCAGTTATAATGAGAATGCACGCAACAACTACAAAATTTATATTTCGTATACGACACGAATTAAAACGTGAATATATTTTGTTCTATTCATTCATAAAATACATTAGCAAACATTGAAGCAAAGTTAATTTTAAATGAATACGCAAAATTTGATGACGTCATAACGAAAAGCCGGCTAGCTATCTCTGCGCAAACTTTGATGACGTCATCCTGAAAAAATCTCAACGCCATCCTTTTTTTAATTTTTTTAGCGCGATCGATCGAAAAACTATAAAAAGTTGGAACGGCAATTTTAACATGAACCCAAAATATGTCGTTTTATTCGCGTTTTTTGACCAAACTGACCACTGCGGTCATTTTATTTTTGTTAAAACCTTGACAGTGTTCACCGCCGTAACGCAAAGAATTTTTGTAGCAAATTTCACGTTTTTATGTCCAGTATTTAAAAAGATTATGCGGTATGTACATACCCAGCCAGCCAGCCAGCCACATACATACATACATATTCCTTTTGAGATTTATATATATGATATGATATGATATGATATAGTATTATGTAACATTGCAATGATATCAAGTTTTATTGCGCGCGACTTTATGTTGCTTTGTTTTATGACTATCATTATATACGTCTTATTACATAATATGCCTCCTTGTGTCTTACACACTCATATCTTGACAAGTGTCCGTCAGGGAATGCGAATTGACAATGTCATTTTGGACCACCATTTGTTTCTTGAGTTAGATTTATAGAATCTAGACAGTGATAAGATCTAAATTTATTAAAATAATAAATATACTTTTTTTTTGTGGTGGTTAAAGTTTGTTTAGCCCGAGTGCGCAGAATGGCGAATATAGGCGTTTAATTCTGAGGTGTGAGGCGAACATAAGACGATTAATTCTGAGCAGAGTGGTGAAAATTGAGCTATTTATTGAATGAAACAGGAGAAAAAGTAAATAAATCTGGAAACCTCTGTGAGGGCCAAGGGCTCAGAGACTGGCTAGAGATTGTCAAAGAGAAAGTCAGTCAATAAATCTTTCTTTCTCTTTAGTTTACTCAGAGCAGAGAAAACATGAACAGAGCTTCCATTTACCTCTCATCACAGTTTCTTCAGTTTCTTCCCCTTGCGCTATGACGTAAGCACTTGACTTGAGTTCCATAATGTACAACAAGGGAACTCTTTTAGTTTTATTTTAAACCAAATACCTTATCTTTTACCTGAGAAAAGTTATGCCGAGAACCGCAAGAAATGTGCAATTCTGAAATCGATTTCTTTATAAGAACTTTTTATAATGAGGTAGCCACTGCCCTAAAAGGATAGCGGCTTACAGTATCGTAAAACAAGAACAAAAATAAGAACAACAACTGGAACATTTAAAGTTTAAAGTAGTGCTAGAGAATGAATTTCTGTTGAAACTTTTACTTGATAGTTTGCAGTTTATAGTTTGTAGAAACAATAAAAAGAATGACTTTCTTTGATGTATCGACATGTTGAAATTTTTAAAAAATATGAAAACTTTTATAACAATGCAAGCACTATAGAAAGAAATAGTGATAACAATAACAGCTGCCAATGTTTGTTATGGCCAACAGTTTACCCACATACCGATTTCTATGTTTTTCTCTTCATGCTCTTGAAATTTAGGGTTTTTGAAAAGCAATCATTTATTTAAAAAAAACTGAATACTGTTTTCAATTGTAGAAAAAGAAACAACAACAACCACAACAGCTGTTTACTGTTTTCTTTTATGTTGGGCACAAAACAGCCGTTTTACTGTTACTGTTTACATTGTATCAGAAACCCTGATTGGGATCTATTCAATAATCAGCACAGCTCCTATATCTTTCTCTCCCTGTGTAATTCTCTTTATCTGATTCGCCTTGTCCAATTCACACTGTCTATTCCTAACTGTACGTCTCTCCTTTTCTGATTCTCCCTGCCTGTCTGTGACTGTCTTCCTTTCTGATTCTTCCTGTTTGATTTTTCCTATCTTATTCGCTCTTTCTAATTTTCCTTGTCTGATTCTCCCCGTCTGTCTGTAACTGTTTCTATCTCTCTTTTTACTTCTGCACTCGCTAAGCACCCCGTGCAGTGAGCACATAACTTTTCATATCCTCCATGAGCAAAATAAAAAAATTCCAGTGTTCTCAAATTCAACCACTTCATTAGCATCAGCTGTGACCTATCGAGCAGAGCATGGAGAATTGCATGTATTTGTTCAGTACAATGTCGTAAAATATATATCTCACACGAGAATCAATATTGCAAGTAACTTTTTTATGAATATATTAATTATATATATATATATTAATATAACTACGACCCGCGTGCCAGACTTGGCACTCAGAGTGATTCTCATATGCACTCGGAAGACTACCAAAAAGACAATTCAAGTACTTTTACAAGAAGTTTACTGCTAAAGCAGGATGACCTTCAGACTTTTTGCATGCTTTATGAATCAAAAATTCTACTTTGGCACACTGTTATCAAAAGGTTGCTTATACCTGATCTAGACTACCCAGTGTCTTACGGGAATAGCTGACATGCGCATTGAGGCGCTTCGGAAAAACGCTCTTACTCTGTTAGCTTCAAGTCAAACATTTTTGTTAGGGGAGGTAACTGTGCTGGAGGAGTGCTACACTGCTGGTCAGACCTTTTGGCTACTCTCTTTGTTCTATATATATATGGCATCCCTCTATCCTTAAGGAACGATAGCGAAGTCTCCTTTTCCTGTGCCCCTCGCCTTTCTCCTGGCTCGCTTCTCTTCACTTGAACACGCTTTCTTTAAAACAAAACCGACAATCATTTAAATGAGAACATATCAATTAAAATGAACACATTTATTCCTACGTTATTTCAAACGTCGCCTATTAGTACTATGATTAAATAATCTAAAATACTTCAATAAAGTATATTTAGTATCAAGTATGTGCACTCCTTGTTCCGCTCAACATTAGCACAGATTCAAGAAGTCATAGATCAAGGATATTGTGCCAGACCTGTACCTGGGTAGAAAAGTGTCAGTTGATCCTTTGCAGCTGTCGAATTTCTGGGCTACAATTACCCAAAGTACTCTCCTCGACACAGAGTTAAGAAAATAATCTTTGCCACCAGCGGAGACTGGTGTGTCGCAATTGCCCAACCCCACCCCAAACCTTTTCCTTCCTACCCACCCACGGCACACCGCATCGCTTTGATTCACAATCCTCAGTAGAAATATAAAAAAGGTCCTACAAGTTGTAATGCATACAAGCTTTAACAATATGTGACATTACAACCTATGAATAATTTAGACAATTTATAACAGTCTGCCTCAAATACTCTGTTTTCCAATAGTGTTTTTTGGAAGCCAGTGTTGTACAACGGCAAAAAGATCCTTGACTAGAAGTCGTAGAGGTACTATAGTACTGGAATACTTAGCCCTTATGCTTATAGCCTTGGTGAGTGACTTCCTTGGGGCGTAACTTTCAGTTTGAGGGGAATACCAGTTAAGTCCTTGAAGTCTTCTTCTCAGTGATCACTTATCTAACCCTAACATATAAGATAAAATAACGTAAGGGATCAATGATAAGTGGGTTACTCAACTCCTCTTGTCTCAAGCTATGTGAAAACATCAAGCATATGCTCCAATATCTATAACGCAATTATAAAATCTTCATACATTATTATAATCTAAAAAATGACAAGAATCTACAAGGCTATTTAAATCTAATACTCAATAAACTTTTGTTAAATTTTTTTTTCAACTCGAATAATATAAGTTGTTTTTTTTTAATCATGTATTGCACATTATCAAGAGCTAAAATAATTATTGAAAAAAAAGACCCAATTATTCGTTCAGTTTGCAAAAAGCATATTGCAAACTAACAAAACGAAATGTAAAAAAAAGTTCAGTTTGTAATAGGAAAGTACATGATATTACATGAATTCCATGTCATACATAAAGTGATTTCAGCTAAACAGTAAATAGTAACACCAATAATTTAATCAATAAACCTAAAAACACTAGAGGACAGAAGGGCAAAGAAAAAAGTAGTAATAATATATAAGGCATTACATTCTAATTTAGAAATACAACCCAAAACACGATAAACGTAAATACAGAAACCCTTTTCTTATCCTTTATGCTAGAACAAATGCATATAAGTGCTCTTTCTTCCCGAGTGGCATTCAGGCATGTAATGGGTTGCCTGAACAAACCTTAACATCATTTAAAACATTATTTAAAATGCAAGGCTATACTCGGACCACAGATAAGCGTGGGACGCATAGAAGGAGCGTCTGTACCATATAAGATATATATTTGTGCTTAAAAAGTTTCTTTGTTTGTTTAGTGATGCATTATTGATACATTATTGAGTATTACTTTTTATTATATACCATAGTAACACCATATAAACATTAACACCTGTAAACAAACAAGAATTGGAAAGGCAGCAGCCTCAATGGCAAGGCTCATTCAAAGAGAGTGGGACAACGCCCAACTCACTGACAGGACGAAGACCTCTGTTTACCAGGCCTGCGTGCTCAGCACACTCCTCTATGGAAGCGAGACCTGGGCTAACTACGCTAAACAAATAAAGCAGCTCAATAGCTTTCAAATGAAATGCCTGCGTAGGATCATCCACATCTAATACAAGGACAAAGTAACAAATGTAGGGGTGCTAAGAGCAACAAGCTGAACAATAAACTCAATCCTGAGTAAGAGCCGCCTGCGGTGGATAGGCCATATCCAAGAATGGGCTCCGAATGTATCCACAGAGCCCTGCTGTATGGAGAGGTGGCAAGGGAAAGAGGCCACACTGCCTGTGATTTAAAGACGTCTGCAAAAAAAAAGATACGGTAATGCTTCTGGCGCGCACCAGGCATAAATAATGCGGGGGGGGGGGGGGGGGGGGGGTCTTGCTGAGGAACGCACCTTCTGGCGGGCAAAGATGTGAGAAGGCACACACGTCGCCCTAGCCCTAGAGAAAGGAACGAAGAAAAGCGAGCCAGGAGATAGGCGAAGGGCAGAGGTAAAGGAAATTACGCCCTCGTCCCTTAAAGACGGTCGGATACCATAAATATATATGTTACGGCCAAAGCCCGAAGTCGGCCAGATCGCGATCTGGCCGGCCAGATCGCGAAGTGGCCAATATCACCTCACATTTGACCGGCCAAAGCCCGATCTGTTCTTGATTTCGGACCTTGGCCGGCCAGATCGCGAAATGGCCAGGGGCGATCGGCCAAAGCCCGATTAAGAAGGTCATGAGCAGATTTTGAGTGTTTGTATACCGTAATTATCACATTAGGCTTATATTGTTTAATAATTAAGCTAAATTACAAAATCAGTCAAATTAGTTTATTATAGTAAATTAACAATATTTAATAAAAATAAATAAAAAAATTGGTAAAATTAGTTTATTATAGTAAATTATCCATCTTTATTTTAGCTTATACTAAATTACAAAATCAGTCATGTTCGTCAATTACTCTTCTGTGTGCACATAGTACAAAATAACGCTATTGTCTTTTGTTACTGGCACAATAAGCTTTTCTTTGCCAACAACCTAAATTACGTCATACTTTCATACATAGTTTTCATATCAAATGTTGGTTCCGCATTTACATGTAGCCTACGCCAACTTTGTCCAGCATACTAGTCTCGTCAGTAGATGCCATGGGATAACATACAGAACAATAATATGAATTTATTGAAATTGAAACGCCGCTACATGGGATACAGCCCCAGTTAAATGCATATAGACTGTTTTTATACTGTTATACAAACTCGTGACGAGGAATACAATACTCACAATGAAACCACAATTAACATAGGCAGTGTCATGTTGTGACAGGGGATGGGGTGGCCAGCAGAGTGCACGTTGTTGCGCCTAATCGGAGCCTGAATGCCCACAATTAATTGTACTGTCCCTACGTGCACTTTCTACTCATCAAAACAAAATTGACTTGTTAGTCTATAGGCGTGATTGCAGAATATTCCTTAGCGCTATTGGATTCGATGCACGATATTTATATTTGTTGGAACACCGCTTATAATCTACAGTAGCCTATAACACACATGTACACAAAGTAAAATAATCCACAAACGATGCTCGGTATATGTGTAAGTCAAATGCCTCAGTTTATTGGTGCAGTAGTGTTATCTCAAGGGTATCTCATTGCGACTGGCGGCCCCACCCATGTTTATACAACACATGAAACTAGACCGCGCGGACAATGGCTAGATAAAAATACGGTCGCTCCTGCCTTCCCACCTTTGTGGCTTATCAAAAGTCAATCCTCGACTCGCATACACCATCCAGTCAATTTATGGCGCAAATGGTGTTTTTTTTATCCAGGTAGATAGTTTACTAAATCGTGTGATAATTAATTTCCTTGATAATTAGTGACCACTTCGGCAGGACTTTCTCTGAAAAGCAGAAGATAAACAGAAAATTATCGTCACAGCGTATGTATCACTGTCCTTACTACCATATGCAAGCCGCCATCACACCTGTGCCGCCTACCGAACATTCTTGTATCAGCACATCGGACATTGGCCAGGGATTGCCAGCCACATCGCGAAGTGGCCGGCCAAAGTAGCGTAGACACTTACAATTTCAAGCACATCGGACATTGGACAAGCGCCTCGGCCAGATCGCGATCTGGCCGCAGTTCGGGCTTTGGCCGTAACATATACATTAACACCAGTTGTTATTATCTGACTGAGTAGGACGCGTGCTTTAAAACAATTTCACACTGGTCAAACATCGTGGTCGCTATTTAAGAACCGTAGCAGCCGATTTAGACAACAGCCATTGTGGACACTTACAACAGCCATTTTATATTCCACCCATCAGAGATTGGTAGATACTGGGAGATCTATAGACCCGGCTAATAATATTGGTGTTTTAACGTGTTAGTTTGAACTTGAGACATTCAGAGTTAAACTGCAAGACAACATAGCCTTTATGTGACAAATACTTGAAATAACAATCGCTCATAATATCTATCTAGTTCATTCAACAGAGATATTGATGTATGTAAGTCATAACAGCCAGTGGAAAAGTCACGTGCGTAAGGCTGGGGGTGGGGCAAATAGTTCAAGGGAGGCAAAAGGGGCACGTGTAAGGGATGGGCAGGGCAATAGTGCACCTAAGAGGACACAAGGCGGCTAATCCTGAGATGGTGCACTATCAACCTCTACAACTATCGAATAATATTCTAATATTCTATCTCATTATCAATAGCTGAAATGTAAAAATATAATTGTCAGTGGCATAGCCAGGAAAGCACCGTGTGTAGTGTGTATGTTGGTGTGTGTGAGTGCTAATAGCTCAAGGTAAGAGAGGTAAGGTGAGGCAAATAGTAGCCTATAGAGGGGGGGGGGGTTGAAGAGTGCAACTTGGGGGGGGGGGGGGGAGTTCAATACAATTTTATTGACTTTATTAATAAAGCAACTTTTTTTAAAATTTACGATAGATAAAAAATACATATATTATTAGATATATTTTTTGACCAATCGTAACTTATTATTTCGATTTTTTAAATAAAATTCACACAGGTAGAGCGTCATCATCCCCCATGAATAGGCCTACAAAGTATTCTGTCTTTTCCATCACTTTGTTTAACTGTAGCGGCACTTAAAGCTGAGGCTGTTGTTACTAAGTTAGAGTTTGAAAAAAAAACACAACACAAAAACAACCAAGCTAAAATAAAACTGTGTGAAACACGTGTGAACTACAAGTCTAATAGTGTTTAACGACAGAGAAGATGAAAGACATTATGAATTGAATTTGACGTGGCGAAATCAAGATGTTATTCAATCATGCTGTAATGTGTTCAACTCCAGGGGGCGTCTTTGTGGGGTACTACAATTAGGGATTCTAGATTGTGTGTGTGTGCAAGTGTGTGTACAGGTGTGTGTTTGTGAAGGTTAGTGGGCGTGTGTGTTTGTGTATGCAATACGGTGAGTAAGTGTGTGTAGCGCTAGATAAATATGTGTCACCTGTTCTAGATGTAGTCGGAGAGGCAAGTAAAATGCCAGTTTGTGACTTAATTTTTTTTCAGGTAGCTTCTTTCTCAGGAAACACCTGTATAAGATGGGGTACTCAATATTGCTTTGGGCGTAGAGATGGGTGGGGCGTTCATGGGATGGAATCTTCCCATTCAACATTTAGTCTTTGTGAAAAACACTAAGAAGAAAAAAAAGAGATAGTTAGAATCAAGAAGTCGATCTAGTAGTAGGTATAGCATGGGGTAATAGTACCGTAAAAGGTAGAGGTACCTTCAATAACATATTTTTGTAAACGTTTTCATTTCAAGTTCTTCAATATTCAGATCATTCATTGTTAGTTTGTAAAAAGTAAAGTACCCGTCGCATTAAATCGATCGATAAGGCCGGTGAAGCATCGCTCACCAGTTTCTGTGGCCACGGCATACTAGGTGATTGAGTGGCCAGTACAATGCCCAAACTAAAATCAAGTACCTATCAGAGCTGGGAAGATTTAAAGGCACCTTCAAACGCGAGGAACAAATCCTAGCCTTCACCATAATTCGAACCCAGGCCCTTCGGTACGCCAACCAAACGCGCTGCAGCTCAGTCACTATGACCCATTTCTTTAGTTTGTACATATTAATAAATACGACGAGTAAGCTTAATGTAAAACCACACACAAGACATATTTATGAAGTGGGAATGTTGACATGCTTGTTGGCATCGATACCTGTGGATGTGAGCTTGCATATATACAGTACTCTTATGTGTATGTGGGTCGCGTGTGTGTGTAGGAGTAATTTGTCTTTGTGTAGTAAATGCAAATTAATTGTGTGTGGTTGTGTGTGTGGAGTGTGTGTGTGGAGTGTGTGTGTGGAGTAGGAGTATACCACAAAATGATTGGATACAGCGTTTTCAAGTCACGTTACTCAAGATTATTGCATTCCGTACTCCAAGATCGGTGCGGAATTTCTATTGCAAACAACCATGAAACTGATATAGTTCCTAACGTACTAATCACTGTCTTGGAATCTAGTACAGTTTATACATTTTTACAAATACACTACAGATATGATTTAACATTTCATAACCAGACATATTGGTGTGGTGGTCTACCGCAGGCCGTTAAGTCTGCCAGACCTTAGATCTAGTTTTCGAATGCAGGTCTTATGATCGTTTATAACGAGCTTGCTATTAAAGTAAAAGCAACTGGGCACTGTCGCTCGTATACCTTTAGCCAGAGATAACCTGATAGAGGTAACTTCTATTATTACTTACTCTAAAAACATACTTGATTACTCATTTATAGCTTTTGTTTGATGCCCACGTAGAAATAATGAAAGTATTTATAACAAAGTTACTGCAGTTGCTAGAACATTAGAACCACTTACTCCGACATTTAATTTCCTGTCTCTCTATGCAAGCACAAAGTGTAAGACTTAATTACGTCTTATAATATTTACTTAATGGAAGAAGGTATTTCTTAGAGCCTATCTCTTCATTGATCACGCTCTGGCTTGATTCCCATCAACCAACGTAAGATGCATCGAACCAAACGTCTTACATCGCGAATACTGCAACATTAGGAGGGATGGATAATGTAATGTAAAGATATACATTGATAGGTAATACATATTATGTAATAAATATAAGACAGGTGCAAGTTGACACTTGTAGTGACAGCTGAATCAAAACTGACACGTCTAAGTGAAATCTAGTGACCTGATTGTAAATGTTAGACAACAGGTGAATTCGGGATGTGGTAAGACAGGTGCAAGATTTATCCAGAATGATTGAATGGTAGGACATCTATACTAAGGACTTTTGTAATTCGTGATATAATATATGGAGTAGCAGACACGTGTTTACAGCTTACTAATGTTTACAGTGTTTTTTTTTCGTTAGAGTCTATTGTTTTTACCTACTGAAAATAGAAGGTCAAAGAACTGAATGAGAAAACTTAACATGCGTAGGCAATCTATAGGCCTACATTGTTCAAAATATTCATTAAACATGCATTTTCTATGTTCAATTGTTAACATAGAAACCTTTCGTATTTTATTATATTATCTATTACAGTTATAATCAGAGTAATGGCTATACATTATTAAAGTTAAATGTGTACAAAGCCTATATTTTAACACGCAGCTGTTGTTTAAAAGAAAGGTCCTTTCAAGATATGGCCTGCAAAGAGTGAAATTTCTGTAGCAGTGACTAGACTTACTAAATTTAATTCCTTGTACTCTTTGTGGAACAAAGGAACTCTACAACATGTCTCCAGTTTACTCGGTTTATAGCGGACTTATTTAGTTCTTCCCATGCCATGCAGCACTGCTTCATCTCTTCTTCACAAGACTTTCTCAAAGTTGTCTTTCAACCGACGACTTTTTTTTTTTGGCATTGTGGATTCCATTAGAGTGCCTATCTCGTGATATCCTCAATTGGCTACGAACGTGGCCAATCCATTTCCGTTATACTGTGTGTTGGTTGATAAGGTTCGCGCCACCACACAGGTCGCATTTTTTAAAAATCCTTTACATTTGCTAGATCTTGAGATATCTTTTGAAGGAAGTTTTCGACACAGATTTGAATTCTGTTGGTCAGTGAGTTAGAAATTCTAATAGCAATACAGCAAGACTAATTTGACGTTTTTCTTCAATATTTTAAGCTTGTCAATAAAGAACCTGTTTTTTCATACAGATCCTAAGGAAATGAATGGATATTTAACCTATCCGATTCTTGCTTTATAGTCCACGTACGAACCTGTACAGTGAGGCCTGATATTTAAATTTTAAATGTTTCATGTTGATACCCATGCTCGTCATCCACTTACTTGAGATGGTAAAAGAACGTCATATCCGGTAGCTGACGTTTAATTGTAAAATAGGAATTATAAGGTACAACTATTGCAGCTGTAGGAATGTAATATATTTATAAACCTTAGATCTGACTTTATTGTTTGGGACTTAAACAGTCTTACCTAGATCTATTGTTGGAACAAAAAAATAAAGAAAATGGCATAACAATTTAAGAGAATAGATTTCACGTAGAACAATTCTAGTATATATTTAGGTCATATATGTTTAGTTCTAATATTGTTCCGCTCCTCCTGAAAGGATGCACCGTGTAAGTGTGCAAAGACTTTCATGTCCTAGACAATTTATATCAAGAAATAATAGATCAGTATTTTCTTTGTTGGCTAATGGAGATTACTAGCAATCACGAATAAAAGGCAATGCCAACTAGACTTGTCAATTCCAATAGACACTTACATAGGGAATGCAACTGTAAATTACTTCAGGAATATTTTGTGAAGACCAATAGACTTTCTGAAACGACGCTCTCTGTAAGTGTGTCAAATTTTGTCCTATTTGATTAATTTGTGTTATTTTAAAGATACATTTTTTCTTTAATATATTATTATATATATGTGAATTTGTAGACGTTTCATATACGAACTACATTGGCGTAGCAAGGGTGGAGCGATTGGTGCGGCCCGCACAAGTCTTATGCAAAATCTTTGGGTAAAGTAGAACGTAAAAAGTATCCCCGCCAGACCAATTTAAAGGACTCGTGAAACAGTTCACAAATGTTCGTGGTCACGACATACTAAGGGATTGTGTGACCAGTGAAATACCCAGCAGCTTTTACTTTCCCCGAACTAATTCAAAGTCTACCCATCAAAGCTTGTAACAAATGTTAGCTTAACTTAAATTCCGTTCGCAATCCGAGAGTGTTTCCGCGTGCGTATAATTCTTTTGGTAAAGGGAATCAATACAAGATTAATCTGAAGAATGCTCCCAAATACATCGACAAGACTGAAGTCATTCTTGAAAGCAGGCGGCTTTAAAATGTTGAGGCTTCTTCAGAAAATAACATGGTCCTTTCAAACTTTTCAATGTTATCCTTTAGCAAAAATGAATGTGATTTTGATTCCAAATATTACCATCATGCTTCACATTTTTTTTAATCGTTTGAAGACAGCGTGTTTACCTGCGAAGGAAACTTCTTCAAAACTGAAGCTAATTAAAATTATCTGCGAACTACACTCTTAGCCATTTGCCTATATAGCACGACGTCGTACGTAGGATTTATTTGATAAAGTGATCAATATCTTCGCTTGTCAAGATAGCTCGTTAGGTGTGTCCACAATGTAAAAGGTTAAAACATTCACGACCATGCGCTTGTAATATAAATTAAAGGTCAATTTTGTTAATGACAAAATACAATTTTCGCTTTTAATAATATTTTTTTATCATCTTGGGTGCATCAACGGAATGTTCTCACCCGACATCAAATACCATGGCTACGCCATGTTCGGACTAATAAACTATTCATACTATAAAATATTGTATACTTCTTTTAAATAAATTATACCATGACCATGTGTCACGTGAACATTGAAATACCAAGGAATTAAATTTACTTTTATATAGCTTTGGTATTTAAATGTCAGGGCAACGCTGTGAGTAAATGTCATTTTGAGTTAAGCACAAACTCTTTCAAAGCACTGAAACTAACGTAGAGTAGTAAGAAGCGTTTATAGAAACACAATTCAAAACCCTACAGAAAGGTTCAATCACAATGTAATACTTAGATCTAATGTTCCAGTATTCCATTCACAATTTACTATTTAATGCTCAAGTATTCCATTCACACTGTACTACTTAGATCTAATGTTCCAGTATTCCATTCACAATTTACTATTTAATGCTCCAGCATTCCATTCACACTAAACTACTTAATGTTCCAGTATTCCATTCACACTGTACTACTTAATGTTCCAGTATTCCATTCACACTGTACTACTTAATGTTCCAGTATTCCATTCACAATGTACTACTTAATGTTCCAGTATTCCATTCACACTGTACTACTTAATGTTCCAGTATTCCATTCACACTGTACTACTTAATGTTCCAGTATTCCATTCACACTGTACTACTTAATGTTCCAGTATTCCATTCACAATGTACTACTTAATGTTCCAGTATTCCATTCACACTGTACTACTTAATGTTCCAGTATTCCATTCACACTGTACTACTTAATGTTCCAGTATTCCATTCACACTGTACTACTTAATGTTCCAGTATTCCATTCACACTGTACTACTTAATGTTCCAGTATTCCATTCACACTGTACTACTTAATGTTCCAGTATTCCATTCACACTGTACTACTTAATGTTCCAGTATTCCATTCACACTGTACTACTTAATGCTCCAGTATTCCATTCACACTGTACTACTTAATGCTCCAGTATTCCATTCACACTGTACTACTTAATGTTCCAGTATTCCATTCACACTGTACTACTTAATGTTCCAGTATTCCATTCACACTGTACTACTTAATGCTCCAGTATTCCATTCATACTGTACTACTTAATGTTCCAGTATTCCATTCACAATGTAATACTTAATGTTCCAGAATTCCATTACACTGTACTACTTAATGTTCCAGTATTCCATTCATAATGTACTACTTAATGTTCCAGTATTCCATTCACACCGTACTTCTTAATGGTTCCAGTATTCCATTGACACTGTACTACTTAATGCTCCAGTATTCCATTCACACTGTACTACTTAATGCTCCAGTATTCCATTCACACTGTACTACTTAATGCTCCAGTATTCCATTCACAATTTACTACTTAATGTTCCAGTATTCCATTCACAATTTACTACTTAATGCTCCAGTATTCCATTCACACTGTACTACTTAATGCTCCAGTATTCCATTCACACTGTACTACTTAATGCTCCAGTATTCCATTCACAATGTCCTACTTAATGCTCCAGTATTCCATTCACAATTTACTGCTTAATGCTCCAGTATTCCATTCACACCGTACTTCTTAATGTTCCAGTATTCCATTCACACTGTACTACTTAATGCTCCAGTATTCCATTCACAATGTACAACTTAATGCTCCAGTATTCCATTCACAATTTACTACTTAATGCTCCAGTATTCCATCCACACTGTACTACTTAATGCTCAAGTATTCCATTCACAATGTAATACTTAATGTTCCAGTATTCCATTCACAATTTACTACTTAATGCTCCAGTATTCCATTCACAATGTACTACTTAATGTTCCAGTATTCCATTCACAATGTAATACTTAATGCCCCAGTATTCCATTCACAATGTACTACTTAATGTTCCAGTATTCCATTCACAATGTAATACTTAATGCTCCAGTATTCCATTCACAATGTACTACTTAATGTTCCAGTATTCCATTCACAATGTACTACTTAATGTTCCAGTATTCCATTCACAATGTACTACTTAATGTTCCAGTATTCCATTCACAATGTACTACTTAATGTTCCAGTATTCCATTCACAATGTACTACTTAATGTTCCATTATTGTGGGTTTGTGGAGCCAGCTAATCGACGATACATTCGGTAAACATTCGGCCACGTGTATCTGTCACTTAAAAAAATGTAAACCTTACATATATTTCATTGAATGGTTATAACTTCATTGTCTCTTGTTAACTTCTCCACTTGCATCCAGTGTAGGGGATATAAAGACAGGGTCGTTGGGAGGATTATAATGGGTCGGAACATGGCTGACATTGGGCACTTTTTAAATCTCCAATGTGGGGCCTAAGAATTATTCGTTTCTTTATTCAAGGGCTTACTTTGAATTTCGTAGGCCCCAGAGCAATGTACCGGCTGCACCGCGTTTCTTCCGCCCCGCATAAAGAAATATTTTCCTATCCTGAAATGATCACACTGAGTAATAAAATCAAAGGCAACACATGAATGCTAGCTTTTACTATTCATGGAAAACTTCTAACTAAACCAAGCAATGCACATTAGTATTTTATATACATTTCTTTTATCTGAACATAATATAAATTATGACAGAATTCAATATAAATTAAGTCATCAGATATAAAAAAAAAGACATCATACTGTATTGGAAAAGAGGAAATAAAATTTTCTTAGTCAGTTCAATGAGGTCTATGCAGAATGATTTCCCGGTCACGTGACGGTGGGTAAATACACTGGTAAACATTAGCAATGGCTTACTGCGCTGCTGTTGGTGCGCAAATTCTACCTCTAAATTATCATGTAAAGAATCTAAAATCTTTTCATCGATTTCCTTTGAAAGATCAACAAATATGTGTTGTCCTTTAATAATTGTATGTCTATAATCATTTTTGCTTCCGTGAGCATCATTTATAATATCACAATTTTCAAGGATATGTGAAAAATTAAAATTTTTAATAAGCATAGGTGCCATTAAGATCATTGTAAAATCAGCCATTATTTTTAAAGTTTACATAGCATCACGTGATCGATTTTATGTCTCTAAGGAATTGTGCATAGACCTCATTAATGTTCTAACAATCTGTGAGTAGTTATTAATAAATTTACTATAATAATTAAATATTGATTTAGACCTTTTGTAGACTATGCATCTTCTGGCTGGGATCTATTAACTGTAAACACACTCTGAAATACTAGGAACTAGATATAGTTTATAGAGCATTAAAAGTTGTCTTCAAGTGAATATTCACAACTAGGTAAGGAAAAAATCATTTAGAATTAGTAAATTGACTAAACTTTGAAACACTCCAGGAAAAATAAAATGCAAGGTTGTAACACCTTGTAAACATTTAATTCTATATTTAAAATACAACAATACAAGTGTTATACAATATAAGTGTTATACAATACAAGTGTTATACAATACAAGTGTTATACAATACAAGTGTTATACAATACAAATGTTATACAATACAAGTGTTATACAATACTACAATACAAGTGTTATACAATACTCAGAATGACAGATATAAGAAGCGGTGTATTATTCCCAAAGCAAGAATTCGTCCCTGTAAATTATTTCTTCCTGAACTGTATTGGAGCCTGAATTGGAAATGCAAGACTAGATATAATAGATTTGAATAAGGCCGTAATCATGGTTGGTCAACTGTTACTATTATCTTGTATACATGCACAACTAGTGAAAAACGAGAAAGACAGTTTTGTCAATATATTTTTTTTCAGTTTCCATTAACTTCTGTTCTCTCTCTCCCTTCCCTACACCTACCCAATTCTCTCAACTCACTCCCTTTCTCCCCCTCCCTGCTCCCATGCCTTTCTAGACTCCCTAACCTCCTTAACCCACTCGTCCCTCTCCTCTCTCTCTCTCTCTCTTTTCTTTCTAATTCCTAATTCCTATTCTCTGGTATAATTTTCAAATCAATATTTATGACTTAAGTTTTTCTGATCCATTAAAAAGTAAAGGAATTATTTCATTCTCTCCCCCTCCCTCCCTCCCTCCGCCCCCCTCATTGCAGTTCAAACAGAAGCAACTAAACAAACATAGTAGATAATACACGAGGACATAACTGGAACCAGACATCTTTATTTTATAAAGAAGAACTATACCAGCATGACATGCACCGACACACAAGTCAGACACAATACAATATATAAACATAAAGATAAAAAGACTGAATGCATATTTAGACATAAAGATATAAAGATACTTATAGATCTTTTGTTGACATCACTGCTTTTATTTTCAAAATACTTAATATATCTCAGCACAGTGACCCTTGACCTGCCTCTTTGCTTGTTATAGTATATTATGATCCGAAATCCCACACGTGAGAAAGTCTACAAAATAATACCTGAATTTTTAATGAGAATGTTTTCACATTGTACACAGTATACACATAGAAATAGAACCAGACTTTCCTAACATTTTACATGATTAGACTAAGTGAATGGAACAAGACTACGAAATTATCTACAAAGTAAACATACGTTAATAGAACAAAACTGTATTCACATTGAACATAGTGATAATAGAACAAGAATGTATTCACACTCTACAAAGTAGAATTAGCTAATAGAACAAGACTTTCTTCATACTGAATAAACTGAAATTAAGTTAATAGGCCAAAGATAAAAGACTTTGATAGAGTGGGAATATATTTACATCATTTTATTTTTTGTCTTGGTGTCTTGAGATTTGAAGCAGTGGCTCTGTAAGTAAAGGGACATAATCAACGGACTCAGTCAATGTAAACATTTAACCCCAAAGGTTTGCAGGACTTGTACTAAATATTCTTACATAACATTCATAACAACCTCTAGATTGTTTATTTATAACATTGATCGGCGTCTGAAGAGTCTCTATTACTCTTTATGCAGTAAAAAAAAATTCCTGTCTTACGAATGTGTATTACGATAAGATTATTATAGGCAAGGGAGATGGATCTAATATTAATTTATCTAGCCAAAGATCTCTCTCTCTATAGCATGTATATAGAATATAAAGACGAGTTATCTATAGCAAGTATATAGAATATATAATAACTTAACGGGGTCATCTGCTATTTCATGGGTACACAAACATAAATATTCAATTAAATAGAAATGGACAATATGGGACTATAAGATTTTTTCATCAACATTACTGCTTTCTATTTTTTTTTTAAGATCCCTATTAGCATACGTAAGACATTGGTTGAGTTCAAGAATGTTATAATGTTGTGATTTTTAAGAGTAAGTTCTGTACTCTGTTATCTCTCTATTTTACTGGTGTTGTTGTTTTAAAGTAAAAACAAATGTTTCATGCCACCGTGTAAATTGTGCATTAATAAATAGAAAAAAATAGCCAACAATACAACATACATGTAAATATATTGAAGATATAAACAAAAAAATATTTTTTTATATAATTTTTACTAACGCTGTTTAGTATACCTTATATATCTGTAGTTACCTTTTATTGTTGTACAATAATACAATAATACATGCTTTAATGCTCTGAGCAGAGTTTCAATATTATACTCAACATTTGGTCCCATTTATCGCTTTAGATTACAAAACAACATTGACGCAAATAGCATTCTTACCTTTTATTTTCTCCTATTGCGTCATGTTAATGCGTAAACTCGATATTTACAATAATACATTATTCGGAGGTAGGTCTCGTTGTTTACATTACCCAAACACATGATATATGTGATTCTGTATCTAATTATTGTATCCATCACCCTCACTCTCTCTCTTTCTCTCTCTCAATATATATAATTATAGACCTATATATCTGCATATATTATAGATATAATTATATATATATAAATGAATATACCTATCTCTCCATCTCTCTCTCTTTCTCTCCCTCTCTCTCTCTCTCTCTCTCTCTCTCTCTCTGTCTCTCTCTCTCTCTCTCTCTTTATATATATATATATATATATATATATATATATATATATATATATATATATGTATATATATATATATATATATATATATTATATATAGCAAGTACGTTGCTTTTTTTATAACAATAACAATATAGACATAGGGATAACATCAGAAAGAAGACAGTTTGGTTGTTACTTCTCTCCCTTGTTTCATCTCTTACGTCAATTCCATGACAGATTCCTGAGACTACTGCAGACCTGCCAAGTTGAAAACTTCAAAATTAGTAGTGAGCCACCCCAAATTTCGTATTTTGACCCCCAAATTCGTATTCCTTAGACCCCCAAATTAATAGTCAATTAGTAGTAATATTTGTAAGCATTTTTACACGACGTTTTACACGGTGTATTTATTTCACTCATGAGTCATACTCATTTCCATTTCAATTCAAAGAAGCCTTAATTCAATTGTAAATTAAATGAGTTACTAGAACTTTAGAATTAGACTCAATTTCAATTAATTTTTAATTAGAGACGAATGCTAGCCAAGAATTTGAAAGAGCCCTTAGCGGCGGGGCTTAGCCCTTAGCCTAACTTAGCCGGGCTTTGGCTTATCCGCCTTGTCTTAGCCTTAGTATAGTCATTAGTAGGCATTAGCATGATTAGCGCATTAGGCTTCATTAGCCCTACTCTCTTGCCTAGCCCTTGGAACGAAAGATAATGCTATTAAATTTATTCATTTGTTGATAGAAACGATACAGTATCCCAGAATAATCCCAGTTTTAACACATGTTAACTTTTTTTTATATAGATCAGTGAGGAACACAAATATTAATTAAATGCAACTTCCGGCCGGAAATCGTAATTTTAACTCCGAGAGCGTTGGCATGTGTCCCATTCGCATTTTTATATATACAGAATTTGTATTTTTCTTAGAAAATCAGAAAAAAATCATCTTTTTTTGCTTTTTAGCGAAAATCGGAGAAAATTCGTAGTTATTCTGCCCATTTCGTAATTTCGTAGTCGGACCTTGTTTTTCGTATAAACTACGAAAAATTCGTAGTACTTGGCAGGTCTGCTACTGTGTGTTTTGTTTTACTGGCACTGGCGGAACTTGATCATTCTCAGACATAAGATCACTAGATTAACAGGGGCAGATAATCTAGACACTGGTGACTCTAAGCACAAGCCAACAAATCTTCTCTATCTCTTCCTCTCGATTATTTAATGTATAGTGTTTTGCAACCCCAACAGAAGAGATCAAACTTCTCGGTATGTGGGTTTGTCCTTACTGCTATAAGTTTAAGGATATAAAAAGCTTAATAAGACTTATTTTATTTCAACTTTCCGGTAGGTCGCACATTAGTAAAAAAAAAGAATTATTCCCGTCGGACCAAATTGATCCACAGGGCCGGTGGAGCTGTTCTCAACAGTCTCTTTGGCCACGGCATGCTAGGGGATTGTGTGGCCAGCACAATGCCCATCAGCCTTTACATTGCCCCAACTAAAGTCAGGTACCCATCAGAGCTTGGTAGATACAGGGACACCCTCCATAACCGAGAAATAACCCAGGAACTTCGCTACGCCAGCCGAAAGCGCTACCGCCTGGCCACCGTTCACACATATACTAGTTACGTAGGCCGCAAATAGATGTCTATACACAAATAAATGAAGTTCTAAGAAATCATTGTTTTACCTATTACATAAAATAACCAAAACAACTTTACTTTTTTTTAAATACAATTGTTTAAGGAAAACGTTTATATTATCGACGATAACATGGACAAAAATATCATAAATATTAAAAATCATAAACTAACATGTATTGATCTGAAAACATCAAATTTTCAACCTTCCAATTTTTTTCCTATGCCGTTCACTTAGTTCTCCCTATGTCAGGATTATGTTAAAGGTTTGACGTTGGAGCTAGCAGCCACACCCTGTTAAAACAGCAAACACCAGAAACGATGAAGAAACACAAAGTAAGCAGCGATAACTATTCCCTGTGAAAGACTGGAACTTCAAGATGGCGTCGTATGTCGCGTAGTGTTACGCCTATCTCTTACTGTCACTTGGTAGTTGTCCACAAACATGGGCGTCTACGTAGATTTGGAGGCGCTCTTTGTATTATCATTTTTTTAATGGTGAAAGTTACCAGTGTAAAAAAGAAATACAGTGGCGGCTAGCGTAGCAAAGGTCTTGAATTCGAATCCTCCAGGGTGTGGAGGGTGTCCCTGAGTCTTCCCAACCCTAATGGGTACCTGACAATAGTCTAAGCAAAGTAAAGGCGGATTGGCACTGTGCTGGCCACATAATCCGCGAATATACCGTGGCCACAGACAGTGGTCAACGATGCTTCACCGGTCTAATGGTTCAATTTGGTCGGACTGGGATAACTTGACATACTTACCATGCCCCAGTGTATGGACGACAAGTGGTAGTGCTGACTGAGAGAGCATATTGAATTATTGATAGAATCAAAAGTGATCTTCTGTTGATAATAAGAATATTGAGTTTTGACTCTGACATAAACCAGGGTGGATGAGTAGTCTACAGGGAAGGGAGTGGTTATTTAGACAATCTCTACATCGAAGACTATTGAAATTTGCACAGTAATAAGTATTTCAAATTTATTTCAAGGTGTATTCCAATTAGTAAACAATACGTATTGCATTTAAATGTAGTTCTAGAAATGAGACTTCCATTGCTTCTGTCTTTTTCTTCTAAAAAAAATTGTGCAAACCTTGATGTTATTTTGTAACTAAAAGGTAGAGAGAAGGAACAATATAAACACTGTAAAAGATATTTGTATATGCATTTATTCCTACATTCACTTATCTAGTCATTCTAACGTTCATGATTATACACTGAACTGCTAGCTAGTGACAGTTCTATAAGAACAGGCTGGTGTAAAAGTCAGCTATGTGTTTCATACTATAACCGATTTTTATTAGTCTAATCTAACAACATAAATCATTCAATGATTTATTTCAAACGGTAAATCTTCAGTGTAGGTTTATGCAAACAACAGTCATGAAACGGATTTCGTCTATGTGTATATGTTAGTGGTTGGGCGTGCAGTAGATGCTAACACAAGTTTAGTAACCATGGCGACGTTTCGTGAAAAAATGGTGTTAATTAACAATAGCGTACATAGAGTCCTGGAGGCGGAAAAAGGAAGGTTCGGGAAGTGATCTGGGAAATACTAGTTAAGCCAGTCACAGCATTTTGACAGACTGATGGAGACTAATGTTTATTGGCACTCAATGCTCTTAGTTGCAATTTCTTAAGAATGTACGGATAGAGTCAGGCACACGATTATATCCATAGTTGAGAAGTCTACCTTCACGACAGTGTGTCAGAACTTGACGTTCAAAAGTTAAGACATCTCTTTACTCAGTGTATGAAAGCAATCAAAAGGTCTTCAAGGTTTCGAAACACTATATTATAGAGTTGAATTATAGAAGGAAACAAACACAAAGAAAGACCATTTAAAAATGTTTTAATGTATATGTAAAATCATCAAAATATCAGTTACACGTTTGCAATGATATTAAAATAAAAATATAATAAATCTGTAATATTCATAATAAAGAAGGCATGACAGGAAAAACATGACAAAAAATATGTTGCATTTAATTATGTTAGCATATTTGTATAGTGATATAATATCTATAATTTTTGTATACAGATATAAATCTATAATGTTTATAATATACTGTCACCATTTGTGTGTTAAATTTACATAGTTGACTCTAGAATGCACGCTGGAAAGGTTAATCAAGTTAAGTAAATTGTTATGTAGCGATTTCTGAGATATGATAATTGGTTTTCCCGGAAACTCCGGGAAACTCTATTTTTTTCCGTGTGAAATCAAATATCGTATAAAGACAGGTTATAAAAGTGATTATTTTTGCTTCAAGGTCAGCGAGGAATAAGAGAGCAATATAAAACATAATAATATTTATATATATGTATATATAGTCTATATATATATATATATATATATATATATATCAACACATATAAAACATATTACCTTTTCATTCGTTCGTATATATATTATATATATATATATATATAAGAAAGATAGGGTGTTTTTGAATGATGTTATAATCTAGTGTGTATATTATATTATATGACATTTTTATACTTTTTAAACTGGAATCTTTATTTACAAAAACAGTTTGGCATTGAAAACGTCTATGCATTTCACTGGACGTCATATGATATATTATTTTTTAAGGCACATGCACGCATATCTTAATGAAATAATATGATATTCCTTTCTATTTCAGCCAAAGTATTATCGTAGCACTGATATAAAAGTATACATTCACAGGCTTACACAAATATCCATAGCATCAAGAATCATGTTCAGCATGTAGAGATACTCAGTTGAGTAGCATACGCCGTCACACGCCCAACACATCGCCACAGGAGGTTTCTGTATGACAGTTGTTTTCAAAGCATGCACCTTGGCCCCCTGGGTGGGGGTGGGGGGGGGGGGGGGTTCTACGGCGAATTTACAGGTGCGCAGCGTTATATATACTATAGAATACAGACTATAATATTTGTAGCATATAACATCTAAGGTATTTTGACCTGGGTAAATCGGATAATTGGAAACAACTTTACGTTAAAAAGTTCTCCGCGAACATAAAAATAATAATTCGGGAACCACTGATCTATAGATAGCTGTATCGTAAGTGTTACAAACACCTTTACTTGAGAACTTTTAATAAGAAGGGGGAGTGGAAACAGACTAATGTTGTGCTTGTTATCATGTCACGGGACACTTAATTTATTATTATAAAGAGCCTTTAACAACAAGGATTCCACTAGCAACCCCCCCCCTCCCCCTGAAACCTGAAAAGGTTTAAATCAATTACAAAGCAGTTGCCTAGACGTACCCCTCCCTTTCTTCCCGGGGAAGAAAGCTCACGGAATTCCAATGTGAGACTATACCTCAATGCGTTCGCCCGAGATGAAAGAAGAAAGCGCAACACAGTCTCAGACAAAATAGTATATGACATTTTTGGACACTATGAATGCAAAGTCCATATGCATGTGTTTACTTTAATTCAGTGTACATAAAAAAAAAGTGGCTGACGGGCGGGATACTTGTTGATTGTTTAAGCGGAAACTTTGCACATAGACGCTCAAGTATTTTTTTAAATTTTCAGCCCTATGTTCACCCTCCGATGCTCAAAATGTATTTTTATAGAGTTTTTATTTTCAAGTTACAAGTTTTGATGCGTATTTTAAAATCTATATTGAAAACATTTGATTGACATATTTTTAGAAAATATATCTAGATTCGACGTATCTATATAGAGACTATTTGTATAAAACCATTCAAGAAGTATTCAATAAAATTTTAAAAAATGTATATAACAAAATACAGACTTTGTAGCTTTTTAAGAAAATACTTGACAACAATAATTATAAACTGCTATGTAAAAACAACCATTACTAATGATAGATGTAATGATTCAACAAATGTCAATATTAACTTCGCTCTCCGCCCCCCCCTCCTCCCCCTTTCCTTTTATAATTTGTAGGTGGCATAGAGCGAAATCTTCGGAAGGCTTAATATTTTTTTTTATATCAAGAACTTGATTTTAATGTCTTCATCAACATTGTTATTTGTCGATTTCAATTAATATGCTTATAAATAATAATAACATTTTTAAATGTTTTAGTTTTACCCCAGATTTCCCTATTTTTGCGAATATTCCATTTTTTTTTCAAACTCTATCTTATCATATTACAAGTCAACATTCCCTCCCTTGTGTCAAATATTTTAATATTATCAGTAATATCAGAAGAAATAAAAAACACCAGCAGATAATGTTTCACCGTTCTTACGTTTCAGCAGCTTTTGTTATTCAGAAGAAAGAAATTATTAATTGTAATGAAAGCTTGGATTGTCGTCCCTTTCTAATCAACCAATCAAATCTCTTAAAACCTAAGACCATGTTTAACAGAACGCATGATTTCCGGAACATGGCGAAGCCGTTTCAAGGGCGATAAGCCGGCCTCTTAAAAGCTGGTTATCATTTCCCATTAACATTGCTGGTAAAAGTGAAGCCTAGTAAAAAAAAAATGGGTTGGTTGTGTGGAAATATCAACAAAATTATTTTTTAAAGGGCGTATCATCGGCAGAACTAATGAGAAAAAGAGTGAAAGGGTGCTGTAGCCTCTTATACAAAATATCTGCTCTAAATTGGATTTGGTTTTCTCGGCATATGCGCTTTGTAAATGACTTTAGAGAAATATGGCGTCCAGGTCAGAAAAGATCCAGGAATAACGCCTTTTGACGATGCGCTGAGTATGATTAGTCTGTCTAACATATCTCTTCCAGGACTGATGGAACCTTTCAGTCTCCAGGGAGAATTGTGCACTCCTTACAGTATTAGTGGGAACTGACTGACAGAAGAAAAAACATTGAAAAAGAAAAAGGTTTGGCGAGTAAGTGTACTAGTTAGTGACTTGTTCGTTTGTCTGCATGTAGGTGTTTAAGTGTAAGTGGGGATTTGTGTGTGTGGTGTGTAGATGAATGTGTGTGAGGTTGTGTTATCTTTTAATCAATACAATTTATGTATATGTATCCATACAACTTCCCATTCATCTTTCTATCCGTCTATCACTCTAGAAATTACTCTATCAATCTACCTATCTATCTATATATCTGTATATCCATCCGTCTATCCGCCAATCACTCTAGCTATTACTCTATCAATCTACCTATCTATCTATATATCTGTATATCCATCCGTCTATCCGTCAATCACTCCATCTATTACTCTATCTATCTATCGAATATATCTATCTATAGAATCAATGCTAAAAGAATAAAAGAAAGTGAATAGAGGTTTATAATAACATACAAATAAAGGCCTATTGTCTTGTTGATATGAAAATGTAGACAATCATTAACATAAACGCAAACATTGATTTAATCCAAGCAAAAAAATGCTGATTTGGCAGTTATTTTAGTAATTGAATATATCAAAGAGTGAGAGAGACAGAATCAAACAGTCTGTGAGTGTAGGTGTGTGTGAAAGAGAGAGTGAGTGATAGAGAGAGAGAGAGAGAGAGAGAGGGGAGAGATTGTTAGAAGATATGCTCTGTAAAACAAAAACAAGTCCGGACTAGCAAAAGTATGATAATTGAATAAGTGAGTAATTGGTAGAGGTGGAAGAAGAATATTGTAGGGAAATAGAGAGAGAGAGAGAAAGAGTGATAGCGAGAAACTGAGCGAGCAGAAAAGGGTTATAGATAGAATTATTGCATGTACGTAAGTATTTATATGAAAGATAGGGTAAAAAGAAACGTAAAGCGGGGGAGTAAATATGGCAGCAGATGATAAAGATACAGAGTACAGAGGTAGTGAACAACTATAGAACAATATCGCAATGATAGCGTGAATCTAAGTAAACAGTAAACATGTACATCTATATAAACAAACATGTACATCTATATTCTTTATAAACAAACATGTACATCTATATAAACAAACCTGTACATCTATATAACCAAACATGCACAAGAAGCAATGAAAGACATGGATCTTTACAAAAACGTTACTGTAAGATTCAATTTATATTCAGAGATAATGAAAGAGAAGATTAATATTGAGACTATGTGAACAATTATATACAATATACAAATATATACAATTATTAAGTTGTAATGAATTAAGGCTTTATAAGAAATGAACGAGTATATCCTTATGTAGTGTTCATAAAAGAGTTGATCTATATAAAGATACGAAAAAGAGAATTAATCACTGATCTATAAAATGAAAGGATAGCGCCTCCATGCTACATTTGTAAGTGCAAATTGAGGCTTCAATTGATCACACTATTTACACTATTCACTTATCCATATAAAGCGAGTTATAGGAATAAATCACCTACAAATCTATGCGATAAAAAGGATGTCAAAGTCACTTGAAACGTAATTACAGGTCAGTGTTTAGGAAATTTAATTTTATAGATAAAAGGAAAGTCAAGTGAAAGACTTGTGATTTCGGCATCAGAAATATAATTTCCGGGCCGAATCTATTTGTTTTATAGATCAGTACTATCAATAGAAAAAGTTGGTAAATGAGTGAATATATTAATTTATATGAAGAGTGGATATATATAAAGAGTTGTAAAAGAGTGGATCTATATAAAGAGTTGTAAAAGAGTGGATCTATATAAAGAGTGTAAAAGAGTGGATCTATAAAAAGAGTTGTAAAAGAGTGGATCTATATAAAGAGTTGTAAAAGAGTGGATCTATATAAAGAGTTGTAAAAGAGTGGATCTATATAAAGAGTGTAAAAGAGTGGATCTATATAAAGAGTTGTAAAAGAGTGGATCTATATAAAGAGTTGGTAAAAGAGTGGATCTATATAAAGAGTTGTAAAAGAGTTGATCTATATAAAGAGTTGTAAAAGAGTTGATCTATATAAAGATTTGTTTAAGAGTTGATCTATATAAAGAGTTGTAAAAGAGTGGATCTATATGAAGAGTTGTAAAAGAGTTGATCTATATAAAGAGTTGTAAAAGAGTTGATCTATATAAAGACTTGTAAAAGAGTGGATCTATATAAAGAGTTGGTAAAAGAGTGGATCTATATAAAGAGTTGTAAAAGAGTTGATCTATATAAAGAGTTGTAAAAGAGTGGATCTATATAATGAGTTGTAAAAGAGTGGATCTATATAAAAAGTTGTAAAAGAGTGGATCTATATAAAGAGTTGTAAAAGAGTGCATCTATATAAAGAGTTGTAAAAGAGTGGATCTATATAAAGAGTTGTAAAAGAGTGGATCTATATAAAGAGTTGTAAAACAGTGGATCTATATAAAGAGTCGTAAAAGAGTGGATCTATATAAAGAGTTTTAAAAGAATGGATCCATATAAAGAGTTGTAAAAGAGTGGATCTATTTAAAGAGTTGTAAAAGAGTGGATCTATATAAAGAGTTGGTGAAAGAGTGATCAAGTTAAAGAGATGGTAAAAAAGTGGATCTATTTATAAAAGTTATAAAAGAGTGGAGACATAACATATTATAATGAGCTAGTCTGGAATATAGATAAGTAGAAAATCCCTTTTTTTTCAGTATCAATTTATCAAAATTTTGGTGCTCATAGTTAATGTTTTAAACTGTAACACTTATGTCTTAGAGATAAACATGAGTCTATCAGTCAAAGCCCCAGATGATATGCCAGACTTAACGTGTACCTTGTTTGTACCAAGGACTTACCTGATGGGAAAAATAAGTTCAGGCAGCACTAGCTCTGATAAAACTATTTTCTATATCGTCCATTTCTTGGTAGATGGAGCTGATATAGTGGTACGTGTTTTATAGATATGGTTTCTAGTCTGTCTCTGTAAATGTCAGTTTGGCCTTTCTGTTTTTCTCATTTTTTTTTTTTGTATTTGTGTATCTATTTTTTGTTTAGTCGTTCTGTTGATCACTATATTTTTCAATGTGTCATTTTCTCGACTATTCACGGTGACTATTTCTCTCTTTGGCTTTCCCTCTCTACCTCTCTCTCTCTCTCTCTCTCGCTCTTTCACGTCTCAATGAATATATTCGGCTCCATCTATACGCATCTCTTTCCACTCTGCTCTCTGTCTTTCTCCCTCCCTCCCTCTCTCTCTCTATCTCTCTCTCTCTCTCTGTCTGTCTCTCTCTGTTATTCCTGTGATAATCTATCGTGTCTCTCTGAAATCCTCTCTCTACAGATGTTTGACTCTTTCTTTTATAAAGAGGAATATGTATAGAGAGTGCAGAGCAAATATCATAAATTAAAACATACAGATATAAAAAAAAAGAAAGATTCAGCGATATATATATAGACTATAGAGAGACAAAAACATTATTTGATGAATGGCTATTTCCACTATTCCTGTATAAATAAACTGCATATTTCATTACGTGTATTTAATACAGAAATATTATGTTCATTCTACACTCTTACTGGTTGTATCCTTTTACCCATAATCCCACAGGAAACACATTCAACCCCATAATGGCATACATTTTTTTTTATTCTCAATAACAGTGCGTCTGTAGGACGTTGAAACCCCCAAGTCTATAATAAATATGCAATCTTGTCGCGTCAAGAAAATGAACTTGGGATAGAAAGAGTAAGAGAAATAGGTAGAGAGAGACAGAGAGAGAGAGAAAGAGAGAGATAAAGAGAGAGATCAGGACAGATGGAGAGACTGAGAAAGAGAGAGAGATCAGGACAGATGGAGAGAGAGAGAGAAAGAGAAAGAGAGAGAGAGAGATCAGGACAGATGGAGAGAGAGAGAAAGAGAAAGAGAGAGAGGGACATATGGAGAGAGAGAGAGAAAGAGAAAGAAATGTGAGAGAGAAAGTAAACGTAAGAGAGAAAAAAAAGAGTACAAGAGATAGTGAGAATGAGGAAGAAATAATGTAAAGGTAAACCGATGATATTAATTATATCATTATTTGATAACAGCATGCTATGACAAAAGGTTATCAAAGTGCAAACTTCCGTTAAACACCTCGAAAGTGTATCACTTCTACAAATATCACTGGTCTTATAGGGAATGTGTGGCCAGCACAATACACACCAGGCTTTATTTTTCCAAAAGGGAAGGTCGGGTAGCCCACCGATCTAGAATCGTCTAAAAAAAAAAAACAACTGACGTGCCTTCTGGCTCTTACGTCCAGGGCGTTAAGGGGTGGATCAAAAAGGGGTACACCAAGATCCTGTCCGAGACTAGCCACCCAGCGGTTTGCCCATAAGGCGTGTTGCGTAACAAAGGGTAGGTTTCCGCCCTACACTTCTCCCCCCACCTGAGGAATTCCCTTTGGATCATTAACATGGTGTATTGTTCGTAATACCTGCACTGACACCCGGTTGCATAATTCCAGACTACATGTCAAAACATCCAGTCACCAGGGCGGGGCTGTGACGGGCATTCGCGCACATTGCTTCCTCCTCTCGGCAGTGCAATTATCATCAAAGCGCAACAGGGGCTGTCTCACGTGTGTTAGCTCACCGGTGTACCCTTAAGGGGAGCGTATCGGTGGTTTACACACTTCACCAGACTTTGAGGACCATGGGTACTTCCCCCAGAGATGTGAAGACTTTAGATTTTATTGAATTTGAACCCCCAAATCTTGCAAGTAAACAGGCACAACATTTTGTTTTTAAATAACTAATTCAATAAGCTTGTTTTCAATGAGAAAACAACTCCAATAGTTTAAAAGCAGGATTGTTTTTCTTGAATTAATTGAGCCTCTTAAACGAATTTATACAAAAAGACATCATCTAAGAATCTGAGAACATGCAGGAAATAGCCGAAGCACTTAGCTATATACAAGTGCTGCTAGCTAAAACAAAGTCAAAAGGTGAGAAAGGCAGTTGGCGAATTGTTTTTTCTTCTTTCATACTTTCAAAATGAGTCCAAGAATAATAATCTCATATTGCTAGGTTCCACTTAAAGGTGAGTCAAAATAAATATTTGCCTCACGGCTGACTGCAAGCGTCTTGAAATGTCACTGGCCTACATTTATTATCCGGTCAATCAAGTTGGTGGTATTTAGAATTCCTAGAGAGTCAATTGAAAATAGAACATTTTCAAAGTTTGTACAATGGCCGAAGGTTAAATTGTTCCATCTCTTCACATTTTATTTATTGTAGACACAATCATTTTGTAAATGTCACTCTCCCACAGATTTAAAACATGTTATTTTTTGTGTTGTTTTTATACTTATGGTTTGAAGCGTTCAGCTTATTACCATTTGTTTTAAGGGGCAGGTCAGATTTTTTCTATGACGTTTTGGGGAGAATTCCAAGCAGCCCGTTTTCTCTCTGTTAAGTTATGGAATTTTTTTTTACAAATCCCAGTTTCTGTCTTTAAAGGTATTGGAAGAATTGAAAACAGCCTAGTTTCTCTCTGTACAGTTAAGGAGAAGTCTTAAAACAGCCCATGTTCTCTCTGTTGAGTTATTGTAAAAAAAACTACAGTTACTGTTTAATACATTGGATAAAAGATAAAAAAGACGCTCTCTTCCAAATAAAACACATTGAACAAACAAGGACTAAATTAAAAAAAAAATGGATGACACCTTACAGTGTACCAGGTAATTGGACATTTCTTCACCCCCCCTTCCCACGGCAACTGGAAAGATAAATTTACATCCGTTAAAAAAAAATAAAGTATGTACTTTAAGAGTTTATTGAAATAAACAGCTGCTTCCAAAGGCGACAATTAATTTGTTTTGTAGAAAACTATTGCAGTTTCTCCATACTGACTAATTGCTAGCATTTTATTGACTTCCATATTTTTCTAACTAAAGTTAGCTTGTGGCATTAGTACAAATAAGTTTTTGCTAAAAGTTGTATGATAATTGCTTTTTCCACTTTTAGATGGAATGCTCACTGTACAGGTAAAAGTTGTATACACCTGTCTTCGTGGCCATGACATATGAAAGGCATTGTATGATTATTTATTTCCGAAAGGGGGCGTTGGATTTTACCTTTATTAATAATCTGTCTCAACCATTTTGTCTGCATTGACTTGACATTTCATGTCTAAGTCGCGGAGATCGGCATGTCATTGCAAAATTCTTCCGGTTCTAATCTAGTGAATCTATGGACGTACCGGAGTCTCTAAGTACAGTGAATGGCAACACAATCCCTTTAATACTATTTACCCGCGGACAAACACACACAATCTGGAGAATTCTAGGACAAATGGTGCGAGTTTTATGATAACCCTTCTGTTTTTATAAACAACTTATCTAAACGCTTTTCGTCTCGAGATGGATTCGCGGTCACGCACGCTGTGAATTTAATGAGTTTAGCCAAGAAAATCTTAAAACAGCTTTTAATATTGAACGCATTCTTAATTACATTTACTCTTTGATTCCCCACATGCTTCCATTGGATCAAAGGGAATAAGTTCTTGGTTTTAAAGACCAGGAGACTAAAAGGTTTAGGAAATTCAATTATTAAAATATTTCTGACTGTTTCATCTAAACATTCTGCTCAAAATTTGAGCTCCAGTATCAGTGTTGACCATAACGTGTTTTTTTTTAAATTGCATTATCCATCAGTAGGCCTACACGTGAATTCAAGTCAAGAGAAATGAAACAGAAAACATTTAGAATATATTTATTTTTTAATTCTAAAGTATAGTCTATATTATGTAACATGTTTTGTAAAACTCTACATGTTCATTTGTTGAACAGTTTTTATTACATTAATCAGTTGGTACATGTGTAGGCCTAAAGTGATTTGTAAATTATTAAAATTATTCTTGTGGATAAACATACAGATGTAAGAAAGTCTGCAAAAGAAATCTCATTGATGCATACATGCATGCAAACATGGACAGAGAAAAAAAGTAGGAGAAAAATGGGGCGGGGAAAAAAGTGGGAAATAGAGAAGAGGAGAAGGGGGTCAGATATGGAGAGGAAATAGATTATATAATAATAGAGAGAGAGAGAGAGAGAGAGTTAGCAGGAGAGAGAAAAAAAGGAGAGATAATGAAAGTGGTGGAGAGAGAGTGAATGGAATAAATTGAAAGGGAGATTTTGTTATAAATAATATAACGTCCTAGTACATCCATAAATTATACTCCCACGTAAAGTGAAATATGAAAGATAAATAGTCAATTTTAACCTGCAACTACAATCTAATTAACAGACGAGATTTAGATCTAAATGTAGCATCGTTTACCACATCACAGCTGTGATATATATTGTTTGCTAGATCACAGCTGTGATATAGACGTTATATTGTTTGCTAGATCACAGCTGTGATATAGCCGTTATATTGTTTGCTAGATCACAGCTGTGATATAGCCGTTATATTGTTTGCTAAACCACAGCTGTGATTAAGACGTTATATTGTTTACTAGATCTCACCTGTGATATAGACGTTATATTGTTTGCTATATCACAGCTGTGATATAGACGTTATATTGTTTGCTAGACTCAGCTGTATTATAGATGTAGCGTAGTTTGATAGACTCAGCTGTAATATGGACGTAACATACTTTGATAGACCCAGCTGTCATATAGGGGCATCATAGTTTGATAGACCACAGCTGTATTATAGAAATAGCATAGTTTCCAGGAAGCCATCTGTGATAAGTAGTCAATTACCACAATTGCTCTAAACTCTATAAACACAACGCTCTTCGCTTTAGGCCACCAGGTACAACGAAGTACTTTGGAAGCTATTTAGAACTTAAGTGTGAGGGGATTTTACAGTCACACTTTCCTGAATTGGCGTGCCCGATAGTCATAGGCGTATCCGTCCCCATAAGGTGAACCACCCACGCACCGCATGGGAAAAAAAAAAAAGCAAAGTACTATTGCACAAGTCGAAGTATGCCATTTAGTTAAAACCTGGGTTACTTGTCTTGTGCTATAGTTTATAGATAACAATATTGTTGAATGATTGGAGAATAATAACATGAACGTACTGTAAGTCGCTGTGATCTGAGCTTTTCATTGGCTTATATAAATATTAATAATATGAATTTTTATTGAACAGTTTTTTGTATTCTATAATTAAGACAACTACAGGGAAAGGAAGAATTTACACTTTTGTTAAAGTTGACACAATGATTTATACCGTAATTTTATGTTCCTGTATATCACACTGACATATTAGCCATGTGATGAAAACAAATCCCAATTGAACTACGCATTCATTCATTCATTCAATACATTTTTAAACATTGTATAAAGAAAACATTTCTTCACAAACATTTTTGTTATTGTTTTCCGTATTCTAGCACTAGATTATTTTCTTAATTGTTTCATTGTAACATTCTCGAGTAGCATTCTATTGATTCAAATTTTGACTGCCTCTCGATTTATGAGGGCAATGGTCTATCCTAAAAGTAGCCACTAATGACATCATTTTAGTTGTCAATAAATCCTATGATCTCGCGAAATAAAACTGAGACAAATCGTAAAACTTTCTAATGGACTGAGAAAATACATGTTGCCAACTTTACCGTTTTTCTTTCTATAATCCATTCACGTGTTTTTTTTCTTCTATTATATCCCTCTATTTTTGGAACGTCGATAACACAAAAAAAAAAATACATTCACGTTGGCATTGGAAATCTCGTTGAAAATGCAAGTGCATTAACGTTGTCTTCTGTATCACTTCTTCTTCTCGTTTTTTTTCTTTAATTATCATCCTAATCCCATCTCCCGCCCAAACTGCTGTGGTTCCAGGCCACGAATCTGTGAAGTGACACAAACTCTGACAGCTGAATTTGCGCGCCGTAAATTTTTGAACAAACAAACATACACCTGATATTCCTTGAAGCATTAGAAACATGTAAATCAATTCGTGAGTTCTGGTGCTGCATTCACCAGGCTCGGTATGTCCTCACTCAGCTTCTGCACTTCATCATCTTATCTCAAATTCACTAGTTTCATATCAGCTTCTTATCTCAGATTTTTTTTTCTTTCTCGTCGGTTCTTTAAGTTTATTTTTTTTATCCCTTTCGCAATGGGGGCATCGTCTGCATAAGCCCAGCTCACTGTTTACAAAAATTACTGTAAATCTATTATCTCTTCTAATCGTTTATCATCACTGACATTCAAGGCATAAAAAAAGAACTGTTTTGATTGACAGCTTGACGGTTTTGGAAACAAACGTAAATTCGAACATTGCATAGACAGCGTATTTGTTACAGAATCTTCTTCTATACGAACGTTTATTGCGTTCTACGCTTACCCGTGGCTTTAGTTTAGTCTTGCCTTTCAATAAGTGTTATTGAATAAGGTTAATTGAATGCTCTTTTTTTTTTATTCCGGCAACCCATTTCTTGACCGAATGCCACTAAGGAATAAAGCGACACTTCGTATAAGGAACAAGAATTTTTTTTTTCTATTTATCAGTATTTTAAATAGATTATTGACTTCATTTTTTAAGTTAGAATTTTATACTTTATGAATAATTATTATGCATAAGTACTACTTTGCTTTTAAGTAACATTCTTTCCTGAAATGTTTCTAAATTTACCGATGTAAAAATGGTGTTACACAATTAAAAAATAACAAATTAATGAAATTCCATTATCGTCGTAACCTTATATGTTATGGACGCTCTATCTATAAAGAATATTATTTCAGTCCTATGTTAGTCTTGTATTTTGATTTTTTGTTTTAAATGAGGTTAGGTAACAGGATTTCATGGTTTGTTTAGGCTACTTATCTACCATTCTGTCTTCTAAGGTTTTCTAGGTTTTATTGGTTTAACGATTGGTGTGACTATTGTTACCGGTAGTTGGTAATATTCGCTTGTGATGAGTCTTGCAGCTCTTTTCTGAATTGAATGAAATCACTGGCCCCTCACTGCAACGGGAACAATTTCTGCCGGTACAGAAGACAGAATGGTCGTAGGTAAAAGAAACAGCCTTATTGCAACTGATCGCGTAAAACCTGATTTCAAAACATGATAGAGAGTTCTGGCTTAAAGAAAGGGGGAATTATATTCATGGCCTCGCTTGGAAATAGACCCGAGGCAAGAAATATTCCCACCATACAGACTATTAGCTTTGTTAGAAGAATATCTTTTGTTGTTTGGTTAGAGTTAAGTCTCTGCTTATTTCTCTCTGGCGGCTGAAATTGTACCTACTGCTGATGTGTGATAAAAGTGTCCGGGGTTTCTGGCCAAAATAAATATCAAAGTCAATCTGGAGTAATGCCCTGAGTCGATTCAAGACAAACATAGGAGTTTAATTCAGAACTGCCATACATTTCTTGATAATGATGTTTTGTCTTTTATTTCTACCAAATACATCAGACTCCATATGAGTGATGACTTATGTTCAGGGGGTCACAACGTTTTCTTCTCTCTCTCTCTCTCTCTCTCTCTCTCTCTCTTCCATACCTTTTGATAAGTCTTATTGCGTTTAAGTATTCCTCCCACAACAAGCCCACCCAGGATTGTTGGAATCCCTCCCCTTCTTTCCAATGTTTTCTTATTCCGAAGTTGCCAAATGTTATTTTTGCATACCATACAGTGTATCGAATAACACTAAATAGAATATATATTCTAGAATATAGTCAGTTAATCTTTACGTAGGATCCAAGTATAGAACCATAAAGATACTAAACTGATCAAATAGTCAGAGTTGATACTAAGCTGATCAAATAGTCAGAGTTGATACTAAGCTGATCAAATAGTCAGAGTTGATACTAAACTGATCAAATAGTCAGAGTTGATTAATAGACTAAAATTGACAGTTATGCACTATATTTAAGATGTATTCTGAGTAAAGGGTTTAGTTCGCTATCCACACATAAAATAAAAAGACAAGACTAAGTTTATCAAAATACCAGAAAAATCCCAGATATAAAACATTTGGTACGATCGGATTTATTACATTGCTAGGGAGCAGATTGACATTGTTTACACAAAATGTCATCCGACGAAGGAAAAAAACGAGGAACCCCGTTGCAGAATTGTATTACAAGTAAACTTGACAAAAACAGAAAATTTACTCTTTTTTTCTTTAACGTTGAGTTTATGTTTATATTTTTATGTACGCGAAACTTTTGAACAATCGTTGTAGGCTACATCCATTAGGCTATAGAAAAGTTCTGTTTTTACTGACAGTGGTAGACAATTCATGATGTAATTTTCAATGAAATTACAAATTTATCCCATTCACAAATCACTCTCCCTTGAAATTATGTCATTTGGCGCTAGAGAAAATTTCCCTGTAGAGAATTATGCTGTTGTTTTGTTTATGTTATTTTTTTTTAATTATTGCGTTGTAATGTCTATACATGTGACAAAAATGGCCTAAACTATTGATCTGCAAGAATAATGAGTGTTTGTGTTTACTGTGCAGAACATTCTTGTTGAAAAGCGTAACATGTGACGATAAAAGTAATCAAAACGTTTTTTTTTATTATTGTTTACCTATTATCTTTTTAGAATCTAACAAACTCGTATTATGGATCATACTTGCAGAATAGATCAACGAAACGTGGGTAATGAAAAGAACATTATGGTGTTGAAATGGAAAGTTTACCAAAAGAAAATTTTATAAAATTTTGCCATTTCGCTTTCATTTTTGGTTAAATAAAGGAATGTTGAAATCCAAGCACAGCCATGGTACACACTTTAGATAAACAACAACTTTTCTTTCCAATGCAAACCAATCCAAGCACAGCCATGGAACACACTTTAAATAAACAACAACTTTTCTTTCCAATGCAAACCCTGGAACATCAGCGAACAGCAAGTGTATGAGTTGAAGTTGAAATGGAAGTGAAAAGAAGTCATCAGCTACGTGCCTGTCAGCTCGCAAGATGTTTTCTGAGTGGACTCACAAGACGTCAATTGACAAACTCGGCACAACCTCGTAGTAGATGCGTTATTAGTCTAAGTGTCCATTTTATTGTTTTGTTGGTGTTTTACATTGACTTGTGTAGATTTTGAAGGCCAAAGTGCTATAAGGGAATATATGAAGGAGGAGTTATTCATTGAGCAAGAACTTTGAAATTTACAATCTCCAGTATAGTTGTAGTTACAATCAAGGGTAGACACAAAAGGTTTTGTAAGGGTGGGGAAGCAAATTATTTTGTTGAAATATAGCACCATGACAGTCATCGTCCTATATTTCAATGACTACCCAAGACATCCGTGGGTGCTAAAATCCCGCGAGCGTTTCCGCGATATGTTCGCCAAAATCACGATAACCGAATGAGAAAAAGCGCATTTCACAAGTCGTATCGATAGGGTTAGAAAAGTATTGTTTACAGAGAAAACACGATCTCACAGGATGAGATTTGCATACGTTTTGGAGTCGCCAGACCATAGCCTAAAATCATATTTTAATACGAATTTTAAGACAACATGAAATTATTATACATATTATACATATATTATTTGTTATGCATACATGTCATACGCGTATAACCTCCAATTCAGAAAAGAAAATTATGTTTATTTTATTCGTTTGATTTATATAAATATTTTATTCGTTTGATTTATATAAATATGTATTTAAAACGCCTTGGGTTCATTTTGTCTTATATACAAATGTATTTCCGGGAACTATTTCCAAACGAGGTTGTACGATCAATATAATTCACAAAAACACGTTAATTCTTAGTATGTATTCCAAAAAGTTTTATTAAAAAAATTGTTTTTATCTTTCACCAATACTGTTAGTCGTAAGAGATCCAGAGTTTCTAAGTCTAAATGTCTGGTCTAAATGTCTCCTTTATGTTAAGTTCCATAGAGTCTAGTCACGGAATAGTTCCATGAATGTATAATACTCTGTTCTCTCTCTCACTGTCTGTACGAATTCAACTCTAAAGACGAAATAACCGCATTCATAGAAACTCTTGTGAATAAACATTTCAACTAATGACGCTGCCATTCTAGTAGTATATAAATATAAGGATTGGGGGAAGGTGTGGTAGGAATAGAAAAACAAACACTATCGCCCCATAACCCCGTCTCTCTTTCTCTCTCTTTCTCTCTCTCTCTCTCTCTCTCTCTCTCTCTCTCTCTCTATATGAATGAGATAGAAAGAAAAACAGAGCCAAGGAGAGTTACTTAAAATACATACAGGAGCCCGTTGGATAAAAAATAGATCTAGAAAAATATCGTTAAGTCAACAAAGTAGGAGAGGTGAAATAGAGAAAGGGAGAGAGAGAGAGAGAGAGAGAGAGAGATAGAGAGAAAAAGATGGAGATACAAAGAAAGATACATAAGTTGATCTACGAGTCGGCTGCTAGAACCATTTAATCCTTCTCCAATAACCCATGTCGAACGATGTACAGTTCTATTTCTTCTAAGACGAAAAAAAAACATCATTCATGAGAAATCATAGTATGGCATTAAGAACAGAATACATAGACCAGGGGCAGCAATAAAAAATGATATAGAGTCTATTCTATATGAGCTATATACCATAAACTTTATGCATGGATTGTACACCGCTCATATTGTTATAACTATTGTTGTTGTTTTATTTTAAACACTGTTCAACGTAGTGTTTCAACTCACGATTGCTATTTATCCACGATATTAAAATAGCTTTCGTAATTTAAATAGGTTTTATATTTTCAATCATTTTCAAAATAAGTTTTTGTACAATATTTATTTCAATTTAATTATATTTGACCAAGCGGCAGAACGTTCGACGGGCGTTCCGAAGGTTCTGTGTTCGAATCCTGGTGAAGGCTAGGATTTGCTGCCGGGACTGGAGTGTGTCCCTGACTCTACCCAACTCTGAGGGGTACCTGACTCGACCCAACTCTGATGGGTACCTGACTCTACCCAACTCTGATGGGTACCTGACTCTACCCAACTCTGATGGGTACCTGACTCTACCCAACTCTGATGGGTACCTGACTCTACCCAACTCTGATGGGTACCTGACTCTACCCAACTTTGATGGGTACCTGACACTGGTTGGGGTAAAGTAAAGTAAAGTAAAGCATAGTCTGCTGACATTTGTTGGGGTAAGGTTAAGGCGGCTGGGCATTGTGCTTGCCACACACCCCCTAGTACGCCGTGGCCACATAAACTGGTGCACGCTGCATCACAGGCCTTGTGGATCAATTTGGTCCAACGGGTACTTTACTAACTTACTATATTTTTACTTTGCATCAATCGTTTTTTTTAAATAGAATAGTTTAAGATCTTAATGTCTGATTCAGACGTTTTTAAATGTGCCTACCACAAACCAAATATCTTGTGACACCAAACCCATGAAACCATGAACCCATGAACCCTTGAACCCATGTACATAATTTACAAACATTGTTTAACGCTCCATTTTTTTTATTAAACTTTGTTTTTATTTTAATAATTTTAATTTCACTAAACACTTCCAAAAAGATGTCTTGACCCAGAATTCCAAAAAGCTTCACGTGATGGGTTACATCCTCTAAAAGGTCACTCAGACCTAGATAAGTGAAATGAGAGTAACGTTAATGTTATTTTTTTCTCTGTTGTTGTTAAAGTATGAGGGAGAGGTGACGGTTTCAATTGTTACTGACATAAGAATTCCAGCTCAAGTGTCGCTCCTTATGTCTGCATGACATTGACAGATGAATCAAAGATAACATGGAGGACGGAAACATGGTCTCGTCAGTCTCGTCCCATCCAACACGTGGAAATTTCAACTTCAACCATTTTTTTTTCACCTGGATGAATTTACATTTTAAAAGCCCTACTCATCTAAACACTATAGAAAATAAAACAACAAAAAACAAAAGGAAACCAGCTCTTATCGTTCTGCAGTTTCAATACTTGGCATGTTGATGTCTGTTGAAGTATTTTAGACTTCATCTTTGAATGGCGTATGTGCTTCATGACAAAATACCTTAACAAAATACATAAATCTGAGTTGAAAAGAACCCAGGCATGAACAAGCAAGGGAGGTAGTTGATGTAGTAATGTCAGAAGAGGTTTGAGTTTCCCCATTCATAAACAGGCAAATATGTATGGCAATATTTTCCATAATGTTATACTTTATGATAATTTATCAAAATATATGATACACTATATTATGAAATAAATCGCCCTTGTCTTAAATAATTTATTCTTAAATTTCTTAGTTGTTTAATCATAGACTATAATATACATGGACCGCTTGCTTTAGTATTTCTGCTATATGAAACACTGATTTTCAGAATTTCCGATACGTTGTTTCCTTTGCACTTCCGTTTTATTGAATCGCTTCGATTTTCTCAATGAAAAATTAAAATTAAAATCGAAAGTTGTATAAAGCGGAAACATTTAAGAAACAACGAGGAGCGTAGAAGTAATATAAGACAGCCTTATTGGTTGCGCACGGAAAAAAAGTGGATAAAAGCTCTAAAAATAGAGCAAGCGGTCCATCTTATAGTCTATGGTTTAACCCTTCCCGTACCGACCTACTTATATCTATGCTGCCTTCAATTCCGCTATATAGACCTTTTTAGTTTGACCCCGGAAAAGAGGCGTGGTCTTGAGACTCACTGACATATATTTCTTTTGGGGGCACAAAGATTTTTGTTTCTTCTTTCCATATAGTATTTTACTAAAGGTGTTGGGGTTTTTTAATTTTATTATAGTTGTTTTTTAACTTTAAAGCATAAAAACACATGGAGACCTTAAACTAAGAACCTAGGAAGGGAATTGTTAAAAAATTACGTTTAGAGCTTCTTTTTTTTTTTAAGAAAATTTTTTTTTAGACCTGGACTCTATGCTTTGGACCTTAATATTATGGTCGATTCTATCGTGATCACTGTGTCATTACTTTTTGTTGAGTTTCTTCAATGTAAAAAAAAATTACGTTTAGAACTAGTTTTGTATCGAAAAAAAGAATAATTAGGCCTATAATGCTTTTATTACTGTCGGTTATTCAAGCTATTGCTTAACTTAGCCCTAGACCTAGATCGCTCGTTTTGATTAATAAAAAGGCAAATATAATTCTAGATATATTTCATGTTGAATGTTTGATAGAGACAGAGGTACAGAGGCAAGAGCCGATGCATCTTCACGAATATAAAAACCATAGCCATAGCCATAGCAAATATTATGTTAAATTTAAAAAATATATATATTGTTCGTAGGAAGAGGCTAATATAATAATATATATAGGCCTATGTCGTATAGTCGGGCCTATGACCGTATGTCGGCGTAGGCCTAAGGCCTATGTTTTCCATATTGAATATGATAGGCCTATATATATATAGGCTTATTCATATTGTCATTTCATTAGTCCTATGCATGAAATATTATTCAATAACAGGTCTATAACTAAAAATTCATGAAGAAAACACGCACCTGTTTGCAAATATCAAATATATAGCATAGCCTACCTTCATATTCGCTTAATTATTTCATGCAATCGCAATCGGTTAATCAACACTTTTCTATAGTAAATATTAAATAGTTTCAATTGTTTAATAGTTTAAACTGTTTAAGCTTATAACCTTTAGGCTACTATAATAGGCTAATAGGCTAATAGTAATAGGCCTATAGGCAGGCTAATAATTAGGCCTATTATAGTAAACTATATATGATAGGCCGATTCGATATGCTATAATATATTAAATAATAGCTATTATAGGCCTATCCTATAAGCCTATAAGCCATAAGCCTATATTTATAATTTATATAGGCCTTTAGGCTACTTTAGCTTAGCCTATTAGGGCCTATAATATATAGCCTATAGCTAGGTCTAGGCCTACTAATATGTTATAATCCCGCTTAACTACTTCTACATACAATATTTTAACGATAAAACACCAGAACAAGTCAAACAATAGCATAGGCATATGAAGCATAGGCCTATGGGACATAGACCTAGGCCTTTTCAGAATCAAACTGTGATGGTTCTTTTGTGACATCGAAATCGAACGATAAAAAAAATAAAAATAATTAAAAGTTACGATTTCTATTGCTACAAATAATAACTTAATACAATATAGCCTACGCGTTGATACTTCAACACAAACAAAGCTTTATAAATATATAACTATGTTAAATTTTATTTGTATGCTTAAAGACGATTTACTGATCGCTCGACGCCAATCTGTATTAACATGGTGACATGGTAACCATAGACGCATTTCATTAGGCCTAGAATGTATAATAAATGTTTTTTGGGTTAAAAACTGGTTCAAAAGGTAAAAGAAAAGTACAGTTCGCTCCCTAGCTTCTGGGTATAAAGTTTTTATGAATTAGTTTTTTTGTAAAATGAAAAGCTAATATAATTACGCCTAAAAAACCACTAGGCCCCCAGTAAAATAACAAAGGCGAAGAAGGTTTTATTGACAACTTCTGCCCCCTAGCGACTGCGCATGCGTAGACATTGACCTCTTTTTTGGAATAATTAATAAAATGAAAAGGTCTATACGCGCCCGGGACTGTAAGGGTTAATTGACACACGTCTTACATTATTATTTTATACGGTTACGGTGTGAAAATGTTAACCAACTTCGGATAGAGAGATGACAAGAATATGACTTATGCAGTACTGTTATGAAACGTTTCAAAAAAACGCACGTACCTTCAAAAGAAATTCATTTTATCTGCATGAGTTTAAATAAATGTTATGTTTTCTGAAGTCCGCAAAAAAGAAAACACAGTAAAATTCATAGATCTAATTTTGAGATTAGAAAACCAAGATGTAATAATGCATAATCGGCATATTTTTACACTAGAGTATATTTTGGTTCTATCTTTAAACAAAGGTCTATTATTTAAATATAGATTGCGTATGTAGAGTATCGGCAATCGGTATTTAAATAGTGTAATCACGTCGACTAAGAACTAACAAAACAAAATGGCGGAATTGTGTTGTGGAATGTCAACTGACGTCTCATAAATAGATCACTGATAAATGTAACATATTCGTTTCTGTGCGGGATAAATTGCAGATCTCTTGAAATTTCAATTTCCAGAGACATTTTGTTTTCTCTTGTTCTGACAAGAACTCATTAGCTTTCGACAACAACAACTTAATTAGCCCGATGTCATTGTAAGATTTATTATGTAGAATTTTTAAAGATTGAAATATTTTTATTTTTTAAATGGACATTTTGGAATTACGACTTTTTAAACATTTATTGAAATTTGGAATTGGTTATTGTTATATTTATTGTTAGAGCCAATGGTTGAGTATGTGCTGTTAATGAGTTATTCGGCTTTGTTTTCTGAATGCGTTTAGGATAAGAGTGAATTAACCCCTTAGTACCAAATAATAGGGTTGATGAAGCAGCGTTTGCCAGTTTCCGTGTAAACCATTACAATACCCAGCCCCTAAGGAAACATACTAGCCTTCACCAGGATTCGAACCAGAGACCTTTAAAGGCCACCGCTACACATGCCTGTAAAATAATTGCTAGACAAAAATAATCCTTCAGATTTTACAATATAAAAAGATTATTTTGCGATTATCGTCGGGAAATTAGAGGTTTTTAATTGATCTATTTGCCAAAGAGACAGAGTATTGAATCTGTGATGACAGAGGATTGTGTGGCCAGCAGGATGCACAAAAAGCTGTGGTCCACTCGGACCGTGAGTACTCCGAAATGTGTCACTCTTCCTATGGCCACTCTTTGCCAACCAAACACTGGCTTGTCTATCTATAGTCTATAACGGCAAAACTTGGTCCTTGTCAAACGGTACCTTATACACGATATTTATATTTGTGTATGCAGTTAGTTCTATTCACACTTAGGATGCATACACACATTAAATAACTCACAAAGATGCACTGTTTATTAGAGTAGATGATTCCTTTTATTGGTAGAAACAGGTTTCTTTTAATGGTACAGCAAGGCTTACATCACTCGAAGTGTGTTATTTTAATTCTTACTACTCACAGAGATATAACTTTACACTGCCAATCGCCTCACAACGATTATCACTCACAGCTAAACATACAAGAGCGTCCTCTAACGTCGGGGAATCTTCAAATCTAACAATTAAGAGTTAGGCAACCGATGATCGCCCGCCCCTTGCTATCAAAAAGTGAGGTACCCAATTTTTGACCTGTTTTTACAGAACGTCCTAAAATTAAGGTCAATCTATATCCAAATGTGAACATAATTCCATGTGACTACTAATAACATCGAGGACCAATAAATATATAGCTCATTAGTAGGTCACATCGTCACAGAATTCCCTATCTAATACTATCTGACTTAAAATTAAACATCGCAAAGTTATATTTTCAAACCTTGGTCCTTTTACCCAGCAGTGATGAGAGGTACCTACTCGGTTAGTCTGGCAGCATCTCCGGATGTATTGAAAATAAGAATCTAGAAATTGAAAATGCATATACACATTATGATGATCGGAGTTTTGATATTTTTTTTATCTATTTATGTTCTTGGTATTAGATTAGTGAACCAGATCTGGGAGATGTTATTTGTAAAACACATCAAGAAAAAAAAACGGATATAGATCAGAAATAGAAATTACTTACAAAACAGATAAAGAAAGAGAAATAGATATTGCATAAAAACAAATATAGATGGAGACAAGTTTTTATTTTCAAGAGGGATCTAAATAGACAGAAAACGAAATAAAATGGATATAGGTTATGTCAACAACACTGGGTAGAACTGGGCTATAAAAATACATCTCATTGGTCCTAGTGTGTGGTAAATGTATTGATGTGATTTCTAAGTAATAGTCTTTGCGGCAACGTAAATGATGATTTTACCAACCGAGTAGGTAACGAGTACCTGACTCAGGTAGCGAAGTCGTTCTGCTGTGGAGTTAACGGATGTGGGCCCACACAGATATCAGAAGATGGATACACCTATGTCGTAAATCATGACCACACATCAACACTTAAGTGCTGTTTGGAGTTCCGGCCTGACGGATTTTGAGATCTAGGCTTGTGTACTCAACGTGGGGATATATCTAGACTTGTGTACTCAACTAACTTATAAAACATGAACAGAGTGTAAGTAATCAATCTTACTTCATACCATAGACCCTAAAACCCCCTCTCACCAACCCTCCAAGGTTACGTACATTAAATATACAAGACTAAATGTGTGTCAATGTGTTTTGCAGCGCTATTTACTGGTATAGCCTAATTCGTTTATTTCTACAGTTACAAATAGAAACGCAAATATATTATTATTGATATAATAATACACTTTACACTTACACTTTAACATAACCCATTATGTGACAGAGTTTTTTTTAAAATGAAATCAAATTCAATAGACAATACATCTCGTAGTTTAAGTTTAGCGTGAAAGCCAAAAAGTCTCATATTAAAATCCTTTCCATAACTGTTTGCATTTGTTTTTATATTTTGTGGTCTAGGTTTTAGAACCTATGTTAGTAAATTTTATTATACTTTCTATAGTTGTTCTTATCTTATGTGTTACAGACGCTCATTCTACACAGAAGGATCGTCACGATTATCCGTTGTTTGATTAAGGTTCTACATGATTTTAACTTGTTCTATGCCGCCCGAATCAATTCTGCGAACTAAGGATTAATATGCCGCGGATTGATTAAGGAAAAGGAAAATTGCTTTTATCTCTGTCTTCCTGGGTAGTTGATCAAATTGTTCTCATCCATTTCTTCGTTAGAATTTAATACTTAATGTATTATTACTACATTGTTTTTAAACCTTCTTTCCTGAAGTATATTGTAATAAATTCGTAAAATTTTTCATCACAAATCTAAACCATAACAAACTTAGAAAATGTTTTTTTTTAATTATTTTACAATTAGCGTCACACTTTTAATGTGTGATTATTCAATTAAAGTAAATACATCAACACACATCTATATCATAACAAACTTTAAAAAAAAATATTTTTTCTTTACTAAGAAAAAAATAATTCTAGTCTATATTTCGACCATTAGCAATGAATTACCATCAGATTTTTAAAGGGATATTTTAATCCACTAGGATTTTTTATAAGAGGCCGGGTCGATGAAACGAGTCACTGTAATGGGAAGTAATTCACCCTCGTTACTAAATATTGTTCCACTGGTCTCAAGTGAATGCCATTTTTGGGCGGCTGATGTCCGAGATATTTACAGAAGATACAAGCTGGTCAGAAAGGATTTAGATATGGTGGATGGTTGTAAAAGTCTTTTAGAACAGAGGTTGTAACTTTCTTGTTAGTTTATTTTTTCAATTTGTCTTTCATAAGAATTGTATATTAGAATACAAAATGGAGAAATGCCTTCATTGTTTGATAACAGTTGCAAGTTAGTGTATGTGTTTGATTGGGAGTGGAATTTTGTTTTAACGCTAATGTTGAAATTTTAAATGTGTATGGTGCACATAGGCTTAGTCCATTAGGAGGGGGGGACGCAAGGTGAATCGCATATCCACTCTCCCTCAACCTCGAGGAAAAATCCGCCCTCCCCCAACCTCGTTTTTTTTTCAACCAACGATTTTGAAATAAATATTTTTTTTACAGATTTACTGTCAACCATAAAGGCTCACATAGGAATGTAATATACTTTAAATAAGGGTTCCATTTACTTCATTTTATCTTAAAACAATTAAATTAAAAGTTTCTTTTTGTTGAAAGGATAATTTTAATTCTTGGCCATTTTACGCTGTTCTCTATTAACTAATTAGTTTTCCATATAAATGTTTTTTAAAAGCCTGATTATTGATTTGACCAGCCGTCTACTGTGTCTGGGTTGTTTTTCTATTTAAATTTCTTATGCACGTGAATTTTGCCTCACACGAATGTTTTCAGATAATGATAATGTAAAACATTGACAGTTTTAATCAACCTATTTTTTTATTTGTTACATTTTTTAATCATTGATAATTAGAAATTTGTTTTAGTAGTTTAATTTATAATATCGGGGTGACCGATCTGAGATCGGTCTTTATAGGCTGAAATTAATAATATTGTTAGAATATTTGATACATATCTTTAACATCAAAGATCTTTAAAACAATAGAGAAATTGTAAACAATAAGATACATGCATATAATTTACTATTTACAGGGAGTATATTTAATCAGGTATAGGCCTACAAATGTATTTTGTAGTCATCTCTTTTCTTTTTCATTACAATATCTATTGTAATCTGCTTTAAGGGGCTTTCAAAGGAACAATTACTTGGTGATATCATTTAATAAATGCCGATTGATAAGCTGTTTATTTTATATAGAGAGTAAAGTTGTGCCAGCTGTTCAGAATAAGACAACTATTTCACCCTATCGGGAATTCTTTCTCCCCCCCCCCCCCCCTCAGCTTGCACTATTGGCTATTGCAGTTACTTCTCTTGGAGTTTCCAGAATATCAAAACAAACAACATTGTTGGGTTCATGATGATAGTTTTATTATGTTCACAGGATATCTCCGTCGTTAGCAATAAGCACAATCAGTGTTGTGGTCTGTAATACAGATAGTGACACTCAATGTCATGCACACATCTACTACTTCACAGATACGCTAATGGGATAAATGGCTCTGTTTTAATTACCAGATAAAGAACGGTGAAAATGTGATAAATATAATGAATATAAAGAAAAGTGTTTCATCAAGATCTGTAGAATTTTATCGCTAATGTGACTCTGATATCTGAACACCTTTGAATACCACGATACAATTAACACAATATATTATATTATAGTATAATGTGTATGATTTATCTCTATCTCTCTCCCTCCCTCTCTCTCTCTATTTATTTATATAGGCCTATATAGATATAAATAAATATATATATATATAAAGATATATATATATATATTATATATATATATATATATATATAATATATATAGAGAGTTTCCATCGAACAAAACTGATCATATGGCTGGTGAAGCAGCGTTCATCAGTTTCAGTGGCCACGGCATACTAGGGAATGTGTAGACAGCACGATGTCCAGCCGCCTTTACTTTACCCCAACTAAAATCAGGTACTCATCATATATATAAATATATATATATATATACTTTGGAGTAAAATTATATTTGAAAACGGGAGATCGTGCCTAAGATTTATTTTCAACATATGTAAGGCTCGCTTCAATGCTCGTTTCTGTGAATGTCAATGTAATATTGCAAATTATATTCTTTAAATATCTGAAGTGGTTGAACTTTAAAAGTATCTACAAGAGGTGCTCCATTCTTATTGACTTCTTCATTGTCACCTGTTACACTACTTACAGGATATGTTTGATTGGATTTTCGGGTGCCCTAGACTATGCTCTGTGCCCAGTAATTGGATGCTCGGGTGTCCTATGCTCTGTGCCCAGTGTTGCAATCCATTTTAGAATTAACAACACGCCCAAAAATCCGAGATAATTGACTCTTAAAGTTGAGCGTTAGAAACTTGTTTGGACAGACTTAAATCCTTTCAGCTGAGGGACAGTTTAAATGGGAATGGTAATTAACCAAGAAGTTTTGCTTGGACTGGCAATATATATAGAAGTTGGAGGCAAGTTGAAATTCTTGACCCTGGGAAACAGTCCAAGAGGGGTTAAATAACCAATGATAAATGGGCGTCTAGTAGTATACCTTTCTGGCATGGGACAAGAGGGGAATAACTCAAGGTAGTTGAATGCACCGTTGGAGGTCCCGCGGCCCAGAGTCAGGTGAGGTCAGACTCCACCCCTATTCCCCCCCCTTTCCCCAACAGACCACTGGCAACCCAGGGTAACTGGATATGGTCCATTGTTCGCAGATGTTTCTGGCAAGCCTGAGAAACTGAAAATTTGGGAGGATAAATAGTCAGACAAGCGAGAGCTAGAGAGGGAGAGCAGACCGTAGCTAAGCAGAGACAGTCGCTAGATACACAGAGTCGAAGTAGGTTTCACATACACAGTTGACAGTTCGGAGTTACTTGATAGAGAGCATTTAAGTTAGCCGACAACATTGTACTCGATCGACTCTCATCTACCTCTATTTGTATATATTGGATGTATGTAACCTTTGAAATACATATAGAAACTTCTTGTCAATAAACGTTGTAGAACTGTTGCATTTCGTCAATCCTTTTTGCTGAGATAGCTACAAATATAAATAGGTTTGAAAGTCGTCTCTCTTCATATCCTAAGACAACGACCTCACAAAAGCCTGATAAGCGTACGCACAATCTGCACATAATCAGAGCCGCGCCATCAGCGTGTGACACCCAGTGCAAGTTGTGCCGGTTCAAGGTACCCGAAACAAGGGAGGTTGCCTAGAGTGCCATGTCAAAAACTACTTTCATAAAAAGTCAAGACGTCCTTATTACGCCCCCGCCAACCTTAGAAGAATCATCGTTACATTAATTACGTCAAGAATTTTTAGGCGATTTTCACCTCCCTCCCCCATCCCCCTTGTCAACAACTGTCAAATTTTCAGAGACCCCCCCCTATATAATTATGTCAACAATTTGTAACCCCCCCCCCCCCTAACAAGTAACAAAATTTTAAACGTTGGCTTTTATGTTTAAAATAGATTTGAAATGGAAATGTCTATACTATAATTAATTGTAATACATTTTAAAACTTGGAAAGGAAAGGTAGGCCTAGGCTAGTGTTTCGGACTTCATGTCCGAATTATTTTTGTGAAGGAAATCTTTTATAATAACCATTTTGGATTGACACAATAAACTTCATTCAATGCAATTCAAAAATTTTAGTATCAAAGAGGGCCTGTTGTTTTTTTCACTTCTATTGCCTATCCCAGCTATCGCTTACATGGTATATATAACGAACGCCAGTCTCTTGCTCCTCCTTTCACTTCTGTACCCATGAACCTCAAAGCTGGCGAAGTATGAACACCACTGGTTCCCCCAGTCTAACCAGTGAGCTACTGCATGGGACAAGCGGTCGCCGAGATACTTCCACTTCCATCTCTGTGGTATCCCGAGCTGCAGATCTAGAGCTTAATCGGCTTGTTCTGTTCTTCTATTTGAGGGCGTAGGTACCCCCGCTGTCCTATTTCTGGTGCCTCCTGCGGTGGGGGGGGGGGGGGCGACGTACGGAAAGGTATACAAAACGTCCTGTAAAAACGGTTACTTTCAAAAGTGGCCTTGAGAAATGTGTTCACTAGATGGGGACATCCTCGAGTCAGACAAAATCCACTCGGCCAACGCACCGTCAGCCCACATTCCCCCGGATGGTTCGATGGGTGAGCAAATGTACGTTCGTTTAATCCGAACAGAGCAAGCCGACCCAACTCGCGACCACCCTATAGGTGGCCAGCGTAGGGCTAGTCTCGTACAGAGTCTGCATACTCATACCTTTCCATGTCGGTGTGCATGGCCCGATAACGCTGATCCAAACATGGTTTCATGGTTTCAGGTGTGTTTGTGTTCTTTTGTTATTCCAGTCACCATGTCTCGCTAGACAGCAAATGGGGAAGTTACTTACCATTAGTCAGTCACTTTGCCTATCAATTGCATTAGTTTCCACCCATACATAGATCTACAAACTAACAAGATGAACACAAAAAGGACATGTCAAATGTAGATTCCATAATTAATATAGATCTATATGTATTAACATAAAACCATGTTTTTACATGTCTGCTATGTAAGTGGCACAGAACAAATGTAGAATTTTGTAATACATTTTTATCAGTATTTATTTCCTAAAAAATAACAATGTTGACGTCAACTTTTCTTGAACTCCCCACCTCCCCCATGTCAACAATTGTCAAACTTTTTCAGACCCCACTCCCCCCTATTTTGTTGACGTAATTAATGGACGTCCCCTAGACGTACACAGAAACAATTAACCCGTATCTTAGTTATTGACACACGCACGCACACACATACACACTGACACTCACACAGACACATACACAGACAAACACACACAGACTCACCGTAGTCAAAGACACAGGCCGAAACTCATTAATGACATTTATCACCAATGTTGTTTTCTTTATCATCCACTCGCGCATGCAAATGTTTGGTAACGTTCGACGTTCATCCCCACAACACTCACAACCTACCATCACTCTCTAGTACACTTTTGTCATCTGTGTAACTTTCCTTGTCCTCCGTAAACCCTTTTGGATTTCACTCTAAATTTAAATCAAGTCAAACCCGACTAACGCTCTACATCAACTATGTATACTGCGCGACAAGATTAGATTATAGATTAAGTTGTTATACGTAACACGATGCAATGCATACCTCCTTGCTTTGTTATTCAATTTATATAACGTTATTTGTTTTCTAATAGATATACATGTATTTTACATTTTGAAAAAACAAACGCGTATAAGTCTGTATTGTTGTTTTCGTTAGAAAAATGAAACAAAGTTAAACACAATTATTTATGCCAACATTTTGTTTCAATTTGTCAACCACAGCATAAAAGTGCTAAAATAATAGTCCCTTTTTGTAGACATCGAACTAAAGACGTGGAAAACAAAAAAAAAGAAAATTAGGATGAAAACTGAATAGCAAAACTGATATTTACTTCAATATTTGGTGGCAGCGTGCTTTGACTCTAATCATGGCTGGTCCTGCGGTCAGTTCACCGGACTGTCAACCGACACATCGCGGGTTCTATCCCTGCCGCCGACCGATTCCTGCCTCTCTGCGGGAGTTTTGTGCCTAGTGGACGTACTAATCTTCTATCTAGAAGGAACGTCTGTAAAACGTATAAATTATAAGGGTAGAATTATTTTCCCATTTTTATGGATGGTGCCCCTGAGCTCTGATAAATGACTGGCGTTAGTTGGGATAAAGTAAAGGCGGCTAAGCATTGTACTGGCCACACAATTCTCTTACTTGCCTTGGCAACATGACCTGAGAACGCTGTTTCATTTGCCCCTCATGGCCAACTGGCAGTGCGGTTAGTACACCGGGCTGTGTAATTGAAGAACCGGGTTCTAGCCTTGCCACCGTGCAATCCCTGCCGCCTTGCAGGAGTTGTAGGCCACGGACGTAATACCCCGACACATTTTGTATTTTTTAAGATTAGGTCTTGATTGGACAGACTATTTATTTCATTCAAGTCAGAACATTTAAAGCATAGACAATCATATTTGTTTAGTCATGCTGTTTTATAAAAACAAATTTTTAAAAATTTATGTACGTTATTTGAATAGTACACCAAAATAAAAAGGTTTAATAAAACAAAAATTCACACACACATATCTATCTATGTATATATTCATGTGTATATGCCTCATGGGATACCAGTGGAATAAGTCAAGATTAAATATCTCAATTTGTATTTCTATGAGTCACACTTGCTTTCAAAGTGGCTTTAAAAAAAGGAGAACTTATATGCTCAGACATTGAACTTATATGCTCAGACATTGGAAATGTGATTCCTCCCATCCCCGAAGACTTCAGCGTATTCTTGTGATCTGCATCGAAGTCATTAGAGATAACAGAGCGAGGGGTGGGGAATATGCAGATACAAGACGAGAGAGGGAGAGATGCAGCGAGAGAGAGAGAGAGAGAAAAGAGAGACAGAAGATAAGCCCAATTTGGTAAATTCGGTAAGATTGGAGAAAGAAAAGGGATCAGTGATTTCCGTGCAATCAAAGAATTAGTTTATAGAATTTCCAATTTGTAGAAAGTCACGTACATGTCAAGAGTAACGAAATTGGGAATTCTCCCAAAAGGGTTCACTCAGTCTAGGAATGAAGGAATGAATAAGTTCAGCAAGTTAATGACCTAACTATCCACACGACAATCACAGGATCTGGACAAATAGACAGACATACACACCAATAAATAAAGTCAGAGGAGTTTGAGAAATTAAAAGTCAGACTTTTTTTTTGTCAATGGATTCCTATCACTTGGTGTTCTATGTGTAGGTTTCACAAACTGGGGGGGGGGGGTACTTTTGATTTTAGTTAATTGATATTTTAACTCATCTCCAATAAAATCAATATTTTTGGCAGCTTGGCTCTGAACATTAAACATATCATTGAATTATTTAGTAAGGTTAAATAAACAACAAAAGACTTTAACAAGCAATAATGTAAAATTACGTCTCTCTGTGTCTTTGGTGGATCTCTCTGTGTCTTAAATGGCAGGGAAGCATGGGGGGTTAAAGGTTATAACATGAAATGTGGAATTTCACAACAATTAGGACAATTTAAAATGTATACTGTTTTTAATATCTCTGTTTTATGTTCAGACTTGGGAGCAGTAATGGATCTACCAGAAAAATAGCATTCAGCTCTACAGCTCCATCTACAAAAAAGGCCACTCTAACTATAGATAATGCTAACATAATAAATATAAAATGGTGCAGTATTTGATTGGTGAAACATTGGATGTAAATCTTTACGTGTTACATCATGGCTATGTAAATGTTGATAAGCTTCGCGTGCTTGTGTGTGTCTGTGTAAGTGTGTTTGTGTGTGTGTTTGTATAAGTGTGTCTGTGAGTTTTGTGCGTGTGATGTTTGTGGGAGAGATTCCTCTTAATCAATAAGCACCAATCCATTCCTGTCTAAAGGAGTGATCGCATAAGACAGTTGGCTGGAATGATTAAGACAAGATTATGCCGAGACCCAAGTAATCAACAATTGGCACGACAGGAAGTGAACAGTGGTCATATAAATGCAACTGTACATGCAGGAAATCTACTATGGCGTCTTTACCAAAGTTAAAACTTTTACAAAGTTTTCTATGAAACTAAAGATTTCAACCTGGGTTTTACAGTCTTTCTGAAATGGTTTTCTATTGCATTATTTTCATGCGAAAGTTTCTATTTAATGTTAAGATATTATCTCATATTTTCTTATATGTTACAGACGCCCCTCTTAAAAGAAGATTACTGCGTTTTACGCTTATTCGTAGTCTGAGTCTTGCATTTTTAATAGTGTTTTAAATGATGTTAAGCTACTGGTTTTCCTGGTCTCTTCAGGCAACCCATTCCAGGCTAGGGTGCCAATTGGGAAGAAAGAATACTTATATGCATTTGTTCCATATCATATCCTGCTTTAAATTGTGGGCACACTAGCATTAAAAAAAATAATTAAAAGATACTATAAAAATTGGCATCGAATTGACTTCTACGAAACTCGCCGAATTGAACATAATTATGTTCCTCAAAGTGGAGTATAGTAAAAAAAACAACGTTATGATGGGAAAAGATTGTCGAATATAAAGGAAATTTGACACAGACTGGGTTTAGAGAGAAAACTGTGAGAAACACAAGAGGCAAGTGAAGTTGTCGTAAATGAATTAACTAAACAGGGGCATTCACTGGCAACATTTTATAGGAAGAGAGACAAGGGAGGGCACTGAGTGTATTAACACGAGATACAAGAAAACAGAATCAGATGGATAATTATTGTTTTTTTTTTAATCTCAGAAAAAGAGGAACAGATGTGATGTGCCCCCTTCACATCATTATACTCAATATGTTTTTTGTATGTGTAAGGGGTCGTCCGTAAATGACTATAATGACGTCATTTGCCTTTTGACGAGTGAGTGCGCTGTATATTTGTGTGACAATATCCAACAAGCTGTGGAATTGTGGTGTGTAAAGGATGAGGCCTTTACAATATACAATGAAAGAAACGTATATATAATAAAGTCCTCAATTTTATCTCACTTTTAAAAGTCGGTATTAATTTGTCTTCCAGTGGGCCTACATTTTCTTTACTTTTATTTTAATATAGAAAAAAAACAACTTTCTTACATAAAATACCTAATAGCCCCATAAAAATAAATGGTTTTACCGTAATTCATTGTTATACCAACATCAACGGTATCTGAGTCTGAGCTATGAAGATGTATATACCCAGTTGCTTTTAAGACAAGACAGTTTACTACAAAGTTGAATATATCCTACTAATCAGTACTTACCTCCGAGTAAAATAACCCCAAGCTGAGTCACAGTCAATAAATTTCGGATGAAAGCGGTTAAATCCATTGTCCATGAACATTCCGGACATCAAGTAAAGGACATCAAGTACAGGACTTCAAGTACAGGACATCAAGTACACGATATCTAGTTTAACGCAAGTATCAACAATGTTGATGTTTAATAGGAATCAACCAGTCACATAACTCCAGTATTCATGAATGGTCAAGGCGAATAACTCCTTGTACATTAACTTCGGAGAATCTTTGCAGAAGTCAAAATTTTATTTTGCTTTTTTCTTCTGGATGCAAACAAGTTGTTGTTACTTCTTAATTCTTTCTGTGAGTTACTTTAAATGCACTATTCGTATTGGTTCAACTTAATTTCTTTTCGACACTAAAATTGAAACGGGGGGCTAGAAAAGAAGTAATGTAACAGCTTTTAAAAAAAAAATGAAACCATGTTTTTTAAACGAACCGAAAGTCAAAAGTCCATTTAATCAAACTTGATACATTGAATAGAGGCGATAATGCGTGAAAAGGGGAATAAGCCACATTTGTTTCTAATCCCGTTTACAATCAATAGTCTATTCAAAGCACGCGAAGACCAAGCTTTCACTAAATTGAATGGAAAATAAAACACAGTGATTGGTTTATAAATTTTTAAACGATATTGATCTCTATATTGTAACATTTGAAGGGAAAATTTTGAAAGTAAATTAGTTGGCATTTATCACACAATATGCTGACTAACTAAAGCAAGTTTAATATTAAAGTTAGTTCGCAAAGAATGATGTAGGAAGTGCATCGTTGACTATTGTAGAATGTTTATGTTCCCCTAATGAATTACAATACAATCTGCTTACTTTAAGTACGTAATGCACACTTTTTATCCCAGAGCATTCGCAATCAACTTATCCTAACATTGTGGACTTTTCCACAGTATAATGAAGAAGAAGTATGGCCGCAAAAATATTAATTCAATTATTTTACACGTACTTAAGATCATACTCGAGTTATCCCTTTAGCTGTACAATAATAAAATTATATGTAAACTTATGTTTATTGCAAGATTTAACGTGCACAATTCTTGCTTTAAACTACAAAAAAAAAAATGTAAAAAAAATATATTACAATAATTCGTTAAAATAAGCCTGAAAGAAAAGTTAATAATTTCATCTAGTTTTCATTTCTCACATCCGGTCCACGTTTAACTCCAATCCAATGACGTCTAAATGGGAGTCTGAGCCTGGAGTATAATGAACTTTCATGAAATAAACCCCCGGAATGTCCAGTAGCTCGGAAATTCGATCTTAATTCGATCTTCAGCGACGGTCATCTTGCTGGCTGACCAAAAGATATATGTTGAAAAAGAATGGCGGTTTACTTTTTCTTTCCTCCCGACTCCCCAAACACTGACCGGGTAGAGCTCACAGCGTTGTACTCAACGGGGACAAAAAAATACTCCACATTTACTCACCTAGGGTGAAAGATATCGACTCTTCTATCTCACTCACTCACTCTTACTCTCTTTCTCTCTCTCTCTTTCTCTCTCTCTCTCTCTCTCTCTCGCTCTCGCTCGATCTTAGCTGCTCAGCGTGTGCCGCTGTAGTATTGTTAACTGTTGGCTAATAGCAAAGCGGGAAAACGTGAGCATGGGAAAAAAGAATGCGTGTGTATGTGTGTGCGTGTCTTTTTGAGCGTGAGTAGATGAATGCGCACCAGGTTGGGTCGGTGGGAAAGTGGGGTGCGGGGTCGGGAGCTGGGGGGGCATAGGAGAATGTGTTTGTGGTGAGGTGGGGTAGACGAGGGCGGGAGGAGGGGCTGGGAGTTGTAGACTGGGTTTGTAAATGTCTTATAGATTGCTGTGACTCGTACTGACAGTTAACCCGAATGTGTCATTGTATGTCATATAGATGTAATTGGTTCTAGATGTCATCTTATAGGATGATAAAATAAATTGTTACATACATATAATGATGAAATAAATTGTTACATACATATAATGATGAATTAAAAGTATATTTGCATATAATGATGAAATAAAATGCTACATACATATAATGACGAAATAAAATATTACAGACATGAAATGATGAAATAAATTGTTACATACACATAACGATAAAATAAAATGTTTCATACAAATAATGATAAATAAAATGTTACACACACATAATTATAAAATAAAATGTTACACCCACACAATGATGAAATAAAATGTTTCATAAAAAAAATGATGAAATAAAATTTTACACACACATAATGATGAAATAAAATTTTACTTATATGAAATGATGAAATAAAATGTTTGATACACATAATTATGAATTAAATGTTACATGCATATATGATAAAATAAAATGTTTCATACACATAATGATAAAATAAAATGTTTCATACACATAATGATAAAATAAAATGTTTCATACACATAATGATAAAATACAATGTTTCATACACATAATGATGAAATAAAATGTTACATACATATTATGATGAAATACAATTTTACTTACATGAAATGATGAAATAAAATGTTTCATACATATAATGATGAAATAAAATGTTACATACATATTATGATGAAATAAAATGTTACATACATATTATGATGAAATAAAATGTTACTTACATGAAATGATGAAATAAAATGTTTCATACATAAACTGATGAAATAAAATGTTACATACATATTATGATGAAATAAAATGTTACTTACATGAAATGATGAAATAAAATGTTTCATACATAAACTGATGAAATAAAATGTTTCATACATATTATGATGAAATAAAATGTTACTTACATGAAATGATGAAATAAAATGTTTCATACATAAACTGATGAAATAAAATGTTTCATACACATAACGATGAAATAAAATGTTTCATACATATAATGATGAAATAAAATTTTACATACATATAGTAATAAAATAAAATGATTTGCTGGCCAAATTCCACATTGAGCCCTCACATCGACGTAGAGCGGTAGACAAAGTTACCATGATGTAGAACAGGAGTCGGGAACCTTTTTGTCTGAGAGAGCCAAGGACACCACATATTTTAAAAAGTAATTCTCTGAGAGGCATACATTATGTTTAAAACAAAAAATTCAAGTAAATGTGTTCATTTTTTTTGTAATTTCAACACTAAAAGTACAATAATTATGTCTCTGAATTATTCTGATGCTGAGCTGCAGTAGACTTTAGCTCATTTGTAGAATGAAATATTGATATGCAATTAATATATAGATTTATAGATTGCAGCTCTCACTTCAATCCTTTTTGGCGGTTGTTTAGAGTATGATTAATTAAGGCCAGCGGGAACCCACGTTGTTCTAAGCGTGATAAATAGTCTGCAGCAATTCCTCAAGTTGGTTAATTCAACAGTAATTCTCATTCAAAACAAACTCCTTGACTTGTTCTTTAAATGCAGTGTTTTCATTGAGCACTTCAGTTTATATTTTCAACTAATGTATTTCATACGCGTGATTTTTTAAAACTATAAGTAAAGTACACGTGGTACCGAATTGATCCATAGGTCCGATGAAGCAGCGTTCACCAGATTATGTGGCCACGGCATACTAGGTGATTGTGTGGCCAGCACTATGCACAGCCGCCTTTACTTTACCCAAACTAGAGTCAGGTACCCATCAGAGCTGGGTAGACTCACGGACCTCCAGACCCGGGAAAAAATCCTAGCCTGCACCAAGATTCAAACCCGGACATTCTGCTCGCCAGTAGAACGCGCTGCCGCTCGGCTACCGTGCCCCATTTTTAAAACTATATTTTATTTTTAAGTAAAGTTTCTATTTCGATTTACTCGCTACATTGTTCCCAATAGTTCAACTTGCAATTTTCAAAGTATCAACAGCAAGGACTAAAGAATCTGGAGAGGTGTTAGAACTCTCTGTGTCTGTACAGACTAAGTCTGATCTCATGTTTTGTTTCGCCAACAGTGTCGTGTGATATCTAATTTACTCGGATGTTGAAAACTACCGACGTGGGGGTGGGGGTGGGGGTGAAGTAGGAAGGAACTACGAAGTTGTGCCAGTTGCTTGAAATTAAGTAGTTCATGCTATCTTGAAAGGAAATGATTTTTTTTATCTGAACTCGCGATACATTTAAAAGTACAACTTGAAAGTCTTATCTATGTTTTGAATACGTAAAACCATACTTAAAATAACACAAGGTATTTATTAAATGAGTTCATTCTCATTGTAAGCTATTATTTTTTTTTTTTTTTAATCGTTTTTAACGATCACTTCGAAAAATATTTGAAATTTTAATAAATAGTATAAAAAAATTAGTGAACTTTTAATGGGAGAGAAGTGTAGGCCTAATATACTCAGATATTACAATACTTGGACCGAAACTTGGACCGAAACACATACACTGAACAAATCTGTGACAACACTTTTCCCGCCCTCTTTAACACCTTCCCACAAAGCAAGCATAGCTTGTAGCCTCCTTATAGAAGTATTCTACTTACTCACTGTGGGAGTTATATGTTCCGGCAATGTACTGAGTCATAATTCAAATAATTTGCTGTGTTTAGTAATGTCAATAAGAAAAATATCTACACGGGCAGTCTACATTAAACCTTATGGATTTGAGAAAATATCAAGAAAAAACATTAAAATCAGCTATTGCCTACAAAATAAAAACAACACAACATGTTTACATATAAAACGAAGAGTCTGCTAAAGACAGTAAAAACATTTTTTCTAAATTACAAAGTCTTTCGTTTTTGTTTTTTATAATATTTTTTTTTTATAAATATTATTTATAGGAGTTGATTGGATTAGAGTAAATGATAAAGAAAAGTTTTCAGATATCTATGTTGACCTTGTGTTCCATATTCCTTATGCAAGCACAAATATGTTTTAGGAACTTTACAGTTCCAGAATGGCGCATTCTGTATGTCTTATTTTCTCCGGTTACGCCGTCAATTTTAAACAGGAAATGTCTCTCAAGGCTCGTCTCAAGTTTTGTAAATCCGTTGAAGGGGGATTTACATTTTCTTTTCAAATACAAAACAAATTGCTATTTATGTTATTCGCCTTTTCACAAAGGAACAAGTTATAAGATTACATTTAACGTAATTGAAGATTATAACCTTAAATAGAAGCTCTATGTATAACCTGATTCAGTGGCGTAGCCAGGTTTTGACGCTAGGGGGGGGGGGCGAAATTTTTGGAAAATGCCCCACTTTTAGACATTTTTCAAGATTATTAGAATAACTAAGAATTCGTACGTATCATGTCTTATAAGAAAACCCTGTGCCTCAGAATACACACACTTATGATAGTGCAGTTTTTCTTTAACCATTCACGATTCTTTTTCTAGCAGCTAATAGTGATGGGAATCTCTGCAAAATTGATTGCATCTACTTCTCATTTTCGGGATGAACATCTAGTATCGAAAAGTATTTATAGAATCAACGCAAATGCTCTATAGCAGGGGTCGGCAACCTAAGGTACGCGTGCCAGACTTGGCACGCAGAACGATTGTCAGCGGCACGCGAAAGACCTCCAAGAATATGGTTTAATGCAAGTGAAAACAATGTATGTCTGCAAAATTAGTGAGTGCTGTATGGCAAACTACATGGGAATCACACTGGAAGTCGACTGTTTTCGTTCAGGAATCTTTGTTTGCAAAGCTCCTATCATTGGACATGCAATCTGTGATTGAATATATTGTTAAGATAGTCAATTGTATAGTTTCTAAAGTATCTTCTAGAAGAAAGTCATACGGAGTAGGCCTATAGGTAAAGTCTAGGATACATTCTTTTCTTGTCTGGAAGCAATTAAAGATGTATCTTAATGTAGAAAAAAAATGAGGAGAACTGACTGTTGAAGGCAATGTTTCTGTATGACTTGGCGACACGTTTTAGTGAGTTAAACTTCCATTTACAAGACTGGGTCCAAAAGCACTTGAAGTGTTGGGCAACTGGAATGGATTTGCATTGAAACTGGGCAAATCTTTCCGTGAAATTAATATCAAAACATTTCACTCTTTCCCTAATTTAAGGCAAATTAAGATAGATGAGCATTTTCAGAAGTACACTAGTTATATTAAACAATTAAATCGTTTGGGATCACTAGCATCAAATTTGGAGAATTTACTTGAAGGGAGATAATTAACCCGTTTTCTGTACATTAATATTTCTAATATGTTTCTTTTTTGTTTCCTTTATAAAAAAATTAATGGCTTACAGTTTTTAACTCTAAAATGATCAAATTACACAACATAGTTGAAAATTATATAAATATTTTATGACTAAAAAATGTACATGTACATTTTGAAACATTAAAATAACTACCCAGTTTGTATAATTATTACGTATCTCTTCCTCTTAATGGTAGTGATCTGTTTGAATTGTGTTTTCGGGTTAAAATAATATGTTAGAGTAAATCTCAGTTATTCTGAGATCAAACATTAAATACTTTATCTATACCTATTACTAGGATAATATCTTGACAACGAAATTCAAATGTTGATAACTATTAAGATAAGATAAGATAAGATAAGATTTCTTTATTGATCCAAACAAATGGAAATTTGTCTTGATTACAGATGTTTTGTCCCTCAGCATATTTTAAACAAAATAAAATAATTATTTGTAATTTGTATACAAGCACAGAAATATACTTATAAAATAGACAAGCGCACACACATTCACACAATTTATCATAAAAGAAAAAAGTTCATTAGTAGTCATCCACTGTATTCTGGCTGACTGAAGTCTTGACGATATATTTATGGTAGATAGTATGACCTGAGGCTGACGCGCAATTAATGTGTAAGTTGAGTAATGACATTGTGTATTAGCTACGAATGAATTTTTTTTTAAGTTGATAATAACAAACGGGTTAATTTTGTTATTAAAAATAAACAATTTAATGATTTTCTCTATTAGGCGCCCTTTCCTTTGGTCTTGGTCTTACTACGGCACTAAATAAATTGTCTTATAAAAATAATATAGTTGATCAGTTTGACTTTCACTCTGTTGGCACGCTGAATGATTTAAAATGATTGTAATAAATTAAATTGTTTAAATGCAATTTAAAGAGAAAAATTAGAAACAACATAAATTGTGCTTCGTGGCGTGTTAAAATTATTAACTAAATAATTTGTTTCCCGAAAAGGCCCTTTTTCTTCGAAAATGGTCGTACGGGGAGCAGCTGCTCCCCCTGCTCCCCCCCCCCCCCCCCCTGGCTACGCTACTGACCTGATTATTGAATTTGTTTTTCAGTTGTTTGCTGTCGGCACATTTTGCTTTGTATATCTTCAGCTCATAAAAAAAAAGAATGGGAAGTAGAAGAAATTAGGTTCAATGGTCTAGAGGCAGCGCGCTGGGCTGATGTACTGGAGGTCCTGGGTTTAAATCCTGGTGAAGGTTGATCCCCGTGTATGCCTTGGCCACAGAAAGCAGTGAATGCTGCTTTACTTATTCTATACATCAAATTGATCTAAATAGGATCTTAACTTTTTACTTAATCTATTTGGACAAAACATTATATATAATGAATATATATTGAATATGGACGATGGATTAACTAAAATTAAGCATAATAGATATATAACCAATACATTATAAACATAACAGATCTCTGAGAAAAAATGAACACATGTAGACTAAACATAAAAGAGTTATACGCACAGTGAACAAAGGAACGTTTTTTTTTAAAATTACTTACCCTATATTTTCTTTATAAATGAAGAGTAAAAAAAGGACTTATGATTGGAGGGCTTGCACACGCCACAAAGCGGGGCAGGCGCAAAAGAGTATACATTTTAGGATATAATATTTTTATATATGGCTTGCTTTAACTTGTCTGTTGTAACTTTATTTAATTTTCATATAATAATTATTGCGAAACTCAAACAAAACATAAATCTTATGAAACAATAAAACTATAGTATTTCATTTGTATGTTTAATAGTATGCACATTATGCTATTAGCTTAGTGCATTAGATTTTAAAAAAAAAATAGCTAAGTCAGTTTTATAACTAAAGCGTTTAAAAAAAATGAATTTTAAGGTAATGTTTTAAAAATGAAAAGCTACTTTCAGTGTGCCTTGATAAACCTTAAGTAAGATGATAAACATATATTTTTAACCTAAACAATTTTAGTACACTTTCGTTAAACTTGACCTTAATGTTCTCAAACTAATTGAAATACACACTTTTCTGAGCGGTTTCTTTCTATTTTGCTTATATTTTAAACTAATTTTATCAAAACACGCGATGAAACTAATTTTATAAGTGCACGACTTCTCACCTTATTTGTCGGTCATTGCAGGTGTACAAATCGGTGTTTATGTAACATTTTGCTAACACCGAAATACCTAGGTTAGTGCGTCGGATAAAAGACCATTGGGATTTCCGGCTGGTGGATTTAATGGAAATAAAATTATTAGTAATCTTATACATTTTAGGTAATATATTTACTATGTATGTTAATATTTTTATCAAATAAGAAAAAAATTTAAGGAAATAATTTCATCTTTTATCATTATTTTTTTTTGTAATGGATGATTCTTTTTGCCAATTTTAGGTGTTTAGATTGTTACTGTATTGACGCTAAATTAAAATTAACCAAGTGTTTTTTTACTCAAACTTGACTTGAAAACGTTTAAAAAATAGATGTATAGTGACGGAAAAGTATGAAAAGTATTTCTATGCACATCTTGTATAACCAAAGCCTTGTGACACTTCGGACAAACTGATCATAGTCAAAGGGCTGGTGAGACAGCGTTCACCAGTTTCTGTGGCCACGGCATACAAGGGCCTTTACTTTACCCCAGCTAATGTCAGTGGACTAATGGGTGGACTCAGGGACACCCTCAAGTCCTGGGAAAAAATCACGACTTCACCGGGATTCGAACCCAGGACCTTCGGATCGCCAGTCGAACGCGCTGCCGCTCTTCTACCGTGCCCCTTGTGACAGAATTGGAAAAATTCTTTTTTTATCTTTTGATGAACATTTGCGTCTATTTAATATTTTGATAGCCGGTTGATAATGTTCTTTAATTATGTAAGAACTTCTGAACTGCAAGACAGTTACGTCACAGCAGCCTGGTGGACAGAATAAGAATAAAGTACTGAGATATGTGCTCAATACTTAGGCCCATACAAGGATTCGACAAAATCGTCTAAATAAAAAACAATAACATGTAATTCTTAGGCTATAGTAAGTAGCCTTTAGTACAAACTTTATAAATGTATTATCAAAATCATAAGAATAACTTTAGTTTAATCAGACGATACTTTTTATTTATCGTTTATCCAATGCAGCCAGTAAGCATATCGCTCTGGTAGATAAACAAATAAATGATATCATATGATGAGTTTATTTTATGCTAATACTAATTATATTATGGTAAAGAACTATTTTTGTTGTTGTTTACTTCCTATTTTTCAAAAATGCTATCTCAGTGATATAAACTAGAAACATTTCTCTAATATAGACTTCGTATAGTAACGAAGTAACCCACTAGAGCGGACACAAGTCTTGACTGTAATAAATTGATACCCAAGCATTCTATTCATTTTTTTTTTACAAACGTATTTGTAGAAGATGGTGAAAGAAACACTTGTAAAAGAGAAACCACTTCTAACAAACTTGTTCTTCAATGTGTCAGAAACTGTCACATCTTGTATTTTTTCCTCTAGTTTTGAGGTGAAGCTATAGGGGAAACCTTATGTGGAAGTTTGCCCGTGACTTGTCATGGCGGTTGGAGTGGAGATTTACACACACTTACACACGTACATAAACACATAAACACAGTCTAAACCATATAGTATGTGTTGAGGTTGAATATGTTATATGATACCAGAATAAAATATATGCTGTGCAATTTGTTAAGGATGGTTAGTATTTTCATCTCTGTGTTAACTGTAAACTTTACTTTTCAGCTTCCGTAAAGAAAAGTCAATCTGTAAAATATTTTGTTGTGCTCCTTTCAACACAGGAACAATTGCAAAAGAAATATTTGACAAAGTGGACTGCGATTCTTTGAGGTGCATGGCATAAGATGGGTAACATGCCTCTCGCTTATGTTTTGGATTTCAAAAGTTGTTTAAGCAACAATCCCACCGGACGTTACACAGGGCTAGATTAACCGGCAATAGAAACATTTACTTATGTCATCAACGGAAAAAGAGCACACTGGAAATATTTTCCATATCAGGAATTTACTAAAGCACATTTCCCATAAAACTCGATACTGCAAACGATGCAGCTGAAAAAGTATCCGCGAAATCGAATCCCAGTTTACATGTATGGAAACACTTATCAAGGATATTCCATTTTAAAAATAAAAGTATACAACTTGTCAAATGTAAAATGTTGACGTTTACAACAACAAAAATACAAACTACCCAAGTTTCCATATTGCTGTAAGTTTTTCTTAATTGCACTTAATAAAATCAATATATAATGGTTTATTATCGTTTACATTTTGAATTACGTAAATAAAGAAGGGAGGATATCAACTTTTTAGTACTTAGGGCTCATTGGGGGGTCTTCATCCTGCACTGGGTGCGATACTGCACTATTCATCACAAGCATTGAGAGTTGAAATTCCTGAGTTGAAATATATTCTCAATGTAGCAATTTCAATAGTGAACTTCATTATATCTCATACACTTAACTCTTTTTGATTTCTGAATTTGGAAAGAAAAATTTTACGTTTGAAACACTCTTGCTTCACTCAAACGTGAAGAGGCTTTCCACAGAAAAAGACGTGAAACCAGGTAGGGCATAAGCACGCTCAACCAACCTATTACGGTGTATTTTTTAAAAATATTCCTTTCATTTCGGGACGACATTATTATTTGAATTCTTCTCCAGAGTTGTTGCGCATTAAGAAAAAATAAATCATAATATCATGTTACGTTGTGGTGAAAAAACTTACAGCTTTAAAATCGAATCTCGAACTATGGCATATAAAGTTGTAAAATAAAAATAAAGCCCCCTTTCAACAACAGATTACATATAGGCCAATTGATTAAAGCTATGATTAAGATCATAAAGCAAGAAATTTAAAAAAAAGATTTATCCAAAACCTGTTTTACTTTCAATTGTACTTTCAATTGGTGATCTGACTTCAGAGAATAACACAATACAAAAACAATTGATCGATTTTAGACAAGATTGGGAGGCAAACCATAGTTTCAGGGTAACATGCTTTAGTGACGTTATTATTGAAGTAGCGAAAATATCTCTAAGTGTACTGATTCCGTTTTCAACAGCTTAAGAGAGTGTGTGACGGCTTCTTAACAATTCTTGCTATTAAAACTAAATTTAGAAAACGAATCAAATGCGACAAACGACATGATAGCTGCCCTGGCAAAACACATCTAAACATAAAAGAACTGGTTTTTGGCAAAGTAGAAGCATCCATACCTTTGAAATTAAATTGCTGTTTGATAACTAACATGTTTTATGTTCAAACAATGATTGTTTGTTAAAAATCTTTCATTAAAAGTATATTTATATGTATTTGTAAAAGGGGCGGCAGGCCATCACAAATTTCTAAAACTAAAGGCAAGAAATTTTTAAACAGTTTGAGAAACAGTGCTCTATCCTATCTTATATATTACAGACGCTCCTTCTATAAAGAAGATTATTGCGTCCTCAGCTCATCCGTGGTCTGAGTCTATTCTTGAATTTTGAATAGTGTTTGAAATGATATTAATAACTTCAGATAATTATTATAATCATCTTTTGAATGATCAAGTAGGACTGTTATAAATAGTGACAGAGATATAGCTAGAAAGAGAGAGAGAGAGGAGAGAGAGAGAGGAGAGACTATGGATCTAAAAGAAAAGAGTATGGAAATGAGAGAATGGGTGACATAGAGAGATAACGAAGTAAAGTTGCATTTGGTTATGACATGCATTACTCTATTAGTCAAGGGAATACCTCTATTTGATCTAGTGCATTTTAGATTTTTAGGCCTGTTTAGGCGAAAATATACGAATATAGTTGGGTATTTTTTCAGCGTAATATGAACATGCGGATATAACATACTGGAGATGAAGGTCCTTATTCTAGAATTAGAATTCTGAGTGGAAAAAATACTCACATTACAATAACAGCAATGCCAAACAAATACACCTTTAAATAATACACAAAAATGTATTTATACATAGGAACATATGAACAGTTTATTCTCTTTCTAGTCTGCAAAACACACACACCATTTCTCCTAACAAAGATATGCACTACAATGGACTTACAAATGTAAATAAATAATTTCTCTGTACGTTGGCCTTTGTTTTTCTCTGTTCTTCTTTGTTCTGCTGTATGTGTACGGTTTATATTTTGATTTAATGGGATTTAGGGATCAGACATTTTGTTGTTGAATAAATCATACCTGAAGTATTGCTACAAAAAATCAATTTAATTTATTAATTTTTTTTCTTCGTTTTGATGGTAATTCGTACAGGTCTGGGAATAAAGCGAGATCAAAATTTCAATACGTGCAATCCTTGTGGTTCAGATATTGTCTAATCAATCATTTTCTCTCTCTCTCTCTTACTTTCTCTGTGCCCTCTCTCTCCTTTACTATTTCCCTCACCTTAATGTTTATTAACTATCAGACTAGTCTAACAGATGTGAAGATAGATTGATTTATTAACTAAAAAAGTGATTGATTAAATGGCAAATAAATACGTACACGATAGATTGATAGAAAGCTAGATAGATTGATAGATGCTCTACTTAGATCGCGTCATCACATTGGTATGGGGTCTGCTTTAGGATCTGCAATATGCAGTAGGCCTATATAATGCCTTTAATATAATGGCTCTAAATCTGGGATCCTCTTCTTAATTGACCTCATGACCAGATTGATGGATAGATTAATAGATAGACGAACATGTTTATGTATTATACTTGAACTATTTACTAATCACAATAATCTTATCATATCTTATCTATTACAGATGCTCTTTCTAGAAAGAAGATTATTGCACCCTACGCTCATCCGAGGCATGAGTCTAGTCTTGCATTTTGATTAGTGTTTTAAACGATGTTATGTTGCTAGTTTTCCTGGTTTGTTCAGGCAACCCATTCCATGAACGGATGCAATTTTTTTTTATGTGTCCCATACAGAAGATGTATATTCTAGTATAGGCCTAACTAATGTTAGATAGCAATGTAGTTTTATGTTCTGATTACATTTGTAAAAGTTCCTTTTAACAAAGCCTTATGTTTAGTTAGTTTTTATAATTACTTCATCAATATCCAAGATAATTTATAATCTATTATTACTCCTAAATACTTTGCATTTTTAGTTTGGGTGAGGTCTTTTCCATGAATGAAATATTTTTTTAATTATTTGTTTCATTTTCTTGGATACTCTTAACTGTTGGCACTTTTCAGTATAAAAAAAGGAAAACAAAACGAAATATTTTGACCACTCTTTGTTTAAAGCTTGTTATGTTCCATTCGTTGAAATTTTTTTTTATTACTTTTGTAAAGAAAAGTCCAAACAATAAAAGATAGACATGAACAGAGAGAACTAAGAGGGAAAACAAAATAGAAACGATGAAAGAAATAAGCTGTAAGGGGAGAGCATATAGAAAGAGAGAAGACGAAGAGAAACGGAGATTAAAGTATATTTATTAAACTAGCCTTGTTAAAGTGTAGGCCTTCAATGAAGATTTGAAAGTGACAGCAAAACAAGTTATTCTTAAGTTCTTTCCATAGCCATTGTAAAAAGTTAATGCAGATATATCAAAAGGCAAAGTAAAGTTGTAAATTTGAACAATATAAAGAGAATCGAAAATGTGCAATATCAAGTAACTCATGTAAGTTTTGAAATATCAAGTGACTCAATACAGCTTTAAAATATCAATTAACCCAATACAGCTTTGAAATATCAAGTGACTCAATACAGCTTTAAAATATCAATTAACCCAATACAGCTTTGAAATATCAAGTGACTCAATACAGCTTTGAAATATCAAGTGTCTCAATACAGCTTTGAAATATCAAGTGACTCAATACAGCTTTGAAATATCAAGTGACTCAATACAGCTTTGAAATATCAAGTGACTCAATACAGCTTTGAAATATCAAGTGACTCAATACAGCTTTGAAATATCAAAATACTCAATACAGCTTTGAAATATCAAGTAACTCAATACAGCTTTGAAATATCAAGTGACTCAATACAGTTTTGAAATATCAAGTGACTCAATACAGTTTTGAAATATCAAGTGACTCATTAAAGTTTTGAAATATCAAGTGACAAAATACAGTTTTCAAAAATATCAAGTGACTCAATACAGTTTAAAAAAATATCAAGTGACTCAATACAAGTTAAAAAAAATATCAAGTGACTCAATACAGTTTAAAAAAATATCAAGTGACTCAATACAGTTTTCAAAAATATTAAGTGACTCAATGCAATTTTGAAGTATCAAGTGACTCATTACAGTTTTAAAAAATATCAAGTAACTCAATACAGTTTTGAAATATCAAGTGACTCAATACAGCTTTGAAATATCAAGTGACTTAATACAGCTTTGAAATATCAAGTGACTCAATAGAGCTTTGAAATATCAAGTGTCTCAATACAGCTTTGAAATATCAAGTGACTCAATACAGCTTTGAAATATCAAGTGACTCAATACAGCTTTGAAATATCAAGTGACTCAATACAGCTTTGAAATATCAAGTGACTCAATACAGCTTTGAAATATTAAGTGACTCAATACAGCTATGAAATATCAAGTGACTCAATACAGTTTTGAAATATCAAGTGACTCAATGCAGCTTTGAAATATCAAGTGACTCAATACAGTTTTGAAATATCAAGTGACTCAATACAGTTTTGAAATATCAAGTGACTCAATACAGTTTTGAAATATCAAGTGACAAAATAGAGTTTTAAAAAATATCAAGTGACTCAATACAGTTTTAAAAAATATCAAGTGACTCAATACAGTTTAAAAAAATATCAAGTGACTAAATACAGTTTTTAAAAATATTAAGTGACTCAATGCAATTTTGAAGTATCAAGTGACTCAAAACAGCTTTGAAATATCAAGTGACTCAACACAGTTTTGAAATATCAAGTGACTCAATACTGTTTTGAAATATCAAGTGACTCAATACAGTTTTCGAAAAATATCAAGTGACCATACAGTTTAAAAAAATATCAAGTGACTCAATACAGTTTTAAAAAATATCATGTGACTCAATACAGTTTTAAAAAATATCAAGTGACTCAATACAGCTTTTAAATATCCATTGAGTCAATACAGTTTTGAAATATCAGGTGTCTCAATACAGTTTTGAAATATCAAGTGACTTAATACAGTTTTTAAAAATATCAAGTGACTCAATACAGTTTTAAAAAATATCAAGTGACTCAATACAGTTTTAAAAAATATCAAGTGACTCAATACAGTTTTAAAAAATATCAAGTGAATCAATACAGTTTTGAAATATCATTGACTCAATACAGTTCTAGAAAATATCAAGTGACTCAATACAGTTTTAAAAAATATCAAGTGACTCAATACAGTTTAAAAAATATCAAGTGACTCAATACAGTATTGAAATATCAAGTGACTCAATACAGTTTTAAAAAATATCAAGTGACTCAATACAGTTTTAAAAAATATCAAGTGAATCAATACAGTTTTGAAATATCATTGACTCAATACAGTTCTAGAAAATATCAAGTGACTCAATACAGTTTTAAAAAATATCAAGTGAATCAATACAGTTTTGAAATATCATTGACTCAATACAGTTCTAGAAAATATCAAGTGACTCAATACAGTTTTAAAAAATTTCAAGTGAATCAATACAGTTTTGAAATATCAACTGACTCAATACAGCTTTGAAATATCCATTGAGTCAATATAGTTTTAAAATATCAAGTGACTCAATACAGTTTAAAAAAATATCAAGTGACTCAATACAGTTTAAAAAAATATCAAGTGACTCAATACAGTTTAAAAAAATATCAAGTGACTCAATACAGTTTTGAAATATCAAGTGACTCAATACAGTTTAAAAAAATATCAAGTGACTTAATACAGTTTTAAAAAATAGCAAGTCACTTAATACAGCTTTAAAAAATATCAAGTGACTCAATACAGCTTTGAAATATCAAGTGACTCAATACAGTTTTGAAATATCAAGTGACTCAATACAGTTTTAAAAAATATCAAGTGAATCAATACAGTTTTGAAATATCATTGACTCAATACAGTTTTAGAAAATATCAAGTGACTCAATACAGTTTTCAAAAATATCAAGTGACTCAATACAGTTTTAAAAAATATCATGTGACTCAATACAGTTTTCAAAAAATATCAAGTGACTCAATACAGTTTAAAAAAATATCAAGTGACTCAATACAGTTTAAAAAAATATCAAGTGACTCAATACAATTTTAAAATATATCATGTGACTCAATACAGTTTTAAAAAATATCAAGTGACTCAATACAGTTTAAAAAAATATCAAGTGACTCAATACAAGTTAAAAAAAATATCAAGTGACTCAATACAGTTTAAAAAAATATCAAGTGACTCAATACAGTTTTCAAAAATATTAAGTGACTCAATGCAATTTTGAAGTATCAAGTGACTCATTACAGTTTTAAAAAATATCAAGTAACTCAATACAGTTTTGAAATATCAAGTGACTCAATACAGCTTTGAAATATCAAGTGACTTAATACAGCTTTGAAATATCAAGTGACTCAATAGAGCTTTGAAATATCAAGTGTCTCAATACAGCTTTGAAATATCAAGTGACTCAATACAGCTTTGAAATATCAAGTGACTTAATACAGCTTTGAAATATCAAGTGACTCAATAGAGCTTTGAAATATCAAGTGTCTCAATACAGCTTTGAAATATCAAGTGACTCAATACAGCTTTGAAATATCAAGTGACTCAATACAGCTTTGAAATATCAAGTGACTCAATACAGCTTTGAAATATCAAGTGACTCAATACAGCTTTGAAATATTAAGTGACTCAATACAGCTATGAAATATCAAGTGACTCAATACAGTTTTGAAATATCAAGTGACTCAATGCAGCTTTGAAATATCAAGTGACTCAATACAGTTTTGAAATATCAAGTGACTCAATACAGTTTTGAAATATCAAGTGACTCAATACAGTTTTGAAATATCAAGTGACAAAATAGAGTTTTAAAAAATATCAAGTGACTCAATACAGTTTTAAAAAATATCAAGTGACTCAATACAGTTTAAAAAAATATCAAGTGACTAAATACAGTTTTTAAAAATATTAAGTGACTCAATGCAATTTTGAAGTATCAAGTGACTCAAAACAGCTTTGAAATATCAAGTGACTCAACACAGTTTTGAAATATCAAGTGACTCAATACTGTTTTGAAATATCAAGTGACTCAATACAGTTTTCGAAAAATATCAAGTGACCATACAGTTTAAAAAAATATCAAGTGACTCAATACAGTTTTAAAAAATATCATGTGACTCAATACAGTTTTAAAAAATATCAAGTGACTCAATACAGCTTTTAAATATCCATTGAGTCAATACAGTTTTGAAATATCAGGTGTCTCAATACAGTTTTGAAATATCAAGTGACTTAATACAGTTTTTAAAAATATCAAGTGACTCAATACAGTTTTAAAAAATATCAAGTGACTCAATACAGTTTTAAAAAATATCAAGTGACTCAATACAGTTTTAAAAAATATCAAGTGAATCAATACAGTTTTGAAATATCATTGACTCAATACAGTTCTAGAAAATATCAAGTGACTCAATACAGTTTTAAAAAATATCAAGTGACTCAATACAGTTTAAAAAATATCAAGTGACTCAATACAGTATTGAAATATCAAGTGACTCAATACAGTTTTAAAAAATATCAAGTGACTCAATACAGTTTTAAAAAATATCAAGTGAATCAATACAGTTTTGAAATATCATTGACTCAATACAGTTCTAGAAAATATCAAGTGACTCAATACAGTTTTAAAAAATATCAAGTGAATCAATACAGTTTTGAAATATCATTGACTCAATACAGTTCTAGAAAATATCAAGTGACTCAATACAGTTTTAAAAAATTTCAAGTGAATCAATACAGTTTTGAAATATCAACTGACTCAATACAGCTTTGAAATATCCATTGAGTCAATATAGTTTTAAAATATCAAGTGACTCAATACAGTTTAAAAAAATATCAAGTGACTCAATACAGTTTAAAAAAATATCAAGTGACTCAATACAGTTTAAAAAAATATCAAGTGACTCAATACAGTTTTGAAATATCAAGTGACTCAATACAGTTTAAAAAAATATCAAGTGACTTAATACAGTTTTAAAAAATAGCAAGTCACTTAATACAGCTTTAAAAAATATCAAGTGACTCAATACAGCTTTGAAATATCAAGTGACTCAATACAGTTTTGAAATATCAAGTGACTCAATACAGTTTTAAAAAATATCAAGTGAATCAATACAGTTTTGAAATATCATTGACTCAATACAGTTTTAGAAAATATCAAGTGACTCAATACAGTTTTCAAAAATATCAAGTGACTCAATACAGTTTTAAAAAATATCATGTGACTCAATACAGTTTTCAAAAAATATCAAGTGACTCAATACAGTTTAAAAAAATATCAAGTGACTCAATACAGTTTAAAAAAATATCAAGTGACTCAATACAATTTTAAAATATATCATGTGACTCAATACAGTTTTAAAAAATTTCAAGTGACTCAATACAATTTTCAAAAATATCAAGTGACTCAATACAGCTTTTAAATATACATTGAGTCAATACAGTTTTGAAATATCAGGTGTCTCAATACAGTTTTAAAATATCAGGTGTCTCAATACAGTTTTGAAATATCAGGTGTCTCAATACAGTTTTGAAATATTAAGTGACTTAATACAGTTTTAAAAAATATCAAGTGACTCAATACAGTTTTAAAATATATCATGTGACTCAATACAGTTTTAAAAAATATCAAGTGACTCATTACAGTTTTGAAATATTAAGTGACTCAATACTGTTTAAAAAAATATCAAGTGACTCAATACAGTTTTGAAATATCAAGTGATTCAATACAGTTTTGAAATATCAAGTGAATATAATTTTGAAATATTAAGAATTTGAATAGCGTGTCCACACTTCCGTTTATCCACACAAACAAATTCCCAAGATAGACCAACAAATCTCATTTATTTCGAAAGTTGAGACATGTTCCAATTGTAATCTTTGTGTTCAGGTTTATATATCCTTGCAATTTTTTTTTATTTGTCTAAAAACATCGAGGCAAAATTTGAAGTAGGCAACCTCTCACCCGGGACTAACAGATGGTACGTTACTTAGTTGCGGGACTAAGTACAAGCATTGCTGTATATATTCAGCTATGTCACCAATCAGCAGGTGAATTAGACTTGGCATAGTAGTACTACTGAACTCCAGGTTTAGTTAGTGCCAGATGCTACCTGTGGTAACCAGGCTATTTGTATGGTAATTGGTCTCAGACGGTTCGTATTGCAATAAATAAAGTCTCCATCATACTTTCACATTCAACCCTCAAGGAAGCTTGAATATCTATCCATCTATACAACTATATATCTATCTATACAACTATCTATCTATTTAATCCACTATCTATCTTTCTATCTATCCCACTAGCTATTAATATTTATTATAATATTATTTTTCTTCATAATATGCTTATAGTGATTAGCTTTTGTGAAGCGTAAGGCTGATTATCTTTAGAAATAACACGTGGATGATGCTATTATTAGAAGATAAACAACAACGAAATAAAATGACAAAAAGTCAAATGATAGCAGAAAAAAAAACTGTTGGATTATATGCTTTGCCAGTAAGAAATACCTCTAATTATTACTTAAATAAAACAACGAGGAGTTATTTATGGATACAAGGATATTGCTAGTTTATAGATGCACATGTAAGCATAACGTGGTCATATTTCTCATTGATAAAAACAATCCAGATGTTTAACCAACCACCTGTAGGGTTGGTTATATTATCAAGTACCTGCTAGTAATACCTACTAAACGAAAAAAAAATGCGAGACTAAACAATGATTTATATTTAGATTTAATTAAGACAACACTCAAATTTCTCTCCGTTGGTCTTTCACTTGGCTTGCTACCATTGGCTGGTCTGATATATACCCGCATTATCATTGGCGGTTTTCCAGAGCATGTGACTTGTATTGGACATGAGAGGAGAATTCTAAGCCTTCGCTAGCTTCCAACAAAAACTCCGCTCTCTGAAGTAAGTAGTTGCAACGAAGGTAATTAGATTATGTACCTAAACCAACTCTAAGATTGAGATTGTAAATTTACTGGAAATCTGATCGTAGGGAAGAATTTATCAGATTTACCTTCAGAATCCACATAACTCTATACACGTAGTATACATAGTTCAGAAAAATAACATACTAATACAATTAAGGGTCTCCTTTCACCGACGCCATAGCCTGTAATTAATAGGTTTAAGTTAAAGTAACTGGTTCTTTAAGGTTAAGGTTTCTTTGAAAAAAATGTTGTTCTACTGATAAATGTATTGCCTTTATTTCCAAAATCCGCGAAGTTTCTTTAGGCTTATAAGGCTCTAGAAAATGTAGACGATTGGTGAGTGAAGACTTTTAGCAAGTAGTGTCATTAGAAGGCAGAAACATTTATTTCTCACTGATGATCTCTTAGATTGGAAATAGTTTCTCAGAAATAAATGCAATCGGTGACATTATAGTTTGGTGTGATTTGGTATTTCTTAGATATCTAAAAAAAACAACAACTCCATAAATTGCTAGGACTATAAAACAGCTCATATTTCTAGATCCTTTATGTATTGTATGTATTTGCCAGTCAATAAATCTATCTATCTATCTATCTTTCTATCTATCTATTAATCTCTCTCTCTTAATATTATTATATACCTCACGTATTGATTGAATAATCTATCATTTTATCTATCTATCTATCTATCTATCTATTTATCTCTCTCTTAATATTCTTATATACTTGACGTATTGATTGAATAATCTATCATTTTATCTATCTATCTATCTATCTATCAATCTCTCTCTTAATATTCTTATATACTTGACGTATTGATTGAATAATCTATCATTTTATCTATCTATCTATCTATCTATCTGTCTATCTATCTATCTATCTATCTATCTATCTATCTATCTATCAATCTCTCTCATAATATTCTTATATACTTGACGTATTGATTGAATAATCTATCATTTATCTATCTATCTATCTATCTATCTATCTATCAATCTCTCTCTTAATATTCTTATAGACCTCACGTATTGATTGAATAATTTATCATTTTATCTATCTATCTATCTATCTATCAATCTCTCTCTTAATATTCTTATATACCTCACGTATTGATTGAATAATTTATCATTTTATCTATCTATCCTACTCTCTACACGTATATCTCTATGTCTGTCTAGCCATCTGATGGTCATTCAGGAGATCTATCTCGCTGACCATCAGTCTTTTAGTGTTGTGTGCATGTTTATCTGCTTATCTGTTGATCTATCTATATCTTTCTATCTCTCTGTCTGCACGACTTTCTGTCATTCCGTCCCTCCGTCCATGTTGTCTGTCTGTTTGTCTATTTATCTGTCAAAATATGTAGATATATATAAGTATTTATCTTTAAAAATCTTTTTCTGAAGACTACATTAGTATATAATTTACTGCTTTATTAAAGCTAATGAAAAGAACTTGTCATGTCAAGAACCTCATTTAAAAACCAAAATTTCGACTGTGATCAAATTAACTTAACAATTTTTGAAAACATCAACAGATGAACGTTCACAGAGACTCTTACTGGTGACATAATTTACCACCGTCTCTTGTAACCATGGAAACAGACAGCTCTACTCTCTACGTCCCAAAAACATTCCCAGTGATCTGATGTCTGAGCTCAAACGGTTTCTCGACAAATTGCTCAGTTACAGTTTTCAGTACGGCAAAAAAAACCAACATTTTTCCTTCAACGCCGACTCCATGTTTACTCCCTCAGTCACGTCTGTAAGTTCCACTTAAGCCACAGACAAGGGCACCACATATTTCTCAATCTGGTGCTGGCACTTAACTCGAGTTATCGCTCAAATCAAACAAGCTTCTTTTGAAAAAAAAAATCCTATATATATAAAGAGATATATATGTATATAGCGGCCACAGACAGTAACGATATAGATAAAGTCGTTCCTTGTATTATAGCATTACGCAACTTGGCAAGTGAATTAGGCTACTTAGCCGATGGAAATGATAACTATAAGAGTTATTTTAGCGTTACAATAAACATATATAATTACCGTGAGTTTTATTTTTATTTTTGTTTAGGCCTCTATATAATATATCGCTGTGACATAGACAACTTGTAAGCGCTGATTTACATTTCCTATGGATTAAATTGGTCCGATGATGTTCATTTATTTAACTGTATATACTAAACCAAAACTTTATTGTCTTGCATTCTTACATTAAACATTTGTGTTAGATTTCGCAGCCATTTTATTATTACGTTAATTAGTGAAAAGTATCTTGAAAACAATAAGAAAAAAAAGTAATCTAAGTAAAAAAAGGAAACAATAAAAATTATATGCATTGGCAGCACGAAAGTAAAAATATGAAAGCATTTGCAAACGTACAATTGCATATCATTGCAATAAATAGCACTCCTAAAAGTTGTTATTAGACTAATTTGAGTTGTTTTTTTAACACCTTCTTTAGCGTTTCATTTTTTTTCTTTTCTTTGCTGTTTGCGACTGGCAGTCCAGTTTCTATGATGCACCGGGCTGTTCTTTGTAAGAAAGGCTAATGGCCCCCAAGAGCTAGGTAAATCTAAACGACTTCTAGTTAATTTAACAAGAAACCTTTTTCTTCTCTCCTTTCAGCGTCATCAATAAATGATTTAAATGACAATAAATGATAATCTGTTGTTAATTTTTTCCACATCAAGGTCTCTTTACATAGGAAGACACCCACCCACCCGCCCCTCCCCCTCGCCACCAATTCCCATTGAATTGAAAAGAGCAGAAAATGTCAAAATGTCATGTTTCAGTTGTTTGGTTATTTTGTTTGCATAAGTCATGGAAGGAGCTTTGAAAATAATAATATGTTTGCGAGTCCTGAAATGGTTTAAATATCACAATTGATTTGGAACCCCGGTGATAATATTTGTTTTGTTTGTAAATGGCGCCCGCTCGACCATAAACCCAACATAAATAATCTTGGTCTGTCTTTTGAGATAAACTGGTTTATTAACGCTCTATGAGTCTATGCTAATAGCTAACACCTGAACGGATAGTGAAATCCTACTAGGTGCTTATATTATTGACTAACCCATTTCTTTGGTGGATAAGCACTAATACTTTAATTTGTTCACTTACGAACTGAAAATATAGGGCGTATGTCGCATACAATTGAATGAGTGAGAGAAAGACAGGGAAAGATATACAAGGATAGTAACATGGAGAGAAAGACAGTGAGAGAGAGATGGTGGAATAGATCAGTGAGTAAGACATAGGGCGAGTTAAACCTTAATGAAAGAGAGAACGGTGGAGTGGTGGATTGTAATAATGAAAGAGAGAACGGTGGAGTGGTGGATTGTAATAATGAAAGAGAGAACGGTGGAGTGGTGGATTGTAATAATGAAAGAGAGAACGGTGGAGTGGTGGATTGTAATAATGAAAGAGAGAACTGTGGAGTGGTGGATTGTAATAATGAAAGAGAGAACGGTGGAGTGGTGGATTGTAATAATGAAAGAGACAACGGTGGAGTGGTGGATTGTAACAATGAAAGAGAGAACTGTGGAGTGGTGGATTGTAATAATGAAAGAGAGAACGGTGGAGTGGTGGATTGTAATAATGAAAGAGACAACGGTGGAGTGGTGGATTGTAATAATGAAAGAGACAACGGTGGAGTGGTGGATTGTAACAATGAAAGAGACAACGGTGGAGTGGTGGATTGTAACAATGAAAGAGAGAACTGTGGAGTGGTGGATTGTAATAATGAAAGAGAGAACTGTGGAGTGGTGGATTGTAATAATGAAAGAGAGAACGGTGGAGTGGTGGATTGTAACAATGAAAGAGAGAACTGTGGAGTGGTGGATTGTAATAATGAAAGAGACAACGGTGGAGTGGTGGATTGTAACAATGAAAGAGAGAACGGTGGAGTGGTGGATTGTAACAATGAAAGAGAGAACGGTGGAGTGGTGGATTGTAACAATGAAAGAGAGAACGGTGGAGTGGTGGATTGTAATAATGAAAGAGAGAACGGTGGAGTGGTGGATTGTAACAATGAAAGAGAGAACGGTGGAGTGGTGGATTGTAACAATGAAAGAGAGAACGGTGGAGTGGTGGATTGTAATAATGAAAGAGAGAACGGTGGAGTGGTGGATTGTAATAATGAAAGAGAGAACGGTGGAGTGGTGGATTGTAACAATGAAAGAGACAACGGTGTAGTGGTGGATTGTAACAATGAAAGAGAGAACGGTGGAGTGGTGGATTGTAACAATGAAAGAGACAACGGTGGAGTGGTGGATTGTAACAATGAAAGAGAGAACTGTGGAGTGGTGGATTGTAATAATGAAAGAGAGAACTGTGGAGTGGTGGATTGTAATAATGAAAGAGAGAACTGTGGAGTGGTGGATTGTAACAATGAAAGAGAGAACTGTGGAGTGGTGGATTGTAATAATGAAAGAGACAACGGTGGAGTGGTGGATTGTAATAATGAAAGAGACAACGGTGGAGTGGTGGATTGTAACAATGAAAGAGAGAACTGTGGAGTGGTGGATTGTAATAATGAAAGAGACAACGGTGGAGTGGTGGATTGTAATAATGAAAGAGACAACGGTGGAGTGGTGGATTGTAACAATGAAAGAGAGAACTGTGGAGTGGTGGATTGTAATAATGAAAGAGACAACGGTGGAGTGGTGGATTGTAATAATGAAAGAGACAACGGTGGAGTGGTGGATTGTAACAATGAAAGAGAGAACTGTGGAGTGGTGGATTGTAATAATGAAAGAGACAACGGTGGAGTGGTGGATTGTAACAATGAAAGAGAGAACGGTGGAGTGGTGGATTGTAATAATGAAAGAGAGAACTGTGGAGTGGTGGATTGTAATAATGAAAGAGAGAACTGTGGAGTGGTGGATTGTAACAATGAAAGAGAGAACTGTGGAGTGGTGGATTGTAATAATGAAAGAGACAACGGTGGAGTGGTGGATTGTAACAATGAAAGAGAGAACGGTGGAGTGGTGGATTGTAATAATGAAAGAGAGAACTGTGGAGTGGTGGATTGTAATAATGAAAGAGAGAACTGTGGAGTGGTGGATTGTAATAATGAAAGAGAGAACTGTGGAGTGGTGGATTGTAATAATGAAAGAGAGAACTGTGGAGTGGTGGATTGTAATAATGAAAGAGAGAACTGTGGAGTGGTGGATTGTAATAATGAAAGAGAGAACGGTGGAGTGGTGGATTGTAATAATGAAAGAGAGAACGGTGGAGTGGTGGATTGTAATAATGAAAGAGAGAACGGTGGAGTGGTGGATTGTAATAATGAAAGAGAGAACTGTGGAGTGGTGGATTGTAATAATGAAAGAGAGAACTGTGGAGTGGTGGATTGTAATAATGAAAGAGAGAACGGTGGAGTGGTGGATTGTAATAATGAAAGAGAGAACGGTGGAGTGGTGGATTGTAATAATGAAAGAGAGAACGGTGGAGTGGTGGATTGTAATAATGAAAGAGACAACGGTGGAGTGGTGGATTGTAACAATGAAAGAGAGAACTGTGGAGTGGTGGATTGTAATAATGAAAGAGAGAACTGTGGAGTGGTGGATTGTAATAATGAAAGAGAGAACTGTGGAGTGGTGGATTGTAATAATGAAAGAGAGAACTGTGGAGTGGTGGATTGTAATAATGAAAGAGAGAACGGTGGAGTGGTGGATTGTAATAATGAAAGAGAGAACTGTGGAGTGGTGGATTGTAATAATGAAAGAGAGAACGGTGGAGTGGTGGATTGTAATAATGAAAGAGAGAACGGTGGAGTGGTGGATTGTAACAATGAAAGAGAGAACTGTGGAGTGGTGGATTGTAATAATGAAAGAGACAACGGTGGAGTGGTGGATTGTAATGGGATGAATCAATTTCGAAAATTTTAACCCTGGGAACATAAGAATATTATGAATGAAATGGTTTTAAAATGACCACATAGAGCTGAAGTACATTTTTATGAAATCAAACGAAGCTATTAGTTTCTAGCTCCAGTGTCTATTTATGCATAGCTACAGTGTTTATTTATGCATAGCTACAGTGTTTTTTTGTGCATAGCTATAGTGTTTATTTGTGCATAGCTACAGTGTTTATTTGTGCATAGCTCAGTGTTCATTTGTGCATAGCTATAGTGTTTATTTGTGCATAGCTACAGTGTTTTTTTGTGCATAGCTATAGTGTTTATTTGTGCATAGCTACAGTGTTTATTTGTGCATAGCTCAGTGTTCATTTGTGCATAGCTACATTGTTCATTTGTTCACAGCTCAGTGTTCATTTGTGCATAGCGAGAGTGTTCATTTGTGCATAGCTACAATGTTCATTTGTTTATAGCTACAGTGTTGTTTTAAAGTACAAGCTAATGTCATGCAGGCTTGATTCATCCTTTTATTCCCTATGATTTTTTCCTGGCAGTTGGAGTTACTCCCACCCTCCCCGGAACATTCCCTACTCCATATTTCATCCGTGCTGTCATGGTCCGTGATAGCAGTACAGAGTACAGAGTATCTCAACTCTACGCCTCCTGGGTTGGTCGCCGGTGAGATCTGAACTCTGTCGGCCGAACACGACGGGGTTTATCTTAAAGCCACAGACATGGTCTCGGCAGTGGCGAATTTATTGAATACGACGCGACATGTTTATATCCGGCGCATAATCTGGGCACTGCTAGTGCCCCATAACGTAGGTAACCATGAGCAAAACTGACATGTTTAGTGTATCAGTAGCAGGTTTATTGGCTGTCAGAAGACAAAGTTAAATAAAACAGACTTTAAGTATAAAATAAAGAGGTTTTTATTTTTCTTACACTGTCATAAGACAGGGTCGTTTTCTAGAAAGTCTAGTGTCTAGACTATTTTATATTTTGAAATGTCACAACCACTGATCTATAAAAAGAATGGAAAGCGTCTTGACATTAAGTTTGTTTGCGCAAATTGAGGCTAGAATTAATAACACCATCGATGAACAAAGCACCACTCATGCGTGTCACATTGCACTTTTCTATTGTCAAAGCCCATTTGCACACGGTATTGTTGTATCTATCCTCGAAAGAAGTAAAGTTTATATGGAAGAACAGAAAGCCAGTCAAGCGAGACCGCTATTTGTTTTGTTTTAGTTTTGTTGACATGAAGACATTTGGTAATAAAGATAACCTGCAACCTAAAAAACGATGAAGAGATTAACACTTCAGTGAGTATGGGATAATCTTTTATATGAACTATGACATCCAACTGGGCATCCGCAAGAATCATGATTAATTTATCTTAAGGAATAATCATATTGATCTACTATTGTAATATATATATGTATATATATATATATATATATATATATATATGGTTCAAGAGTCCTAGGTATTCGGTCTAAGGTCTGTCTCATCGATCCTAACAACTGGGAAAGCCTCTTGGCGCAACACGACCTTTACTGGAGCAGAAGTTCACGAAGATAAGAGGCGCATAGACGCTACTACTGGCAATCAAACCACGCATTTGTGCCCCCATTGCGACCAACACTTTCGTGAAAGAATAGACTTCATCAGCCATATCCAGACTGATAAGCAACTCTAGCTTTGTCAGCGGATCGTCGTCATCGAAACCGATGGACAAGCAGCAGCAAAAGTTCTGGCTTACATGAAAATAATTCACATAGCTCACTCGATGAGAGTTAAAATAATTATTAATAACTATTCTTTTATGTACAAGTTTGAAATATAATTCCAACTATTTCCAACGCATACTTTTTATTTTACAATGAGTGAAGTATTGAATAAAGACTGTACAAACTACACTGCTTGTAGATTTTAAAGATTTCCTCAAAATCAAACACCAACGAATCCACAGCTGTGCCCCACCCATTCCCCACATTACATAACAGATTACACTTGCTGTTTTTAAAAGTAAGAGAAAACTTAAATAAACTTAAATACAACAACGAAGCCGCGAACTTACCAAAACTTTCATTCAATTGCAATAAATAAATCTTTTCAGTAGTATCTCATGGTCATAGTCCCACCATTGTTGTAGGCTGTATTACAAACAAAGTCAATCTCTAATGTAGTTTATATGTAATTAGTTTTCACGTTACTTTATGCAATTAATACTAAAAGATTGGTGTGTCCGCCTGATGATGGTTTCGTCTGTTTTGTTAATTCTGGAGTTAAAATAAAAACGAACAAACAAATTTGAATAATCAAACAGTTTTAAAAGAATTACAATTTGCTTCATCAACATATATGCTATACGCTCGACCTCAAGTTCTTGGTGAAGAAGTGTTTGTTTGTAAATCTAAACAACTTTATGATTAGAACAGGTTTGTTTCGGTGTTTGTAAAATAAAACTTAAATGGAAGGCAAAAAAAGAGGGTTTACACATTGTTTGCTTAAAGTCATATGTTCTAAACATTAACTCTTTTCCTGCCAAATAATTCTAGATTTAAACACAAAACTTACTTTATTCTTTAAAAGTTAAATATAATCGGTGAATAAATACTGGGGGAGGGGAAATATGACACTTTTACTTTCTTAATCCCCTTTACACATTTTGTTAATCCATTCTAATGGGCTGCTGTCAAGGCAGTAACGTGTTACCCAGATAGTTGAATGGCGACTGTAGCCGCAGACACATTTAAAAGTATTGATGAGTGGGTTAGTTGGCAGGCAGTAACTAACTTTTTCCCCCATTCTAATCAATACAGAACGTGAGTGTTTTGTTTTTTCAATGCCACTTTTTGTGAGTGAGTCAAGATTCCAGACATGAGACCAAGTCGACAGACATTCCTGTGACACTGCCTCGCCCTGCTGCTTACAACTTTGTCAAGAAGTCGCCCTGCATAGCGTCAAAGGCTATCACGAATACGTTACTTTAAAAAAAAAAAAGAGAGAAAATAAAGTTTCAAGCTGAGTTCAATCTCCATGTTTTTTTGTTGATCGAACAAGATGTAGAAATAAATTCCTAGCCTTATCAAATAGTCAATGTAGAAAACGGCAAGTTGTATTCAGTACACAAAAGGTGTTAAATAGAATTTACATCCCTGATAAAAAAAAGTTTCTCTAGAATAAGCTGTCTAAACATTTTATCTTTTTATAATGCTGGAACATAGTTTACAACTTTCTAGACTTAGGAAAACATAACAAAACAAAAAACAAACAAACAAATAGGAAGTTATGAAAATACAACACAAGATGTTTAGACTTTTATAGCGAGTCTGGTGATAATTAAATTTAGCTTGACATAATTGGAAATTATAAATAAAACAATCCTCAGGCTACGTGTAGTTCTCTGTTCAGTAAATGACATGAAGATTAAATGACTTGAAATAGACGTGTATGAATAAACATGTCATGTCTCGACAATGTTTATTGGCCAATAAGCGAGTTACATAAAAAATAATATATTTTTTATTTGAGCGACTTGATGAAGTAAAAATTGAGACTCAGGAAATGTTCTTAAAAAAGTTAAAACATTACATACCATAAACTAAATGTACTTATCCCATTTTCTTTTTTTGGAAAGTTTAAAGGTCACAACATCTTGTTTCAATTTTCCCATCTGTTCACACATGCTCACAATTAGAATAGAATAATTAATTTTAAACTTGACGTTAATATAAAGGCTTGACATTTGATGCAGTCGATAACAGTAAAAAAAAATGCTTAGAAATGTCAAACGTGTTTTAAAAAATGGAATTATTTCTATTAAAATAGTATTGTTATGACTTTTGCTGTCTGTATCGGCTTATATATACTTGATACGAATGGTTGATAATGAACAATAAATACAACAAATGCATCTGTTTGCAATTTGGAACACAGTTGTACAAGCAATTTCAACGTGATCATTTTACTAGATCTGCTGCTGTACGTGTTGTATTGCTGTCTTGTGGTGAAATCGTGGATGGCAGCCAACAGACATATTGAAAGATGACAAAACAGATGATAACCTGCGGAATTATTTTTTTTTTTCAAGCAACCCGGGTCGCCTCTTTTATCTTCTTGACCAACACGGTTAGCGACTTCGAATTTTTGTTTTTAATCTGTATTCGGCTCACAATTGTTCCTCGTGTAATTTCTGTCTTGGGGATTGTTCAAAAATAAGCGACGAGACGCCGGCTGGCCCTGTAGTTAGTTCACCGGACTGTCAACCGACACGTCGCGGGTTCTATCATTTCCGCAAACCGATCCCTGCCGCCCAGCAAGGGTGGACGTAATTATCTTATATCTAGAAGCAACGTCTGTATAACTTATAAGAATTCCGTCCGTGACTTAACAACGAAAGAACAGCTATCGCCGTTATCGTCTCGTTCAGTTAAGATAGTATTATAGCAATAGTTGTTTTTGGGGGCCTGCCTCAAAACCAGAATCAGAGACCCCAGATGGTACAGAACACTGCAACACGGTTTGTATGGCTGAAGAAGAAGTCTGGGCATATTACTTTTGTTCTTAAGAATCTCCACTTGCTCATTATAAATAAGCGCATTCTTCGTAAACTTCATTCGCTTCAATACAGATATATGGATGTAACCGTACGTTCTTTACTTTGCGATATTGTTACAAGGTTTAGTGACATTAACGAGTCTGCGCTACACATCACAGTCGATAAGCAGGATTTCCAGCGTGGCTGGAACAAAAAGAACTCGTTTGGATAGCTCTCTTTTAAACTCTGCAGCGTTGCGAAACAAACAGCTTGTCTCATACACTGCGGAAATCTGGGACCAAAAGACCTTTAAAAAGCGTTTGAAGACCTTTCTCTTTGGTTTGTGTTTTGGTACCTTCCCACTGCAAAATGGGCCACTGCAGTGCGAATTTGTAAAATGTTATACGATTGTAAAGCTTACTGAGCCTGCTAAATGCAATGGCGAGGAAAGAAGTTTTATGTATATAATCATTATTATTATTATCATTCTAAATGATTACCTCATGGTAGATTATTCTTATATTGTTAGATGGCTACATTCAAATATAATAAACTCTTCTAGTCTCACTAAATATCTGAGTTTTCTTGCATTCTCTTACATAAAAATTAAGTTTATATATTCATCTAAACGTATGGCAGCCTTTTGTATTATTTATCATTCGTGTTGTATCATATCTCCACTTGTTGGAATTATCTTTATTCTCAAGTATTTTATCTATGTTTTCGCTAATTATCAAATTATTCCACTCCCATTGAAATTTTCCTAACTTTTCAACAGTACGACTTTTTAGAGATATGAATGGCCAAGAAAACGAAACGATACGTCGCAAACCTGGAATTTTAGAGCTATGGATGGCCAAGGAAACCAAACGATACGTCGCAAACCTGGAATTTTAGAGCTATGGATGGCCAAGGAAACCAAACGATACGACGCAAACCTGGAATTTTAGAGCTATGGATGGCCAAGGAAACCAAACGATACGTCGCAAACCTGGAATTTTAGAGCTATGGATGGCCAAGGAAACCAAACGATACGTCGCAAACCTTGATTTTTAGAGCTAAGGATGGCCAAGGAAACCAAACGATACGTCGCAAACCTGGAATTTTAGAGCTATGGATGACCAAGGAAACCAAACGATACGTCGCAAACCTGGAATCTTAGAGCTATGGATGGCCAAGGAAACCAAACGATACGTCGCAAACCTGGAATTTTAGAGCTATGGATGGCCAAGGAAACCAAACGATACGTCGCAAACCTGGAATTTTGGAGCTATGGATGGCCAAGGCAACCAAACGATACGTCGCAAACCTGGAATTTTGGAGCTATGGATGGCCAAGGCAACCAAACGATACGTCGCAAACCTTGATTTTTAGAGCTATGGATGGCCAAGGAAACCAAACGATACGTCGCAAACCTGGAATTTTAGAGCTATGGATGGCCAAGGAAACCAAACGATACGTCGCAAACCTGGAATTTTAGACCCAGAATGACTTAATCAAATATTTCTAACATAATAATAATCCAAACCTTAGGGGGGAAAATATAACATTGATTTGATACGAGTATTGTGATGTAAGCCAGACCTGGAATAAATAACAACTTACGGTGTAACAGACTAGTTTATATCGAACAAGCTGAATTACCCGGCGTTGCCCGGGGTAAAATAAAACAGGACTGTATAAGCTATAGCAATTTTTTTATAAACTACAATAAACATAAAGATATAGATCTAATAATTAATTATTTTTTTACTGACGACATTTAGGAAAGTAATTTAAAATACATATTATAATCGGGTTAAAAATTGACAAGTCTTTTTATTTAACATAAAGCTAAATTGCCCGATGTTGCCCTTGGATTTACAATCTTTTTTTAAAAGTAATATTAATTGAATTAAAAAAAATAGAACAAAAAAGGTATTGAAGAGCTGGAGAATCAAACCCGGGTCAACCGCAGTCGGATACGTTATCCACTGAGCTAGAAGGACTAATGTTCCAAGTTAATTGCAAAGGTAAAATATGAGGCAACAAGGCCTGGTGTCTTTAAATAAACCAATTTGATTGGTAAATAACACGCACAGAGCTTTATATCTATATCTATCTATCTATCTATCTATCTATCTATATATATATATTTATATATATTTTTATCTATACATATGTCATGTATTTAACGTTTTTTTTAATGTACGAACTATGTATTTGGCGATAGATCTGTTGATGTATACAATCGGAGCAGCTTATAATAAATCCATCAATTAGAAAAACTACAAAAGAAATGGTTTAGTAGACTTGTAAACAATATTAATGACTTGGCTCGGATCCCCATGTCTATCGTGGCTTCTTGCTACGCCACATTTATCTTTCCATCGGCTTAAACCCAAGCAAGCCACACACCTGCCCATAGCCTAGTACTGCTTTTAAAACCTTTATTTTAAATCTGATTACGTCTGTTCCACCTGTTTTATTCTAAGATCTAAAACTGGTATATCGTAATACTATGATAGAATCAAGCCAAAAACACACATGTGCTATCTTTCATCGTCTGTTACAGCAGCCACATAGTTCACTTTCACTAACTCACCATGCACCTGTCTGAATTTTACAACTTCTTTCATCATTGGTAGAACATGCACGGACAAAGTGATAAGAACGACAACTCCTTTCCTCGCAGGAAACAAAATTGATTCCCTTTTAAAAAAATCCAACCACCCAGTATTCTACTTGTCAACTCCTCCATACATTTTTCAGCAAGTTCTCTATGAATTAATGATTTGAGAGTGGTCTTTCCTGCAAATACTTAGACAAAGTTCTACGTCATGCGGGAGACAAATTTTTAATAGCATGTCATGTTTTTTTTCCTTAACGCACGGGTGGGCAGACCATGACTCGCAAGTCAATTGTGGCTCACTCTCCCTTTTAAAAAATAAAACTATTATTATTATTTTGCTAATTTATTTGTTCTCATTATTTTAATTAATAATTATCTTTCAATATATTAAATAATTTTATAGTATCTCGAAATGTTGTTTGATATTTCTTTTTTTTTTAATTTAAGAAATATAAATCGCTTTTAAGTTGGTTACGTCGTGCGAAAGATGGCACTCTCAGCCCCTTGCCGATTTAACCACGTGTGGCTTCAATACCTTTGATTACTACAAACGTCTGCCCATCCCAGCTTTAAAAAAATAATAATTCGTCAACCATTAACTACATCCCATTGGCTAATGGTTTTTGTTGTGCCATAACAGTGTAAATTGTTTGTAATTCGTATGGAGTCACATTTTGTTGAGATATATTCAGGTGAACTAGATCAGACTATATACTAAAGTATAGTATATTCAGGTGAAATAGATCAGACTATATACTAAAGTATACTATATTCAGGTGAAATAGATCAGACTATATACTAAAGTATACTATATTCAGGTGAAATAGATCAGACTATATACTAAAGTATACTATATTCAGGTGAAATAGATACGACTATATACTAAAGTATACTATATTCAGGTGAAATAGATCAGACTATATACTAAAGTATACTATATTCAGGTGAAATAGATCAGACTATATACTAAAGTATACTATATTCAGGTGAAATAGATCAGACTATATACTAAAGTATACTATATTCAGGTGAAATAGATACGACTATATACTAAAGTATACTATATTCAGGTGAAAAAGATAAGACTATATATTAAAGTATACTATACTCAGGTGAAATAGATAAGACTATATACTAAAGTATACTATATTCAGGTAAAATAGATACGACTATATACTAAAGTATACTATATTCAGGTGAAATAGATCAGACTATATACTAAAGTATACTATATTCAGGTGAACTAGATCAGACTATATACTAAAAAATACTATATTCAGGTGAAATAGATCAGACTATATACTAAAGTATACTATATTCAAGTGATATAAATCAGACTATATACTAAAGTATACTATATTCAGGTGAAATAGATCAGACTATATACTAAAGTATACTATATTCAGGTGAAATAGATACGACTATATACTAAAGTATACTATATTCAGGTGAAAAAGATAAGACTATATACTAAAGTATACTATATTCAGGTGAAATAGATAAGACTATATACTAAAGTATACTATATTCAGGTAAAATAGATACGACTATATACTAAAGTATACTATATTCAGGTGAAATAGATCAGACTATATACTAAAGTATACTATATTCAGGTGAACTAGATCAGACTATATACTAAAGTATACTATATTCAGGTGAAATAGATCAGACTATATACTAAAGTATACTATATTCAGGTGATATAGATCAGACTATATACTAAAGTATACTATATTCAGGTGAAATAGATCAGACTATATACTAAAGTATACTATATTCAGGTGAAATAGATACGACTATATACTAAAGTATACTATATTCAGGTGAAAAAGATAAGACTATATACTAAAGTATACTATATTCAGGTGAAATAGATAAGACTATATACTAAAGTATACTATATTCAGGTAAAATAGATACGACTATATACTAAAGTATACTATATTCAGGTAAAATAGATACGACTATATACTAAAGTATACTATATTCAGGTGAAATAGATCAGACTATATACTAAAGTATACTATATTCAGGTGAAATAGATCAGACTATATACTAAAGTATACTATATTCAGGTGAAATAGATCAGACTATATACTAAAGTATACTCTATTCAGGTGAAATAGATCAGACTATATACTAAAGTCTACTCTATTCAGGTGAAATAGATAAGACTATATACTAAAGTCTACTATATTCCGGTGAAATAGATAAGACTATATACTAAACTATACTATATTCAGGTGAAATAGATAAGACTATATACTAAAGTATACTATATTCAGGTGAAATAGATAAGACTATATACTAAATTATACTAAATTCAGGTGAAATAGATAAGACTCTATACTATAGTATACTATATTCAGGTGAAATAGATAAGACTATATACTAAAGTATACTATATTCAGGTGAAATAGATCAGACTATATACTAAAGTCTACTATATAAATTGTCTGAAATCTGAACAAGCAAAGTGAGATGAGAGTCAGCATTCAGGAGGAGACTTTAGATTAATTAGCACCAAACACTTCAAAGGAGAAAAACAAAGAATCTGTAGCATCGTGTAAATCAATTGTAACCAAATGTCTGACTGCAGAAATGTAGTGTACAGATGATTTACAGATGATTTACATATAATTTACAGATGATCTACAGATAATCTAAAGATGATCTAAGATGATCACAGATGATTTACATATAATTTATAGATGATCTACAAATGATTTACAGATGATCTAAAGATGATTTAAAGATGATTTACAGATGATCCATAAATTATCTACAGATGATCTACATATGATTTACAGATGATTTGCAGATGATTTACAGATGATCTACGGTGATTCACAGATGATCTACTGACGATTTACAGATGATCTTCAGATATACAATATGTTAGGGTCTCAATAATGACACGATTTGGGTGCCGTCTGGATCAAGGCATTTACAATCAAGCCATAACAGTGTGTGCTTGACTCAATCTAAGAATATTACTAACGAGTGAAATTGGTATATGCTAAAATAAAAAAACATTGTTTCAAAATATCATCCAATGGTGTAGAGAAATTATCTTCAGAAACTTTTTCACTTTATCTAATGGAAGAACGAAATTGAAATTTGGATGTTTCTTATTTAATAAAAATTATTTGTTAATGTTGTTTTTTTTTAAGCTTGTGAATTTTAACAGAAAATACTCTACATTATTAATTTTTTACTAAGCAAATAAATTAAATGATAAATCGAATTGAAAACAGTGATATTTTTTTAAAAGAAATAAGTGCATATAAGCTGTTGTTGGGGTTTAAGCAATCCTTCAACATAAGTATATTGAGAAAAAAAAAAAAAAAAAAAACAAACGGGAAAATCCAGTAGTCTATATTTACTCCTAGTTCAACTAAGTTCTACAATACGCTAGAGACGTTCTGTTTTAGCGATTCCGAAATTCTCCACATTTAAAATTTTGTGTCAGTCGTTCAGTGAAAATTTAAAATCCAGAGAGCAAATAAAATTTTAAAAAAGGGGAGACGATCTGGAAGGTGCAAATATATGGTCAGAAAAAAAAACCTGTTGAAGTTTTTAAGCATAATAAAAAACAATTTGCGCAAAAGTGAAGTTTTATTCACCGATCATTTCCATGTTTTATTATTTCAAAGAAAAGCGAAGAGAACCAAAATTGATGAGGACAAAAATGGAATGTAGAGAAACAGATGTCTCTATAAGAATGATGAAAATGTCAGCTAATTCTATTCATTTTTGTTGGAATCACAAGGAACTATCAACAAATGCCATATGTTCCCTATTTTAAAACATTGCTTGTTGTTGTTTTTTCAGCGCGCTGACTTACACGTTTATAAATAGAAACCTTTTAGATAGTTTTGAAGAAATTTTGACATCTTTTCTGAGTGCTAGAAAAAAATATTGAAAAATAAACAAATTTAAAATACTCGAGTTGACATCAATCAACGAGCTGTTAGAGGAGGTTGAAACTAAAACTACTCGAGTTGACATTAATCAACGAGCTGTTAGAGGAGGTTGAAACTAAAACTACTCGAGTTGACATTAATCGACGAGCTGTTAGACGAGACTGAAACTAAAACTACTCGAGTTGACATTAATCGACGAGCTGTTAGACGAGGTTGAAACTAAAACTACTCGAGTTGACATTAATCGACGAGCTGTTAGACGAGGTTGAAACTAAAACTACTCGAGTTGACATTAATCAACGAGCTGTTAGAGGAGGTTGAAACTAAAACTACTCGAGTTGACATTAATCGACGAGCTGTTAGACGAGGCTGAAACTAAAACTACTCGAGTTGACATTAATCGACGAGCTGTTAGACGAGGCTGAAACTAAAACTACTCGAGTTGACATTAATCGACGAGCTGTTAGACGAGGTTGAAACTAAAACTACTCGAGTTGACATTAATCGACGAGCTGTTAGACGAGGCTGAAACTAAAACTACTCGAGTTGACATTAATCGACGAGCTGTTAGACGAGGTTGAAACTAAAACTACTCGAGTTGACATTAATCAACGAGCTGTTAGAGGAGGTTGAAACTAAAACTACTCGAGTTGACATTAATCGACGAGCTGTTAGACGAGGCTGAAACTAAAACTACTCGAGTTGACATTAATCGACGAGCTGTTAGACGAGGCTGAAACTAAAACTACTCGAGTTGACATTAATCGACGAGCTGTTAGACGAGGTTGAAACTAAAACTACTCGAGTTGACATTAATCGACGAGCTGTTAGACGAGGCTGAAACTAAAACTACTCGAGTTGACATTAATCGACGAGCTGTTAGACGAGGTTGAAACTAAAACTACTCGAGTTGACATTAATCGACGAGCTGTTAGACGAGGTTGAAACTAAAACTACTCGAGTTGACATTAATCAACGAGCTGTTAGAGGAGGTTGAAACTAAAACTACTCGAGTTGACATTAATCAACGAGCTGTTAGACGAGGTTGGGCAGTAGGGTAAAATAGAATCGAGTCAAAATTTGTTTTGTTTATTTTAAAATATAAAATGCATTGACCATGGGCATTTTTGAACCCAACTTGTCATTGACTAACTAACCATCGGCTCACAACTCATGAGGCGTCCGAGCCGCAGTCCATACTTAATTTTTTTACTCAATATATATCAAACATACTCTTATTCTATGCAGAAGCTTATTACAAATTGTGTTTCCGTCGTTTGATTCTACTCTTGCATTTTGATTAGAACCTTAAAAGTTGTCAATCTGTTTGTTTTCTGTAAAACATTCTGGAATACATAAAACAAACAAAAAAATGATTCATGCAAATTGACTTTTATAGATGATTAGATTTACATGTCAACACATTATTTAAAAATTTATGGAAAATTTTTTATTAGAAAAATTCCAACTACCGTTTGAAATACTTAATGTAATAGCTGACAATAACTTTATCTTCCTGTGTATTTATGCCATTTAAAACTCATGTACAAGAGTACCATTTACAACTATAACCAGCTCTTGCTGTACTAACTTGCAAACTATGTCTGCAACCGCCCAATTTGAACGAATGGAATTCTACTTTTAAGCAAACGTTATGTACTAAAACGCCTTTAATTCTAGGCAGGTAAATCCAGTGCTTATTTGATTGTCTGAACATGCACACAGTTTTGTTAAAGTGTTTAACAAAATCTCTTTTTGGTCACGACGCAGAAAAAAAAAGAAATTCAGTTAAAACCAGACTTTTGTTTATTACTCCCTTTTTATTAACTCGTACTGTCTGCTTGTCTGTCCTGTTGCTTGCAAAACTTTGCATTGATTTTTCGACCACTTCCCTAGTCCAATCGAGATGAAACTTGGGCAGCATACTTTTCCCGACTAACAATACATACTATCAAAATTTCAGCATCATAGCCTTTGGAATAGTTACGAATACCTTCGACCAATTTGCGAATCGAAGAAAATATTTTACGTAAAACATGGCTGCCTCTACCGGAAGAGACGAAAGTAAATAAAATGTTCGGATATGTTCGTTTTTACGAAATAAATAGAATGAAAACGACACAATGTAGCCGTAACAAAGCGAGTTATCTCTTTATGTTTTTTGCGGGCCAAAGCTAGAAAAAAAGGGTGCGCAAAATGTTGGTGTGGAAATTCATAAGGTATGATATCACTTACATTTATTTTAATCTATCAAAATATAAATTAAATGTAAACTTAGTTTACAAAGAAAGGGAGTAAAATAAAAACTTTGTTTTTATGGGTTAGTATTTTTTTACTTTTAAAGTATATAAAGTACATTCATAATCTCTGTATTATGTGTGAAAATTATACACGCTTGATTGAAAATCAAATGATTAAGTGTACATAGAATAATAGTTTAAAATGTTTCATTTCATTAATTTCATTTTGATTTTTATAGGTTTTAACTACCCAATGAAGTTACTCACGATTTTAAGATTTGTGAAAAAAAGCATGTTTTTGTAGTACTTTATCAAAGCTATAACTTGCGCCGATATAAAGATTTACCCTGTATAAATAAAAGACTATAATAGCATGGACAGATTGCTTTATATTTAGAGCTTAGTAATCATGTTAGAAGAAATATCAAAGCAGGCGGTCTATCTTATTATATTCTTTGTATAGATCTAGATTCAAAGGGAACAAAGTGGTCGATCGGCAACGCTTTCGACTAACGTACCTAAAGTCCTGGTGAGTACGAATCCTGGTGAAGGCTAGGATTTATCCCGAGTTCTGTAGGGTGCCCTGTAGTCTACTCAACTCTAATGGGTACGTGACATTGAAGTAAAGGCGGCTGGGCATTGTGCTGGCCACACGATATCCTAGTATGCCCTGGCTACAGAAACTGGTGAACGCTGCTTCACCGGCCTTATGTATCTATTTGGTCCGACGGGATACTCTTTTTTTATAGGTCTACATTCTGCTAATAAGCACACTTGATTGATTTATACAATAAGTTTTCCTCCATCTTGTTGCAGATTTAGCCAGTCGAGTAAGACTGAAATAAAAAAATCACATTTCTGACTACTTAGACACTGCGGGCTAATAAACTGATTAAAAAACATGTATGATTTCAAAAAAAGAAATTCCAGCAGATGCCCAAAGCCATGCCTTATAGAGTTACGCCATGTCTCAAGAACGATGAATACCATATATCGTATAACTGTAATGTGCTACTGTTATAAAATGTAATGTAAATATTTCATATAACTGTGATGTGCTACTGTTATAAAATTTTATGTACATACCTCATATGCAGGCTGTATTTTTAGTGTTACTAATTGAACATAATTAAAGTACAGCGATTAATCACAAAAATCCATTTGAAATTATAAATTGTGAAATATTTATTTCTAATTACAACACAACGTCAGTGCTAAGATTAAGATTGCGTGTTTCTCATCGGCTTACACAACGGAGATAATCTTTCACAATAAGTCTACTTCTGTATTTATATTTAATAATCAACAAGCTGGAAAGACCTTACACAAAGATAAGTTGTTGGAGAAGGAAGAGTTATAAGGTCTCATAAAAAAACCAGACGAGCCCGAATTGCGCATTTGCCCAGGGCGTAACGTGAGGGTTGAGCTCAAGGGGGGGGGGCACTCCCATGCTCTGTCCGGGCTCTAGCCACCCCACGACACGCCGAAGGCGTGGCGTGCCATGTAACAGTAAGTATTCCACATCAAGCGATTGTTCACTGCGGTTCCCCTAGGACCATTATCGTAGTGGCTCGCCCGTATACCTGCAATGTCACCTGGTAACACAAATCCTAGACTATAGGTACAGATATCCAGGCACCGGGTGGTTCTGAGACAGAGTTGCTGCGTCCATTGCTTCCTACCCAACAAGACCCGTGGCCTCTCGGCAGTGAAATGGGTCTCGGACCCGCAGCTGGAGCTGTCCCCCATACCTCCATGCGTTCGCCCGAGATGGAAAAAGAAAGCGCGACACAGTCTCAGACAAAATAGTATATGACTGCCAACACTTGATCTTGAATTATGATGAACTTCTCTTGTGTTGTCTCAGGAACATCTTCAAATTTGACAGTACATGACCTTCTTTCAAGTGCAATTGAAGTGTCAGATAAATTTGAAAGTTTCTGATATTAAAGTTTAAAAGTTCTGAGTTTATCACGAAGCTCAAAACCTTGTTTTTAAATTTTTCCTCTCAACAACCATCTGACTTAGTGTGAAAAAGTAGTTCGGTGCATTCGACTGTTTTCGCAACTGTTTAAAGTAGGTAGGAATGTGATGTGGTTGGTGCGCTGATGTCATCACGCCGGGTACTAGTATAAACAGAATAGAAATATACTTATTATGTGCTCGTATGTGGATGTATCTGCATGTGGACTGATAAAATATGTATTTTCCGATGGTCTTAGGTGACCCCCATGAAATGGTTTTTCGACCCCTATTAAGATTTAACATATAATGTTGCTATATTATTAAAACCATATTATTTAAATTTCTTTAAAAAAAAATTCAACGTGACAGAGCCCGATATAATTTTAAAAAAGTATTCAACAAATACTTACTAAATCTAATCAAGGGAGATAATTGTCCTAATTTTAAGTCTCATGGGCAATGATTTTAGTTAACAATTTTTTTACTTCATAATTGTTTGTGTTTATACTAGCACTGGTACTTATATTGATAAAAATATGTAAAATGACCAATCAATTTATTAATTTTTTTAACATTCTAGATGTAATTTTTTAAAACACCTTTTTAGAATCTAGCTTGTTTTCGTTAGTAGGCCTACGCATATAACTCTTTTAATTGTATGAAAAGTGCGGACAGATATTTTATTAAAAGCCCCATTATTAAGATTTGATTGATGACTGTAAAGAAAAGAGGAATAGTCTACTCTAGACTCTAGACCAGGGATCGGCAACCTACCTAAAGCGTGCCAGACTTGTTACGCAAAAAGATTTTCAATGGCACGCAGAAGACTCCTAAAAAAAACTATTAAAGTATTTTCTAATAGAAATAGAATGCTAAAGCAAGGTGACTTTAAGGCTGTTGGCACGCTGAATGAATTAGAAATCCCACTCTGGCAAACTATTATCAAAAGGTTGCCATTCCCTGGTCTAGACAAAAGAGTGTTGGTGCCAGGACACAACTCTGTTTGACCCCGTTACACACTGGGAAAAGTTCTGAGGTGGCGCCATCGAAGAGTACTGTGCTGTACATGTTGTTGTGGAAATAAGACAATCAATAAGACAATCAAAAATAAGTTTTTCCGATGCCCCCATGAAATGGTAATTCGACCCCATAGGGATCGCGACCCACAGGTTGGGAACCGCTAGCTTAGAACATATCGCCCATTTATATAAAAGTACAAAATAATAATAAAACAAGAAATGGAACGGATATTTCCCGGTGATTTGACGTCGCCCGATGACGCAACATCGTCGTTGAGGGAGGGGGGAGGGGCAAATTCCACAGTTTTGGCTGCTTTGGTCCAACGGTTATTCCGACGTTACGCACGTGCTGTAATAAAGTAACATTCGTACGCTATAATCACTGTATGCATGACTGCATTTCTCTATCTTTCTCATAACTTTATTTGTTATCTTTTCTTGAACCAAAAAAATATAACGAAAAACATCATGGATGGTTTAAAAACTAAACACACACATAAAACAAAACAAAACAAGCTTTTAAAAGAACCCAGTGTAGAGCACGCTTCTAGTTCCATTCCTTTTAACTCCAATGATCTAAACTTTAAATATAGATTTACTAGGAGCTGTACAAAACGAAATACCGCCAAACTTTTCATGCTAACTCTAATGAGGCATTCACTCTACCAATGATTGCATAGAAGTACATGCTCGTATTTTAAACCCAGACCTAGGTGTTTATTTTTTTTTGTTGTGTTTTTTTTTTTCAACCAGACTTTGTCGTATGTTATTTGAATACATACCAAGTACACGAAGGTCGAGGGAAAAAATGAAATCAGCACTTCGTTAAAACATGTTTTTTATTTTTATGTTTTGACAAAACATAGGAAGGATTTAAAATAAGAATGAAAAATAAAACAAAACTAAAATTTTAGGTGCTGGAAAAATGTATGAACAAATAATTGCACGTGTGGAATATGTATAGACTTTGTTGATTGATATACATGGTAAGTATAGTAGATTATTTTATATTTCTATAATGGAAGTTTTTTGTGCCCACAAATGTTGACAAGTTAAAAGATCCTACATATACCCTTCTATCTATCTATTTATCTATCTATTTATCTATCTATCTTTCTATCTATTTACAAACGTATTTGTCCATCTATATTTGTACTATCTAACGAATTAACCATTAGTCTATCTTGCTATCAAGCTATCTACCAATCGCGCCGTCTATCTGTTCGTTTATATAATATAATCTATCTAAACTTTTTTGTACTCGTCTATCTTTTATTTCTATTCAACTATCTATATTATCTATCATGAAATCTTTCCGTCTAACCATCCTTTCATTTATATATGTATCTCTATATCTAAGAATCTGACTATCCTCTGTCAATCTATCCGCTTATTCATCAGTCTAGCCATCTATCTAAATATATCCAGAGAGTTCACGGTATTTATTAATACAGATCTAATCTGAAACTACTATACGTACATTTTTAGGCTTTGTATTACAAAAACAAAAACACAAAAAAAAACATCCAGATAGACACTTTTAGTAAAGGCCATTTTTTTTTCCTTCATCAAGAAATACGAACAAAAACACTTGGATACGTTGCATAGCCAAAATAAACATTCAACTATCGCTTAAACCTTATTTTTTAATCCTTGAGTCGGGAGTTCAGCATTTCAAGCATTTTTAAGAGTCTCTTCAAATTAAACACAAATTGACATTTCTTTTTTGTTGATCTTACTTTTTTTTCTTTATATTATTCACTATCAGTGGTGTTGCCAAATATTTCATTGAGTGTAATCTCACATTTAACCTTAAATAATAAAGATTGTGTTCATGCATGCAATTTTTATTTTTCGGTTTTCAGAAATGTATGTCACTATATAGATCTATTAACTTTTTAAAATCGAGTTTATTGGGCATTGTACTGGCCACACAATACAATTTAAACAAAAAACAAAAGGAGAAAAAAGCATTGCTTACTGTATTAAAATTTACTCAGGGGTTCATTTATAGGCGTAAAAATTGATTTAGTAGTTAATACTAACAATATATATCTGTATCCAAATTGACAAGTCTTAACGTGTATGCATGCATAAAAGTTCACAAGAAAAAACATTTCCGGTCGAATTCGATCATTTTATTCGAAACATGTCTCTGTGCTAGGTTACTGGTTGTACGAACGTTTGTTGGGGATTAAAATTTCTTTCATTTCCAAAACATGTTTCCTAAAGAAAACAATGTATTGTGAAAGTCAGAAGTGAAATTTCACCTTTTTATAATATAAAACTTATTGCTTAATGCAAAAGAATTATTTTTGTTATTCGTTTTTATGAATACGAATTTTGTTTTTCAATAACCAAGAAAACGCAACTCTTGACTAATTTATTTTATAAACAAGCTACATGCGACTAACACTTGAGTATTAATTATCGCCTACTCACTTTTGATGTTAAAAACGGATTACTCATAACAAATATTGTATCCTTTGTATAATTCTAAAAGACTAGAACTAGCCGTCGAGGTTGAAATCAACTGTCAATAACCAGCAAAAGCATGCTTTTTTGTTTACGGAAATGCCTAAAATAATTATTAAACATTTAAAAATAGAACCGGAAGTTCATGATCGCACCAGTTCAAAAGGTCACGCCTAATTAAGACTTGTCAATGATGATGCTGTTAGTTTATTCTTAAAGAAAAAAAAAACTATTGGTTCCATGAGATAGTAAAGAATTGATATTGCATTTTTAAAAAATGTCTTTGACTTGTGTGGGTGCTTTGGCATTCTATGAGTGCACTCTGGTTTTCTTGTTCTAATGTATGGATTTGCATGATTGAATGTGGGTATGACGTCAAGTGCTGCTCCTGTTGTTGACATGTGCATGCGGCTTCTATGTGCTCATTGTAAATTAGAATACTTTGTTGTATATTAGAATACTTTGTTGTATATTAGAATACTTTGTTGTATTTTAGAATACTTTGTTGTATATTAGAATACTTTGTTGTATATTAGAATACTTTGTTGTATATTAGAATACTTTGTTGTATTTTAGAATACTTTGTTGTATATTAGAATACTTTGTTGTATATTAGAATACTTTGTTGCTTCCATTTGAAAACTCTAAAGATTTAGAATCTAATGTTCGTTTAAAAGTTAAGATTTTTTTGAAGTTGTGTTTTTTTTTGTATAGATTATAGATAACAAGAAAACCATAAAAACGAAGTTTTAATTATACTCCCTTTATTTGCAAACTAATCTTACCATCGTGTAATTAAATAATTGATTGACTACTGGAAATGAAACGTACAGAAAAATATCTGTGTCGCAAATCTCAAAAATATCTCCTTACTCCGTATGAATTGTTCTAAAAATAATCTTAGCGCATAATTTTTTTTTTCTAGCTTTGCGCCGTAAAAGTATAAAAAGTTGCACAGGCATTTTTAACGCGAAATCAAAATATTTCTTATACTTTCCTTTTAAGAAATGAATATTGTCATAAGTGTAGTATTATTTAGTCGTTTTAACTGAAAATTTGATAGAATGTATTGTTAGGCGCCCCAAATCTGCTGTCCAAATTTCAGCTCGATCGGACGACGGGAAGTGGTCAAAAAATCGAAGCAAAGTTTTGCTCCCACGACGCACGCATGATTGAAATCAGACAGACAGACAGACAGAAATTGCAACTTAAAATAAAGGAAGTAACAAGAAAACCATAAAAACGAAGTTTTCATTATACTCCGTTTATTTACAAACTAAGTTTACCATCATGTAATTAAATAATTGATTGACTACTGCAAATGAAACGTACAGAAAAAAATATCTGTGTCGCAAATCTCAAAAATATCTCCTTACTCTGTATGAATTGTTCTAAAAATAATCTTAGCGCATATTTTTTGTTTCTAGCTTTGCGCCGAAAAAGTATAAAAAGTTTCACAGGCATTTTTAACGCGAAATCAAAATATTTCTTATACTTTCCTTTTAAGAAATGAATATTGTCATAAGTGTAGTATTATTAAGTTGTTTTAACTGAAAATTTGACAGGATGTATTGTTAGGCGCCACAAATCTGCTGTCCAAATTTCAGCTTGATCGGACCACAGGAAGTGGTCGAAAAATCGATGCCAATTTTTGCACCATGCATTGACGATTGACGATTGCAGACATTGCAACTTAAAATAAAGGGAGTAAAAATACAACACAATGACAACCTGTTGCAAAGCTCAGATAAGCATAAAGACAAAAACACTTTCCTTGTCCCTTATGTCCCTTTTTTCATAAGTACTCTTTCTTCCCGAGTGGCATTCGGGCATGGAATGGGTTGCCTGAACAAACCAGGAAAACCAGTAACTTAACATCATTTAAAACATTAATAAAAATGCAAGACTAGACTCGGACCACAGATAAGCGTAGGATGCAATAATCTTCTTTATAGAAGGAGCGTCTGTAATGTATAAGATAAGATACAATAATGTTAGATTTTAGAAAATAGCTAGATCTAGTGTTTAATTTATGATGGCATTTGTTTGTAGCGAAAAAATAGTAATAAACGTGTTTAAAGCGTACAAAATAGTACGAAATTTAACCCTCTTGATTGCAATGTAATAACCTAGTACCAATTTCAATAACTATCACGTGTATGGCGAACGACGGCTGAGCGGCAGCGCGTTCGACTGACGTAGCGAAGGTCCTGAGTTCGAATCCTGGTGAAGGCTAGTATTTGTTCCCGGGTCAGGAGGGTGTCCTTGAGTCCACTTAGCTCTGATGGGTACCTGGCTTTGTTGGGGTAAAGTAGAGGCGGCTGGGCATTGTACTGGCCACACAATCCTCAAGTATGCCGTGACCACAGAAACTGATAATGATGCTTCGCCGGCCCTTTTGATCAATTAGATCCGACGCGATACTTTACTACTTACTAACATGTGTGTATGATACTATGAATCAATGTAAACATTCACAAAACCAAAAAAGATCAGAAATTGAAAATGAAAGCCATACAGTTAATAAAGTCTCGACCTGGTATTTTATCAGACCTATTCTACCGATGCAGGTCATACGTAAGGGTGAAACTAAAAGCCATGACCGATATAATATGTTTGATTCATTTAATCATGGAACGCAATGCTCTGACTCATCTAAAACATAAAGACACAAACTATGGAATCTCTTTGAACATAATTTCATTTTTTAGGGACGTTTCATGTCTAAAAAACACTTTGCTAACAGCCTTTTTTGTTCGCTGCAAAAACGCCATTTTTTATGTGGGTTGATTTCACATTAATTGTAAACACAAAAAGTCGATTCATTTTTTTCTGCGAGTAAGAATGTTTCCAGAGAGTTGAGTTTGTGCCAATAGAAAAATGTACGAGTGAAAAAAAATGTTTGTAATTGTTCAATTGGAAAGTTGAAGGTTTCTACACTCTAACATTTCTTTTCATAATTAGAAATGACAGAAACTTAAGTCAGGATTTAAAAAAAACCAAGTTTGAATTTCTCCTAATTAGTTTTTGACATAGCGTCTGGGAATTGAGAGCGTGTCATGTACAAGTCAAAGCAGGGTCAAGAATGCAGGCATATGTCATGGTGTAAGATAGTCTAGACCAGTGTCGCCGAAAGACTTTTTTCTTTACAAGACAAGGTGAATTGTGTACTTCGTTGAACCAAAACCAAGAACATTTATACCGAGAAAACTAGCCTACTATGACGTATAACAAATTAATAATGTCAATACCCTTTAAGGTCATACGCAAAGGCTGAATCTAAAATCAAGATTGAATTATAATGTGATAAATATATATTTCTTTGATAATCTGACGTAGGCTACAATTTTTACTGTTTTTTATATATTTTTTTTGCCTACAAATTGCGTAACTTGTGTGGAAAGCTCTGGTTTTGACATATCTTATGGTTTTATCATGGTTTAGACATAATATTGCTAGGGACATTATGGCATAAACACTGCTATAATGAACTATCAACAAACTGAGGTCTTACTCTTTCAATCTCTCTCTTTTTCTCTAATTCTCTTCCTTTTTCTCTATGTTTCTTTCTTTCTCTTCCAAGACTTTACTGAACTTCCTTTTTTATATACTGCCTCAATTATTATACCCCTGTAAAATTCACTTGATCTTTCCTTGTTGTCAACGCATTGATCTACCATAAAGTAAACCTCCAGTTGTTGATTCAGATAACCTTACAAATATACAGTTTATTCGCAATGTGACAATAGTCTATATCAATACTATTATCACTTTAATATTACATATTTATGACATGGGACAAATATGGAAATAAACCCACTATAGAATTAACCGCCTTGTAAAATTAAACTCCAACAATGAGTTCTAAGATAAATAAATTATCTTCAATTTCTTTGCCATTTTTCATTCTATATATTCAATATATTCGTTTCTTATAAAGAGCCATTGCTGAAAAAAAGATAGCATAAAAAATAAGAGCAAAGTAAAAAATGTAGCAATGTACAGATTATAAGCCGGCTGGCCTAGCGGTTAGATCACCGGACTGTCAACCAAAAACCCTCTGACAGGTCGCGGGTTCTAGCCCGGCCGCCAACGGATCCCTGTCGCCCTGCAGGAGTTTTGGGCCTGTAAACATATTTGCGCCAGCAGGCAGCAGTTTGTTTACAGAGCGCACTGAGTATCCTGAAATAGCATAGATAGAAGCGCTATATAAGTAACCAATTTTTTTTTTTTTTTTTTTTTTTTTTTTTTTTTTTTTTTTTTTTTTTTTTTTTTTTTTTTTATAAATTAATTAATCTAGACGAAACATAACATTCATTCACTCAATGAAGTCTGGAAAAAAAAGCGAAACAACATCAACTATATTTAAGTGAAGGTATAAATAAAGAACAAGTAGACAAATAAAGGATAGAGAAAATAAGGAAACTTGTTTGGTAAAATTCATTTGATGTTTTAAAGGGGAGATAATTCGTTTAATTAGACGAGTTGCTTCCCTAGACTCAACTGGCATTCTATAGTTAAATAAAATGTTTTTTTCTTCCACAGAAGACTAAGGTGGTCTAAGTTTGTTATAAGTGGAACAGGAACAAATTTCAAGGGTCTTTTTTTTTTTTTTGCGAATCAGTCAGAACATAACCAAGTTTGAATTTTGTTTTTCATAATGACTCCTTTTTATTGTTATGTTAATAGGTTTTTTATATAGTGTGTTAAAATATGTTTTCATTACTTTAGAATTAGGGATTTGTGCGTTTAATTCTTCCTTCAGTGTAGGTGTATTTTAAAAACTTCGTTGTAGACTACACCAATAACCTAACTGGAACGTTCATCACTATAAAAAAAAATGTAAAAGAATTGAATTATTAAGATAACGATTATGAGCGTTTTAACAGTTGATCAGAAACATGCACACACTGAACGCGGTTATCTGAGAAACGAACTAATTATGTTGGATAGAATTTGCATCAGAAATTGTCGGTCTTAAAATGAACTGCCGTTGATAAGAACCCGATATCTTGCCGAGGGGGCTGGCTGTTTATATCGAATGAGATTTCCTCGGGGGAAGGTTCAAGTGCATTTATTATATCTGCATTTATATTATACGCATGTAGTGGCGATAGCGTAGAGGCCAACGATATAATTCAATGGAATTGCAATATCATGTTTTATAATGTTGAAAATACTTTTTTTTATATGCGTTATTATATTCATTTACCTGACAGGAATGTTATTGAGATTACAGCTCAATTTGTTGAGTTTTTGTTTAAATAGAAGACAACGGAGCTACCCAAAAATATTTTCTTTTTAATACTTATTTTTATTGACCCACTAATATTTTTATCGCCTTTATTACTAGCATAAAAGTTGACATGAAACAGATATACAAATGTTAACACAATTTTCGAGACCAGTGATATATATACTCAAAAGCTAAGGCTAATCTCGTAATCAAAAATTATTATTTGTATTAGTATGCACATATCGACTATTTCTATTAGCAGAACTTTCTCTTGTTCAGCTTCACAGTGTGAAGTGTGGAAAACACTTACAGACAAAAACATTCATAAATATATCTATGCTCACCAGCAACAGATATACACACAGACATACACATACAGACATACACATACAGACATACATATACAGACATACACATACAGACATACACATACAGACCTACACATACAGACATACACATACAGACATACACATACATACATACACATACAGACATACACATAAAAACATACACATACAGACATACACATACAGACATACATATACAGACATACACATACGGACATACACATACAGACGTAAACATACAGACGTAAAAATACAGACATACACATTCACATATACACATACAGACACACACATACAGACATACAGATACAGACATACAGATACAGACATACACATACAGACATACACATAAAGACATACACATGCATATTTACACATACAGAGATAAACTTACAGAGATACACATACAGACATACATATACAAACATACACATACAGACATACACATACAGACATACACATGCATATTTACACATACAGAGATAAACTTACAGAGATACACATACAGACATACATATACAAACATACACATACAGACATACACATACAGACATACACATACCGACATACACATATGGACACACACATACAGACATACACATACAGACATACACATACCGAAATACACATACAGACATACACATACCGACATACACATACAGACATACACATACATACATAATTATATAGACATACACATACAGACATACACATACGGACATACACATACGGACATACACATACAGACATGGACATAAAAATACAGACATACACATACAGACATACTCATACAGAAATACACATACAGACATACACATACAGACATACACATACAGACATACACATTCAGAAATACACATACAGAAATACACATACCGACATACACATACAGACATACACATACAGACATACACATACGGACATACACATACGGACATACACATACAGACATACACATGCATATATACACATACAGACGTAAACTTACAGCGATACACATTTGTCGATACACATACAGACACACACATACAAACATACACATACATACATACACATACAGACATACACATACCGACATACACATATGGACACACACATACAGACATACACATACATACATACACATACCGACATACACATACAGACATACACATACAGACATACACATACAGACATACACATACATACATACACATACCGACATACACATACAGACATACACATACAGACATACACATACATACGTAAACAAACAGACATACACATACAGACATACACATACAGACATGGGCATACACATACAGATATACACATACCGACATAGACATACAGACATACACATACACGTTTGACATGTGTCTGTAATGAGTGTATGTATTGAGCATGTGTGTTTGTAGGGTGTGTGTTTAGTGTTTTCTTATTTTCTCATAAGTTTACAGACGTCCCTTCTAGATAGAATATTATTACGTCCACTAGACCCAAAACTCCTGCAGAGCGACATGGATCCGTCGGTGGCAGGGATTGAACCCGCGACCTGTCAGTTAGTTTTTGGTTGACAGTCCGGTGAATTAACCGCTGGACCAGCCGGCTTTACGACTAGTGTGTTGCTACCTGTGAGTTGTCTGTGTTTAGTGTATGAGTACGTGTATAGTGTGCATGTATGTGTGTAGTGTGTGTGTTTAGTGTGTGACTACGAGTGCGGTGTGTGTTTAGTGTGTGAGTACGTGTGTAGTGTGTGTGTGTATGCATTTTTTATTGAAGTTAACTAGGGTCTTGTTGATATTGCAAAATTAGTTAACAATTGTTGTTATTTTGTTCGTTTTTATCATCACTTTATTTTCATAATTATAATTTTTTTTAATGTTTAATCTGTTAGTATCTTTTTTTTATTTTGCCTTTTTTTTTGTTTATATGTACATTTTCTATTTAAAACAAAATCTAATTAATTTCTTATTACAGATTAGGAATGGTGACAGTGCACTGGGGTATTACAAATCGCGTGCATACCATGTGTCAGAATGACAATGGAGTAACTTTATGCAAGTGAAGATTTATTATGCAAAATATTATTTTGTTGCGTTGCGTTTTCTTTGGATTACAGGGAATAAACTGAAAAAATTAAACGCAAATGAATACAATTGTCATTAACATTCTAGAATAAAGTGATCAAATAAAAACGAGTATACTTTATTTATCAACAAATATATCACCACTGAGTTATAAGTTAGGCTCCAAGACAAGTACATTAGCTTACAAGTATACTTTATTAATCAACAAATATATCACCACTGAGTTATAAGTTAAGCTCCAATGCAAGTACATGTAGCTTACAAGTATACTTTATTAATCAACAAATATATCACCACTTAGTTATAAGTTAGGCTCCAAGACAAGTACATGTAGCTTGAGGTCAAAACTCAACTAATACTTTTTCTTACATTTTCCGTTAGCGTTTTTTCGAATAATTGGCACGTCAGTTGGAATGACAACATCTAGAATCAGAATGAGAATGGAGTCTAAATAAAATTACAGAATTAAATGTCTTTTATCTCTCAATCTCTCCATTCCTATGTCTCTCTTTCTCTTTTCTCTTTCCCTCTCTCTCTTTCTCTCTTTCTCTCTCTCTCTCTCTCTTTCATGCTATAGATCTATTTACAGTCTGCGCTCTTGTTTTCCTCTCTATGAACTGAATCTCTAAAATCGTAAAAAAAACAAAATGTTGACGACTATATACCAACATGTAGGCAGCGCTGCACTGACAAAGAGCTGGGTGAGGTTTTTATTCTTTTTTCTTTTTTTTTTTTTCTAGATTGACAGGTCATTTACCTTAATGTAGGGTTTGTTGTGACAAAATCAGACCTTGATAGCCAATAAAATTGTGTCAAACTCCAAGACTAATTTATCATTTGCTTATTGCTTAGTGTATCGCGGCTTAGTGTATGTCAGTCACAGTCACATGGACAATTATATGTTAGTCACAGTCACATGGACAATTATATGTCAGTCACAGTCTTATGGACAATTATATGTCAGTCACAGTCTTATGGACAATCATATGTCAATTTCTGTGATATGAACAATCCATAACCTCTCGCATTTAAAAACGTATTTTTTTTCCTTTTTAATGTTTTTTTAAGGGTAATTTAAAAAAAAAGAATTATTTCACATTTCAGTTGTATAACTAAACAAAAACTAAACCATGAATTACCAGGCTGTGCGGGGAGAGACGATTCCGAGGAACAGTAAAGCCTTACTGATAAGCAGCAAGTCAATCCACAGGCTGCCAACTATTAATGAAAATAGTAAAAGATCCAATAATGGAGGTAATGTTCCATTGTTGATATAATATGTCCCAACTATTAGCCAATAACAGATTTGTGCCTGAAATGACAAATAATGTTTAGATAGTTAAAACCCTATTTTAACAATGTTTGTTGTTTGATTATATTTTCTGGGTGGACATTGTGTGATATTTTACCTACTGTCATTGAGTACAGACGTATTTACATTATATAATATATAAAAATTGTTGTGAAATCCATATGGGCGATATCAATTATTTTTGGTCACGAAGTGGAAAATAAAATTTCCCAGTCATGAAATAAAACAACTTTAGAAAACTCTGCCTTGGGCAAATGTTTTATTTTATATCTATAAGATAAATAGAGGCAAAGTCACTGACCTGTTTTAAGGCTAACCACATCATGGGGAAACCAATGACTGTCAATGATAATAGTATCATTGGTTTATCCAATAGTAAGCATAAATCTTTGTACATGGCCGCAGGTTCTGTTATTCCTTCAGCCAACTTGTTATATCTCCTGTAATTGTACATTATTTTACTTATTTTAAAATTATATTCCAATGTTCTTGAATATTTATTTACCTATTCAAGAACAGGACATCAAAGATTGGTGTTTAATGGTCACTTCTATATACTTATGTAGGCTACTTCTTACGAAAGTCTAAGGTGGGTGGTAGGCCTGCATATATCTATACAGTGCTAGACCAAGACTATCTTAAGTATAACGTAGGTCTTGACTCGGTAGGGATACATAAATGGGTGGTAGGCCTGCATATATCTATACAGTGCTAGACCAAGACTATCTTAAGTATAACGTAGGTCTTGACTAGGTAAGGATGCATAAATGGGTGGTAAGCCTGCATATATCTATACAGTGCTAGACCAAGACTATCTTAAGTATAACGTAGGTCTTGACTAGGTAAGGATGCATAAATGGGTGGTAGGCCTGCATATATCTATACAGTGCTAGACCAAGACTATCTTAAGTATAACGTTGGTCTTGACTAGGTAGGGTTGCATAAATGGGTGGTAGGCCTGCATATATCTATACAGTGCTAGACCAAGACTATCTTAAGTAAAACGTTGGTCTTGACTAGGTAGGGATGCATAAATGGGTGGTATTCCTGCATATATCTATACAGTGCTAGATCAAGACTATCTTAAGTATAACGTTGGTCTTGACTAGTTCCCACTGGCCCTTATATGACCCCCCTCCCCATTGTTTTTTCCAAGCCAATGACGTCATAACTTCCAAGTTTTAAAAAAAGTTTTGCAATAGATGAAGACTTAGTCAAGCCATCACGGCCTTTTACAAAAGCGATGTTTATAAAAGAATATCTTTTAAGACAAGTGACATTTTATGTCATAGTAAAAAAAAAATTTTTTGAAGGCCTTACATTAAGATCACATCGGGGGGGGGGGGAGCAAGGGGAACAGCTCCTGTTGCGCGTCCGATGACCAGTGCATTGCCGAGGGGCTCCTCAGCTCGGCGGAAAAGTAGCAATGAGCACAAGAGCCCGTTTCAAACCCGCCCTGGAGCCTAGATGTCTAGACCTATGGTCTAGGCTTTGTGGTACCGGGCGACTGTGCAGGGTATACGAGCGAACCACCACGACGATGATCTGAGGGGAATTCCGCAGGTGGGGAGAGAAGTGTAGTGCATGTAATGTGGAGGCCGTTCCCTGTGCTATGCGACACGCCTTATCTGCGTGCCTCGGGTTGGCTAGTCTCGGACAGGATCTTGGTATGCCCCCCCCCCCTGGTCCACCCCTTAACACCGTTGAGCCCTGGACACGAGAGCCAGAAGGCTCGTCCGGAATTTTTGTTTAGAGACACATCTAGTTACTTTGCACTCTTAAAGAGTAAAGTATTCTCGGGAAGAAAGAGTATCTGTTTTATACTATATAGTATATATGCATTTATTCTCTTTATTTCATATAGACTCTCATTTCACGATATTTTTCTTTACATCTATTTCTGCCTGTTGAGTCATCCTGTCAATTTCTGCCTGTTGAGTCATCCTGTCATTTCTGCCTGTTGAGTCATCCTGTCAATATCTGCCTGTTGAGTCATCCTGTCAATTTCTGCCTGTTGAGTCATCTTGTCAACTTCTGCCTGTTAAGTCATCCTGTCAACTTCTGCCTGTTGAGTCATCCTGTCAATTTCTGCCTGTTGAGTCATCCTGTCAACTTTTGCCTGTTGAGTCATCTTGTCAAACTTCTGCCTGTTAAGTCATCCTGTCAACTTCTGCCTGTTGAGTCATCCTGTCAACTTGATTTCTTGTGACATATTTATTCCCATTTATTCACTACTCTATAGGGCGTTTGCAATCACGTGACAAAAAGCACGTGATTTGTGTTTACTTTCTGTAATGGTGTACAAGTAATAATGGCCGCTGTATTAATAAAGTTTCATATAGGCTCGAGCTTTTTTTTAAATGTGTTGTGTTTTAAGTCTTATTAAGATTTAAGCTGTATTACGTATGTTAAATAAAATAGGCTATTTTATTATTATCATAGACATAGATCATAGACGATGTGAGCCTATTAGTGACTTGACTAGATAGCCTATTCACCCAACACTATCACTTGACATCGTAGCCTAGCCTACGAAACATTAAAAGTGTAGGCCTATAAAGTGAAATTGAAAGTGTGAATAGGTCTACCGGCCCTAGCCTAATCACATGAATCAATTAATCTACAGTACTACTATTTACTTCCTTATTTTTTAGTAGCATTGCCAATATTCAGATGTGAATTTTGCATGATATAGAAGTACTTCACTTTCACCACGTTACATTTGTACCTCAAGTGGGTTCTTTATTTACACAAATACGTCACTAAAAACCTAAGCCACGCCCACTAAGAACGCTCTATTCTTCTCAAAGTATATATTCTGGAAAATGAACTTCTGTGCTCCTGTTTTAGCTCCGTGAAATACAAAGATGGTAAATCTGATTTTGAGATCTGGGGTCTGTGGAGATCCGTGTCGCCTTGTTTATATTTCGGTGAGTGAAGGCTGACTCTCCAATAACAACTTCGTTTTGTACAATGACGTCTGCTAGTAGCTCTCTATTTTTATTTAATTCACCAATGCCATGTTCGCCATGATTAATTGTGTGCTCATCGACCTCATTTGATAGTCCATAATAAATTAGCTTATGTCCACTAATTAACGTTCCTTGCCCTGATGTTGTCTGACTTCACTCAGACCTAAGAGGTCCAGTCTGTATTTGTTCATTTGCATAGCATCATGTGCTGATTTGCACGTCTCATGGGCGTTTATCGTTCCATAACCTTGTTCTGATCATTGTTTTGGGTAAGGTAAGATTTATCTGTGCATGGCTTTTGGTTGGATTTGGGCAATCTGCTTTATAGTCAGAGTCTAATCATTGTATATATATATATATATATATATATATATATATATATATATATATATACAAGCTAAATTCCCCGGCGTTGCCCGGGGAAAAATTAAATAGTCCTATATAGGCTAAGTTAGATAATCATTGAATAAACTACACTGAACAGAAATATATAATCTAGCCTAGATCTAATACATTTAGAAATATAATAATTATTTATTGAAAACATTTAGGAAAGTAAACAAATATTACAATCGGGTTAAATATAGGCAAGTCTTTTTATTAAACCAAAAGCTTAATTTCCCGTCGTCCCTCCGGGGGAAAAATACATTTACATAGGCTTAGGCCTAAAGCTACAGATAGGCCTAAAGCTACAGAAAGGCCTAAAGCTACAGAAAGGCCTAAAGCTACAGATAGGCCTAAAGCTACAGATAGGCCTAAAGCTACAGATAGGCCTAAAGCTACAGATAGACCTAAAGCTACAGATAGGCCTAAAGCTACAGATAGACCTAAAGCTACAGATAGGCCTAAAGCTACAGATAGGCCTAAAGCTACAGATAGGCCTAAAGCTACAAATAGGCCTAGGCTTAGACCTAAAGCTACAGATAGACCTAAAGCTACAGATAGGCCTAAAGCTACAGATAGGCCTAAAGCTACAGATAGGTCTAAAGCTACAAATAGGCCTAGGCTTAGGCCTAAAGCTACAGATAGGCCTAAAGCTACAGATAGGCCTAAAGCTACAGATAGGCCTAAAGCTACAGAAAGGCCTAAAGCTACAGATAGGCCTAAAGCTACAGATAGGCCTAAAGCTACAGATAGACCTAAAGCTACAGATAGGCCTAAAGCTACAGATAGACCTAAAGCTACAGATAGGCCTAAAGCTACAGATAGGCCTAAAGCTACAGATAGGCCTAAAGCTACAAATAGGCCTAGGCTTAGGCCTAAAGCTACAGATAGGCCTAAAGCTACAGATAGGCCTAAAGCTACAGAAAGGCCTAAAGCTACAGATAGGCCTAAAGCTACAGATAGGCCTAAAGCTACAGATAGGCCTAAAGCTACAGATAGGCCTAAAGCTACAGATAGGCCTAAAGCTACAGATAGACCTAAAGCTACAGATAGGCCTAAAGCTACAGATAGACCTAAAGCTACAGATAGGCCTAAAGCTACAGATAGGCCTAAAGCTACAGATAGGCCTAAAGCTACAGATAGGCCTAAAGCTACAGATAGGCCTAAAGCTACAGATAGGCCTAAAGCTACAGATAGGCCTAAAGCTACAGATAGGCCTAAAGCTACAGATAGGCCTAAAGCTACAGATAGGCCTAAAGCTACAGATAGGCCTAAAGCTACAGATAGGCCTAAAGCTACAGATAGGCCTAAAGCTACAGATAGGCCTAAAGCTACAGATAGGCCTAAAGCTACAGATAGGCCTAAAGCTACAGATAGGCCTAAAGCTACAGATAGGCCTAAAGCTACAGATAGGCCTAAAGCTACAGATAGGCCTAAAGCTACAGATAGGCCTAAAGCTACAGATAGGCCTAAAGCTACAGATAGGCCTAAAGCTACAGATAGGCCTAAAGCTACAGATAGGCCTAAAGCTACAGATAGGCCTAAAGCTACAGATAGGCCTAAAGCTACAGATAGGCCTAAAGCTACAGATAGGCCTAGGCTACAATTTGTATACACTACAATGAACAGAAAGCTATAATTACTTTAAAATAAAATATAGTCGGGATCTAATTATTTTTTATTTACAGAAAACATTTAAGAAGGTAATTAAAAGTAAATATTGTAATCGGGTAAAAAAATATATCTTTTTAATTAACTAAAGTTAGACTCTCCCTGTTGATGATTATACAAACACTCGTCTTTCGCGTGCGTCCAAAATATGGGCCTAATTAATCTATTCGATTTTATTTATTGAAAACATTTTAAGAAAGTTTTAAGTCATAAAATCCTTACAATCTTATAAAAAATTAATATTAATGGTCATTTTATAAACAAAAGAAGAAAAAAATAGAGCCATAGCGGGAAATCGAACCCACGCCGCCCACTAGGCAGTCAAAGACGCTAGAGACACCTCGTGTAAATTAGTGATCACAAAAGTAAGATATAAGATAAGCTCATGTTAAATAAACTCGGTGAAAAGACAAATAAACATTTCATAAACTACAATGTAGTAACTTTTAAAGTCGTATTGGCTTCTTCTTTAGGAAATATGAGCTTCGGACGCAATAATCTTCTTTATAGAAGGAGCGTCTGTAATGTATACGATAAGATAAGTAGACATAATATATTTAATTACAAAATAATCTATAGGTCAGTGATTGGGCGTGTTTTCAAATTGACCGATGGGGATCCGCGGGGACACAAAAGGGCCTTTTATATATATAGATATATATAATTGAAACATGAAACATTATGTAACGTGTGATAAAAGAAATTGAACTTACCGACAAGCTGTTTTAAATGCAAGCACGGCTAGTTTCCTAAAATAGGACAGAAGGTATATGTCGAGCCATACCAAGAGGAAGACTACCACAACCATTCCATTGTCAAACAAGTTCACTTCTTTTTGTGGACTAACCACCTAAATAAATAATTATGTTACACTTCTTTTTGTGGACTAACCACCTAAATAAAACATTATGTTACACTTCTTTTTGTGGACTAACCACCTAAATAAAACATTATGTTACACTTCTTTTTGTGGACTAACCACCTAAATAAAACATTATGTTACACTTCTTTTTGTGGACTAACCACCTAAATAAAACATTATGTTACACTTCTTTTTGTGGACTAACCACCTAAATAAAACATTATGTTACACTTCTTTTTGTGGACTAACCACCTAAATAAAAAATTATATTACACTTATTTTTGTGGACTAACCACCTAAATAAATAAATAAATAAATTATGTTACACTTCTTTTTGTGGACTAACCATCTAAATAAATAATTATGTTACACTTCTTTTTGTGGACTAACAACCTAAATAAATAAATAAATAATTATGTTACACTTCTTTTTGTGGACTAACCACCTAAATAAAACATTATGTTACACTTTTTTTTGTGGACTAACCACCTAAATAAAACATTATGTTACACTTCTTTTTGTGGACTAACCACCTAAATAAAACATTATGTTACACTTCTTTTTGTGGACTAACCACCTAAATAAAACATTATGTTACACTTTTTTTTGTGGACTAACCACCTAAATAAAACATTATGTTACACTTTTTTTTGTGGACTAACCACCTAAATAAAACATTATGTTACACTTCTTTTTGTGGACTAACCACCTAAATCAAACATTATGTTACACTTCTTTTTGTGGACTAACCACCTAAATAAAACATTATGTTACACTTCTTTTTGTGGACTAACCACCTAAATAAAACATTATGTTACACTTCTTTTTGTGGACTAACCACCCAAATAAAACATTATGTTACACTTCTTTTTGTGGACTAACCACCTAAATAAAACATTATGTTACACTTCTTTTTGTGGACTAACCACCTAAATAAAACATTATGTTACACTTCTTTTTGTGGACTAACCACCTAAAAAAAACATTATGTTACACTTCTTTTTGTGGACTAACTACCTAAATAAAAATAAAAAAAATTATGTTACACTTCTTTTTGTGGACTAACCACCTAAATAAATAATTATGTTACACTTCGTTTTGTGGACTAACCACCTAAATAAAAAAAATTATGTTACACTTCTTTTTATGGACTAACTACCTAAATAAATAATTATGTTACACTTCTTTTTGTGGACTAACCACCTAAATAAATAAATAAATAACTATGTTACACTTCTTTTTGTGGACTAACCACCTAAATAAATAAATAAATAATTATGTTACACTTCTTTTTGTGGACTAACCACCTAAATAAATAAATAAAAAATTATGTTACACTTCTTTTTGTGGACTAACCACCTAAATAAATAAATAAATGAATTATGTTACACTTCTTTTTTTGACTAACCACCTAAATAAATAAATAAAAAATTATGTTACACTTCTTTTTGTGGACTAACCACCTAAATAAATAAATAAATAAATTATGTTACACTTTTTTTTGTGGACTAACCACCTAAATAAATAAATAAATAAATTATGTTACACTTCTTTTTGTGGACTAACCACCTAAATAAATAAATAAAAAATTATGTTACACTTCTTTTTGTGGACTAACCACCTAAATAAATAAATAAAAAGTTATGTTACACTTCTTTTTGTGGACTAACCACCTAAATAAATAAATTATGTTACACTTCTTTTTGTGGACTAACTACCTAAATTAATAAATAAATAAATTATGTTACACTTCTTTTTGTTGACTAACCACCTAAATAAATAAATAAATAAATTATGTTACACTTGTTTTTGTGGACTAACCACCTAAATAAATAAATAAATAAATTATGTTACACTTCTTTTTGTGGACTAACCACCTAAATAAATAATTATGTTACACTTCTTTTTGTGGACTAACTACCTAAATAAATAAATAAATAATTATGTTACACTGCTTTTTGTGGACTAACCACCTAAATAAATAATTATGTTACACTTCTTTTTGTGGACTAACCACCTAAATAAATAAATAAAAAATTATGTTACACTTCTTTTTGTGGACTAACCACCTAAATAAATAAATAAATGAATTATGTTACACTTCTTTTTGTGGACTAACCACCTAAATAAATAAATAAAAAATTATGTTACACTTCTTTTTGTGGACTAACCACCTAAATAAATAAATAACTTTTTGTGGACTAACCACCTAAACAAAACATTATGTTACACTTCTTTTTGTGGACTAACCACCTAAATCAAACATTATGTTACACTTCTTTTTGTGGACTAACCACCTAAATAAAACATTATGTTACACTTCTTTTTGTGGACTAACCACCTAAATAAAACATTATGTTACACTTCTTTTTGTGGACTAACCACCCAAATAAAACATTATGTTACACTTCTTTTTGTGGACTAACCACCTAAATAAAACATTATGTTACACTTCTTTTTGTGGACTAACCACCTAAATAAAACATTATGTTACACTTCTTTTTGTGGACTAACCACCTAAAAAAAACATTATGTTACACTTCTTTTTGTGGACTAACTACCTAAATAAAAATAAAAAAAATTATGTTACACTTCTTTTTGTGGACTAACCACCTAAATAAATAATTATGTTACACTTCTTTTTGTGGACTAACCACCTAAATAAAAAAAATTATGTTACACTTCTTTTTGTGGACTAACTACCTAAATAAATAATTATGTTACACTTCTTTTTGTGGACTAACCACCTAAATAAATAAATAAATAACTATGTTACACTTCTTTTTGTGGACTAACCACCTAAATAAATAAATAAATAATTATGTTACACTTCTTTTTGTGGACTAACCACCTAAATAAATAAATAAAAAATTATGTTACACTTCTTTTTGTGGACTAACCACCTAAATAAATAAATAAATGAATTATGTTACACTTCTTTTTTTGACTAACCACCTAAATAAATAAATAAAAAATTATGTTACACTTCTTTTTGTGGACTAACCACCTAAATAAATAAATAAATAAATTATGTTACACTTTTTTTTGTGGACTAACCACCTAAATAAATAAATAAAAAATTATGTTACACTTCTTTTTGTGGACTAACCACCTAAATAAATAAATAAATAAATTATGTTACACTTCTTTTTGTGGACTAACCACCTAAATAAATAAATAAAAAATTATGTTACACTTCTTTTTGTGGACTAACCACCTAAATAAATAAATAAAAAGTTATGTTACACTTCTTTTTGTGGACTAACCACCTAAATAAATAAATTATGTTACACTTCTTTTTGTGGACTAACTACCTAAATTAATAAATAAATAAATTATGTTACACTTCTTTTTGTTGACTAACCACCTAAATAAATAAATAAATAAATTATGTTACACTTGTTTTTGTGGACTAACCACCTAAATAAATAAATAAAAAATTATGTTACACTTCTTTTTGTGGACTAACCACCTAAATAAATAATTATGTTACACTTCTTTTTGTGGACTAACTACCTAAATAAATAAATAAATAATTATGTTACACTTCTTTTTGTGGACTAACCACCTAAATAAATAATTATGTTACACTTCTTTTTGTGGACTAACCACCTAAATAAATAAATAAAAAATTATGTTACACTTCTTTTTGTGGACTAACCACCTAAATAAATAAATAAATGAATTATGTTACACTTCTTTTTGTGGACTAACCACCTAAATAAATAAATAAAAAATTATGTTACACTTCTTTTTGTGGACTAACCACCTAAATAAATAAATAACTTTTTGTGGACTAACCACCTAAATAAATAAATAAAAAATTATGTTACACTTCTTTTTGTGGACTAACCACCTAAATAAATAAATAAAAAGTTATGTTACACTTCTTTTTGTGGACTAACCACCTAAATAAATAAATTATGTTACACTTCTTTTTGTGGACTAACTACCTAAATTAATAAATAAATAAATTATGTTACACTTCTTTTTGTTGACTAACCACCTAAATAAATAAATAAATAAATTATGTTACACTTCTTTTTGTGGACTAACTACCTAAATTAATAAATAAAAAATTCTGTTACACTTCTTTTTGTGGACTAACCACCAAAATAAATAAATAAAAAATTATGTTACACTTCTTTTTGTGGACTAACTACCTAAATTAATAAATAAAAAATTATGTTACACTTCTTTTTGTGGACTAACCACCTAAATAAAAAATTATGTTACACTTCTTTTTGTGGACTAACCCCCTAAATAAAAAAATTATGTTACACTTCTTTTTGTGGACTAACCACCAAAAAAAAAATTATATTACACTTATTTTTGTGGACTTACCATCTAAACAAAATTGTTACACTTCTTTTTGTGGACTAACCACCTAAAAAAAAATTATGTTACACTTCTATTTGTGGACTAACCACCTAAAAAAAAAATATGTTACATTTATTTTGTGGACAAACCACTTAAAAAAAACATTATTTTACACTTATTTTTGTGGACTAACCAACTAAAATCTAAATAAACAACAGATCACTATGCTTTAATTTTTCCGCTATTACTAGATCTATTTGAAGATCTATCTTTTGCCACATTTGTCATGGCCAAGTGTTTGTTAATTAGGAATGCCAATGAGACTTACCCCAAACCTCTCCATTATATCGATGCCTAGCTTGACCTGACTGCTCGCGCAACTGATTAAACCAACACCTACAAAGAACCCTTCCATAGACACTGACGGTTGACTTAGGATATGTAGAACTTCATTGAACCACACTGACACACAGTCGGTCGTAACTACAGCAACAATAAAATATACACGAAAGGAGACAAACCAGAAATATATCAAGGTGAAATCAGTCTTTTAATTCATAAATATAAACTGAACAGAATAGTTTTGAAACGTTTTTATTTTATTTTTTATATTCTTTTGGATCAACGATAACGTTGTATACTGTATAGTCTTGTGAAAATATTAGATTGTCGTTTGTTACCCCCCCCCCCCCCCCAATTGTTCCTAAAAGCACACCTACCCGTAGACTGCTTCTACAAATGCACTGCACTGTGTCTCTATAGAGATGCAGTGATTAAATACATACATACTGCCTACGTAAACAAACACTGCATACAAACAAAGAAATACTGCCTTCAACAACACACAGCCCACACATACACACACTGCCTACACAAACATTGCATACAAACCAAGAAATACTGCCTTCAACAACACACAGCCCACACATACACACATTGCCTACACACACTGCCTACACAAACACTGCATACAAACCAAGAAATACTGCCTTCAACAACACACAGCCCACACATACACACATTGCCTACACACACTGCCTACACAAACATTGCACACACATTGCCTACACAAACAATGCCTACACACATTGCCTACACAAACACTGCCTACACGTCTACGTTCACACACCCTGCCTACACACGTTGCCTATGTTCAGACACATCGCCTACACACGTTGCCTAAACAAACACAGTATACACACACTGCCTACACAAACACTGCACACACATTGCCTACACAAACACTGTCTACACACATTGCTTACACAAACACTGACTACACGTCTACGTTCACACACCCTGCCTACACACGTTGCCTATGTTCAGACACATCGCCTACACACGTTGCCTAAACAAACACATTATACACACACTGCCTACGTCGACAAACACCGTCTACAGACGTTGTCTGTATACACACATTGCCTACACACACAATGCCTAATCACACATTGCCTACACAAACACTGCCTACACACATTGTTTTCGTTCACACACCCCGCCTACACACTTTGCCTATGTTCAGACACATCGCCTACACAAGATGGCTACACAAACACAGCATACACACACTGCCTACGTCGACAAACACCGTCTACAGACGTTGTCTGTATACACACATTGCCTACACACACAATGCCTAATCACACACTGCCTACTCACACCGCCTACAAATTGCCTACATACACAATGACTACGTTCACACACAGTCTACGGACACGGCACACACTCAGAAACTTTACAGATTTACGCCAAAGATGTTTCTCACAAGAACGATGTCACGACATACATTTCGCTCACTTACTTATTCCAGACACACCCACCCAACCTAAAAAAAAGCTTTTTTGAATAAAAGAAGAATTAGAATTTAAAGTGTTGTTATCTTTCATTGGCGTGTAGAGCGTAGAATAGGAATTAGAATTTAAAAAGTGAAATTTACTTTCCAAGTTTCGGTATGTCTCAGGGCCGGATTTACCTATAAGCTAGACAAGCTATAGCTTAGGGCCCCCACTGTCTTGGGGCCCCCAAACAAAATTTTGGAGTGAAAAATTGTCATATAAAGGCTACTTAAATTTACTGCATCATTATTAAATAAATAATAAACGGCAGTTCTGCAAAAATGTTCTTGTGAGTTGAGGCAGCCATAATTAAGCTTACTATGGCAGAGCGTGGTTTACCTTTGAAAGGAGCAATTATTTGGTTCTCCTCACAATGGGAATCCCTTGGATTACTCGAACTTATAGAAAAATGTAATCCTTTTCTAGCAAGCCATATAAAGAAATAGGGAATAAAGGATCAGGAGTCACATCTTATCTATCTAAAACAATATGTGATGAATTTATCTAAGTTATGGCACATGAAGACTCAATCTTGGATGATTTAAGAACTTCAGGGTACTTCAGTTATCTATAGGAATCTATAGATTCCACTCCAAACCGGTCCCAGCTCACTTTTATTGCGAGGTTTGTTTCACCAGATGATGGGCTCCCTGTTGGACGTTTTCTAACTTTCCTAGAGATGGGTAGCCACACAAGGGAAATTATGGCTAAGATAATGCACAAGTACCTTATAAGTGAGTGCAAAATAGATTTTAGTAAGTGTTGAGTCCAGTCATATGATAATGCTGCCAAATGTCTGTCAAACACAAGGGTATGCAAGAAATAATATTAAACATTTACAAGTATGCCATGTATATTCCTTGTGCTGGTCAATCCCTGAATCTTGTTGGTAGAACAATATGTGACTGTTGCTTAGATGCAGTAATCTTTTTTGGAATTGTTCAAGAAATATAAATTTCTTTTCATCAACTACACATAGATGGGCAGTACTGTTGTCATTCTTCAAAAGGGAATTCAAAAGTTCTAAAGTCTTTGTCAAAGACTAAGTAGATGGGAAGCACATTCAATGGCCACAAGTGCAATACTTGACAGTTATGATGGAATAATTTCTGCAATGCATCAGCTGCATATTGATACAACAGAGAAATGCGAATAAAGAAATCACAGAGAAAGGCTAATAAAGAAATCAAGCCATACAAATTTTGAATAGAATGGAGAAGTTTGAATTTATGGTAATATTATATTTGTGGAGTTACTTGCTGGATGAATTTCACAAGACTAGTCAATCACTGCAAAACTCCAAATTAGTGTCGATGTATGTAGGAAATTGTATACTTCACTTTCGGATTTTGTCAAAGGTTCAAGTGATATGTTTGATCATTTTGAAGAAAAAGCAATGGAAAATGGCAAGAAAAAAAGGTGATATAGAAGAAGGCATATCAGTGATGATGACGATGATGCTTTAGAGAACCTTGAGTCATGAGAAAAGTTCAGAATCAAAACATTTATACCAGTGATGGGTGCATTAGAGTCAAGTCTGGCACAAAGGGCCTCGCTTTACAATGATGCTGAAGAAAAAAAATTCATACTTATGTAACAAAATTAGAATCTACAGAAGAAGAGATTCGCAAAGGAGTTAGTGCTTTATGCCAAATGGCATATCCTAAACATGTGCACATGAATCTTGTAAGAGAAATCAATCCATGTCATCAATATGTTAGACATAGTAACGCCTATGGTTCAGTGAAACAGGATAGTCTGACACATCGGGATCTGTATAGGGTAATATTTAACGATCGTGTTCAATCAGAATTCCCTAATGTACACGCAATTTTGAGAGTGTTTCTTAGTATGATGGTTGCAAATTGCTCTGGAGAAATATCTTTTTCTCAGCTGAAGAGGATAACAAATGAATTTAGAACAACAATGACTCAAGATATATTATGTTCCCATATTCTCATGTACATAGAAAGTGGGCAGTTTATCATTTAATAATGTCATCAGTGACTTTGCTCTGGTAAAGGCAAGAAAGAAAATATTTTAGTTTAATATAATTACTGAATCCTTATAACATGTTTCAAGAGATTAGATAATTATAAGCCTTGGTAAATTGTAACTTTTAAATAACTTTTGTATCTTTTTACCAGAGTTTGTATTTTTAAGTTTGTTATGAATAAAAATGATTTAAAGTTAAATATTTATTCAAAGACTATATAATATTAAGATGGACCGCTTGCTCTATTTTTAGAGCTTATATGTTCTTTTTTTTTCGTACGCAACCAAAAAGGCTGTCATAAATGAATTCTACGCTCTTACGATTGCAATAAAGGTTTGCGCTGTATATAACTTTGTATTTTAATTTTAATTTTCCATTGAGAAAATCATAGCGAATTACTAAAACGGAACTCTAGAGGACTTACTGTGATCGGAAATTCCGAAACTAAGTGATTCAATTTATCAAATAGCAGACATATCAAAGCAAGCGGTCCATCTTATTCTAGTCTTTGATTTATTATTTCACTATTTAAAGATCTATACTTCTTTAATTGTATTTCAGTTTAACCCTCTACGTATCCGAAAATCATATTCAACACTGAAATATAAGCTTATAAAGGGCCCCAGATCTCAAATAGCTTAGGGCCCCATCAAGTCTAAATCCGGCCCTGGTATGTCTAGATCCATATTGAATTCGCTTTATGCTTTTTAATCTCTGATTTTGCCTTAATCAGAATTGAGTGTATTAGACGAAGTAAATAGAATACAGAATTACATATATGAAGTCATATTCCTTGTCACATGTATAAGGATTTATAACCACTAATAACTTTAATTAGGTTTGCCATGAAATGAACTCTTTACTAAATGAATTCGTTATAATAATTTTTTTATATATTTTTTGCTTCTTTTTTTTAAATTACCCTTTAGTTATATAAATTAATATTACACAAGCTATGTCTATTGTAAGGTCATATATCATAACATAACGATATCCAATTAATTTTGTGGCATCTTTAATGACAATGTCTGACAATGGAACTTTTTTAAAAAAGAGAAACGTTTAGGCCTACTTTATGTTGACATAACCATTTGTCGAAACTTATACAAACCGTCCGGGTCTGGGCTAGTCTTAGAAGTAGCTTGTCCCTTTTTAGCACCGCGCAATGCCATTCTATCTGCTACAAATATAATCAGAGAGCTTCTGTCTGGCTGAAGAACAATTGTGTCATAACGAAGCACAAAGTCGTTCAACTTTGCGTCTTAACATTGACTTTCTTTTGTGTAGTTATCGGTTATTCCCAGTAAAGCAGCTGTTTCATGCGCTACTATACAGATGATTATCGCTTTTTACTCCCTTTATTTTAAGTTGCAATGTCTGCAATCGTCCGTCAATCGTGGTGCAAAAATTGGCTTCGATTTTTCGACCACTTCCCGTGGTCCGATCGAGCTGAAATTTGGACAGCAAATTTGTGGCGCCTAACAATACATCCTATCAAATTTTCAGTTAAAACAACTTAATAATACTACACTTATGACAATATTCATTTCTTAAAAGGAAAGTATAAGAAATATTTTGATTTCGCGTTAAAAATGCCTGTGAAACTTTTTATACTTTTTCGGCGCAAAGCTAGAGAAAAAAATAATTATGCGCTACGATTATTTTTAGAACAATTCATACGGAGTAAAGAGATATTTTTGAGATTTGCGACACAGATATTTTTTTCTGTACGTTTCATTTGTAGTAGTCAATCAATTATTTAATTACATGATGGTAAACTTAGTTTGCAAATAAAGGGAGTATAATAAAAACTTCGTTTTTATGGTTTTCTTTTTACGCTTATCTGTGCGTTGAATATAGTCTTGAATCTATATGAGGCTTTTGAATGATATTAAAGTTGTTGATTATCTGGTTTGTTCAGGCAACCCATTCCATGATCGGATGCCAGTAGATTTTGTCCTGATATAAGGTGTGCGAAAGTTGATTTTCATCATCATCATTATCAATCCCATGACCGTTGAGGTCATTGGGAAGGGGGGGAGCGAATGGACACTTCGGCAGTCAACTTTCTCCATTTTCGCCTATCTTGTGCGGTTGTCATTAGTTGAGTGAAATGCAGCCTTGTCCAATCCCTGACATTGTCGAACCAGCATCTCCGCTAACGGCCTCTCCTACGCTTTTATCCTTATGTTTATCTGAGCATTGTAGCATATTAGTGTGTTTTATTTCTAATTGAGAATTTAAGCTTGATGTATTATTGTTGATAACACATTGTTTTCTCTAGTGTTTCTAGGTTTAGTGATTTAACTATAGGGCGTTTGCAATAGGCGGAGCTTAGGTATTTTGGTGACGTCATTTTGTAAATAGAAGCCATATTGACATCTGAATGTTGGCTATCCTAGGCACAAATCATGAAATAAATCGTTATAGATCATCTTCCCAGTACATACCAAGTATACGAAGTTCGAGGGAAAAAATGAAATCAGAACTTCGTTAGAACATGTTTTATTTTATGTTTTGACAAAAAAATTGGAAGGATTTTGAATTAGAATGAAAAATAAAACAAACCTATAATTTTAATTGCAGGAAAAGTTTCTGACCAAGGTATTGCACGTGTAGAATATGTCTTGACTATGTTTATTTGATAAGTTACAAAAAAATCTCACATGTAACCTTAAATAAAGAAAGATTGTGTTCATGCATGCAATTTTTTTTTCGGTTTACAGAAATGTATGTCACTATATAGATCTATTAACTTTTTATAATCGAGTTTATTAGTAATACAATTTAAACAAAAAACAAAAGGAGAAAAAAAGAACATTTCTTATAGTATTAAAATTTACTCAGGAGTTCATTTATAAGCGTACTTTGCGGGTTGAGTGAGGGTAGTTTGTTTAAGGCTCCATAAAAATTGATTTAGTAGTTAATGTCAGGATGTGTTTAGGATTAGGACATCAACCTGGCAGAAGTTGGGCGATGAGAGGGGTGCGGAGTCGTAGGCGAGTGGGGTAGTAGTGGCAGGTCGTCGTAGGGTATGAATTACCGTGACTGGAATCGCCCTGGAATAATTATTATTTCTCTCTTGGCTCGTTAGATATTATGACGGACACACAAATAGTTCTAAGCAGGCAAATAAATCACTGGTTAAGTTCAGGTGTTTATTATCATTTCAATTCTTCACTCAATGGCAAGATACATATACGAATTTGCACAGGCTTCAGTTAACACTCAACACATGGTATTGCTAGGTTATCCAATTCATTAGGCAAACCTAGCTGTGTTCATGAAAGTACTTAGACTGACAAAATATCTATCTATACACATGCATTTGGTATATCCTATGGAACAAACTGAATAAGTGGAGGCTAGAATCGAACAACCTTCTCCGCCTCACGTTTTAGCCGAAGTGTCCTAAAACTAGTTAAGCGCGCTTTCCTGAATTTTAGTCACGTGATCAGTGGTCAATTTGATTGGATAGCTCCATTAGTTTAGAATTACATATGTTCTGGTTGGCTGGTTTGCTTGCATAAAGGATTGACTATTGGGGGGGGATTTAGGAGTGGGTATACAATTAGTACCGCCGACTTTTGCGGGGTGTGGCCCAGGGAAAAAGGGGGGGGGTGGGTAGACGTAAAAAGAGATACAAAGGATAAGATAATGACTTATCTCCCCTTGATGTACCAGTTTGTATGTGCGAGGCGCTTCGCTCCAGATGTCACTACTTCGAGTGGACAAAGGGTTATGCCCACGGGCGCTGAGTAGGGGACGAAAAGGGGAGATAATGAAAAGGTGTCTACAGGTATCCTGAGTTTAGCAAAATAAATGAGTAGTACTATCAAAATACACATGAATCATAATTGACAGCATAATAGAATATATATATATATATATATATACATACATTAAAGAATACACACACATACAATCACACATACAAATAGTGTAATACCAATTGGCTCAATCAAGTAGCAAACTCTGAATTCGGGAATGACAGAGTGTAGAGAGGGTTAAAGAGAGGTGAGGAGAGGGTGGTTGGGGTGTTCCTATTGCGTGAGAGAGAGAGAGGGTCATAGCTCCAGGCTACTTTTCTACTCCCTAATCTAACTCTACGCTAACCTATGTTTCTAGTTCTACACTACTTCTGCGCTATGATCTATCCATGAGTGCTAATAAGGTTACGATTTAATTCCAGAATCGTGACAGTTAATACTAACAATATACATCTGTATCCAAATGATGATGCAGTTAGTTTATTCTTAAAAGAAAAACAACAACAACTATTGGTCCTACGAGATATTAAAGAATTGATTTCGCATTCTTTAAAATGTCTATGACTTGTGTGGATGATTTGGCATTCTTTGAGTGCACTCTGGTTTTCTTGTTCTAATGTATGGATTTGCATGATTGAATGTGGGTATGACATCAAGTACTGCTCCTGTTGTTGACACGTGCATGCGGCTTCTTTGTGCTCATTGTATATTAGAATACTGTTTTGCTTCCATTTGAAAACTCTAAAGATTTAGAACCTAATTTTCGTTTCTGAGTTAAGATTTTTTAAATTTATTTGTGTTTTTTTTTAAATAGGTATAGTTAATAAAAATAATGTTAGATTTTAGAAAATAGCTAGATCTAGTGTTTAATTTATGATGGCATTTGTTTGTAGGGAAAAAAATAATAATAAACGTGTTTAAAGCGTACAAAATAGTACGACATTTAACCCTCTTGATTGCAATCTAGAAATCTAGTAACAAGTTCAATAACTATCACGTGTATGGCGCAATGTAATAATCTAATAACAATTTCAATAACTATCACGTGTATGGCGCAATGTAATAATCTAGTAACAATTTCAATAACTATCACGTGTATGGCGCAATGTAATAATCTAAAAACAATTTCAATAACTATCACGTGTATGGCGCAATGTAATAATCTAAAAACAATTTCAATAACTATCACGTGTATGGCGCAATGTAATAATCTAATAACAATTTCAATAACTATCACGTGTATGGCGCAATGTAATAATCTAATAACAATTTCAATAACTATCACGTGTATGGCGCAATGTAATAATCTAATAACAATTTCAATAACTATCACGTGTATGGCGAAATGTAATAATCTAATAACAATTTTAATAACTATCACGTGTATGGCGCAATGTAATAATCTAATAACAATTTCAATAACTATCACGTGTATGGCGAACGGTGGCTGAGCGGCAGCGCGTTCGACTGACGTACCAAAGGTCCTGGGTTCGAATTTTGGGGAAGGCTAGTATTGGTTCCCGGGTCAGTAGGGTGTCCTTGAGTCCACCCAGCTCTGATGGGTACCTTACTTTAGTTGGGGTAAAGTAAAGACGGCTGGGCCTTGTACTGGCCACAGAATCCCTTAGTATGCCGTGGCCACAGAAACTGGTGAACGATGCTTCGCCGGCCCTATTGATCAATTTGATCTGACTCGATACTTTACTACTAATTATCACGTGTGTATGATAATATGAATCAATGTAAACATTCACAAAACCAATCAAGATCAGAAATTGAAAATGAAAGCCATACAGTTAATAAAAGTCTCGACCTGGTATTTTATCAGACCTACCGATGTAGGTCATACGTAAGGGTGAAACTAAAAGCCATGACCGATATAATATGTTTGATTCATTTAATCATGGAACGCAATAATAATAATAATAATAATAACGGTGCTTATATAGCGCATATCCCGTTGGTGACAGTTCTATGCGCAGACGACAGTTACAGAATACAGACAGACAACGAAATATATAGTAATACGCTAATTCTGCTGACGAAATAGGTGAGTCTTCAGCCGGCTCCTGAAGGTGTCATAGCTAGGGCTCTGGCGAAGCTGTAGTGGGAGGTGATTCCAAGCGGACGGTCCTGCGTAGGAAAATGAACGTTCGCCAGCGGACACTAGCCTCACACGAGGGATCCGCAGAGTAAGCGCGTCAGATGCCGAACGAAGTGGGCGGGACTGGGTGTAGAGCTCCATACAAGAGCGAAGATAATCCGGGGCGCAGTTATTCAGGCACCTATAACAGAGGGAAGCCAGCTTATATGAGATCCGGTTGTTGATGGGTAGCCAGTGCAGAGATCGGAGCAGAGGATTGATATCATTTGACTTCTTCTTCTTGAGAACTAGTCAATGCGCTGACTCATCTAAAACATAAAGACACAAACTATGGAATCTCTTTGAACATAATTTCATTTTTTAGGGACGTTTCATGTCTAATAAACATTTTGCTAAAAGCCTTTTTTGTTCGCAGCAAAGACGCCATATTTTATGTGGGTTAATTGCACATTAATTGTAAACACAAAAGTCGATTCAATTTTTTTCTGCGAGTAAGAAGGTTTCCAGAGAGTTAAGTTTGTGCCGATAGAAAAAAAAATCTACGAGAGAAAAAAAATTGTGTAATTGTTTAATTGGAAAGTTGAAGGTTTCTACACTCGTACATTTCTTTTCGTAATTAGAAATGACAGAAACTTAAGTCAGGGTTTTAAAAAAACCTAGTTTAGGTTTCTGCTAATTAGTTTCTGACATAGCGTCTGAGAATTGAGAGCGTGTCATGTACAAGTCAAAGCAGGGTCAAGAATGCAGGCATATGTCAAGGTGTAAGACAGTCTAGACCAGTGTCGCCGAAAGACTTTTTTCTTTACAAGACAAGGTTATTTGTGTACTTCGTTAAACCAAAACCAAGAACATTTATAATGATAAAACTAGCCTACTATGAAGTATAACATACTAACAAACCTTTTAAGGTCATACGCAAAGGCTGAATCTAAAATCAAGATTGAATTATAATGTAATAAATCTTTTTTTCTTTGATAATCTGACGTATGCTACATTTTTCACTGTTTTTTTATATATTTTTTTTGCCTACAAATTGCGTAACTTGTGTGGTAAGCTTTGGTTTTGACATATCGTGTGGTTTTATAATAGTTTAGACATAACATTGATAGGGACATTATGGCATATACACTGCTATAATGAACTATCAACAAACTGAGGTCTTACTCTTTCAATCTCTCTCTTTCTCTCTAATTCTCTTCCTTTTTCTCTATGTTTCTTTCTCTCACTTCCAAGACTTGACTGAACTTCCTTTTTTTTTACTGCCTCAATTATTATAGCCCTGTAAAATTCACTTGATCTTTCCTTGTTGTCAACGCATTGATCTACCATAAAGTAAACCTCCAGTTGTTGATTCAGATAACCTTACAAATATACAGTTTATTCGCAATGTGACAATAGTCTATTCAATACTATTATTAAACACTTTAATTTTACAGATTTATGACATGCGACAAATATGGAAATAAAACCACTATAGAATTAAACGCCTTGTAAAATTGAACTCCAACAATGAGTTCTAAGATAAATAGATTATCTTCAATTTCTTTGCCATTTTTAATTCTAACGCATTCAATATATTCGTTTCTTATAAAGAGCCATGCTGAAAAAAATATAGCATAAAAAAAAAGATAAAAGTAAAAAATGTAGCTATGTACAGATTATAAATGAATTAATCTAGACGAAACATAACGTTCATTCACTCAATGGAGTCTGGAAAAAAATGCAAAAAATCAACTGTATTTAAGTGCGGGTATAAATAAAGAACAAGTAGACAAATAAAGGATAGAGAAAATAAGGAAACTTGTTTGGTAAAATTCATTTGATGTTTTCAATGGGAGATAATTCGATTGATTAGACGAGTTGCTTCCCTAGAATCAACTGGCTTTCTATAGTTAAATAAAATGTTCCTTTCTTCCCCAGAAGACTAAGGTGGTCTAAGTTTGTTATAAGTGGAACAGGAACAAATTTCAAGGGTCTTTCTTTTTTTTTTTTTTCGAATCAGTCAGAACATAACCAAGTTTGAATTTTGTTTTTCATAATGACTCTTTTTTATTGTTATGTTTATATGTTTTTTATACAGTGTGTTAAAATATGTTTTCATTACTTATTTAATTTAATTTAACTGGAACGTTCATCACTATAAAAAAAAATTTAATAGAATTGAATTATTAGATAACATTTATGAGCGTTTTAACAGTTGATCAGAAACATGCATACACTGAACGCGGTTATCTGAGAAACGAACTAATTATGTTGGATAGAATTTGCATCAGAAATTGTCGGTCTTGAAATGAACTGCCGTTGATAAGAACCCGATATCTTGCCGAGGGGGCTGGCTGTTTATATCGAATGAGATTTCCTCGGGGGAACGTTCAATTGCATTTATTATATCTGCATTTATATTATACGCATGTAGTGGCGATAGTGTATAGGCCAACGATATAATTCAATGGAATTGCAATATCATGTTTTATAATGTTGAAAATACACTTTTTTTATATGCGTTATTATATTTATTTACCTGACAGGACTGTTTTTTTTAAGATTACAACTCAATTTGTTGAGTTTTTTTTTAAATAGAAGACAACGGAGTTACCCAAAAATATTTTCCTTTTTAATACTTATTTTTATTGACCCACTAATATTTGTATCGCCTGTATTACTAGCATAAAAGGTGACATGAAACAGATATACAAATGTTAACACAATTTTCGAGTCCAGTGATATATATACTCAACAGCTAAGGCTAATTTCGTAATCAAATATTATTATTTGTATTAGTATGCAAGGATCGACTATTTCTATTAGCAGAACTTTCTCTTGCTCAGCTTCACAGTGTGAAGTGTAGAAAACACTTACAGACAAAAACATTCATAAATATATCTATGCTCACCAGCAACAGATATACACACAGACATACACATACAGACATACACATACAGACATACTGATACAAACATACACATACAGAACATACCCATTCAGACATACACATACCGACATACACATACCGACATACACATACAGACATACACATACAGACATACACATACGGACATACACATACAGACGTAAACATACAGACGTAAACATACGGACATACACATACAGACATACAAATACAGACACACACATACAGACACACATTTGGAGACATACACATACATACATACACATACAGACATACACATACAGACATACTCATGCATATATACACATACAGACGTACACATATGGACACTCACATACAGTCATACACATACAGACATACACATACCGACATACACATATGGACACACACATACAGACATACACATACAGACATACACATACAGACATACACATACCGACATAGACATACAGACATACACATACATACGTAAACAAACAGACATACACATACAGACATACACATATAGTCATACACATACAGACGGACATACACATACAAGTATACACATACAGACATACACATACAGACATACACATACAGACATGGGCATACACATACAGACATACACATACCGACATAGACATACCGACATACACGTTTGACATGTGTCTGTAATAAGTGTATGTATTGCGCATGTGTGTGTGTAGGGTGTGTGTTTAGTGTTTTCTTATTTTCTCATAAGTTTACAGACGTCCCTTCTAGATAGAAGATTATTACGTCCACTAGACCCAAAACTCGAGCGACAGGGATCCGTCGGTGACAGGGATAGAACCCGCCACCTGTCAGTTAGTTTTTGGTTAACAGTCCGGTGAATTAACCGCTGGACCAGCCGGCTTTACGACTAGTGTGTTGCTACCTGTGCGTTGTGTGTGTTTAGTGTATGAGTACGTGTATAGTGTGCATGTGTGTAGTGTGTGTGTGTATGCATTTTTTTATTGAAGTTAACTAGGGTCTTGTTGATATTGCAAAATTAGTTAACAATTGTTGTTATTTTGTTCGTTTTTATCATCACTTTATTTTCATAATTATAATTTTTTCTTAAAGTTTAATCTGTTAGTATCTTTCATTTTAATTTTGCCATTTTTTTTTGTTTTTTATATGTTAATTTTTTATGTCAAACAAAAACGAATTAATTTCTTATTACAGATTAGGAATGGTGACAGTACACTGGGGTATTACAAATTGCGTGCATACTACGTGTCAGAATGACAATGGAGTAACTTTATGCAAGTGAAGAATTATTATGCAAAATTTTATTTACAAAAGCAGGGAATATTAATTTGTTGAGTTGCGTTTTCTTTGGATTACCGGGAATAAACTGTGTAAAACAAAAACAACAACAATTCAACAACCCAAAAACAAACAAAAAAACACACTTACACAAAAGGGAAAAAATGGAAGGGAAAAAACAGAAAATGCAATCGTGTGCACTTTGTAGAGTAAACTGAAAAAAATAAACGCAAATGAATACAATTGAAATTAACATTCTAGAATAATGTGATCAAATAAAAACGAGTATACTTTATTAATCAACAAATATATCACCACTGAGTTATAAGTTAGGCTCCAAGGCAAGTACATGTAGCTTGAGGTCAAAACTCAACTAATATTTTTTCTTACATTTTCCGTTTGCGTTTTTTCGAATAATTGGCACGTCAGTGGGGTTGAGAACATCTAGAATCAGAATGAGAATGGAGTCTAAATAAAATTAAATAATTAAATGTCATTTCTCTCTCAATCTATCCATACCTATGTCTCTCTCTCTCTCTGTCTCTCTCTCTCTCTCTCTCTCTGTCATGCTATAGATCTATTTACAGTCGGCGCTTTTGTTTTCCTCTCTATAAACTGAATCCCTAAAATCGTAAAAAAAAACAAAATGTTGACGACTAAATACCAATATGTAGGCCGCGCTGCACTGACAAAGAGCTGGGTGAGGTTTTTTATTCTGTGTAGATCGACAGGTCATTTATCTTAATGTAGTATTTGTCGTGACAAAATCAGACCTTGATAGCCAATAAAATTGTGTCAATACTCCAAGACTAATTTATCATTTGCTTAGTGCTTAGTGTATCGCGGCTTAGTGTATGTCAGTCACAGTCACATGGACAATTATATGTCAGTCACAGTCTTATGGACAATTATATGTCAGTCACAGTCACATGGACAATTAATGTCAGTCACAGTCTTATGGACAATTATATGTCAGTCACAGTCTTATGGACAATTATATGTTAGTCACAGTCACATGGACAATTATATGTCAGTCACAGTCTTATGGACAATTATATGTCAGTCACAGTCACATGGACAATTATATGTCAGTCACAGTCTTATGGACAATTATATGTTAGTCACAGTCACATGGACAATTATATGTCAGTCACAGTCTTATGGACAATTATATGTCAGTAACAGTTACATGGACAATTATATGTCAGTCACATTCTTATGGACAATTATATGTCAGTCACAGTCACATGGACAATTATATGTCAGTCACAGTCTTATGGACAATTATATGTCAGTCACAGTCTTATGGATAATTATATGTCAGTCACAGTCTTATGGACAATCACATGTCAATTTCTTTGATTTGAACAATCCATAACATCTCGCGTTTAAAAACGTGGTTGTTTCCCTTTTTAATTTTTTGTTTAAGGGTAATTTTAAAAAAAAGAATTATTTCACATTTCAGTTGTATAACTAAACAAAAACTAAATTATGAATTACCAGGCTGTGCGGGGAGAGACGATTCGGAGGAACAGTAAAGCCTTATTTATAAACACCAAGTCAAGCCACAGGCTGCCCACTATTAATGAAAATAGTAAAAGAGCCAATAATGGAGGCAATATTCCATGGTTGATATCTGTCCCAACTATTAGCCAATAAAAGATTTCTGCCTGAAATGACAAATAATGTTTCGATAGTGAAAACCCTATTTTAACAATAGTTGTTGTTTGATTATATTTTCTGGGTGGACATTGTGTGATATTTTACCTACTGTCATTGAGTACAGACGTATTTACACTGTATAATATATAAAAATTGTTGTGAAATCCATATGGGCTATATCAATTATTTTTGGTCACAAAGTGGAAAATAAAATTTCCCGGTCATAAAAAAAACAACTTTAGAAAACTCTGCTTTGGGCAAATGTTTTATTTTATATCTATAAGATAAATAGAGGCAAAGTCACTAACCTGTTTTATGGCTAACCACATCATGGGGAAACCAATGACTGTCAATGATAATAGTATCATTGGTTTATCCAAAAGTAAGCACAGTACTTTGTACATGGCCGCTGGTTCTGTTATTCCTTTAGCCAACTTGTTATACTTCCTGTAATTGTACATTATTTTACTTATTTTTAAATTATGTTCCAAGGTTCTTGAATATTTATTTACCTATTCAAGAACAGGACCTCAAAGAATGGTGTTTAATGGTCATTTCTAAAATATAAAAATGTAGGCTACTTCTTACAAAGTATAACGTTGGTCTTGACTAAGTAGGGCTGCATAAATGGGTGGTAGGCCTCCATATATCTATACAGTGCTAGACCAAGACTATCTTAAGTATAACGTTGGTCTTGACTAGGTGGGGCTGCATAAATGGGTGGTAGGCCTGCATATATCTATACAGTGCTAGATCAAGACTATCGTAAGTATAACGTTGGTCTTGACTAGGTAGGGTTGCATAAATGGGTGGTAGGCCTGCATATATCTATACAGTGCTAGACTAGGACTATCTTAAGTATAACGTTAGTCTTGACTAGGTAGGGCTGCATAAATGGGTAGTAGGCCTTCATATATCTATACAGTGCTAGACCAAGACTATCTTAAGTATAACGTTGGTCTTGACTAGTTCCCACTGGCCCCCCTCCCCATTGTTTTTTCCAAGCCAATGACGTCATAACTCCCAAGTTAAAAAAACGTTTTGCAATAGATGAAGACTTAGTCAAGCCATCACGGCCTGTTACAAAAGCGTTGTTTATAAAAGAATATCTTTTAAGACAAGTGACATTTTATGTCATAGTAAAAAAAAATTAGTTTAAAGGCCTTCTGTACCCATGTGCCTCAAAGTCTGGCGAAGTGTGTAAACCACCGCTACACTTACAATAAGATCACATCGGGGGGGGGGGGGGGGGGGCGAAAACAAGGGGAACAGCTCCTGTTTCGTGTCCGATGATCAGTGCATTGCCGAGGGGCTCTGCGGCTCGGTGGAAAGGAAGCAATGAGCACAAGAGCCCGTTTTAAACCCGCCATGGAGCCTAGACGTCTAGACCTATAGTCTAGGCTTTGTGGTACCGGGCGACTGTGCAGGGTAGACGAGCGAACCACCACGATGATGATCTGAGGGGAATTTAGCAGGTGGGGGGAGAAGTGTAGTGCATGTACTGTGTAGGCCGTTCCCTGTGCTATGCGACACGCCTTATCTGCGTGCCTCGGGTTGGCTAGTCTCGGACATGATCTTGGTATGCCCCCCCTGGTCCGACCCTTAACACCGTTGAGCCCTGGACACGAGAGCCGGAAGGCTCGTCCGGAATTTTCTTTTAGAGACACATCTAGTTACCTTGCACTCTTTCCTGTTAAAAAGTAAAGTATTCTCGGGAAGTAAGAGTATCTGTATTATATTATATAGTATATATGCATTTATATTTATATATACATGCTAAATTAACCGGCGTTGCCCGGGGAAAAATTAAATAGTCCTATATAGGCTAAGTTAGATAATCATTGAATAAACTACAATGAACAGAAACATATAATCTAGCCTAGATCTAATAAATTTAGAAATATAATAATTATTTATTGAAAACATTTAGGAAAGTAATAACAAATATTACAATCGGGTTAAATATAGGCAAGTCTTTTTATTAAACCAAAAGCTTAATTTCCCGGCGTCCCTCGGGGGAAAAATACATTTACATAGACTTAGGCATAAAGCTACAGATAGACCTAAAGCTACAGATAGACCTAAAGCTACAGATAGACCTAAAGCTACAGATAGACCTAAAGCTACAGACAGGCCTAAAGCTACAGATAGGCCTAAAGCTACAGATAGGCCTAAAGCTACAGATAGACCTAAAGCTACAGATAGACCTAAAGCTACAGATAGACCTAAAGCTACAGATAGACCTAAAGCTACAGATAGACCTAAAGCTACAGATAGACCTAAAGCTACAGATAGGCCTAAAGCTACAGATAGACCTAAAGCTACAGATAGACCTAAAGCTACAGATAGACCTAAAGCTACAGATAGGCCTAAAGCTACAGATAGGCCTAAAGCTACAGATAGACCTAAAGCTACAGATAGACCTAAAGCTACAGATAGACCTAAAGCTACAGATAGACCTAAAGCTACAGATAGACCTAAAGCTACAGATAGACCTAAAGCTACAGATAGACCTAAAGCTACAGATAGACCTAAAGCTACAGATAGACCTAAAGCTACAGATAGGCTACAATTTTTATACACTACAATGAACAGAAAGCTATAATTACTAAAAAAAAATATAGTCGGGATCTAATTATTATTTTATTTACAGAAAACATTAAAGATAGTAATTAAAAGTAAATATTGTAATCAGGTAAAAAAACATATCTTTTTAATTAACAAAAAGTTAGACTATCCCTGTTGGTGATAATACAAACACTCGTCTTTCGCGTGCGTCCAAAATATAGGCCTAATTAATCTATTCGATTTTATTTACTGAAAACATTTTAGGAAAGTTTTAAGTCATAAAATCCTTACAATCTTAAAAAAAAATTAATATTAATGGTAATTTTATAAACAAAAGTAGAAAAAAAATAGAGCCATAGCGGGGAATCGAACCCACGCCGCCCGCTTGGCAGTCAAAGACGCTAGAGAAACATCGTGTAAATTAGTGATCACAAAAGTAAGATATAAGATAAGCTCATGTTAAATAAACTCGGAGAAAAGACAAATAAACATTTCATAAACTACAATGTAGTAACTTTTAAAGTAGTATTGGCTTCTTCTTTAGGAAATATGAGCTTCGGACGCAATAATCTTCTTTATAGAAGGAGCGTCTGTAATGTATACGATAAGATAAGTAGACATAATATATTTAATTACAAAATAATCTTTAGGTCAGTGATTGGGCGTGTTTTCAAATTGACCAATGGGGATCCGCGGGGACACAAACACGGTCTTTATGTATATATATATAAACATATATATATATATATATATATATATATATATAATTGAAACATGAAACATTATGTCACGTGAGATAAAAGAAATTGAACTTACCGACAAGCTGTTTTAAATGCAAGCACGGCTAGTTTCCTAAGATAGGACAGAAGGTATATGTCGAGCCATACCAAGAGGAAGACTAGCACATTGTCAAACAAGTTCACTTCTTTTTGTGGACTAACCACCTAAAAAATAAATGTTACACTTCTTTTTGTGAACTAGGCCTAACTACCTAAATAAAAAAATTATATTACACTTCTTTTTGTGGACTAACCACCTAAATAAAAAATTATGTTACACTTCTTTTTGTGAACTAACCACCTAAATTAAAAATTATGTTACACTTCTTTTTGTGGACTAACCACCTAAATAAAAAACTATGTTACACTTTTTTTTGTGGACTAACCACCTAAATAAAAAATTATGTTACACATCTTTTTGTGGACTAACCACCTAAATTAAAAATTATGTTACATTTATTTTGTGGACAACCACTTAAATAAAACATTATTTTACACTTCTTTTTGTGGACTAATCATCTAAATAAACAACAGATCCCTCTCCTTAAATTTTTCCGCTATTACTAGATCTATGTGAAGATATATTTTTTGCCACATTTGTCATGGCCCAGTGTTTGTTAATTAGGAATGCCAATGAGACTTACCCCAAACCTCTCCATTATATCGATGCCTAGCTTGACCTGACTGCTCGCGCAACTGATTAAACCAACACCTACAAAGAACCCTTCAATAGACACTGACGGTTGACTTAGGATATGTAGAACTTCATTGAACCACACTGACACACAGTTGGTCGTAACTACAGCAACAATAAAATATACACGAAATGAGACAAACCAGAAATATATCAAGGTGAAATCAGTCTTTTAATTCATAAATATAAACTGAACAGAATAGTTTTGAAACGTTTTTTTTTTATTTTTTATATTCTTTTGGATCAACGATAACGTTGTATAGTGTATAGTCTTGTGAAAATATTAGATTGTCGTTTGTTACCCCCCAATTGTCCTTAAAAACACACCTACCCGTAGACTGCTTCTACAAATGCACTGCACTGTGTCTCTGTAGAGATGCAGTGATTAAATACATACATACTGCCTACGTAAACAAACACTGCATACAAACAAAGAAATACTGCCTTCAACAACACACACAGCCCACACATACACACATTGCCTACACACACACAGCCTACAAACCAAGAAACACTGCCTTCAACAACACACAGCCTACACATACACACATTGCCTATACACACTGCCTACACAAACACTGCATACAAACAAAGAAATACTGCCTTCAACAACACACACAGCCCACACATACACACATTGCCTACACACACGGCCTACACAAACACTGCATACAAACAAAGAAATACTGCCTTCAACAACACACACAGCCCACACATACACACATTGCCTACACACACGGCCTACACAAACACTGCATACAAACAAAGAAATACTGCCTTCAACAACACACAGCCCACACATACACACATTGCCTACACACACGGCCTACACAAACACTGCATACAAACAAAGAAATACTGCCTTCAACAACACACATAGAGCACACATACACACATTGCCTACACACACGGCCTACACAAACACTGCATACAAACAAAGAAATACTGCCTTCAACAACACACACAGCCCACACATACACACATTGCCTACACACACTGCCTACACACATTGCCTACACAAACACTGCCTACACAAACACTGCCTACACACATTGTTTTCGTTCACACACCCCGCCTACACACGTTGCCTATGTTCAGACACATCGCCTACACAAGTTGGCTACACAAACACAGCATACACACTGCCTACGTCGACAAACATCGTCTACAGACGTTGTCTACGTTCACACAAACAGCTTTCACACATTGCCTACACACACAATGCCTAATCACACACTGCCTACTCACACCGCCTACAAATTGCCTACATACACAATGACTACGTTCACACACAGTCTACGGACACGGCACACACTCAGAAACTTTAAAGATTTACGCCACAGATGTTTCTCACAAGAACGATGTCACGACATACATTTCGCTTACTTACTAATTCCAGACACACCCACACAACCTAAAAAAAATCTTTTTTAATAAAAGAAGACTTGAAATTTAAAGTGTTGTTATCTTTCATTGGCGTGTAGAGCGTAGAATAGAAATTAGAATTTAAAAAGTGAAATTTACTTTCCAAGTTTCGGTAGGCCTATGTCTAGATCAATATTGAATTCGCTTTATGCTTTTTAATATCTGATTTTGCCTTAATCAGAATTGAGTATTAGACGAAGTAAATAGAATACAGAATTACATATATGAAGTCATATTCATTGTTACATGTATAAGAATTTATAACCACTAATAACTTTAATTAGGTTTGCCATGAAATTAACTTTTTACTAAATAAATGTTTTATAATAATTTTTTAAAATATTTTTTGCTTCTTTTTTTAAATTGCCCTTTAGTTATATAAATTAATATTACACAAGTTATGTCTATTGTAAGGTCATATATCATAACATAACATAACGATATCCAAATAATTTGTTGGCATCTTTAATGACAATGTCTGACAATGGAACTTTTTAAACAAGAAAACCATAAAAACGAAGTTTTTATTATACTCCCTTTATTTGCAAACTAAGTTTACCATCATGTAATTAAATAATTGATTGACTACTGCAAATGAAACGTACAGAAAAAATATATGTGTCGCAAATCTCAAAAATATCTCCTTGCTCCGTATAAATTGTTCTAAAAATAATCTTAGCGCATATTTTTTTTTTCTAGCTTTGCGCCGAAAAACTATAAAAAGTTGCACAGGCATTTTTAAAGGGAATCCAACATTTTTCTTATACTTTCCTTTTAAGAAATGAATATTGTCATAAGTGTAGTATTATTAAGTTGTTTTAACTGAAAATTTGATAGGATGTATTGTTAGTCGGGGCACGTCTGCTGTCCAAATTTCAGCTCGATTGGACCAGGGGAAGTGGTCGAAAAATTGAAGCAAAGTTTTGCTCCCACGACGCATGATTGCAGACAGACAGAAAGTGAGAAAGACAGACAGACAGAAAATGCAACTTGAAATAAAGGGAGTAAAAAAGAGAAACGTTTAGGCCTACTTTATGTTGACATAACCATTTGTCCAAACTAATACAAACCGTCCGGGTCTGGACTAGTCTTAGGAGTAACTTGTCCCTTTTTAACACCGCGCAATGCCATTCTATCTGCTACAAATATAATCAGAGAGCTTCTGTCTGGCTGAAGAACAATTGTGTCATAACGAAGCACAAAGTCGTTCAACTTTGCGTCTTAACATTGACTTTCTTTTGTGTAGTTATCGGTTATTCCCAGTAAAGCAGCTGTTTCATGCGCTCCTATACAGAAGATTATCGCTTTTTACGCTTATCTGTGCGTTGAAAATAGTCTTCAATCTATATGAGGCTTTTGAATGATATTAAAGTTGTTGATTATCTGGTTTGTTCAGGCAACACATTCCATGATCGGATGCCAGTAGATTTTGTCCTGATATAAGGTGTGCGAAAGTTGATTTTTATCATCATCATTATCAATCACATGACCGTTGAGGTCATTGGGGGGGGGGGGGGGAGCGAATGGACACTTCGGCAGTCAACTTTCTCCATTTTCGCCTATCTTGTGCGGTTGTCAATAGTTGAGTGAAATGCAGCCTTGTCCAATCCCTGACATTGTCGAACCAGCATCTCCGCTAACGGCCTCTCCTACGCCTTTATCCTTATGTTTATCTGAGCATTGTAGCATATTAGTGTGTTTATTTCTAATTGAGAATTTAAGCTTTATGTATTATTGTTGATAACTCATTGTTTTCTCTAGTGTTTCTAGATTTAGTGATTTAACTATAGGGCGTTTGCAATAGGCGGAGCTTAGGTATTTCGGTGACGTCATTTTGTAAATAGAAGCCATATTGACATCTGAATATTGGCTATCCTAGGCACAAATCATGAAATAAATCGTTATAGATCATCTTCCCAGTACATACCAAGTATACGAAGTTCGAGGGAAAAAAATGAAATCAGAACTTCGTTAGAACATGTTTTATTTTTATGTTTTGACAAAAAAATTGGAAGGATTTAAAATTAGAATGAAAAATAAAACAAACCTATAATTTTAATTGCATGAAAAGTTTCTGACCAAGGTATTGCACGTGTAGAATATGTCTTGACTATGTTTATTTGATAAGTTACAAAAAAAAATCTCACATGTAACCTTAAATAATAAAGATTGTGTTCATGCATGCAATTTTTTTTTCGGTTTTCAGAAATGTATGTCACTATATAGATCTATTAACTTTTTAAAATCGAGTTTATTAGTAATACATTTTAAACAAAAAACAAAAGGAGAAAAAAAGAACATTTCTTATAGTATTAAAATTTACTCAGGAGTTCATTTATAAGCGTACTTTGCGGGTTGGGTGAGGGTAGTTTGTTTAAGGCTCCATAAAAATTGATTTAGTAGTTAATACTAACAATATACATCTGTATCCAAATGATGATGCAGTTAGTTTATTCTTAAAGAAAAAAACAACAACTATTGGTCCTAAGAGACAGTAAAGAATTGATTTCGCATTTTTAAAAATGTCTATGACTTGAATTGAATTGAATTGTTGAATTTCCGGCTCATCAACATCGAAGGTTATATAGGGCCTTTTTGATAAACGTTGTTGTCATTTTTCTCTTGTATCCATTTTATTGTTCTTGTATCTTTAGATTCTGTTGTACAGTTGTATGTCTTTAATATAGTTTATTATATGTTTTGGTTTAATTTTGCTGAAAAGTTCATGAAGAGTTCTACAGTAATAGAATTTACGTCGAATGTCATCAAATGTATTACATTCCAACAAAATGTGAGACACTGTTAAGTTGGCATTGCAGAAAGCACACATTGGGGCCATTTCTCGTTTTAAGATAAACGAATGTGTTAGTTTCGTATGTCCTGTATGTAGTCTGCAGAGAATAACTGCGTCCTTTCGAACAAGTTGGCCTGTATCATGCCAGGTTTTTGAATTTTCCAAATACTGCAGTTTATTGCATTCGGTTTTCAAGAAGTTAGTCCATGTTTGTCTTTCATGTTTAATTATTAAAAGTTTCAAGTCTCGATATAGTATTGGGATAATACTCTCTGATAACAACAGGGCGGCTTTAGCCTCTCTGTCAGCTTTTTCATTTCCATCTATCCCTGCATGACCAGGAACCCAACAGAAAACGACACGTTTGCCTCTTTCATATATTGATTGGTATTTTGTCAAAATGTCCAAGGCAGATATATTCCTGGTATTACAGTTTCCCATAGCAGTAAGACAAGATAACGAATCGGATAAAATATATATGACTTGTGTGGATGATTTGGCATTCTATGAGTGCACTCTGGTTTTCTTGTTCTAATGTATGGATTTGCATGATTGAATGTGGGTATTGTCACGGTTCTGGACTTAAACCGTGACTCCTAGCACTCATAGATAGATTATAGCGTAGATAGTAGTATAGAACCATAGGTTAGCGTAGAGTTTAGATTAGATAGGATGAGAATAGCCTGGAACTATTGCCTCCTCCCTCTCTCACGCAATAGGAACACTCCAACCTCCCTTCTTCACCTGTTCTATAACCTTCACTACACTCTTTTAGTTTTAGTCCCAATTCAGAGTTTGCTAATCAATACGCCCAAACTGGTACTAAAACCGTGAGGGAATGAAGTGTGAATCTTAATGTATATATTCTATTATAATTTTAACTATTTATTCATGCCGTATTTTAATGTGCTTGTATAATAACTATTCATTCATGTTGTTAATTCAAACTATTTTTCATTCATGTTGTTAATTCAACATGCTGTATGTAGACATTACGCGCCTTGTACACACACCCCACCCACCCCGCTAACCCCACCCCCCTCCTAACCCCCTACTCCTATCACCCAAGGGCGGCGACTCGCTAGCTAACCTTTGAGACGGTCAATGTTTTCGCATCTACTTAATATCCCCTCGGCCGAAAACCCACGCCAGCCACTTAAGTGACCAGGTCAAAGTCTATCAAAGGGAGATGATTCCCTTCAGTCAGCATGACGTATGTATCAATCGTCTTTTATCTAGACTAACCTCACCCACTTCGACACCCCCCCCCACCCCGTCTCCCTTGTTCACCCCGCTGAGTGCGGGCGGCAATAATTATTTCATCTACCCCCTTCCCGCAGTTTTGGCGGTATAATTGCTCACCCATCCCCAACTCCATTTCGGCTCCAATAAACCTTTTTCCTTTATGTAAATATATGTTCGAAAGGACCAATGGGAATTATATGTAAGTCCAACCTAATGTAATCACCCAACCAAATTGAGGAGCGGTCACGTGACTGGTCTCAGGAGACGCCCGCTCAACTCTTGTAGAGGCAGTCTGAGGTTGGCGCTTGACCGATACACTGTACTTTTAGTTAGTGTCTGGCTCAGGTCTCGAGGAAGACACATCGTCTTAGCTTATCTCCCGAGTTGCATCTTGGACTTGCAGATAATTAGTCAGTAACGTTATTCCTCAGTATAGTTGTGTAGCCTAAACTTGGATTACATAAACAGTACCATATACTAAGGGTAGACTTCTGTGCATATATCTCAAGTACTATATCGCTCCCCGCATATATATAGCTGTTTAGCCAGTAACCATATGTCAGTAGTATAGTTGCAGTAACCATATGTCAGTAGTATAGTTGTGTAGCCTAACTTTGGATTCCATAACACTCGCATATACTAGTGTCAATATTGCTGTATAACTTCACATGTATGTCTCACCATTGGATATTCGAACGTAATAAACACCTGAACAGTAACCAGTGATTTGCTTGATTATCTTAGAACTGTTTGTGTGTATACTCTGTAACATCTTATACGAGCCAAGGAGAGAGATAATCATTGTTCCAGGACGATTGCAGCAGCATCGGTATTTCATACCCCCACGACAACCAGCCACTAGTAACCATTAGCCCCACGACAACCAGCCGCCATTAACCCCACTCAACCACCCTCCCCCCCCCCCGCACCCCTCTCAGTGTCAACATTGTGACGAATTGCTCTCCCAACAGCAACATCGTGACAGGTATGCGGTATGACGTCAAGTGCTGCTCCTGTTGTTGACATGTGCATGCGGCTTCTATGTGCTGATTGTATATTAGAATACTGTTTTGCTTCCATTTGAAAACTCTAAAGATTTAGAACCTAATGTTCGTTTCTGAGTTAAGATTTTTTTTATTTATTTGTGTTTTTTTAATAGATATTGTTTATAAAAATAATGTTAGATTTTAGAAAATAGCTAGATCTCGTGTTTAATTTATGATGGCATTTGTTTATAGCGAAAAATAGTAATAAACGTGTTTAAAGCGAACAAAATAGTACGACATTTAACCCTCTTGATTGCAATCTAGAAATCTAGTAACAATTTCAATAACTGTCACGTGTATGGCGCAATGTAATAATCTAATAACAATTTCAATAACTATCACGTGTATGGCGCAATGTAATAGTCTAATAACAATTTCAATAACTATCACGTGTATGGCGCAATGTAATAATCTAATAACAATTTCAATAACTATCACGTGTATGGCGCAATGTAATAATCTAATAACAATTTCAATAACTATCACGTGTATGGCGCAATGTAATAATCTAATAACAATTTCAAAAACTATCACGTGTATGGCGAACGGTGGCTGAGCGGCAGCGCGTTCGACTGACGTACGGAAGGTCCTGGGTTCGAATTCTGGGGAAGGCTAGTATTTGTTCCCGGGTCAGGAGGATGTCCTTGAGTCCACCCAGCTCTGATGGGTACCTTACTTTAGTTGGGGTAAAGTAAAGACGGCTGGGCATTGTACTTGCCACAGAATCCCATAGTATGCCGTGGCCACAGAAACTGGTGAACGATGCTTCGCCGGCCCTATTGATCAATTTGATCCGACTCGATACTTTACTACTTATTATCACTCGTGTATGATAATATGAATCAATGTAAACATTCACAAAACCAATAAAGATCAGAAATTGAAAATGAAAGCCATACAGTTAATAAAAGTCTCGACCTGGTATTTTATCAGACCTACCGATGCAGGTCATACGTAAGGGCGAAACTTAAAGCCATGACCGATATAATATGTTTGATTCATTTAATCATGGAACGCAATGCGCCGACTCATCTAAAACATAAAGACACAAACTATGGAATCTCTTTGAACATAATTTCATTTTTTAGGGACGTTTCATGTCTAAATAACACTTTGCTAACAACCTTTTTTGTTCGCTGCAAGAAGCCATATTTTATGTGGGTTAATTTCACATTAATTGTAAACACAAAATTCGATTCAATTTTTTTCTGCTAGTAAGAATGTTTCCAGAGAGTTGAGTTTGTGCCAATAGAAAAAAAAATGTACCAATGAAAAAAAATGTGTGTAATTGTTTAATTGGAAAGTTGAAGGTTTCTACACTCGTACATTTATTTTCATAATTAGAAATGACAGAAACTTAAGTCAGGGTTTAAAAAAAAAACTAGTTTGAGTCTCTCCTAATTAGTTTCTGACATAGCGTCTGAGAATTGAGAGCGTGTCATGTACAAGTCAAAGCAGGGTCAAGAATGCAGGCATATGTCATGGTGTAAGATAGTCTAGACCAGTGTCGCCTAAAGACTTTTTTCTTTACAAGACAATGTGAATTGTGAACTTCATTAAACCAAACCAAGAACATTTATACTGACAAAACTAGCCTACTATGAAGTATAACAAATTAATCATGTCAATACTTTCTAATCCTATACCCATGGGCTGAACATAAAATCAAGTTCAAATATCATAATGAAATAATTGTGTTATAATGTAATAAATCTATGTCTCTTTGATAATCTGGCGTACATTTTCATTGTATTTTTTTTTCAAGCAAATTGCTTAATTTGTATGGAAAACACTGGTCTTGACATATCTCATGGTATATCATAGTTTAGACATAACATTACAAGGGACATCATGTTCTTTTATAAGCTTTATTTCTCTAAATGAGTGCATAGCCTGTAAGACTTTCAATAGATGGAGCGGGAGTAGTTCTAACTTTTGTGACGAAGTCAAATACATTGATACATGCGATTCTCATCCACTACTATAATAAACTATCAACAAATAGTGGTCTTATTCTCTCTGTCTCTCTCTCTCTTTCTGTCTTATTCTCTTTTTTTTTCTCTGTCTGTTTCTTTCTCTTCTAAGACTTTACTTCTCTCAAGTTCACCTGATCTTTCTTTGATGGGTAACTCTTTGATCTACCATAAAGTCAACCTCCAGTTGTTGTTTCAGGAAACCATACAAATGTACAGTTTATTCGCAATGTGACAATAGTCTATATCAACACTATTATTAAACACTTCAATATTACATATTTATGACATGAGACAAATATGGAAATAAAACCCACTATAGAATGAACCGTCTTGTAAAATTAAGCTCCATCATTGAGTTCCAACAAAAATAAATTCTCTTCATTTTCTACGCCATTTTTCATTCTAACGCATTTAATAACTTCGTTTCTTATAAAGAGTCATATAGAAACAGGATTAAAAAAAAAGATAAAAGTAAAAAATGTAGCTATGTACAGATTATAAATTAATTAATCTAGACGAAACATAACATTCATTCACTCAATGGAGTCTGGAAAAAAAGCAAAACATCATCAACTGTATTTAAGTGAAGGTATAAATAAAGAACAAGTAGACAAAGGATAAAAGAAAATAAGGAAACTTGTTTGGTAAAATTCATTTGATGTTTGCAAGGGGAGATAATTCGTTTGATTAGACGAGTTGCTTCCCTAGACTCAACCGGCTTTCAATAGTTAAATGTTCCTTTTTTTTCCCCTAGGCCCTAGACTAAGGTGGTCTAAGTTTGTTATAAGTGGAACAGGAACAAATTTCAAGGGTCTTTTTTTTTTTTTGCGAATCAGTCAGAACATAACCAAGTTTGAATTTTGTTTTTCATAATGACTCCTTTTTATTGTTATGTTTATATGTTTTTTATATAGTGTGTTAAAATATGTTTTCATTACTTATTTAGAATTAGGGATTTGTGCGTTTAATTCTTTTTGCAGTATAGATGTATTTTAAAAGCTTCGTTGTAGGCTACACCAATAACCTAACTAGGACGTTCATAACTTTAAAAAAATTGTAATAGAATTGAATTATTAAGATAATGAAGATGAGCGTTTTAGCAGTTGATCAGAAACATGCATACGCTGAACGCGGTTATCTGAGAAACGAACTAATTATGTTGGATAGAATTTGCATCAGAAATTGTCGGTCTTGAAATGAACTGCCGTTGATAAGAACCCGATATCTTGCCGAGGGGGCTGGCTGTTTATATCGAATGAGATTTTATCGGGGGAAGGTTCAAGTACATTTATTATATCTGCATTTACATCATACGCATGGGGCGGCGATAGTGTATAGGCCAACGATATAATTCAATGGAATTGCACTATCACGTTTTATAATGTTGAAAATACTTTTTTTTATATGCGTTATTATATTCATTTACCTGACAGGAATGTTATTGAGATTACAGCTCAATTTGTTGAGTTTTTGTTTAAATAGAAGACAACGGAGTTACCCAAAAATATTTTCTTTTTTAATTCTTTTTTTATTGACCCACTAATATTTTTTATCGCCTATATTACTAGCATAAAAGCTGACATTTAAAAGATATATAACTGTTAATACGATTTTCGAGACCAGTGATATCTATACTCAAAATCTAAGGCTAATCTCGTAATCAAATATCTTAACAAATGCTCACTGGTGGAGAATATTACTGTAATTTATCTATTATTTGTACTTTATGGCAATTTGGATCCACTATAAGGAGGCGATGAAGCATGAAATATACATCAATGGGCTGTGGAACTACAGAGATGGATAATAATTCATATTTTAACAATGAAATATTATAATTGAAATTCTGATCGTCTAGCAACAAGGTTAGTTTAATGTCGTTATGACAGCTTCTAGTTCAGTTCCTGGTGAGCGTCGGCATTCTAGTTTGTGAGATTAGCCAACTTAATACATCCAAATAGAAACTGTATATTGAAGGTATATTATATAGACAATACATAATATGCATTATCATTATTATAGTATCATTGCTAGCTGATGCATTAGTGTACACGGATCGATTATTTCTATTAGCAGAACTTTCTCTTGTTCAGCTTGTAAGTGTAAAGTGTGGGAAGCACTTACAGATAAAAAAACATTCATAAATATATCTATGCTCACCAGCAACCGACATACACACACAGATATACACATACAGTCATACACATACAGTCATACACATACAGACACACACATACAGACGTAAACTTACCGACATACACATACAGACATACACATACAGACATACACATACAGACACACACATACAGACGTAAACTTACCGACATACACATACCGACATACACATACAGACATACACATACAGACATACACATACAGACATACACATACAGACATACACATACAGACATACACATACAGACATACACATACAGACATACACATACAGACATACACATACAAACATACACATACAGACAAACACATACAGACACACACATACAGACGTAAACTTACCGACATACACATACCGACATACACATACAGACATACACATACAGACATACACATACAGACATACACATACAGACATACACATACAGTCATACACATACAGTCATACACATACAGACACACACATACAGACGTAAACTTACCGACATACACATACAGACATACACATACAGACATACACATACAGACACACACATACAGACGTAAACTTACCGACATACACATACCGACATACACATACAGACATACACATACAGACATACACATACAGACATACACATACAGACATACACATACAAACATACACATACAGACATACACATACAGACGAAAACATACAAACATACATATATACAGACATAAATGTACAGACATACAGATACAGGCATACACATACAGACATACTCATACAGACATTCACATACAGACATACACATACAGACGTAAACAAACAAACATACATTTACAGGCACACACGTACAGACATACACATACAGACATTGCACATAATGTATAGGCAAATAATACACAAATACTTCATAAATTGTACATATCACTAGATCTAGCATTCCTAGTTCCTAAACTTTGTTATCCTACTTAAATAATATAATTAGCGAATTCATTTAGAAAAAAATATTTTATTAATTATAATTTGGAAGAAAGTAGAAAATTATTTTAGTATTTGTTTTAAAATCTATAATTTAACAGCATTATATTGAAAAATATGTATTAAATACAATTGCAGAAACAAAGAAGCATATGTATTCGAACAATATTCATCTATCAATAAATGTCAAGCCAGTTTAGAGCTTATCTATGGTAAAGTGTTCGTGTTGCTTCTGTAAAGCTAGATCAAAGGGAAACAACTGCTTAAATTACTATTTCTTAAAATGAAGCAAAAAATGCCAATTATTTCCCTTGGAACAAGAAAAAAACTTTTTCTAATGCAGAGAAACATGTACATTGGCTGGAATCCGGTTTTCGGGGCAAACTTTTTTTATTTACAGACCTGGGTACCAATAGGCCGAATCTATCGAACTAAACGCAGGAAAGACCAAATAATTTAAAGGTCCTCAAATAATTTTTTTTAAAGGGGGGGGGGGGGCGGCTTAAAGCGACACTATGCTAAGCCAAGGCGTTGGAGGTCCTGCGTTCGATATCCGTCAAGATAAGGATTTTCTCCTGAGTCCACCCAGCTCTGATATGTATTTGACTGGAGTTTGGGATAAGTAAAGACGGCGGGGCATTATGATGGGCATTCTGCTGGGCATTGCGCTTTTTAAATATAGCTTACCACTTGTTCCATGAGTAGCAGAGAAAGCAGGCACTTACCCCATGCGCCGACCTTAAATCGCCACACCTGAGTATACAAAAAGTGACTATCATCTCGCTAGTCGACCGCGATTCACGGCATACGGTGCCTCTCTTTGTTTCTTTGTACAATATATATCGGGCCTTGGCGTACAATATATATCGGGCCTTGGCGTACAATATATATCGGGCCTTGGCGTACAATATATATCGGGCCTTGGCGTACAATTTATATCGGGCCTTGGCGTACAATATATATCGGGCCTTGGCGTACAATATATAACGGGCCTTGGCGTACAATTTATATCGGGCCTTGGCGTACAATATATATCGGGCCTTGGCGTACAATATATATCGGGCCTTGGCGTACAATATATATCGGGCCTTGGCGTGCAATATATATCGGGCCTTGGCGTACAATATATATCGGGCCTTGGCGTACAATATATATCGGGCCTTGGCGTACAATATATATCGGGCCTTGGCGTACAATATATATCGGGCCTTGGCGTACAATATATATCGGGCCTTGGCGTACAATATATATCGGGCCTTGGCGTACAATATATATCGGGCCTTGGCGTACAATATATATCGGGCCTTGGCGTACAATATATATCGGGCCTTGGCGTACAATATATATCGGGCCTTGGCGTACAATATATATCGGGCCTTGGCGTACAATTTATATCGGGCCTTGGCGTACAATATATATCGGGCCTTGGCGTACAATATATATCGGGCCTTGGCGTACAATATATATCGGGCCTTGGCGTACAATATATATCGGGCCTTGGCGTACAATATATATCGGGCCTTGGCGTACAATATATATCGGGCCTTGGCGTACAATATATATCGGGCCTTGGCGTACAATATATATCGGGCCTTGGCGTTTTCAGTATCTAAGTCTAAGCAGCTCAACGATCTAATATGTCTTATAAAATAACCGAACCTTCTATATCCCATGTCCAGGCGATGTAACGATCTAAGAGTGGATCGGAGGGGGGGGGGCACACTCGTATTCTTGCACGGTCGCTCGGTGCCCAAATTCCATAACATAGATATGGACATCGAGGCAGCAGGGTTTGATGAGACGGGCTGTTGCGTACAATGCTTCCTCCATTGACTGACCACCCAGTGGTAAATGTTTGTAGAATACTAGAATGTAGTTTCGCACTCCACTAACATTCCGAGACACATACCTGTACATACTTCCGGTGAGCACTCAACGCTCGACATATACGATAGTATACTCCAAAAGCCAGATTATATTTATCACAGTGATATTTAACCAACTTTCCTTTGTATCATTTAGTAAAGTCATTAAAGTCTTCATAATATAGTCCCAGATACAACTTTCACCTTAACATTAGCTATTACAGAGAACCCTCGTTTATCGAGGTAGATAAGTTCAGAGACCGGCCGCGATAGGTGAAAATTCGCAAAGTAGGGACACCATATTTAAAAGTTACAAATTGAAATACAAGAAACATGTTTTATGCTGTTTCACGCTTGTTTTAATGTTAGTAGACTAGGAAATAATTTTTGTTAAAAATGTTTTAATGTAATTAACGAAATATTTTGGGTCTTCATCAATTGCGACCATTTTCGAAAATTTCTGGAAAATCCGCAATATATTTTCTCATATAATGGCCTATAATGAAAAAAATCCGCTAAGTCATGAATCCACGAATGTCGAACCTTGTTTGTCTGTTTTGTTTCTTATGCAACAGCATACACAAATACAACAAATCTACAACGAAGCGACAAGAAATCTCTGCGACCTTTACAAACCAGTTCTCAGCACGAAAAGCAAAAATTTGTGAGTCTGATTCTATTTGTGTATGTGTGTGTGTAGGGGGTGGGGTGCGTGTATGTGTGTAGGCGTATGTGTATGCGTGTGTGTACAGCCATGTAATTAAAAAAAAACAATTCGAAACGGAAATTGGACAAAAAGCGATAAGGACAAAATGCAAGCACGTTGCTTTCTATGGACAAAATGTCAAACACGACACCAAGAGGAAAACAGAACGGGTTCTTTATTTCAAACACTGAATGTTGATTTTATTTTCAAAGCACTCAATCTGTTGGTTGATATTATTGTATTATATTTTTGGGGGGTTTTTGTTGTACATAAAATAAAAAAACAAAACAATATTGTAAATTACAACGTAAAGTTTAACGTTTCATTCACTTTGAAAGAATGATTCTATCGAATAAGCATGTCTGCTTGTCACACTATTTCTATTTGAAAAAAAAAACTACAATAAATGGTTCGCCAGAGGTTAGTTCACCGGACTATCAACCAAAAACCAACTGACACGTCGCGGGTTCAATCCCTGCCACCGACCGATCCCTGTCGCCCTGCAGGATTTTTGGGCCTAGTGGACGTAATAATCTTCTATCTAGAAGGAACGTCTGTAAACTGATAACTTATAAGAGAAACTGTATTGAAACGTGGCTATGTTTGTGTGTTTCATTAACCCAGTCTAAACGTTCATTCAAAGTATGTCGGTATAGTACACAGCTAAGGATGACAGCAAGTACGTAAGAAAAATATAATGTTGTGGGCAGGGCCGGCTCATCCATATAGGCAAACTAGGTGGCTTCCGAGGGCGGGGTGGGGGGGGGGGGTGCGCATAATTGAGGATTTATTTATTTTTTAATTTGGGGGATTTAAAAATAAAAAATTAATTAAAGTTTAGTATTTCTGCGCGCCACTAGCATAGGCAGGTGAATTACTAGGTAATGAAAGGCGACGGGTATTTTATTTCAGTTGTCTTAGAAAATAGGAAAGTATGCCCTAACACTACTCAGTTTCTCTCCGCCGTAGGCAGAATTTGTTTTCGACTAGGGCGTCAAAAATCCTAGATCCGGTCCTGGTTGTTGTGGGCTAAGTAGGTAAGCGAAGCGCCGCAGTAAGATGGGTTTCAAGCCCTCCTGCCCCTCCCCACTGGGCAAATTAGGGAATACGAAATAAGAAGGGTGTCTTTAAAAATAAAATATTGGGGGAACTCGGGGGCAGGTTGCAAATCTAGCGCTTTTCAAACCCGGGCCGCCCCGGGCGCGATATTTTACTTACTGCGGCTCTGTCTGTATTCTGTAACTGTCGTCTGCGCATAGAACTGACACAAGCGGGATATGCGCTATATAAGCACCGTTATTATTTATTATAATTTATTAATTAAATAGGTTGTGTTTTTTTCAGAATTGAGTTGTTTCACCCAACCCACCCCTTTATCCTTTTACGATAAAGAAAGAACAAAAAACAAAATCATATCATAATGAAATATAGAAGTCTACATATGAAAGTATTATCTATTTTTATTCCTTACAGGTTTAGACCTTTACGACATTATTACTTATTATAGTATTTTTTTTAGAGATCTAAATTCAAATTGGCACGTTGACCGAGCGGCAGCTCGTTCGACTGGCGTACCAAAGGTGCTGGGTTCGAATCCTGGTGAAGGCTAGGATTTGTTCCCGGGTCTTGATGGTGTCGCTAAGTCTACCAAACTCTGAAGGATACCTGACATTAAAGTAAAGTAAAGTAAAGTGGCTGGGCCTTGTGCTGGCCACACAATCTGTAGAACGCTGTTTCACCGGCCCTATGATCTATTTGGTCCGACGGGTACTTTTCTTTGACAGATTTAGACCTATAAGACATTACTTGAGATATTCAATGCTTTTATTTGTGAAATAAAATATAAAATATCAAATTAAAAAAAGTAAATGAAATGATGTGTTAAAAACATAAAAAATTTCAATTACTTCATACCATTGCTTAACAACAATAATCTAACAATTTAAACAAATGTTTGTGTATGTCGTTACATGTATTCGTTCCTTGTTGTCTATTCTACGTCATACATCCTTATACAGTGTTACGAATATCGGTCATAGAGGAATGACGTAATAAGGCATTGACCTCTTAACAAGTGCGTATTAGAGTCCAAGGTTTGACCTTTCTGCTCTGAGGGCAGTTTAAATAAAATAATTCGTCCAACCCCGTGGAATATGAAGGTTATAATCTGGATCGCAGTATCCTATAGACCAGTGAGATTGAAATGCGTATTAAGACCCTGTAGAATCTTCGATAATAGTTTTCTTTGTAAAGTCCCTACCTCCTTAAAGTTAGTTCAGTTTGAAAGTTTGTAGAGAGAAGTCGCTATATTGATACTTGTATATTTCATGTCATTTTATTGAAACTCTTATGTTGCCATCAGTTTATGAATTTATTTAAAGTTTATATTGAGTCTACAATTTAAATTAAATTGTTTATTCAACAACTGGAGTTGTTTGATCTATCATTGTTGAGAAAGGTGTTGAAGATAATTATACCGAATATAACTACATTACTGCATAGACCTGTCAGTCAAGGAACCCCTAGCTTGGGCTACAGATTAGCAGAATCTAGAGACTTCTAATAAAGATACAACTATACATTGAATCCGATTTAACGAGTCGTAATAATAGTCATCAGAGCCATAGTCCATAACAACAGTTATACACTCAGTATTGACGTCAAACGTAGACGGTATACCACCCCCTCCCTAAGGATACATTGTTTTAAGTGCGTTGCGGTAGGGGGGGGGAGTAAAAATAAAAAAGACTTTAAATGAAACCTGAAACCTTGCACTAAGTCAACTGGGTCCAAATAATACATTTGTAAGAAATAAAATAAATTGGACCCAACAATCTCCACAAGTATTTCAATAGAGAATTAATAACTAGCTGCCATCGAGTTTGGTGATTTGTAAAGCTAGACTCCGCAGTATGTCGTGACAAGAATAGAGAGGCCATCTCGTGGGAGTGAAAAACTGAATCAGTCAAATTATCAGAAACGTAGTGTTTGACTTCTTTAAAAATATAGGCCGCCAAATAGGGAGCGCCCGAATATATTCTACCCCCCCCCCCACCCCACCCAAACCTTCAACACCAAACAAGCCAGATTACTCAATTGAAAACCTATAAATTGAAACTTGTATCTCATTGGTTGACGAAGTGCAAATATTATAAAGTAAATGGCTGGAAGCAGACAAAGAACAGCGTAGTAGGGAGGTTCTCATAGATAGATGATGGAGAGCCCTGGAGAGCTGAGGCGTCTAAAATGTAGAGATGCCACGGAATATTGCAAAAGCTTTAATAATTTCTTTGTATTGGGGTTTGCGATTCATTGTAGTCAAATGTGACATTTGGAAATGCGACATCTAGAAATGCGACATCTAGAAATGCGACATCTAGAAATGCGACATCTAGACATGCGACATCTAGAAATGTGACATCTAGAAATGTGACATCTAGAAATGCGACATTCAGAGCTTTGGCATCGGGAAGGGCGCCATATAAAACTTCATTAAAGAAGGGAGCCGATATTAGTATTTGAGAACCACTGGTGTAGCAGGATGTTGTAGTTCAAGGCCACACTCTCGAAAAGTACACTCACAAACTAATAAATAACAATCAAGCATGTTTCTGAGCGATTTCTGGCATTTGAGTTATTGTGTTTATCATTGATGCCCATAATTTCCTTTGTTATTGAATTACAGTCATGGGTATCCAAACAATTGTGTGCAAATCCCAAAAACATAATAAAGTAGCCAGCGATTCTTCTGATTATTTAAGCCAGATGTCTGGAACTTCGTTTCACTATATTGTTTGTCTTTGTATTTCATACCGTGTGTGTAAAAAAAAAATAAACCCACCTACCAAAAGTAGAAACGATTCGGAGCGCAGAATAATACAATCAATTATATCATGTTGTTAGGCTCTATTCTGTTCGTGCCCAAAGACATAAATATCTATAAATGTAAATATAACGTATGAATTCAATAGATTAATAAATCAATGTAGTCTGTTTCTGATTAATCATTTAACAGCCCCCTCTCCCACACAAACTCTTACAGATAAAAAAAAAAAAAGGTTTCACTCCACAACCCCGATTTAAATAAAGACAGATAACTCTTGGGGGTTTTCCGATTTCGCAAAAAGCCAAGAGTAAACGGCCACAATAAGACGCATCATTGTGTACCCAACATCAGACATGTTGATGAAGCTATTCATTGTGCTGTGTTCAACAAAAGTCCTGGAGAATTTTCACACAGATAGACAACACCATACGCCTTTAAAACAAAAAACTTGGTGAATTGACCAGAATGTACCTTTTACCTTATCCAATACTACAGATTGAGTGAATAAGGACCGATTGGCTGTTTTTTTTTTTCTCTGTACTGTATGGGAGAGGATCCATTGTGACTGAGCGACCGACGTTATTTAGACATTGTTCAATCGACTGAGACACAATGGAGATTGAAGACTCTATCGGAGAGTTCACGCGACCTCTTGTAGTTGTTTTTGTTTTGGTGGCGCTGTATTTGGGGCTGGTATTTGGTTCCTTGCTAGCCGTAATTACCAGCTCGGTCTGGAACAAACGCGTGCGTGATTGTAGAGAGTTTCCCCACGCCATCGAATGGGTAATTTTATTGAAAGGGTGGGGGGGGGGGGGGTGTGGGGGGGGGGGGGGAGGAAGTTTCTTAATAGTATTAAGCTGTCCCGTAAACAGGCGATATATTCCCCCCCCCCCCCAGTAGCTATCACTTTACAATGTAATTTATAGTTCATTTAGTAGTCCAAAAAAGGGAGAAACATTATACATATAATGGTATAGTGAGACTCAGCAATTTACCAAGTGCCGGATTGGAGACCCAAATACCGGTTAACGACAACAAAGGTATCGGGCCGCGGAAATAAGAAACAATTTTTGTTACAAAACGCAGTGTTTTATAATAGACCTATGTTAGATCTATATACAAATGGGCTAGAATAGAACACTGATAATATTACTTGAACAAACTATATATATGTGTGCTCCCCAATCGAATAACCTTTTTTTTTCTATATTATCTGCAAATGAAAAACAATATTCTCATAACATACAATGCGCTAACTCTACTAGGCAAACGGGAAAATGACAACAAAAACAAAATATGCAAGACAAGACAGTGTGATACATATACAAGCAGTGCGCTCATCTCTACTGTCATCTAACTGAATCTAACAGAAACGACCGCTACGTATTTAATCAGTAATCAAGTCCATACTTTGGTCACGGAAATACGAGATTCTGTTGCCATCGAATTGCACAGAAGTTATATTTCGTCTTTACACCACCGTTGTGACACAGAAGTTATATTTCGTCTTTACACCACCGTTGTGACACAGAAAGTTATATTTCATCTTTACACCAGCGTTGTTGCACAGAAAGTTATATTTCGTCTTTAAACAACCGTTGTGACACAGAAAGTTATATTTCGTCTTTACATCACCGTTGTGACACAGAAAGTTATATTTCGTCTTTACACCACCGATGTGACACAGAAAGTTATATTTCGTCTTTACACCACCGTTGTGACACAGAAAGTTATATTTCGTCTTTAAACAACCGTTGTGACACAGAAAGTTATATTTCGTCTTTACACCACCGTTGTGACACAGAAAGTTATATTTCGTCTTTAAACAACCGTTGTGACACAGAAAGTTATATTTCGTCTTTACACCACCGTTGTGACACAGAAAGTTATATTTCGTCTTTACACCACCGTTGTGACACAGAAAGTTATATTTCGTCTTTAAACAACCGTTGTGACACAGAAAGTTATATTTCGTCTTTACACCACCGTTGTGACACAGAAAGTTATATTTCGTCTTTAAACAACCGTTGTGACACAGAAAGTTATATTTCGTCTTTACACCACCGTTGTGACACAGAAAGTTATATTTCGTCTTTACACCAGCGTTGTTGCACAGAAAGTTATATTTCGTCTTTACACCACCGTTGTTGCACAGAAAGTTATATTTCGTCTTTAAACAACCGTTGTGACACAGAAAGTTATATTTCGTCTTTACACCACCGTTGTTGCACAGAAAGTTATATTTCGTCTTTAAACAACCGTTGTGACACAGAAAGTTATATTTCGTCTTTACACCACCGTTGTGACACAGAAAGTTATATTTCGTCTTTACACCAGCGTTGTGACACAGAAAGTTATATTTCGTCTTTACACCAGCGTTGTGACACAGAAAGTTATATTTCGTCTTTACACCACCTTTGTGACACAGAAAGTTATATTTCGTCTTTACACCAGCGTTGTGACACAGAAAGTTATATTTCGTCTTTACACCAGCGTTTTGACACAGAAAGTTATATTTCGTCTTTACACCAGCGTTGTGACACAGAAAGTTATATTTCGTCTTTACACCACCTTTGTGACACAGAAAGTTATATTTCGTCTTTACACCAGCGTTGTGACACAGAAAGTTATATTTCGTCTTTACACCAGCGTTTTGACACAGAAAGTTATATTTCGTCTTTACACCACCGTTGTGACACAGAAAGTTATATTTCGTCTTTACACCACCGTTGTGACACAGAAAGTTATATTTCGTCTTTAAACAACCGTTGTGACACAGAAAGTTATATTTCGTCTTTACACCACCGTTGTGACACAGAAAGTTATATTTCGTCTTTACACCACCGTTGTGACACAGAAAGTTATATTTCGTCTTTACACCACCGTTGTGACACAGAAAGTTATATTTCGTCTTTACACCACCGTTGTGACACAGAAAGTTATATTTCATCTTTACACCACCGATGTGACACAGAAAGTTATATTTCGTCTTTACACTACCGATGTGACACAGAAAGTTATATTTCGTCTTTACACCTTCTTAGTGACACAGAAAGTTATATTTCGTCTTTACACCACCGATGTGACACAGAAAGTTATATTTCGTCTTTACACCACCGTTGTGACACAGAAAGTTATATTTCGTCTTTAAACAACCTTTGTGACACAGAAAGTTATATTTCGTCTTTACACCACCGATGTGACACAGAAAGTTATATTTCGTCTTTACACTACCGATGTGACACAGAAAGTTATATTTCGTCTTTACACCACCTTTGTTACACAGAAAGTTATATTTCGTCTTTACACCACCGATGTGACACAGAAAGTTATATTTCGTCTTTACACCACATTTGTGACACAGAAAATTATATTTCGTCTTTACACCACCGATGTGACACAGAAAGTTATATTTCGTCTTTACACCACCGATGTGACACAGAAAGTTATATTTCGTCTTTACACCACCGTTGTGACACAGAAAGTTATATTTCGTCTTTACACCACCGATGTGACACAGAAAGTTATATTTCGTCTTTACACCACCGTTGTGACACAGAAAGTTATATTTCGTCTTTACACCACCGATGTGACACAGAAAGTTATATTTCGTCTTTACACCACCGATGTGACACAGAAAGTTATATTTCGTCTTTACACCACCGTTGTGACACAGAAAGTTATATTTCGTCTTTACACCACCGATGTGACACAGAAAGTTATATTTCGTCTTTACACCAGCGTTGTTGCACAGAAAGTTATATTTCGTCTTTACACCAGCGTTGTGACACAGAAAGTTATATTTCGTCTTTACACCACCGTTGTGACACAGAAAGTTATATTTCGTCTTTACACCACATTTGTGACACAGAAAGTTATATTTCGTCTTTACACCACCGTTGTGACACAGAAAGTTATATTCTATTTTTCACCAACATTGTGGCACTGACAGTTGACAATGAATTACCATTTCTCCATTTATCCCTGTCTTTTCTGGTGTTTTTCTTTTGCTCCTTCTGCAGACCGAGCCCAGTACTTGTCACCGTGTGTATTTTCCGCCTTCCCGTCTTCTTTGATTCCCCTGTGGGTTCCATGTCAGGGATCGTCTGCTGATGTTTCCAGGAAGTTTACAGAGGGTGTGACCAACCCATTTCCTCCTTTTCTCCATTTCCTCTGACGCTGGTTCCCGGTTTTGTTTCCGTCCACGAGTCACTTGTTGGTGACAACACCCAACCATAAGACATTTACAATTCTCACTAGGAAGGCGTGTACGAACTATTGAACTTTTACTGTATGGAAGCTGCCTGTCTTTAGTAGTAAGTCTTGAGAAAAACAAACACGCAGATACATTTGTGTGCAATGTAAATTATTACACTAAAGCAACATTTACGAACAAGAACAGAATGTAAAAAAAAAACATTTTTTATTAGAAAAGAATTACAAGATTCATGTCTAGTAACATGTAACAAGTGTAAAGTCTTTAGTTGAATAAATCTCTCTTAGAAAAAACCTTTGGAAAGAATAAAAAGAAATGTAATCAATAAAATATGCAGCACTAAATCCTTACTAGTAAATAGTACAAACTAATCTACTAAAATACAAATAAAGACATGATGGAAAAAAAGTTATCATGTCTTATTTACAAGGAAATGATAAAATAACCCTCGTGTTGATGACGTTCATTCATGTGCTCTAGCACAGGGGTCAGGAACCTAAGGCACGCGTGCCAAACTTGGCACGCAGAGTAATTTTCAACGGCACGCGAGAGACCTCCAAGAGGAATTTGTTATTGATGAAAAACACCAACATTTTATGGCTCTGAATGAGGAAAACTGACAGTTGAAGCCGATGTTTCTCAATAACATAGTGACACATTTCAGTGAGTTTGCATTTACAAGGACCACTGGAAAGGATTTGCATTAAAACTGGACATATCTTGCCGTGAAATCTATTTGAAAACATTTAACTACATGTACATTTCTAAAGTAAGGCTTGAATTAAGATAGATAGTTGGGATTTTTTCATCACTACATGGAAGCACTCAAAGCGGAGGTTTCTAATCAAAAGCAAGACTTTCAAATTGATGGACTCATTTATTCATATCACATCAAGCATAACTGATCTTACTAAACCCTCCTAGGTGTAGATCTTTGTTTTTAAGTGGAGGAATATTGGCGCTTAAAAAAAATGCAGCAAGTTGATTTTTAAGCATTTAAAAAATGGGCTAGACATTCGCTCTACTTTCAGATTTTGTTCAACTTACATAATTTGTGAACAGATTTTATCGCACATGAAAGCTGTTTAAGCATATAAAGAGGTCACCTACAATTGACTACTCAGAAGTGACTTAATATGCATCTGACATTATTCAATTATGAGCATTCAAGGACAAGGCGCTCATTAATTGATACAGACTAATTACATTTAAAATAGTTATTGTGCTCATTTTATTTAATAAAACATATGTTTAATATATAAGTAATTCTTTAAACAAATGTTTTAAATTAATTTAATTTAATAAGAGACTTATTTAATATCAATATAGTTTGTCATTTCTGTAAATATTAATCTAATTTTTAAATGATAAACTCCTTAAATGGACGAACAACTCGGGAAATATTTATTTATAACTGTTTGACGTAAATTATGTTAATCCTCTATTAATTAAATCTTGTATTGAAAACCATAATGTTGGATTTAATAAAAAAATAATAATAATTAGTCAGTAATATTTGTTATATTACAAAACATAACTTGGCATCACGATTGAATCAAATGTGGAAACGTTTTTAATTAAAGGGAGATAATTCACTCGTTTTATATGCGCTAATATCTCTAATATGTTTATTTTTTTTCTTTTATAAAAGAATTAATAATTTACAATTTATAACTTTGAAATAACCAAACTGTAAAACTCATTAAAAATTATATAAATATTATATGACTAAAGAATTTATATGTATAGTTTTCAACATTTCATTAACTACCCAGATTGTATGATTACTAATTATCAATTCTGCTTGACCATTACATACTCCAATCACAATACTGAAACCAAATTAATTATAAGGACATCTCAGTTAATGTTAAACTGAGATCAAATTATAAATAAAATTAGTAGGTGTTAGACCCTCATCTTGACTAACAAATTAATGATAATGTTTATACCAGGGGTGTGCAAAAGGCGGCTCGCGGGCCACAACCCGACCCGCCAGACCAGTTGGTGTGGCACCAGCTAATATTGTTTGTTTTTATTATTTTGCACACGAATTTCGATTTGTTCTCATAATCGTGAAACGAGTTTTAAAGTTTTGGAATTGACCATACCAAAGGAAAAGGAAGTTGCGTCATTTAAATATAAAACTAGCAGAAAACAGCGTTTTTTCATTTTTTTTAACATCAAAACTACACTTAGTGTATATGTTAGGTAAGTTTTAAATAAAATTGCTAATAATAATAATAATGACATTTGTATAGCGCTGCCAACAAGCATAATGCAAGCTCAGAGCGCATTTAACATACAACTCAGAACACGGATACAATCTATAGGCTAAGAGATAAAAAACTAAATAATGATTCAAAACTTTACAAACATGGAACAAATCAATAATAACTCTTCAACACACTCTGAACGAAAATCAAACCCTTACACATTTAAATATTTGCTTTTTTTTTAAAACTTGTGTATTGTGATATTTATACGCGTATTTCATTTTTGTGAGTTTCAAAGTACTGTACACTGTACCACATTTACCAAAACCCTGTGGCGAACACTGTGCCAGTGATGTTAAAATTATACCAAGGCACACTGTTGGATAATTAAAGTTTCCATACTGTTCATTTTCTGATTCTTCATGTTTGAAATAATTTAAAGTTTCAGATGTTTTTTTATACCAAAGACTTTAATGAGATGGACCGCTTGCTTTAATATTTCTATTTGATGACTCGAATATTTTCTTTTCGGAATTTCCGATCGCACCAAGTCCTCTAGACTTCCGGTCTAGTAATTCGATAAGATTTTATCACTGGAATAGTAAGATTAAAATCGAAAGTTGTATACAGCGGAAGTCTTTAGGGAAGTTTAGGAGTCATTAAAGATAGTGTGCGCACGGAAAAAATAAGTGTTAATCTCTAGAAAGAGAGCAATCGGTTCAACTCATTATAGTCTTTGATGTGCACCGGAAAACTTATTAAAGGCAGCAAACTAACATTTCATTTCTAAAAATAGAGTCAGCGGACCATCTAATTATAATCTTTGGATATACCTTCTCATTTTATGATGTAAAGATGTCTGCTACTAAAAAAACGGAAAAATTGATGATAAGGGAAGACTTTTTAACAATGACTTGGGCAAGAAATACTTTGTTGTTCAGCACAGCCATGGTGCCGTATGTGTCATCTGCCAAAGTACAATAGCCGTAATGAAAGAATACACCATAAAACGTTATTATACAATTCAACACTCAGCCATGTACGATGCAATAATAAAGCAAGCTCTTGTGGACAAACAAGAACAAATGACTTAGTCAATTAAAAAAACAACAATATGTACTTATAAAAGAGACACTGAACTTGTTACAAAGCTAAGCTTCCAAATTTGCGAATCAATCGCAGAGAAGGGTAAAATTTTCAACGATGGAGAATTTATCAAAAGTTGCTTGGACATATTTACTGATTTTGTATGTCCAGAAAGAAAGCATTTACTGTGGCATAAAGGCTCAACTTGCAGAAAAAATTGCTGAAACCATAACAGAGCGGATAAAAGAATTTGCAACATATAGTTTAGCACGAGTTGAAAGCAAAGATGTAAGTGACACTACACAATAATTATTGGCTGTATATGTACAAGGCGTTACTGACAATTGTGTAGTCATTGAAGAGTTTTTAGACATGGCCAGTATATCCCCAACAACCACTGGCAATGACATTAGTGAACAAGTTTTGAGGCTGATTGGGAAATTTGACCCTTCCAAACTGTGTGGCTGGACAATTGATGGAGTACACGCTATGACAGGGAGAACCAATGGATTCACCAAGAGGTTTTTGGACACCATTGGTACATAAAGGGTTGTGGTTAATCGCTGCATTATACACCAGAAAAACACTGGTTTCACTGATGTCATGAAATATGTGGTTTAGTGTGTGAATTACTTTCGCGCTCGTGGACTGAACCATCGGCAATTCAAGTCTTTTTTTTTAAGAAGAAATGGACTCTGAAATTCTGATATTCTATATTTCAATGCAGTTCTTTGGCTCAGTAGAGCTGCAAATTTCAAAAGAAATGGAATTGAACAGTTCAAGAAACAAGATTTTGCCTATTTAATTAAACAATGATGACTGGATGACGTAGCTCCAAAGATGCTGAAAATGTTGACAAGTTGTGTACTGAATTTACATTTAGATTTGATGATTTCAGAAAATGTAAAAGGCATTTAAAGCTATTTTATCAACCATTTGATTTTGTACCAGAGGACGGTTCTGAGATCTGTTAAATGGAGCTGATAGACTTGCAGTCTGATATGTATTTGGGAAGAGCAATGACGTGGCAACCTTTTAAAAAAATCTATGCATGTAAAAAGCATTCAAATTTAGAGCAACATGTCAGGATAATTATCTCACTTTTCGGCAGCACATATTGTTGTGCGCAATTATTTTTCATGGATGAAATTCACTAAAAGTCGATACCAAAGTCAGCTCACAGATGAAGATCTAACAAGTCAGCTTTGAGTTGCTACCACATCAGTCAGAGCAAATATGGATAAATTTTGCAAAAATACTAAATTTCAAGTTTCACAATAATAAAATGACACAATATTTCAATGTATTTACAATGTACTTAACTATAGTTATCATGAGATTAAATTCTCCTACAGTATCTGGCCCACTTTGTCTTTCCAAAGTTCCAATGTGGCCCAACATTAGAAAATGTTGCACACCCCTGGTTTAGACAATAATTACATAACTGTAAAAGTTAGTAATAAAATATTGTATTTGAAAAAAATGCAAATTAAAAAGATGATAATCACAAACACGTTAATTTTGTATTAAATATAAAACGCTTTCAAGATTTTCGCTATAAATCTACTTTGCTTTCGGCCTTGGTCTTACTACGGAGTTTAATTAATTGTCCTATAAAAATATTTGTTAAAAGTTGAATAGAACATGTATAAATTTAGGCTGACGGCACGCTGAATGATTTAGAAATCCTAGTTTGGCACACTATTAGCTAAACGCTGCTGACCCCTGTTCCACCACTCAGTTTCTTATAGAAGAGACTTGCACTGCTTTCTTTTTTTTTTTTTGAGAATGGGAGAGGGGCATTGATAATCGCTCTGCGAGCCAAGTCTGGCATGCGTGCCATTGATTGCCGACCACTGCTTTAGAATACAGCTTTCAATCCACTTTGCTCGTTAAAAGTGAAATCCAAGATTTTCATTATAGACAGTTCGAAGTTTAACTAGATTATAATCTATGCTGGTCTTTAATTCTTCCGAAAAATATAGTTTGTTTAATTCGTAAGTCAGAGATCACAATATGCTAATTGTATTTATTAATTTAAAAAAATGACCTACTTAAATAGTACATCAATAGTAGCGATAGGTATTGTAGACTAGATCTAGTAAAATTGGTGGGATTAGAAAAATTATGACAGCTAAAAAAACTTATTTTTAAGGAAAGGGAATATTAACATAATGTATAGAATGTAAACAGTTTTACTTCCATGGTCGCGTGCTGAATGTAATCCCACAATGCTTACTGTCGATCCAGTGGGGGACACAATCAATAGTTAGCACACTTGTGTTTATTGCAACAACAGACATGATATCATTAAATGTAAAAATGGTTGTGTGTGTGGATTCAGATTCCCATTGGTTAATTGGAAGACACGTGACCTTATTGTCTCATATTATTTTAGATTTTCGATCTCGCCTTCTCCACGTGTCCTCCCTAACTGAGTGGTTGGCGTCCCGAACTGCCATACAGTTTTCTTCCTTTTCAATAGGCATGTTACTTATTTAAATTTTCTATTAAAATGAATTTTCTTTTATAGATTGTAAATAATTTAGGGGCTGTAAATCATTTAAGGACTTAAAGCTTTCCTAAAAAGTAAATAGTTATATTGTAGACATGCGGGCGACGGGTGTTTGACACGCAGCCATGGAAAGTCCTAACTTTTTTTAGAAAATAAAAACTCATGCTTATTTTTAACCCTATTATAATATTTATTTTACATTACTTGCCTAAAATAAAATGTTATCAGTAAATAATTTTTAAAAAAGTATATATTTCTTTTAATTATAATAGCTTTATACATTTCTTATCTGTAACCTTAGGTATAAGACCGTATAGGCCAATGTGTTGTTTCCCGGGCAATGCGGGATAATTTAGCTGGTATATTATAATATATTGCTTGAGAGAAAAGCCTTGTTGGGTTGGCGTTGTATTTGTTGAAATTGTCAATGGCTTCAGTTAAGCGTTTAATCGTTGTAGCATTAAAGATGTGTAATTTGTGTTCAATTAGTTTATGGGCAGAAAATCTTAATGTATAGAAATATTTAAGTGTAACAAAAAAATAGTATGAAAGGACAGGACTATGTACAGTGTAAGATCAGCCCTGGATAAATATAGCGTGTACTTAACAAAAAATGTTCATAACATGAAGGTACACACACAGACACACACAAACACACAGGCATACACAGACATGCCACCGCCCTAGGCGCCAAACGTTGGACTGTCGCCTATGTAACACATTTGTCTTAACTTCTACATACGTTAGCTTACTAATAAATTAAAACTACAATGTAACATTTTAAATAAGCTAATTTCAACCTCCGCTCCAGACACTATTACCCATAGCTACGCCCACTGCTTTTAGATTTGAAAAATTGTAATTAATATTTTCTTCGCGGTGACCACATTTCAAACTATTTAAAACCAAAAAAAAACAACTATTCATTCTAGTCATCTAACTTACATTATACGTGTTTTGTATTCAGCTAAAGACAATACACAAAACTATGACAATAATCTCATGATATCGCTTAAAGAAATCAAAACCATTATTTATGTTCATTAATTTTTCACAAGAGGATATTTCAAAACCCTCTTTGTTTATTTGTTGTTTTTTTTTTTTGTTTATGAACTTTTGTAAAAAATCTTGCGGTACCCTGACAATAGATTGTACCATTTTACATACCAAGAGTTGAAAAAAAAACTTTCTTTTTCTTGTTAAGAGTGTGTTTAACTCTGCTCGTTAACGCCTCTCTAACCGAGTACAGATAATTATGGCATTGCTAAAGTCACGTTCTATTCAAAGCATACATTACTAAAACAAAAGGCGTCTACAGCTTATCGAAATATAAAAATAGAACTCCTTATTTAGTGCATGAATTTGTAAATGTCGTGACATAGCCTTTGTTATTTTTAAGAACTGACATTATAATGGATGGCCCAGAAACAATTTGTACTCACCATATAGGGTCATTGGGGGCAAGAGGGAAGGGAGGGGGTGAAGGTTCAGCCAATCTTGTTGCAAAAGATGGACACCAGCTGTCATACCAAATTTGTACATACAACAACTAAATTGCAAGTTTACGACAGTTGAAACGTTGTTTTTTCTTCTTCTTCTCTGACTGAAACTCGTTGCTACATGTGAACTTACATCAAAAGCAACAAATATTGACAGAAATAAAAACACGTGAACATTTTATTACAAATCAAAATGAACATTTAACTCATTATTATAAGATTCAATGTTCTATTCATTAAGTCATACTTTATTCTGTCGCATTGTTTTAATCAAGTTAAAATATTTATCGATCTCGATATCAGACAATTTTTGAAGTTCGATCATCAAGGTTTGTTCCTCTACCACTTCTGTCAGTTTGTTTGTTATGTCTATGGCGGAGGTTATTATCTAGAGGCGAGGATTTGAAGGGATGTTGTGGAACAAGGCGAGATTGCTTGGCTTATGTCCCTTGGACAGGTTTAATTATGACATTACTGGATGTGAGATTACCTTATTACGTCCCCTTGTCCAAATATTGTCCTCCATCGTATTACATAAGAGACAGGCAAGACGAGAGAGAGAGAGAGAGAGAGAGAGAGAGAGAGAGAGAGAGAGAGAGATGAAGAGAGAGTGAGAGAGAAACTATATAAAGGAACAAATATAGAATGGGTGTGGGGAATATCTATCGCTTTCTATCTATCTACATCTTGATATGCTTAATAGATTATTGTCATTACTACATTAAAAATTGTATATATTTCCCATTCTATCTCTATGTTTTTCTCTCTCTTGCTCTCAATATAAGATAAATATAAACATTTAATCTATATATCAACTTTGCTATGCCATTAATACTGTACATTTGTGTTTTCTTTCTATGCTTTATACCATGAAAGAATTAAAAATAAAACATAAATATGTATATGTATCATTGACAATTTCTACAAATTGAGCGAGATCTAGTTATCTATCTATCTATCTATGTATATATATTATATATATTATAGGGAAAGGAATAACACGGGAAAAGAATTTAGGAATAGGTGTAAGGAACGGTTAGCATTTATTGGAGAAAAAGTTGATACTAAGACAAACAAAAATATTTTGTGTGATTGAGTATAGTGAATCAGTGATAAAGTAATGGATGGAAAGATCGAATGATTGAGTAAATAGGCTGTGTGTGAGTTCAGAATATGGTTGGGTGACTATAAATAAGTGATGGGATTCTTCAATCATTGAGTGATGAATTGTGAGCAGATCTGCAAATAATTAGAAATGTACTTGCTCAGAGAATGAATGAGTGACTTAGTAAATGAGCGAACGAGTAAAGATGAAACATACTCGGTGCATTGTTAATAACGAATTTCCGTCCTATTTCAAGGAACTAATAACACCATATGTCCCTCAAAGAACACTTCGTTCTGCCAACTCATCGCTTCTGGAAGAGCACCGTTTCTCTCTGATGACCGTTGGCCTTAGAGCCTTCTCAGTATCCGGTCCGAATGTGTGGAATCTTCTTCCCATTCAACTCAGGCAAACAAGTTCCATTGATTCCTTCAAGAAGAACTTAAAAACTCATTATTTCAATATTTATCTCAGTTAACATGCTTTAGAGCCTTACTGTCTTACTTATATGTTAGGTCGGTTATTTTGTTTTAGTTGTTTGATTTGTTCTATGTTTGTAATGTTTTGAATCATCATTTAGTTGTTTTTCTTATCTCTTGGTCTATATATTGTATCTGTGTTCTTTAATTGTTATGTTAAATGCGCTCTGAGCTTACAGTATGTTTGTTGGCAGCGCTATACAAAATCATCATTATTATTATAAGCTAACGATTGGTTAATGAATTATTAAATGAGTGAGAGAGTGAATGGGAGAGTGAGCAGCTCATTGAGCGATTCAGTGAGTAAACAAATGAGTTAGTGAATGTTTACATTGAAGGAGTTAGTGAATGTGTACATTGAAGGACTTAGTGAATGTGTACATTGAAGGAGTTAGTTAATGTGTACATTGAAGGAGTTAGTTAATGTGTAAATTACTTTCGAAAATAAATGCATGAGAAAAATCCTTCGAATCTCCTACCAAGAACACATGACTATTGGGTGTGTTTGGGGCAGAATATCCTCAATTGGGGGCCTTCAAGAAACCATCATGTCAACAATCAATCGGCGAAAGCTGAATGGTTTGGTCATGTGTTGCGGCATAATAACCTACTAAAAACCATCCTCCAAGGCACCGTAGAAGGTGGACGTCGGAGAGGCCGTCAGCGGAAATGCTTGTTCAACAATATAAAATATTGGACAAAGCTGCAAATGACTGAACTATTGACAGCCGCTCAAGATAGGGAAAAATGGAGGAAGCTGACTGCTGAGGTGTACGTTCTCACCTCTCAACGATCACAACGGTCATGGGTCTGATGATGATGAAATTGAATGAGCTAGTGAAGGGGAGTGAGTGATTGAATTAATGCGTCATTTAGTGGACTGGGTGTAGTTGAGAGAGCTAGCAATAGAGTGATTAAGTGCGTGAGTGAATGAGCAAGAGAATAAGGGAATGAGTAGATTTTAACGAATGTGTGAGCAACGGACAGTACTGACTGGGTAATTGCGTATTTGTGTACAACAGATAAATTGATACTATGTTAACGAAGACAATGTATGTATGCGCATAATCGCCATCGAGTATCCGTTTTCAGGTCAGGATGATTTATCATGTGCACTAGTTCCCACATTTACACCGGGGCAATAAATTCACCCGGACTTGAGTTGTCTCGAGAGAAGGAAGCTGTTAATTCTGTCTCACGAGACTTAGCCGATGCAGGAACGATACGAGAGTCTTCTTGTACACTAAGGGATAAAGTTATTATTTATTCCGTTTCCCATAATGGACTAAATCAGACTGTACCTCCGAGGCGAAACAGACAGCAGATTATAAAATGATCCACCTTATTAATATGTAATGAATTTGAAGTAAAAGTATATATTAAACTATAACAGAAACAGAGCAACCTAATGTGTGTCTGTTTAAAAATGTTATTTATGAAGAATCGGTTAGACAAAGTGCATCTATTCACATTAATTTATTTTTTCTTCCAAACTTTTCTTGAGAAAAAGTTCATTGCCTTTGAATTGGTAGTAGAATGAAGAGCTTATAAATATAATGGAATAATTACAAATATTTCAAAACAAAATGTAAAGTTGTAAGCAATAAGAGATTTTTGACAAGAAACGCTATAACCTGGTTTCTGATAAAGGCCTCCTCCAGGCATTTATAATGTACTGACTTCTGACAAGATTTACCGTGGTCAGGAATTGTGCTGGCTTCTCCCTCCCCCTAGTGTACAGTAAACTCATTTAAAATATTTTATTTAGGAAACGAGGAGAGATAAACATATAATGCACTTCTATTTAGAATTTAGACTCTATTTTATTATTTAATTAATCTAATTGGTCATTTATATGGCGCCTCACTCCATGCTAATGCAAGCATGCTCAGCGCGCTCATAAAAACGTTCCGACAATAACACTCTAAAATAGTTTTAAACAAGTTTTGCTGATGGAGGCACAAAACGACAATAACATTCTAAATAGTTTAAAACTAAGTTTTTGCCGATGGAGGTGTACTCGATCAACTTGGTTGAAAAGAAATGTCTTTAAATTCTTCTTGAATGCCTTTTTTTTGTTTTTCAGTGTCTCGGGTAATCCGTTCCACAGTGAGGGCGCCACAGATTCAAACGAGCGCACACCAAGAGTCCTTTTCCTGTCACCATGCAAACATGGAATTTCCAGGTGAGATTGTGTCGGAGAGCGCAGCATCCCTAACGGCACATGATTCGGTGTAAGTTCTTTGATATAGGCAGGTGCTGTGCCTTTCACGCATCCATAGACAAGGGACATAATCTTCTTTCCCTGTTTTGTTGTTGTATATTATTACATAGATATGACTATCTTGGTCCTTTATAAGGTCTGCATTCTAAACACAATAAAACAAATTAAGCCAAACAAGTATTTTGATCTTGACAAAAGTAAGACGGTAAAACATTTTTAGCATGTTTAGGACTTTTTTGTTACAAAATGAAAACGTCATATTTGAATAACACTAGAATGTTATGATTTGTTCGGGTTTTTCTAGCCGATTTATTTATTCATGTGCTTGGTTAGTTATTGAAGTAGTTCTATATACAATAAAAGGCTTGAGATAACGATGAAAATGATTATATGATGATAATGATTTATGACGAGGATACATTTTATTTTGTAAAGTGTTGATGGGATTACAGGCAATGATAAATTATATAATGCAATGCTTGGTTAATGAGACGTCATAGTCTTTGACATTTGATAGAGTAAATGTGTAATGTTTTTAATTTCTGTATTTGTTAAAAAAATATGTGTATTAATTCTTAAATTAAATTAGAACGTAAAAAAAGTAAATTCATTTCGATTAAAGTGAACGTTCTTTGCCAATGAATTGCAATGTAACGGATATGACGTGAACCATTACATATAATATCATTTAGAATATAATATAGTGTTATGCGATGAATGTTATTTGTTTCAAGTTCATGTATTACTTTAAAACAGAATTTGATACATTTAAAATTGGATGTATTTAGAACAAAAATGTGACTGTTTATTTATAAGCTAACTTATGTGTATGCAGTTTATTATTCGTCTATATATAATTTAGAATGCATAATGTTAGTGTATAGAGTGTATTATCTATATATTGAATGAAACGGATTTAATTATGAAGTAATATACTTTAATACCAATTCATAGTAGTCAGGGAAGTAAATAGAGGGGAAAAAAAGAGAGAAATAGTTATTCCCTCCCTTGAATTGATTACCTCGCTTCTATTTTGATTGATGTGATATTAACTGTGGTTTTAGTCTAGTAGCAGTAAATTCACTTCTTTAAGACAGTCACTCATATACAGACGGCACGCTTAGATTACAAGAGATAAGTCTCTCTCTCTCTCTCTGCCCAACTCTCTCTCTCTCTCTCTCTCTTACTCTCACACACAAAGAGCTCATCTACACTTACACACACACACGCACACACGTGCGGTGGTTGACACTTTGTTGGCTATTTTGATGAACGACTCTGTCCAGACAAAACTGTTGTTCTTATCAGATAATAAAATGCTGGAATCGATACCCTGAAGCAAGTCTACAGACAGGAACAACAAAAGGTTGTCAGATAATTGGCTAGAGGAAATAAACGGCAAAAAATAGATACATACCTTATAAGTAACACACAGAGGTAATAATTGAAACTATAAAGAATGGAGCGTAGAATCGGACGTTCTAATGAGTTTTGTTTAGATAGTTAAGATCATCCGTTATAACTCACTTACAATGGCTCTGATGGAGGGTTGCACCTTAAAATCTAGGCGTAGAGAACAATCGTATTAACTTATAGCCAAAACATTAAAAAAAAATTGTAATGTCTTATTTCTACTCGACAACGTTTTGCACAATGAAACACTCAGAGAATATATACATCTACTAAGTAATTCAAACAGCACAAGTAAAATAATACAGTATAATCTCCGATAAGACACTATCTGGTGGATAATATGTGAACATCTAGTTTTTATGAGTAATGGGGGGAGATGATAATTATTTAAATGCAATACCAATGGTTAATATTAGCAATTCATGAAAAAAAAATGACTATAGGACTATATGACTATTATTGAAAATGGCAAGCGATCAAAGATTACATGAGGCTTTTTTCATTAACTCACAGCTGCATTGATGGTTCGGTACCTTCCTATTTTCGGGAGATTATTACGAGGATTCCCAGAAAAAAAAAAGTCTTTTGTAGTACACTGGTTTGAATCTGCGGTGCCTGCATTGTAGAACATGCCCCAAGAGCTGAGGAGTAGTTGGAAGAATAAAGAGTCACTTTTAAAGAGGAGTTTGAAGACCTATCTTTTTTGGTAATTATTTTTTGTGCCTTCGCCATCCCAACATCGGCAACTGAATTGTAGAGCAAAAGCGCATTCACCATTATAAATTTACTAGCTTGGAAAGATGTGCTATATAAAGAGTCATTAATATTATTAAGTTGTAGGGAATAGATTGAATGAATTAAGTATCTCGACACAGGAACAGAAGGTGCACATAGAACAAAGACTATAGAAGTATTCATTTATAAAACTATATAATTTAAAGAAGTTGAAAATAATAATATTTTTTTGTGTGTATATGTTCTAAAGACAACCCATAGAACGTGCATGATTAAGACAACCCATAGAACGTGCATGATTAAGACAACCCATAGAACGTGCATGATTCAGACAACCCATAGAACGTGCATGATTAAGACAACCCATATAACTTTCATGATTCAGACAACCCATAGAACGCGCATGATTAAGACAACCCATAGAACGTGCATGATTAAGACAACCCATAGAACGTGCATGATTAAGACAACTCATAGAACGCGCATGATTAAGACAACCCATAGAACGTGCATGATTAAGACAACATATAGAGCGTGAATGATTAAGACAACCCATAGAACGTGCATGATTCAGACAACCCATAGAACGTGCATGATTAAGACAACCCATAGAACGTGCATGATTAAGACAACCCATAGAACGTGCATGATTAAGACAACCCAAATAACGTGCATGATTCAGACAACCCATAGAACGTGCATGATTAAGACAACATATGGAACGTGCATGATAAAGTCAACATATATAATGTGCATGATTAAGACTACATGTAGAACGTGCATTATTAAGACAATTCAGAGAACGTGCATGATTTAGACAACATATAGAGCGTGCATGATTAAGACAACCCATAGAACGTGCATGATTAAGACAACATATAGAGCGTGCATGATTAAGACAACCCATAGAACGTGCATGATTAAGACAACCCATAGAACGTGCATGATTAAGACAACCCATAGAACGTGCATGATTAAGACAACCCAAATAACGTGCATAATTCAGACAACCCATAGAACGTGCATGATTAAGACAACATATAGAACGTGCATGATAGAGTCAACATATATAATGTGCATGATTAAGACAAAATATAGAACGTGCATGATTAAGACAACCCATAGAACGTGCATGATTAAGACAACCCATAGAACGTGCATGATTAAGAGAACCCATAGAACGTGCATGATTAAGACAACCCAAATAATGTGCATGATTCAGACAACCCATAGAACGTGCATGATTAAGACAACATATAGAACGTGCATGATAAAGTCAACATATATAATGTGCATGATTAAGACAACATATAGAACGTGCATGATAAAGTCAACATATATAATGTGCATGATTCAGACAACCCATAGAACGTGCATGATTAAGACAACATATAGAACGTGCATGATAAAGTCAACATATATAATGTGCATGATTAAGACAAAATATAGTACGTGCATGATTAAGACTTAAGACTACATGTAGAACGTGCATTATTAAGACAATCCAGAGAACGTGCATGATTAAGACAACCCATAGAACGTGCATGATTAAGACAACATATAGAGCGTGCATGATTAAGACAACATATAGAACGAGCATGATTAAGACAACCCATAGAACGCCCATGATTAAGACAACCCATAGAACGTGCATGATTAAGACAAAATATAAAACGTGCATGATTAAGACAACCTATAGAACGTGCATGATTAAGACAACCCAGAGAAAGTGCATGATTCATGCAAAGAAACAAGATTTATCCGGAACAACCAAGGACTACTGAAGACAGGACATGCAGACTTGAATTTCTGACTTAGCTAGCTAAGGCCAGTTTTTTTAACAGTAGCGATACACTCTCTTTGTCGCGCTTATATATGAAGTAAACTATTATTAAGTAACTAACATAATTAATGTCAATAATGTCAATAATGTCAATAATGTTAATGTGCAGGGCCGTTTACTAATGAGGGGTTAGGATTGAGAGGGTTTAAAAGAGCATTTGAATATTATTTAAGATCTATTTAGATGATTGAATGATTAGGACCGTATACATGATACTCTATATATTTATGCGGTTGGTGTTGACGGTTTCGTGTGGGGGGTCACCTAAGGTATAAAATAAAGTGAAAAAAAAATTCAAAAAAATCGTTATTTCTTGACCTAAAAAGGGAAAAACGTAACCCACCCATAAAATTTATCTCGCTCATAATTAAGAGACAAATGCACATCCTCTAAAAAAAGTGATTATGAAGTAAGTCGATTATTTGGGTTGAGAATTTTGCCAAGTGGTACATGTATACCATAATTATAAATACGATACTTTGATTTCTATATCTATGGCAAAATTTATTTGTGTTTTCATGACCAAGGAATATAAAGAATGTAAATTGACTGTGATAGTTAAAAATAAACAAACATTGTGCTCTCCTCTCATATTTTCTGCTTTCAATAATGGTATACATGCACTATTTGGCACTTTAAACAAACGACACTTGTTGGCAGCATTATAATTACCTTTACAATTAACTACACCACATTTATAAGGCATTTTGATAAAAGATACACGATCGAAAAATTAAAAACAAACACAGTGAAGTAAAATCCAACAAGAAGTATCCATTTTGGAACCAAACTGCGCCTTCTATTCATACTCCTTAAAAAATAGTGCGCTCATGCTTGGTAATTATTAAGACATTTTAATGGCTATTAGATCGTTCTTTGTCATTAAATTAATGACAATGACATAAACCATTAATACAATGAATTATATTAGTAAAGAATTTTGTTAGTTACTTAATAATAGTTAACATTATATCACTGCGCCAAGGGAGTGTATCGCTACTGTTAAAAAAACTGGCCTTAGCTAGGAAGTCAGAAATTCAATTCTGTATGTCCTGTATTCAGTAGTCCTTGGGAACAACAAATAAAAAGCGTCCATTGGGGTAACTGCTGTGTGTCTTTAATTGCAAAGGGCGAGTTACGTCCCGTGAGTGTTGTCGGATTGCTTGCATTGGACGACCTTGTATTCAATAACACATTTTATATCTCGCAACGGTTTTTTTATTGGACAATTTTTTTTTATTGTGCACATTTATATTTTGTGGTCGTTCTCTTCCACCATGCGCCATTGGCGCCGACAAGATTTAAGAGTGATCTTTGTAGCAATATATTTCGATTCCGATTCTATGATGATTTAGTAGTGTTAAAACACTTTATCTTAAAGTTGTATGTGGTATTTCGTTCTATGTTAACTTTGTCGATCTTAAACTTGTATGTGGTATTTCGTTCTATGTTAACTTTGTCTATCTTAAAGTTGTATGTGGTATTTCGTTCTATGTTAACTTTGTCTATCTTAAACTTGTATGTGGTATTTCGTTCTATGTTAACTTTGTCTATCTTAAAGTTGTATGTGGTATTTCGTTCTATGTTAACTTTGTCTATCTAAAACTTGTATGTGGTATTTCGTTCTATGTTAACTTTGTCTATCTAAAACTTGTATGTGGTATTTCGTTCTATGTTAACTTTGTCTATCTTAAAGTTGTATGTGGTATTTCGTTCTATGTTAACTTTGTCTATCTTAAAGTTGTATTGAATTACTTAGTTTTTGGTCAACTTTGTCTATCTTGAAGTTTCTTTGCATGATTTTTTTTCTATTTTAACATTGTCACTCTTCGAGTTGTTGTGATAAAAAAAGGTTTTAGATGATTTTCTCTTAGAAATAGGTCCAGGGCAATGAAGTTAATTAACTCCGCTCTGAAGATCATCAAAATAGTTAAGGTTTCAGGGGAAGGGGGTTCATAATTTAAAAGTTCGTTTTTGTTTCTTGTTGTTTGTTTTAACTTTGTCTGTAATTTTTAATCTTGTTAATCTTTTACTAAAATCATAGAGCTATAGTTTTTTACATAACCGTTCAGTACTGGCCTTAGATGTCTTTGTTTTTGACCGCCTATCTAGATACTACTCATACCCTCTGGCTTTTTATGAAGAATTAAATACATCCGGCCACAGCCCGGTCCTGTCCCTGGCCGTCGACTCGTTTTATCCGGAGAGAAACCCAATACAGTTCTAGTCCAGATTGAGGAAGGAACTTGGCCAGCCTGTTGACTTCTGCTAATAGACTTTCTAGCCACTTCCTGTTGTTTTTTGTTAAATCATAAACTCAATCGTTCTATCCATTGAGACGCTGAAGTTGATGTTGTTATAGTTGTAATCTTCTTCCTGAAATAATGTTTTTTTTTTGTGGGCCGAAGAAGTGGTCCACATAATTGAAAAAAATGGCCAGATAGTTAACACTAAATTGGTCAAAGTGATATCAATAGGGTGACATTACTTTCTGATATGGAAATAACAGATTTGTGGTTAGAGGCTAAAAGAAAAGTCAAAAGTGCCAAAATACACAGAAGTCTTAACAATTATATTATGTTTGTAAACATATGATTTTACATAAATGCTATGCACTTTATATTGTTGTAAATATGAGACTTATGCTGCATAAGAATGAATTGTGTTGATTGATATGCAACATTTTAAATTATTTTACTTTAATAATATTGTATCTGTTTTGAAATTAAAAGAAATTATATACGTGTAATGTATGATGAGTCTTTTTTTTATTGTAATGTCCCAGTTTCTTTTAGTATGAGTTATGCTGGCCACACGGTCCGCTTGTAGATTGTGGAAACGCAAACTATTTATTGCATTTTTTTAAATTTTATAGCCTAAATATTTGGTCATTTTCCACAAGTAAAAAATTTGATATTTAATGTTTGGAAGTATAAAAAAAATTGTAAGTGGTAAAAAGGAAGTCTTATCAGTGTTAAATCAGTTGAAGTTACTTGTCTGCCTTTGATGACAGCAGCCTTGCATAATGTTTGGATGCCACGATGACCTTTCTGCAGCATTAATAAATAAACTGACTTATGGCGAAGGGTAGCTAACACAAATGGTGATTATACTTGACTTATTACTTTACTTTATGCTAATCCCAACCTATGTTCCAGCCCCAATAGACTGAGATGAATTAGGCCGATAAAATAAATAGCCTTCCGCAGAGTTTGCCAACTAGAAAAAAAATTTGTTGCAAAGTTCATGTAAAGGACTGCCTGAAAGACATCACTGTACTAGTTTACTGTCACAATTTCAACTATAATGTCGGTAAACGTATAGTAAAAGTAAAGTAAAGTACCACTCGGACCAGGGCTGGTGAAGCAGCGTTCACCAGGTTCTGTGGCCACGGCATAATAGGAGATGAGTGGCCAGCACAATTATCCCAGCCGCCTTTACTTTACCCCAACTAATGTCAGCTACCCATCAGATCTGGGTAGACTCAGGGACATCCTCAAGTCCCGAGAAAAAATCCTAGTCTGCACCAGTATTCAAAACCAGAACCTTCGGATCGCCAGTAGAACGCGCTTCCACCGTACCCCATAAAGTTCTAGTAGGGCCTATTATTTAGCTTTACAATATTAACAAGCAGAACACATATCGCATTCAACAGACCTCTAACTTATCATGGAATGTATGCACATTTCATTAATTAATATAATTTTGGATATCTTTCTTAAAGTGTAAAGTTATCGTATAGTGTGTGTGTATGTACGTTTTGTGTCACATACATTTTGTTCCATCTACTTATAAAAGTCTTTGTAAACACAATATTTCACCATAAAGTCCATCCGTGCCTCAAGGCTGATTACTTTGTTTCCGCCATGTTGTATGTGTGGGTGTTTGTGTGTGTGGGTGTGTGTTTACTATCGTGTTTTTTCACTCCACATCCACACAGTCACAGTCAGACACACACATATAAACAAACCAGGGTTCTTGGGCATGTATCATCAAGTCTGCCTGAGCGGTCCTGCTACAACGTCTACTAAATCCCTTCATAAAGCTAAGAACTGTCCACTTTAATAACATCCGTTTGCTTTTTAGTTTTCATTGAGTAATTGCAAGACCAACATAACAAATCATAGAACTATATTTAGCTGTTTAGTCAACAATGTATTATCTGGCCAGTACCCACGACCAATGCAATTAGGCAGATGGATGAAAAAATATATATTGGCTATAGATAAATATACATTGGCTATAGATAGATGTGCTAACAGTACAATATATTTGTCCAATATTGGTCGAACTTTTTTATCTTGGCCTAACGTTGGACCAATATTGGACCAACATAGTGTGTAAGCCTGAAGAATGATGAGATAAAATATAAAAAGAAACTAAATACAAAAGAATTTTGTGATGTCCACACAATATCATCTTTTGCCGTAGGCATTGAAACTGATTAACTAACCAGCGATGCAGACCCTTTACTTGAGAAAAAAAATTTGCTTAGAATCTATATGTTTCTGCAAACGAATGAAATTCTAAAATAAACTCGAAGATATGAAACTGTTGCTATTATAAGTTTTTATTTTTAATGAAAGTATAATGATTCATGTTTGTAGTCTTTCCTAATGATTCCTTGTCATGCAACTACCACCGTCTTCCGTTTCTTATGCTATAACATTGAAATATCCTCTATTAAGGCAAAACCCTTTTCAGATTAAAAGTGACTTTCATCAAGGGGAGAGGATTAGTTTCCCTTGTCATTAAAGTGGAGTTATCTTTCCTTGGTATAAACCTTCCTCCCCGAATAGCCTTCTGCACACAGTCGAATAGGGTGGGGGGGGGGGGGGGAGGGTGAACACAACTCTATTATACATATTTAGCCTTGAAGAATTAGGTCAATGCCAAATGTCTTTTTTAATATTATTATCATTTCTGAAAAGCCCCAGAAAAGGCCCAAGATCAAGCCCAACTAGATATAATTTGTGCCAATAGCGAAAGTGTCAATAACTAACGGAACGACCCTGTACACATGAACGCTCGGCTACCTCTTCATCTAACCTTACACGTGACCCCTTTCAAGATTGATAGCTTCGGCATCTTAAGTGTTGGAACTCAGAAGAACCCCTTTTACACACAAACAGACTTTGAAGCGGAAGGCTTCGATGATAGAAGTTAAGCGTTATCATCACAATTTTATAATCTACATCAAGTGGTTTGGGAATAAGAAAAGTCTTTCCATAGAAAGTATTTCTTTGTAATCATTCGCAGAAATAAATAGATGGAGTCAATGTTCTTACATATCTGTCCTAAAACAGCTTTCGAAAGCAGATAATTTTATTCAGAATATAGTTTCTACTGTATATAAAATAGGGATGTTAAAGCCGGTTTGTTTTCAAAACCGGTTTTCGGTTCTATAAAACCGGTTTAAAACCGGATTCCGATTTCCCGATTTGTTTTGCGTGAATCCAACATTATTTTTTTTTAAATATTTCCATCAGAACCAATAAAAAAATAAAATAAAGGGTGTGCTACTTGAGGTAATGATTACATTCCAACCAACAAACCGAAATCCGGTTTTAAAAATCAAAACCGGTTTTCAGATTTAAAATCGGAATACGGTATTCCGGTTTTCGTTTAACATCCCTAATATAAAGTATAAAATTCCTTACCTCCCATTTCTATCGATAACAGCGACCGCTCGTTCTAAGTCTCGTGTTTTTGTAGCTCAACAAATCCTTCCTAAACTCGAGTTTGAAATATTGATGTTTAAAAAAGCGTAAGAAAGTTTTCAGGAATTCTGTGCTGCTTTGGAGAAAAAAACATGTAGTTTTAAGTTTCGAAGTTTAGAATAATTCAATCTACAGACCATTGAGTGATGTTTAAATCCTGGGATAAAGGGGATTTTGAAGAAAGCTTGAGGGTGAGACAAACATGCAAGTCCACAGTTTGCCAAAAAAAGTTGTTTTTTTCCACTGAGTCCTTCTCTAATATGATTCTGTGAGATATGTTTACACTGTTTCCCGTTTCTCTGTTGTTGTTTGGTTTAAGTTTTATTCTGGATATTTAAAACAAGGTATACATAGGCCTATCAATTGTTATCAATTGATAAAATTGTTTTGTTAGTGTATACAAACAAACGTTGATTACATTGCATAGATAGATAGACAGATAGATAGATGGATAGATAGATGGATAGATGGATAGATAGATAGATAGATATATAGATAGATAGATAGATAGATAGATAGATAGATAGATAGATAGATAGATAGATAGATAGATAGATAGATAAACCTAGACAGTAGATACATTTATATATAAACATACCGATACATACAAATAGGTATATAGAATACATACTATTTATTTAATCATATTATGGTGCCTAATATTTTCTAATGATATAGAAACAGTTAAACATGCAGAACTTTTTTCGGACACAATAAAATCGCTCCCATTATGGAATAGATAAAAACTAAAAGTACATAAATGTTGCAATATTTCTACTTACAAATATAAAAAAAAAAAAACTTGAGTCTACGATGTGCTATCCATTTCACGGATTAATCACATCTTTACTATTGATAGGTAGTATATAAATCATAGGTTCTCAACGGGGGCGGTGAGTAGCTTTAGGGGGGCGCTGATGTTCCCGGGGGCGATTTGGGGGCGGTGAAGGGCAAGTGTGCGATACAAATGTACCTGATATAATTTGAACACCTCAGCTATTTGAATTTATTAGTTTTTTGTAATGAAATGTGATGTAAATGCTGCTAAATATACAATATGCTAATATTAATGATATTTTGATCTCAGTTTTACTGAGATGTTCTCTATTGCATTAAATACTTTTAAATTAAATGCAAATTATTGTTAAGCGGCATAGATATGTAGTAATCATACGAACTGGGTAGTTAATGAAATGTTTGAAAATATGCATAGGCCACAGAGAAATGTGTCAGAAATATCGGCTTCAACTGTCAGTTTTCCTCATTCAGACCCGGAAAATGTTGTTGTAGTTTTTATCAATGAAAAAAACACCTCTTGGAGGTCTCTCGCGTGTCATTTGAAAATCGCTCTGTGCGCCAAGTTTGGCACGTGTGCTTTTGGTTGCCGATCCCTGATTTAGAGTACAATGCGAGATTTTTTAAAGATATTATTTTCTTTTAACTGGATGAGTCCACGCTACCAGAAAATCTAGCTTTACTTTTAGCTTACGTTTTGTGGAGTAAACATTAAATAAATAAAATTTCCCATTTCGAAAAAAAAAAAAAAAAAAAAAAAAATCTATTAGACTAGAATCTACTTGTACTAGAAGATTTTTTTTTGCAAAAGAAATTCCCCCAGTGGCAATGGTATGGCGTATTGTGGATTGATGTTGTAGTAAAAAAAAAGTAGTCTGTTCCAGATGTATTGGCTGGCTATTGTGTGACAACATTTAGTTACTAAAAGTCTTTGACTGCATCAATCACTACAATATTACAGCAGTTCACAAATAAGTAATGCATTCAATAATTTTTTTAGACAGCTTTGCATTGATACCTGAAATTAATTAATTATTACTATTATTAATATCTGTATTAGGCCAAATTTTATTGACTCGATATAATTTTTTTTTTTTTCAATTTTATTATTTTCTAGTTTTGTCTTTGACTATGCCTTTATTGCCATTTAATTTTATTGTACTTACTGTTTGTTCTATGTGGCAAAATATATATTTTTCATTGACGATGACTACCAGCGATGGTTACTGCACACAGAGGTGCGTTGGTTAGCAAAAGATGACTGTTTAAATACAAAGTATGAGACTTGGATTCGGTGATCGAGTTTGTGAAAATCAAATTGCGATTCTTTGGGGAAAATCAATCTGTTTCTCTAGGTCTGTATGTTTCGGCAACAATTTTTTATATTGCAGTCTTATCAACCTCTTTTGTGGCAAGGGGATTTTATGCTAATACCATTTGGTTGTCAAAAAAAGAAAAACAAAACAAGCTGCAAATAGTGAAGCTTGGAGACCTTAGTATTTTGCAACCAAAATTGAAACAAATATAGGCAAAACTATTAGCAACACACCAGGCAAACGATTCAAATTAATATTGATTTTTTTTAAACCTCTTGTTTAGGTAATTTTTTTTATCTATTAATTCGTACAATATGTTTCCTTGCAGTTTTTTTAAAGACAAATCTAGTCGGCCTAAAAAAATTGCAGAAACTATATTGACCCTTTAACTTCCAGAGGGGTAGGGAGAGTGGGCGCTGGAAAAAGTATGGGGGGGGGGCGGTGAGTGGAAAAAAAATGTAAAAAGGGGGCGGTGAGCCGAAAAAGGTTGAGAACGTATGTTATAAATAGTGTAATGACTTCCATTAAAACATCAATTCTCGGACAGTACGAATTAACTCTTACATTAATATATCAATTCTCGGACAGTACGAATTAACTCTTACATTATCGTGTTAGCTAAGTCTTATTTACATGGCTCTGTTTATAGTCCATTAAGCCATAAAGTGAATAAAGTTTTTTTTTTTTTTTTCCACTTTAATTTGCCTATTTTGAGATGTATTGAACAAACTGTATTCAAAATAATTATCTTTTTCTTTTTTTATTTAGTACATATATTTAACTTTCAGTTCGTTTGTTTCTGTAGAAAATGGTTCAATTGTATTTAGCACTTGTGAATACATTTGCTTAGTCTTTTAGTTTTTATTTTAAACTTTTATTTAATTAAACGCAACATAGAACTATAAAATTAAAATGCAATAGTCTAATGTAATTTTTGATTCAATTTTTTCTGATTATGATAATTTCTAAACTTAACCCTATATTGCATACAGTTGTATTTTTGCAACACTGGTTTACATACATAATTTTTATATTTTTCTTACGCTTTTTCTGCAATATTTTGTTTTGTTTCGTTCCCGAGGCAGTTTTGTACATAACCTATACAAGAACTCATTTATATAAAAGTTATTTTAGTCTCATTTTACATTTTAACAAGCGTTGCTATGGTGGTCCGATACAGTAAGTAAACTTTGCATCATTTATTATATTTAACATGTAGTTTTACACTTAAAACATTTTTTTTTGTAAAAGTAAACTCATATCTCAATGCAAAAATAAGTTTTTTTTTGTGTTATTTCCTTATACTTTTCATATTATAGCAGTAACTTTGTATGTTGTAAAATCGCAGCTCCATGCAACTGAGCTAAAAAAAAATTGAGATTACACGACATAGAGCCACACCCCCTTTTCTAAATATAACGTTCTTTATAGTTATTATATTATAATATAAAGTAAATAAGGTCCAAATAATCAATTATATATCTTAATTTTGTTCTTTTTATAATATAATTCAGTAAAAATAGTTAAATATAGGTCTTTTTATTTATTTATTGTTATTATTAGTTATTAGTAATAAATGACAGGCCTAGTTAGGCCTAGACTTAAATATCTATACAGGTAATCTATATTAACCTATATTATTTTTAGTATATATATATATATATATATGTCTAATTATTTGCTATTATTATTTTTAATTAGGCTTGCATTATGGAGCCCAAGGTCTTTTATAGGAAAAAAATACTATTCATTGTTTTGAGGGAAATGCCTTCGGACACCGAAGACTTTGAGTTGTCTAATAATGATGCGTCATTGGACCAAGATACCAGTATTGTACAGTTTCCATACCGAAAAGGTGATTGAAGGTAAATTTAAATTCATGTTAGTTTTATTCTATTGTGTAATATATATTTATAGTTCACCGGATTGTCAACCGACACGTCGCGGGTTCCATCTCTACCGCCCACCAATTTCTACCACCCTGCAGGAGTTTTGGGCCTAGTGGACATATCTCTAATTATCTTCTATCTGGAAGGAATGTCTGTAAAACTAAAATAAATAAGTACATTTAGTAGTTTTAGTTCCTATTATAAATCATTGTGTTTTTTTTTTCTATAAAGATGCAGAATCAGATGTTGATATCAATAATGATTGTATTGAACCAGAGGAACCACCCAGTCAAGCCGAGGACTTCTTTGGAAGGTGTTGTTGTCCGATGAAGATTTGACGACTAAATTGCCTGCATTCACCAGCCAAATAACAGAAGAGTGTGTTCCGAGACAACAAAATGTCATATCCGCTAATTTTCTTACTAATGTTTTTTTTAGTTCTCTAAAATAAGTTATTGAATAACTAATAATTTAGTATCATTATAATTTTCTCATTCCTTTAGTTTGAATTATTTTTATTTGTGCATGCCAAAATTATTCAGAATCTATGTGTTGATAATTCTTTGTCAGTATGAAAATTTATATATTTTTACCTATAAATGAATATGAGCTATAAACCTTTTTTATAACTTATTTTAATAAAATACCTCACAAAATCTTTGTATAATCATGTTCAAATGTAATTGTTGTCATTGTGGTTGTAAATTTGTGTAAAATAGCAATTATTTAATTTTTGACATTGTGATGCCTTCTGTAAAAAAGGTTGCTCGGTTGCACACAGTTGCAAAATTGCAACGACCAAAATCAACACTAAATATCACTTTTTTGGATTATACTCTGAACAAATTTTTTTTCTTTATCCATTAGAAGAACAAAAAACACAATGAAAAATTTTTTGAACTTGAAACCTAAATTCATGCAATATAGGGTTTTAAAAACCAATTGATGTGTAATCCAACGTAATACCTTTCACAATCAAAACTAGTCTTACCTGTTAATCTATTAAAAGAATACTTTTGTGCGGTTTAGTTGTTACGAAAATTCATTGTCCTGCCAGTTGCTTCGCTGTAGGCAACTACATGTAGAAAGTACGTATTTCATTTTGTCATTGATGTTAGAGAAAATAATATATATATATATATATACATACTTTGGAAAATAATCTGTTGCATTTGTTTCGTAAATTTTCTTTCTACATGAGACAAAAAAGGTAACAAGAATGTTAGTAAATTGATTCACGCAGAACCGTGACGTTGATTTATCTTTTTTTTTAATGTGGCACCTTTAATGTGTAAAGTGTACATTGTATTTAAAGTTCAGTGCTTATGTCTCTCCATTACTGTGCTGACGGATACAGCCACAGAATAAATATAGAACAGAATGCGCAATCGCATTTTTTTCTGTTTCCGGAAGTTATACTGTTTAAACGCAGCGGTCCTGGTTACACTATATGTTTATGCTTATTTACAATGTCTTTTTCATCAAATCTGAAATTTTGAACATCCAAAGCAAATGTTTCAGGCAAAGGGTACAAAGGCTGCTGTGTAATAAACTGCAACATTGATGCGAAAACGATAAATTATCGTACAAATAAGCATGTCAAACTACGTGGCTTTCCTGGCCTCGTAAAAAAAAACAACAACAACGTAAAGTTGTAACCTCATATTACTTAATATTAGTAGCCTTGCTTCAGTCCTAAGCTTGCTAAGAGTAGATATCAGTAATAAATTAAGCCTTTCTCACATTACTATAGTAGCGTTTCTAGTGACCGCTGCCTTCAATCAAAAGAAAATGTCGGAAGCCGACTTTCACTTTTAGTGACAGTACATATAGGGATTGCGCATTCTGTTCTATACCTATTCTGTGGATACAGCAGACTTTGTGCGTCATAGCGCAACACGGCCCTAGATGGATTCAGTTATCATACATTCTTGTTGTCAGTTATTTATCTGATATCATACAATCATACACTCGGACAATCATTCAATCTGCAGCCATTAGTCACTAGAAATACATTTAGCACTAACTAGACTGTCATCTAGAAACAATACAAATCCATTCTATTGTTCTGAAGTATATAGTTTAGACTTCCTATCACACTTAAGGGAATTTTTTAACAAAGTGACACACAATTAACGAGAAAATAAATATAGTGTTCGTTTCACGTGTATTATTTATGTTTTAAACAATGGGACGATTTGCACATCGATCTTTGTATAGAACTGATAAATTATTTTTTCATTACATATTTTTTTACATTGATGCCTAAATTTAGTATGATAAGTTTTTAAAGGTCTACAAATTGTTTTGAAGGAAAAAAGAAATCACCTTTGAAAATTGTTTGATCTATTGGTTTAGAAAATAAATTTGATTGTGAAGGGGACAACCCTTTTTAATCCGCCCCTCTTTTTTTTACACAAGTGATTCATTTTATTAATTAGTTTAATATCTTTTGATACTGCAGTCGGGCGTCGATCCCCAGTTCCTTTACATTCCACTCCCAAATTTCACGAAGGTTTGCAATTTAATTCAGGGGGCAGCAGTGTAAAGCACGCATGTCATCCTTGAAATGATAAGCACATTTCAATTGCCCGCGAAAGACCTCCCCCCCCCCCCCCCCAACTGCCAACAAAAGGATTTTTTCAATGCTACTCAAAACACTTTACGTAAGAATAATTCATCTCTGCTGCCTGACAACCTTTACAAAAGAAAAAATCATGTTAGACGTCGTAACGTGCAAAAAGTATGGCTTAAGGAAGCGAATAGCTAGATCCTGGCCACGACTAGCAACCCCGCGTCACGACGATAATGTAAGGGGCTTCGCAGTCACATGCACTACTCTGCTTCTCCCCTCTAGCGGTTCACTAACGTGATGGATCGCTCGTGATCCTGCACTGTCACCCTGTCGCACAGTTTCTACACTTTAGGCCTGGACATCCAGGCACCGGGGCTTGACAAGACGGTTTGTTGCGCACATTTCTTCCTCACATTTCGCCGTTGTAATGAAATCACGGACGGGCAACCGGTGTACTCTCAACGGAAGCGTATCGGTGGTTAACACACTTCGCCAGACTTCGAGGCCCATGAGTATGAAAGTGGAAACTGGATGTATCTTGCCGTGCAATCAATAGATTAATTTAAGGCAAATGAAGAGATAAATACATTAAAGAAAGATGAGCTTTTTTCAGAAGTACATTGAAGCACTCAAAGGCAAGACTTTCAAATTTATGGATACATGTTTAATATCTCATCAAGCTTACAACTACCTAATTAGATCGGGATCTGTTTATAGTAGATGGATATTGACACTTTTAAAATGCAGCAAGTTGAATTTAAAACATCCAAATTATTGGCATCGAAATGTGCAGATTTACGAAAAAATCTGGAAGTAAGCTGCTTTTATAACGACATCTGCCATTCTTGATAATTTTGCCAGGAATTCGCTTTACTTTCAGCTTTTAGTTCAACAGTTTTGAACAGATTTTTTATCATATTTGAAATTTGATTTAAGCCAACCGAGTATTCGCCTAGAGTTGAAAGGTACTCAAAATTGACTAATTATTTACATGACATTGAACAATTTAGCGAATAGTATTCAAGGACGTTAATTAATACAGACAAATTACGTATAAGCGAGTATTTATGCTCAACTTCTTATTAAAGCATACATATATAGTTAATGTCTTTTATTTTGTTTAATAAATATAACATGCCCATATACTAGCATTACGTTATGTACTAGTTGTAATTATTAATGTCTTTTTAAATCATTTAACAATGTAGGAAAAGTGAATTTACAACTGTTTCACGTAAATGTGTAAACTTGAATTAAATTAAAGGGCGATAATAAACACGTTTTTTTAAAGTAAATATTAATCATACATTTCTTTTTATTTCTTTACAAAATAATAATGACATTTAATTTATAACTTTAAAAAATATCAAATTATTAAAAGCTAGTTGAAAATTATATAAATACTACATGATTAAACGTTGTATATGTATACTTTAAAACACTGTATTAACTACCCAGTTTGAATGATCACTTACGCATTTCTACATTATTAGTGTTGCTATATGGGTTGAACTTATAGAATTAAATCATACTCATTTCTATTGGATATGAGCCTTGATGTTGAAATTAGAATATTACAATGATTGATTTGCTATTAATTGCAAAAAGGAAAAGAATATTATCACAAACACGTTTAATTTGTACATTTTATATAAAAAATATTTCTTTTATTATTTAAATTTTGACTAATTTTCATTTTTAATTTTATTTTAAATAATTTTATTTATTTGTGCATAGAAACAAAATCTAGCTTTTCGGCTATATAAAAAAATTCAGGAATTTTTTTTTTTGCTCAGTAATTTTTTTTTTTTTTCGAATTGCAGCTTACAAACAAAACAGAATAAAAGGGCGTTATCAGAATCGGATTTCGGATTCTTGACAAACTCCTGGTTAGGCCAACCTATTTTCAGGTACTCGGTTCTAGACGCCTTTGACGTAATTTATTTTTCTTTGGTAATATCTAACAGTTTAGTTTTGACTTCTGCGTGGTTTCTCTGTAAAGCGTCTTTAGTTTTGGCCTTGGTCACGCTACTGCTCTAAATAAATTGTCTTAAAGGAGGCCTACAAATAATAGAAATAAAAATAAAGTAGAGCAGGTTGGCACGCTGAATGAGTTAGAAATCTTACTTTGGCACACTATTATCAACAGTTTGTCGACCCCTGATTTAAGTCATCAATAAAATTAGTGTAAACCTTATTCAAAGTTTCAGCGTTGCGATCTTTAGTTTTCTGAACGTTGTGCACTTCAATACCCATGCGCCTCAAAGACTGGCTTAGTGTCTGAACCGCCGATACGTTCCCATTAAGAATACACCGGCGGGCGAACGCATGCGGGACAGCTCCCACTGCTGGTCCGAGATACATTGCGCTGCCGGGAGACCCCAGGGTCTCGGTGGGGAGAAAGCAATGGATGCAGAAACCACTTCTCGAGAACCACCCGGTGCCTGGATGTTTGTACCTATAGCATAGGATTTGTGCTACCGGGTGACAGTGCAGTTTATGCACCACGATAATGATCTTTAGGGGAACCGCAGTGGGCAACCTAGCTGCGGAATCCTCACTGTTACACGGCACGCCACGCCTTTGGCGTGTCTTGGGGTGGCTTGAGCCCGGACAGAGCTTGGGAGTGCACCCCCCCCCCCTTTTCCGAGCTCAAACCTATCGTTACGCCCCGGACAAAAGAGCCCTTAGTGCTTGTCCATTTTTTTTAAAAAGGGATCTTATAACTCGAACGTTGTGCAAGACTGCTGAGGTATATTTAAAAAAAAAGTATATATGGTCATTTATGTTTAACATTTAATTTAAGCAACAGTTCATTAGGCCAAAATTATAAAATAAATATCCGCTCACTACTCGAGAAGAATATTGGCGTTAATTATTCAAGATATGTTTGATTGTGTTTTCATAAACCTTTGTGTGAAGATAGACTCAAGGAATATGAGTTGTTATGAAACTTTGAGCATCTAAATATAGACTAATTAAGATGTTTCATTTTATCAAAAATATTCACTAAGCTCTTGTTGTGATTATTTGTAGCTGTTGCTTAGCATAGTGTTATCAGCGTTATGTATAAACAAACATTAGGCCATTATAACTAAACGTATCAATGGTAAAAAAAAAATAGTGAATAAAAACAGGACCTGCATCTTTAGGTATCGAAAAATAAAAATAAATGTCAATAAGATCTACCAAATATATTCGTCATAAAAGAAAGTAGGAAAGTGGGTTGCTATGTCTACTACTTATAAAATTTGCTCTCTCACTCATATACATTAAATAGACTAATACGTGCAACTACTGGGGCACACACTAATACATATAAACACTATTAGTGCAATATACACAGATAAAGTGTGTGTGTAGATTTAAGAAATGAACAAACTGTATGTTAAACTAGAGGTTTGCAAATCTCTTCGACATGGCATCGCGCCAAGACAAAATATATACCAAGTCCATACATCCAAGAATTAAAGACATCACATTAAAGTCTTAACATTGTGAAATTAGAAGTGAATATATAATTCCCGACAACAGCAGATCTCTCAATGTGTTTTGCGTTACTCGAATGTCTTGATGAATTTTCTGAATGTCTTATTGAGTTTTTCGAATGTCTTGTTGACAGGTTTAAAGGGTCAAAAGGTCAGCAAAACGCCACACATAACAACAACGTTAAACTGCATAAACAGCATGTTTACACTTATGTCCGATTCTCTCCCTAGTTATGTCAAAGGGCAACGTCTGCAAATATCCCATTGTTCACCCCCCCCCCCCCCCCAGAAACAAATATACAGAATTATGTTAACGTAAATCTATACGGGGGACAATATATTGTTTAATGTCTAGCTCTAGAGACGACACTTAAGCTATGGGTGGAATCTTAGCAAACATTGCATTAAGCTATGGGTGGAATCTTAGCAAACATTGCATTAAGCTATGGGTGGAATCTTAGCAAACATTGCATTAAGCTATGGGTGGAATCTTAGCAAACATTGCATTAAGCTATGGGTGGAATCTTAGCAAACATTGCATTAAGCTATGGGTGGAATCTTAGCAAACATTGCATTAAGCTATGGGTGGAATCTTAGCAAACATTGCATTAAGCTATGAGGGGAATCTTAGCAAACATTGCATTAAGCTATGGGTGGAATCTTAGCAAACATTGCATTAAGGTATGGGTGGAATCTTAGAACTTTGTTATATTAAATTAAATATTTATACGGCATGTCTTGAACTCATGTGCACATATTTATTTATTGTTTTTGTGGTGGGGGGGGGGGGGGCGGGAACTCCAGACACCCGAAAATAATTTGGGACATGAAAAATATTTGCTACCTACATAATCTTATCGTAGCCTGTGTTCACGTCTTGAGTATTCTTAAGTCTATATCTACGATCTTTTGGCTATAAAGATATGCGTAATCAGTATATTCAACAGTGCAATAAATTGATTTGATACGTGTCTGTGTTTCAGTTGTTTGTTTTATAAATGTGTTTTGTATTGAGTACGATTTATTTTGTTTGGTTTAATACAGTAATAATATAATGTTCAGTGACATGACATTAAAGATTCTACTTTTATTTCCGCGGTATTGGCTGCGACATAAAGACTTATTTCATGATAATTGTTACATATTAAGCTTATACTGGTGTGTGTTTATCACAGCGTTATAACATCAGTTACATGCAAAGTAAATATTCCATACACTGTTACAATGTTACAACCTATCTCTTATATTCTCTCTCACTTAAACTCTAGCATTTTTCACTTGTTCGCGCCCTCTCTCATTCTCGCTCTTTTACTTTCTTCCAGCTCTCTCTCTCTTTCTCTCTGTCTCTCTCTCTCTCGCTCTTTCTCTCACACACTCTCTCACACAGCTCATCGAACTTTCTTTCAATGTCTTTTTCTCCTATTTTCTAACTCTCTCTCTGTCTCTCTCCCTCTCACTCCGAAAGGCTGTATGTGTGTGTGAGTGTGAAGAGTTTGTTCGTGACGGCATACAGTTGACTATATACTTCATTTACCTGTATACATTCTTCATTGTTCCCTAAAAGAGCTGAGAAAAAAACTTAAATAACGAAATAATTTACAAAATATTTTTTTAAATAGATGGCCATCCTTAACGCCTTGACACAACAACAAAAAAATATCGAAGTACCAGAAACAACAACAAAACAACCACCTACAATAATTCGTTTTTTTAAATGTACAGCTGATGTCTATGGTTTCAAGTTTCAACTGTTGTTCCGGTAATGAAGAAGTTACATTCTGAGATTCTAAATATAGTTTTCCTTTTCTACTGAATACTTTTTTTGTTTTTTTACTTTGTGTCTTTTTTTCTTTGTTCCATCTTTCTTTGTTTTTTTTATTTTTACTCATTGTCACAAAATAAGAGCTGATGAAAGAATCTCTTTATGTCAACTAAATAAAACAACAAAGCGATTCTGAATTAAACAAAATCGTTTTGAAAATGTAAGACCTTTTGAATAATTATATTTAGTCATAATAAATCTAAATCTTCATGCTGAAAGAAAAAAATATAATTGATTAGCTACATATTCTATTTATATCTAATGATATTCACGTTATAAAATTACATTTATTTGTGTTTCTTGGTTGGAAAAATATTTTTTTTTGTTGAAAGTATTAGATTCTATCTTTATTTTTCTCAAAATCGACAAGCAGAATTTTAGTGAAACGACTTTCAAAGATGAGAAATGTAGAGAAATGGAACAGGAAGATGTTATTAAAGGTTATCTTTGAGTATATACTAACCACTAAATTTCTTGGATGATAATTTCCAAAAAGGACAATAATGCACTTTCCATGTGTGTTAAGATAGTACAATCCAATACATTTGATGTTTTAATCTAATAACAAATATTCTGAATGTGTTCATATTATTACTATACCTATTATTGAAATCCATTCAAAAGCTCTTTTCCTGTTCATTTTCACTCTTCTTGGTTATTTCTCCCTTTGTACGTTTTTCTCTATCTTTTTTTTAAATTTCTTACCTTATATGTTTTACCGCTGCAGGAGTCGGTCGGCGGCAGGGATAGAACCCGCAACGTCTCGGTTGACAGTCCGTTGAACTAACAGCATTCCTACCTATCTTTTTAAATGCATCCAACAATCTCTCTCTGTCTCGCTCTTTCTATCTCTACCCGCGAATATCTATTTCTCTTCCCTCCTATCTCTCCATCCATCCCTCCCACACTCTCTCACTGTCCCTCTCTTTCTTTCTCTATGTGTGTCTTTTCAAATATTTCTCTCCACAGTCAATCTCTGTTCATTCAACCCTGCATCTCTCTCTGTCTCCCTCACTATTTCACTTCATCTCTCTCTATAATTCTTTATCCCTCCAATACTCCCTCTCTCTCTCTCTCTCTCTCTCCATCACGCAAATACAGTTGACTGAGGTAGCATTGAGTATTGAGCGACAAGGTCTGGACGGAAGGAATGAGATTGAGAGAAAGTGTGAGATGGATAAGAGAAAAATAGTCACTTCCTGGTTCTAATGATAGCCAAATAAGATCCGAAGGTTTGATTTTGGTAGCCGGTTCTTTCATTAATTGAGTCAACACGTGCTACAAAAGGTCCAAGGTAAGAGGATAAGCCGTATTCTTGGAATGTCGAGACTGAGACACATAAATATAGGCAGAGGCCAAGCGAATGGATATTGGGAGGAAAAGGTTGAATTCTGGGATAGTAATAGAAGGGTGGAAGATAGATAGAAAATTGGATAGATAAAGAGTTGGATAGATATAAAGTTGGATAGATAGTTGGATAGCTAGATAGTGGGATAAATGAAAGTTGTATAGATAGCAGGGTGGATAGGTAGAAATTTGTATACCTAAAAAGTATAAAGATATTTGGATAGATAGTTGGATAGATAATTGGATAAGTAGATAGATTATTGGGTAGGCAGCTTGATATTAAGTTTGATATATAGATAAACAAACAGTTACATAGATAGTTATATAGATAGATATATCGATATATAATTAACAGATTGATTGCTTGCTTGCTTGATTGAATGATTGACTGTCTATAATCAAGTTGTAGATTTGCTCCGACGTGGTGCATAATTTACCCATTCATTTTCTTTTAACGTAAGCTGACGCTTTTTCTTTATAACAATAATGTTTAGGTGAATATTGAGATAAAAAAGAATTAATTTTTCCTAAAACAAAACGTGCAACCAGAGGAGTACAATTACACACCTCACTAAGTACAATTACACACCTCACTAAGTACAATTACACACCTCACTAAGTACAATTACACACCTCACTAAGTACAATTACACATCTCACTAAGTACAATTACACACCTCACTAAGACTCCCTACCCACAATGCCCTCCCGATAACTGTTTGACATTAATCGCTATCAGCCTCCCCCTTTACCTCCACCGTCCCGGCCCCCATCATTGGCTCCCCTGTAAACAGTTACTCGCCAGGTTTGGCACATCACCTCTACATCAAAGAAGACACACTGACACCCTTGGGGCTCCATTTAAATGTAACAACCTGCCCGCTTCCCTCCCAGACTCATCCCCAGGTGTGTAGCTGCCAAGCAGGTGTAGGACCCAGTGTTTCGTATTAAAGTAAAATCTTCATGAGTCGTATCAAATACCAGGGCCTATAAACTCAGGATCATACCCAGTTGATAGCAGATTAACTCTCTTAACACTTGTACTGTTATGAGGCTATTGTCATTTGATTATATAAAAATATTGCTGGTACTTTTCTCGCTCATCAAATCAACATTTCAACATTTTGTTGTATCGTGTTGACATTGTACGCCGTAATCTACAGGCAAATGGTTCGATTACAACTATATAGATCCTGGAGTTTATCACAAGGGACTTGAGGGCATTCATGTAGTCTTTTAGGCTATGATTGGCTACAAGGCATCAGTTTTAGTAAAACACTTGAACGCTGTTGTTGTTTAAATTGTGTACTTTGATCTCACGTGCAAAATATCCTAGCTGAGTCTTTAATTCCATTATTCTTTAAATAAACTATTCTGAAGTGCTACAAATGGGACAAATGGCCTAGAGTAAATCAAGCCAACTCAGGTGTTATGAAGCAATGCTTTTATTTGGTAACATTTTAATTTATAGGCAAAAAGCTTTTTGGTAAATACATTTACTTTATTTGTCCAACATCCTGAATGGTTGGAATTTCGGCCTATATGTATTGAATTAACTTATCGATAAGTGCAAAAAGGGTATTTCATTAGATGTAATTGACATAATTACTGAAACTTGTTTAACCTAAAGCTATTACTCTGTGTTTTAGTCACCATTGGGGCAGGATTCCACTTTAGTTCAGGCTGATGACCACTGGTGAATACCCTGGATGTCCTGATAGGGCCCACAGGTCTTAGGTTGACTACCCCTGCATTGAAGACATTAATGGGTTACATAAAACCTTTTACTTGTATTGTATAATGGTTGTTAAAGGTCATCAACAGTAAACATCCATGTATAGGGCACTTACACTTTTAATCTTATTTTCTTATTTTAAAAAAACAACATCTATTCAGAAAGAGAATTCAGAGGTAAAAATATCACACATTCAATTTTAACATTAACAAGCAAACGTAATGCAATAGTAGAAAAAAAAAGTCTTCACTGTTACATGCTGTTCATTGTTCTTTAGCATTGAAATCTTCCAAAAGGATATTTCAATGGACCGTGAAGGATTAATTAAGGTAAACTTTTTTTCAACATCAATTCATGCTGACAATTAATTTTGTAATGAAAGCAATTTTATTCAGAGCATTAAACCAATCAGAGAGTTTTGTCGTTTGTTCACGTTCCCGGCATGCTATGCAGGTCTCTTGCAGGTCACATGCAGATGCAGGTCACATGACCTTTTTGTTCTGAAGCAATTTTTTTCTACTGAGCGCTTGTTGTTGTTGTCTAAGTTAAATGATTGTGTTTCTCTGTTTGTATGTTTGTGATTGTGTTTGTGTGGGCGTTTGTTTTAATCTACAAATCAATACTGTATTTCAGAAAGATTTATCCATTCCATGTATTAACTCTAAATGGGGTATTTGATATATATATAGGAGAGTAACGGAGAGACAGTGAGAAAGAGAGAGAAGGAAGAGTTAGAGAGAGAGAGAGAGAGAGGGTTGAGAGAGAGAAAAAGAGAGGAAGTTAGGCCATGGATAGATTAATAGAGAGATATGTTGACAGATTGATAGGCACAAACGAAGGACAGAGCATATCAAACCATAAACATAAAATGCACACAATCACACATAAGCATTTGCTGATACAAACACAGTACAAACACAGTACAAACACAGTACAAACACAATACAAACACAATACAAACACAATACAAACAAAATACAAACACAATACAAACACATTACAAACACAGTACAATCACAGTACAAACACAATACAAACACGATACAAACACAATACAAACACACAAAAACAGTACAAACACAATACAAACGCAATAAAAAATAAATACAAACACAATACAAACACAATACAAACACAATACAAACACAATACAAACACAATACAAACACAATACAAACACAGTACAAACACAATACAAACACAGTACAAACACAATACAAACTCAGTACAAACACAATACAAACACAATACAAACACAATACAAACACAATACAAACAAAAGAAAATTTCAAGCCGTCCATATCGATGTCCTAAAGCATACTTTGGAAAAACCCCATTCCGAACTAGTGGGCCTTGACCTTATACTGAACAAGGCCAAATTCAAACTTCATCTGTATACAATTATACTCAACAGTTCTTCAAAACTTGGCCTTTCTGTCAATGTGAAAGACACACACACACTTACAAACGCACCCGGGGGCACACATAGAGTGGACAGACCAGTAAATCCGACGTTGAAACAGTGTTTACAATTCAATTTTCTGTCATCAAGGTCGAAGCCAGAAGTCAAATCCTAGACTGCTGGTTTTCTTTTCTTTCGTCAAATTACTTCTGAATAATTGTATTTTGCCCGGATCCAAAATGCCGCAAGGATCCTGTAAGTTGTACAACTTTGTTTGAAATTTAGATTCATGTCAACGTGAACTAACACTGATTTGGTAGTTGATTGAGACTTAACGTCAAAGTTTACGTTTGAGAAAGCAATTTAATCCGAAAAAAAAAGAAAAATCATTTGCAAGGGTTTTGTTTTTTGTTTGTAAATGTATGTAGTTAGATATGGCTGATTGTAAGTAAATTTATAGTGACAGACTATATAGCTAGATAGATATTAGATATTAGAGATATTAGATGGATAATAGATTGATAATAGATAGATAATGAATAGATAATAGATAGATAATAGATAGATAAAATATATATATTTGATAGATAATAGATAGATTATAGATAGATACTAGATACCTGATGAATAGATAAAAGATAGATAATTGATGGATAATAAAAAAATAGATAGATAATAAATAGATAATAGATAAAATGTAGACAATAGAAAATAAATAGATATAGATAGATAATAGATAAATAAAAGATAGATAATAGGTAGATAATATGTAGATAATAGATAGCTGAATAATAAATAGAAAAATGAAATGGATAGATAGAGTGATCGAGATAGATTATAGATATTAGATAAATAACTAGATAGATATATTAGAGAATGTTACTATTTCAATATAACTCTCTCACTACTACTTCCCTCTATAAGACTATAAATTCAACGTGATGCATTCAACTGAATCAACTTCCATCCCGACTAGATTCATAATATGAAGCGGCCCTAAAGACACTAGGGAGATTCAACCCCTGAACAGTGGGGACATAGTGGCTGGGTGAAGGGGAATGGAACTAAGGTAATTTACAAGCTACTGGTCACTCTCGCTGGCCGCGTCTCACTTCTTGGTTATAAGATTAGCTCACAGAATGAAGGCAGGCGCCTACTGTCAAGAAGTATTTTGTTCCTTTAGCTGCAACAAGAAGAACGAGTATATCAAACATTTCTTTGTTTGTTTTTTTTGCCCCCACGTCGCACCACGTTACCCGAGTATCGCAAGAGATTCGGTTGACCAACAGGAGATTTTCTTGAGAAAATTATCTGGAGTTCTGGAACATATCAACTTATTTTCATGTTGCCTATAACCAAAACAAAGACATGAAATAATCGGGAATAAAGTAGACCTGATTCGAATTCGAGTTATATGATCAGAAATATAGTATTAAATTAGTCGAAGTCCAGCTATATAGTCAGGAATAAAGTATTAGTCGAAGTCCAGCTATATAGTCAGGAATAAAGTATTAGTCGAAGTCCAGCTATATAGTCAGGAATAAAGTATTAGTCGAAGTCCAGCTATTTGGTCAGGAAAAATTACAATTTAGACAACACATCTTTGTATTAGTTTTTTTGTGTAATGAAATTTGGGACTACAATACATTAGGGCACGTTTAAATATTTTTTCTTTCAAGTCAATATTGTAGAAAGGAAATAAATCAAAGAAAGTATTTGCTTGTATGATGCATACATTCGCCATAAAATGGGATTAAAGATTGTTTTATTGTTGTTGTTTTCTTGTTTAGGTAAATGTAATTTATATGTTCATTAAATAAGTTTGAAAAATAACAACTTAAAATCGATGTTACGCAAAGTGAGATGTGACCGTCTGTGGCGTTTTATTCTCACTTTGTGGCAATGTTCCTTACAAATAAAAACAGTACCAAAAACGCGTTTTTCAGACCAGATGCGTTTTCCAAATATACATTTAAGTGTGTTGAGTTTAACGTGCAGCATCCATGTTAGACAAAGTATGCATATAGAGCCAGGGCAAGTAAAATAAATATATTTTTATCTACATGAATAACACTGCGTATAAACAGCCGTGAGCAGAGACAGCAACAGTGATATATTAACATACAAAACATAGCGTTTAATGAACATGACGTGTATTATATTCTGAAGGATAAATGACTATGTACACTCCTTAAAGTTTGATAACTTTCTTTGTGTTCAAACTCTAAATGAACTATTATACATTTCTTTTTATAATGCATGCAATTTATTCTCTTTAAAACAAACTCTTTTGTGTGTTTCATTGTTTCGTGTGATTGGCATGTTCAAATTTAACCTTCATTTAGAAAACCTCTGCAAAAATAAATTTATTAATACAATTTTTTTTTTTTTGTAAATGTCTAAAATTATATGAACGTGCCAGGATGTAAAGTTTTCCAATTCCTCCAGTTCACACAATCAGGATAATTAGTTCCGCGTGTATTGCCCAAACAAAAAGTGAGATTTTTGAAACTACATAAAACATCACAGAGTTAGAGCTCTTTAAATAATATTTTTTTATATTTAGCATGTTTTTGTTTTATTCTCCATTAAATAACTTTGTAATTATTTTTTCTTGAATTCGTGCAACAATTTATATGGCATTCAATTTTTTAACAAGTGTCTTTAGAATAATCATTCTTAACTAGTTTAGTTTTCTATCGTCTTGTCAAGTAATAGCACAAATATTTTTTTAATTCTGCAATAATGTGTCTAAGATAAAACTTCCGTACAATAATTTCTTAAATTAACCAACAACAAACTAAACAGGGCAATTTAGCAATTAGACCTTTGATCTGTCTGATATGAAATTTCAACAAAAAAAAGATTTGGGCAATATTTGCTGACCTTTCCTATAATTCCTAATTAGATTACTGTGATGTAATCAAGGAACAACTCGGGGAGCAAAAGAACGTAACAAGATTGTGTTAATGCAGATATAGTATTAAGACCACTTTGTTGAATAACGTGATTGGAGGAGCTGGTTGTGGTGTATTTAGGGTTGCCAGACACATGGGTTGTCAAAAGAAGGAGATTAAGAGACAAAAAGGAGGACAAAGGAGATCATTGTTTTTCAATTGAATAGTTTCGCAATAAACCCGTATTCAGTACACTTTTATTACAAGAGCTGCTATTAAGTGCGAATTCGGTAAACTGAACAAGAAACAGTTTTGTCAAATAACATATAAATTCACTGTAGGCTGAAAGTCAGCTTGCTTTTGGACAACTTTGAAAAATAAAATTTACAGCTCATACAGGAGTCTATAAGAAAACAGATCATTCTTTTGTTGTACAAATGTTCACTTGTTTATGAAATATATTATTAAGAGTTTAATACTATTTTTAATACTGTACGCTTACAAAACATAAAATACTACAAAAGCCGGACATTATAAAGGTTTTTAGCTTTGTAGGACGGACGGAGGACAATAGTCTAAAAAGAGGACATGTGCTCCTTTTGCTGGACGTCTGACAACCCTAGGTGTATTGGAATTAATGAATGGATGACAGGATATAGAAATGTATACACCGATGAGACGAACATCTGTTCTGTTATTAATGCCAGTGCTTAGAATAAATACCCAAAGGAACATTTGTCCTGTTAGAAACGCAAACACCATTGAAATCAACATACGATTAACATAAGGGAATTAGCGGATGGAATTATTATTCTCTCAACATCTGCTATATTACAGGGGTGAATCAATAAAGAGTCATGATGACGCATTCTTTTCACTTTCAAATATGTCTCTCCCCCCCCCCCCCCCCCCCCCCCATCAATTTCTCTCTACAGCACTTCACAGGATGAAAACGTTTTTTATTTTTCAAAGGTGAGAGAATCCGTTAAAAATGTGAGGGTCATTTCATGTTCAACTCAAGATTAAGGTCAATGACTATTTCCGTCTCAGCATAAAATAAGTATAATAAAACAGAAAATTCATCTAAAACTTAATAATCACACTAAAAGTTTATCAATATTGTATTAGAAATATGTGTCGAGTGGATGGTTTGTTGTGAGCCGAAATTATTCGCTCAGGTTCCGTAACTCCATCCAACACGTTATTACACATTTATTCATCTTGGCGAGACGCAGTGTCTAATTTCTCATCTAATCCTCCGGGGTGCAGTCGGGACCGTCCGTCACATCCGTCTTATAAGTCTTCCGAAGCATTAAAAGTACATCACTCCAAATGTAAATTGAATTATCCCTGGTGATGATCTAGAATTTCCCATGCAGAACACTGTTTGTTATCAAGGGAGGGCCCAGGAAGAGGTCAGAAACATTAGTTAACAAAAAAAAAAAATAATTTCACCGAGTTTGTGGTACTTTTGTTTAGCATTGTGTACTAGAAAAATCTGGTATACCCGGTTCAAGTATTTCATCCAGACACATGTTTACTGCTTTACATTGTTTGTCGACATCATTCATTACAGCTGTGAAAGCCAATGTAATATGCAGGCGATTGTTTTGATGTTAGAGCTACTATGAAGAGATAAATGTTGTTTAAAAAAAAGATGTAATCTATAACAATATAAAAAAATGACTGCATGACTTTGTAAAATTAATGGTTTGTCACTTTATAGCTTTGATTTACATTAATTCGCATGTTTTCTTGACATAATTTTACAAACGAAAGAGAGAAACATAGATTTAATTTTTAGTATGGTTATTCTCCCACGAAATCCAATCTCTCTCACTTTCTCTTTCTCTCTCTATCTCTCTATCTTTAGTTTTCCTTATCTCTTGTTAGTTTCATTATAGAAATCAGTAAACATTACCTGATGTCTCTAAATTGAATTTTTTAAAATTTCATTGACGTAACATTAAAAATGACGTCCATTAAAAAAGTCTACCCATGTTTTATTCATGATCAAGATCCTGGATGAACAAATTTGCAACACAAATCTCAGATTTATTTAAATCTGTTTTGCGTTTGGTTGATTTTATTTTATAGCACGAGCTTAAGGTAATTAGACGCAGGATTGATTTTTTTCATCCAACTTTTAAAATAAATCTATGGACATAGCCGGGCTAAATGTTGACTTTAAGTTTTCTTTTTTTTAGACTGGGCTTTTTCTGGGTGTTACAGTTTTTGTGTTAAAAAAAACAACAACTCGTGCTGTTCATATGATGAAACACAATCGTCAGAAGGGATGGTTGAAATAAATTGTAATTCTAGAAATAACAAATTGCATGTTGTTGAATTTCCGGACTTTCCCCGCGCATCCATCTGGTTATCTCGGAATCTGACCGCTTGCCGCCTTTGATGTTGGACGAGACCGGATGTCGCATCGGAGACCCAAACTAAATATTCTGTGTCCGATGCAGACGATATTTGAGTTTGGCGCGCATTTCAACTATCGATAAAACAAACAAGAAAAGAATATATTTTTTTTATTCTCTGTACTGTTAAGAATAATAGAGAATGCTGATTTAAATTAAAAGATAGTTTTCGACATAAACAACAAGAGTTACTGACAAATGTGCAAGCTACATGTTACATGCTAAATACTACAAGCTACATGATATATTATTCATACTACAGTCTGCATTCTACATGCTACATTCTACATGCTACATGTTATATGCTACATGATACATTCTACATGCTACATGATACATTCTACATGCTACATGATACATTCTACACGCTACATGATACATTCTACATACTACATGACACATTCTACATACTACATGTTACATGCTACATTCTACATGTTATATGCTACATGATATATATATATATTCTACACGCTACATGATACATTCTACATGCTGCATTCTACATGTTACATTCTACATGCTACATGTTATATGCTACATGATACATTCTACACGCTACATGATATATTCTACATGCTATATGCTGCATTCTACATGCTACATTCTACATGCTACATGTTACATGCTACATGATACATTCTACACGCTACATGCTACATTCTACATGCTGCAAACTTCATGCAACATACTACATGCTATATGTTACATACTTCATGCTACATACTACATGCTATATGTTACATTATACATGCTACATTATACATGATACATTCCACATGCTACATTCTACATGTTACATTCTACATTCTACATGCTGCATTCTACATGCTACATGCTACATTCTACATGCTACATGCTGCATTCTACATTCTACATGCAACATGCCACATACTTCAAGCAACATACTACATGCTATATGTTACATACTTCATCTCACATACTACATTCTATATTACATACTTCATGCTACATACTACATGCTATATGTTACATACTTCATGCTACATACTTCCTGCTACGTTCTATATGCTACATGCTTCATGCTTCATGCTACATGCTACCAGTTGCAAGGATAGTCAATATTAATCGATCTTGGAATTAATGGAAAGAGATAGGAAACTTTTAGTAATTGTGAGTACAGAATTATTTCCTTGACTAGAGATCTTTACATTTTTGCAAAATGTGTATAAGAAAGTAAATACATATTGAGATCTGTACTAATAGACAATTAGTAACGAATAACATTGCATTAGTCTACTTGTTTAACATATACAAATTTGATATCTTCATCATAACTATAGCATGGATTATTTGTGTCGAAATGTTTTATGTGTGTGTGTGTGTTTGTATGTGTGGGTGGTATTTATACCCTTGCAGGTTTTTAAATATCAATAAAATATTTGCTGACTTTGCATAATTTTACCATTTCTTTATTTATTTATGACGTCGATATCACGTCCTCGGTATTTAAGTGCATGGAAATTATGACGCCAATATGACGTCCACGGCATTTCAGGGGCTTAAATCAATTAATATTAAGTTGTTAATAATAACAATTTATAAAACGCGTTGTTGTTATCTATGGTTGATATTGCTTATTCTGGTAAAATACTTTTTACAAAACCCAATGATAAGCGCACCATAAAACAAATATTTAATACCAAACAACTATTTTTTTCTATTTATTATTCAACTCTGCACGCGACATTATCTGTGACGTTGAATAGTTTCAAACATTCCACAAGTATTAAGACACCTCGTAAATTCCTTACACATTGACACCGTGTACAACCAACAATTCTCACCTCTTTTCCTATCTCCCCCTCTTTTATTTTACGATAACCCCCCCCCCCCACCCCCCATTTTTCATCTTAAGAGCACCCCCTTCCCAATTTCGTCTTGTCCTCAACAGAAGTTTGGAAATTCCCGCAAATGAAAATGTCAGATTTTAGAGTTGTCTGTCAAGATAGGCTTCAAGTGATTCCTTGCTTTCTTGAAATCCCATTCCACTTACAGACAAATCTATCACTGAGCAGAAACAGCTTTAACCGCTAGTCTGTTTATTAATTCTCTGTCATTGGGGTGTCGGGAACCTAGGCGGCCCGACGCCACAGTCTACAAAGACATTTATTAAACGCCAGCAGGTTGTTGTCTTTTGATTAGGTTTATATAGTATATATAGCAGTATATAGTTGCTTTAGAAAAGAAAGTATTCTTTTAATGTCTGAAAAACAATGCGTTAATGAAATAAAAATATTCATATATCAGTGTAATGAGAAAAAATAAGGGGGGGGGGCGCAAATACACCAAAGAAAAGTTTATTTGATACATTTTATTGAACTGTTAATCATTGATTAATAATATAAATAACAACTAAATTATATAAATGTTATTTTTAAATAGTTACCCATGCAATTGTGCAAGTGTTCATAATTAGCATTCTATCTCCACACATCACACACCCCACTTTGAAATATGTGTCCCCCTGCCTTGACATTCTGGCTACATATATAAACAGAGAGAGATAGTGTGTGTGTGTGAAATAGAGATAGTTATATACAAGTTGATATTAATAGCCAATAATAATCAACTATTTCTTTTAGAGCAGAATTCCTCTCCCTCACCAGATACGTTAGCGTGCTACGAAACAGTTTAGGGTTCGCCCCTTAATTGAATAACTGCGGCCTGTGTCCACCACTGAATGGCCGCGGGCCCGTGGCGTGCAAGGTAAATGAAATCATTAAATAATCTAAGTCAGCTATGCCTAGCTTTTCCTCTATTTTTTTGTAAAGGGAGATATAACCTTAAATGTTCTTGCTACCAGACTAGCATTTTAACCACCTCTATCTAATTTAGGGACATTTTTAATACAAGCATGCCATCTGTCGTTGTCAATGAACACAGGACAGACAGGCGTGACGTTTCAAGATGACTTGAAGGCTTAATAGTTCTTGTCGATTTTAACATTAAAGTTAACTATTAGTATTAGTATAAGGTTTTGAGTGTTATAGATAAACATGAAACAATTTTCGGAAAGAGTTTTAACAACCCATATAAACTACGTTTTCCTTTTTAAATCCTTTATATCCATTAGATATCGAAAGATTTTTCTCTTCAATATGCACAAAGCCAGAAAAACACAAAAAGCAAATTGACAGATATATAAAAAAAATATTTTAAAATAAGATGAAATCACATAGCTAAACACACATTTCTATATATATATATATATATAGCCCAGTAAGGGAGCACTTACATAAGTATGGCAGTTATTAGGGTTCAAAAACATTGTGTGTATGCGTTCAATAAAAATGTTAGTTAAACTTGGCATTGCTAGATTATATTAACATTGTAAGACAAGATTAAGATTGCTAGATAAGATCAACATTGCTAGATTATATTAACATTGTAAGACAAGATTAAGATTGCTAGATAAGATGAACATTGCTAGATTATATTAACATTGTAAGACAAGATTAAGATTGCTAGATAAGATCAACATTGCTAGATTATATTAACATTGTAAGACAAGATTAAGATTGCTAGATAAGATCAACATTGCTAGATTATATTAACATTGTAAGACAATATTAAGATTGCTAGATAAGATCAACATTGCTAGATTTTATTAACATTTTAAGACAGATTAAGATTGCTAGATAAGATCAACATTGCTAGTTTTTATTAACATTTTAAGACAGATTAAGATTGCTAGATAAGATCAACATTGCTAGATTTTATTAACATTTTAAGACAGATTAAGATTGCTAGATAAGATCAACATTGCTAGATTTTATTAACATTTTAAGACAGATTAAGATTGCTAGATAAGATCAACATTGCTAGATTATATTAACATTGTAAGACAAGATTAAGATTGCTAGATAAGATCAACATTGCTAGATTATATTAACATTGTAAGACAAGATTAAGATTGCTACATAAGATCAACATTGCTAGATTATATTAACATTGTAAGACAAGATTAAGATTGCTAGATAAGATCAACATTGCTAGATTATATTAACATCTCACGGTTGCCGAGCGGCAGCGCGTTCGACTGGCGTACCTAAGGTCCCGGGTTCGAATGTAGACTAGGGTTTTTTTCCAGGGTCCGGAAGGTGTCCGTGTTCCTGAGTCTACAGCTCTTACCTTAGTTGGCTGGTCCCACAATCACCTAATATGCCGTGGCGACAGAAAATGATGAACGCTGCTTTACCGGCCCAATGGTCCGAAGGGTACTTTACTTTACTATGTAAGATTAACATTGTTAAATAAGATTAATATTGCGAGATAACAAAAAGTTAGCATTTCTTAAAGGGAATAACTTTTCCGGATAGACATGATCAATAAGGTAATTCTTTAGACCCCAAAGTTATTAATTTATGGTTTTTAGCTATTTGTCTAAGAAGTAATGAAGTATTTCTTTGGTTTTCGTTTCCTTTGTCGCGACGTGGTAAGCAATCGTATTCCCTGCACTATCACCCGATATTTTTTTATATGTGGAGAAAGGTAATTGAACAAAATGTAAATCTTAAACTATTGTTTTATAATCAGTAAGTTGAAAATAATATAAACGTATTATATCCTATTCATTAAGTTAATAAATTATTTATTTTTCATTGCATATACGCTATTATATTTCTTGTCATATTTTCAAAAACCCTTTTTTTGCGATAAAAAAGTATTGCCTGCTATTCAGATTAAATAAATATAATTTTATTCATTACTCAGACTTACTGTTGAGTGTCATACAAACGTAGTATTTGGTATTAAAAACAAAGAAGTAAGTTTTGCATGTGTCTACTTCTGTTCTGTTTCATTCTGTCCATCAGAGACACATAATTTAACACTGCCTCAATCATCTCCTTTACTTCTATTAACCGACATAGTATTTTTTCCTCATCTCCTTCCACTTCCGATAGTGCTTAAAAAAAAACTACGGATATCTTGACCGACCATTTACTTGACCTATGCTCTTGACTTCACCAAATATCCCCCTCTTTTCCCCCTTAATTCTTTCCATTTTGGACAGACAAAATACTTTTTTTTTTGTTCTAAATGTGTTGAGACAGAGTTTATAGACCCTGGCTGGCTCCTCTGCCAGGATCATCGTATTGACCTTTAAATGAATGAGATGGTGAAGCAGAGGGTGGAGGGAGGGGAGGGGGGAAGTGAAACCCCCTGAAAGTTAAGCAGAAAGTAGTCGATGCGATGACGTGATGTGAATGTGAATAGATCACGTGTTCTTGGCAAGTCTTCATTCTATGATTGTGACAGCAGGAAAAAAAAATACTTGGGCAAAGAAGGGAAGGTCTTATAAACCGTTTTTTTTAATTTCAGGAGATCGACGGGGGAACAAACGTTTTAAACTTTAGTCGTCGTTTTATAATTTCCTTTCCTTTGGAGGACAATTACATGATGGTTTGAAAGTGCATGTTAATGTAATGCATTACCTCTAAGCAATACCTATTACCTGAACTATGCATTAAATAAAGTTTGTTAACAAAATGTCTCAAAATTGTTATCAAAGATGTAAAAAAATACAATTATAACCTATGGATCAAAGATGTAAGAAAGGTGTAACCATGGGCGCCCGCAGGGGGGGGCAAGGGGGGGCACTTGCCCCCCCCTGGAAAAGTGCCCCCCCCCCCCCCGATTGATAGATAAAAAAAAAATTTGGACTAAAATAGACAAAAAAAAATAATTCAAACATTTATAATTAATTGTAACAACTGTGACTCCTTCCATTGTCATATCGATCTCATTATCATTGGGGATTAATCAGGTATACCACATTGATAATTGAGATAGTGAAGCCTTGAGTTAGTTTGATTTTCGGAAAACGCGAGAATACAAAAGTAGCCAAAATTTCATCGACTTGTTACCTTGCCGTATGCCTTACTAGTTTTGCTAACATTACCAGCAACAACATGTACGGTGGAGCGATCGTTCAGCACATTCGTCGGCATTTTTCGTCTCGGGAGACGATTCATTTCCCTTGCAAGCCCTCATTTGGCTAAAGAGACCAATCCTGGACGTACAGGCACGGTCACACTGGCAGCAGTTGAATGTAGCGGAGTGGATCACATTTTTCTCCACCACCTTTTTCCTGGCGCGCTCCTCTCCCGCAAGCCTGAAACCTTCTTTGATTCCTGCCCTCCAAGTGGGCCTATCCTGCGCCATGATCTCCCCACTGTTTGGGTCAATTTGGAGTTGTTTCATATCTCTTTTGCAGACATCCGCAAATCTCAGTTTTGGACTTCCAGCAGGTCTCTATCCCGAAGCTAACGTTCCATATAGAATGTCCTGTGGAAGTCGACCCTGTGGCATTCGGCGTACATGACCTAGCCAGCTGAGACGTCTGTTACTGAGAGTATTACGGATGTCTTGACACTCTGCTCTTCGTAGGACCTCTGCGTTTGAAACCCTGTCCTGCCAACTTATATCTAAAACGAGTCTGAGACACCTAAGGTAAAAGGTGTTCAGTTTTCTCTCCTCCCAGGAATATGTGCTCCATGTCTCACAGCCGTACAGCAGGGTAATCAGAACGCATGTTCGATAAACTGGCGACTTAGTGGAGCGTGTGAGCAGTGAGTTCATCCAGACTTTTTTTTTTTTCGTTAAATCTTGCCATAGTGCCCATGGCTTTAGCTATTCTACTATTAATCTCCCCATTCAGGAGAACACTGCTTGAGATTTTGGCTTTGAGCCTGTTTAGATTGAAGAGCTTTCCAGATCTGCTTGTGTGAAGGTAGACACCCTCGTTGCAGTCTCCATAAGCATAGTACAGTAGACACGAGAAGAATATTCCAAACAAGGTGGGTGCAAGTACGCAGTCTTGTTTAACACCGCTGCGGACTTCAAAGGGCTCTGATTAAACTTCACTGTGCACCTGGTTTTCTAAGAAAAAACAATCAATGAAAGAGAGCAGTTTTGGAGGGAATCCTATTTTTGCCAGGAGTTTGAGGAGTCCACTTCTGCTGACCATATCAAATGCTTTAGTGATCAACGAAAGCAATGTATAATGGCTTATTCATCTCGCGGAACCTCTCTTGTAGCAGTCGAATGGAGGAGATCATGTCTATAGTGGATAAGTCGCTTCTGAAACCTCACTGAGACTCTGGATAGACTCTAGATGACAGCACCTGCAGCCTTGATAGTGCCTCTTGCAAGGATCTTACCAACTATGCTCAAGAGGGAGATTCCTGTCTTTTTGCAGTCGCTGCGGTCCATTTGTTCTTATATAATGTAACGAAATCTGCTAAATGGCTGTGTGACGCGTCTTGGTAAATATGGTGTGCGGCTGGCTGGTCCTATTGTTGGTTCACCGGACTGTCAACCCTGCTGACCGTTTACTTTCGCCCTAACACATGTTAATATTAATGATATTTTGATCTCAGTTTTACCGAGATGTCCTATAATCAGTTTGAATCCTTTAAAATTAATGTCCAAGTTAACGTTAAATGGTATAGATACGTAGTAATCATACAAACTGAGTAGTTATTGTAATGTTTCAAAATATACATATAAATTCTTTAGTCATATAATATTTACATAATTTTCAAATACATTTTACAGTTTGATCATTTTAAAGTTATAAATGTAAGCCATTTATTCTTTTTTATAAAAGAAAAAATACAGAAATGTTAGCTCAAATGAAACGAAATAATTATCTCCCTTTAATTAACAAATGTTTCTACGTTTGATTCAATAGTGTTGCCGAACAAGTTCTGTTTTGTGATATAACAAATTTTACTGATTATTATTATTTCTTTATATACATTCAACATTGTGGTATTCATAACAAAATTAAATTATTAGAGGATTAAAATAATTTACGTTAAACAGTTTTAAATAAACATTTCCTGCATTAGCCTAATTGTTTTGTCCATTTAAGGAGTTTATATTTAAAACATTAATAATTACAGAAATTACATGATATAGTGCTATTAAATAAGTCTCTTATATTTCTAAATTAATAATACAAATAAATTTGTTTTAGAATTAATGATAGGCCTATATATGTTTAATTAATATTAAGTTGGGGGGGGGGGGCGGTGAGCGGTAAGATTTTAAAAGGGTGCGGTGAGCCGAAAAAGGTTGAAAACCTATGGCTTAGATCTACAAAGTCAGATGAACGTTTGTCAAGATTGTGCATGTTGTTAGTACACAGAGACAAAGTGAACAGCAACAAAAAAGAGTTTATGGACAAAATTGTAGATATGTTTGGTAGCGATAACAGACGACTCCAGTTCTTGTTTAAATAATAAATTTTATTTTAAATTTACGTTGTAATATTGTTTGTTTGAAGTAAGTTTTTTTGTATGGTTTACGTCTATTATATACATATATTGTGCTAATAAAAAATTTGTTGCTTCAGTATGCCCTTCATTACTACAGTGTACTACAAATACTTCAGTGTTCTGTCCGTTCGTTCACCATACAAATGCGCTCAGTAAATTAAAAGTACATTAAAACATTACTAAAAATATTTTGCCCCCCCCTAGAAAATTTTCTGCGGGCGCCCATGGGTGTAACAAATACATCTTGGAGGTCTTATTAAAGATGGTATCAAAATTAATCAAATGTTTATCAAAGATGATACAAATATGCATTTACCTAACATTAGCTAGAATATTCTAGAATATAGTTACAAATTTGGTCTTCTGTTGTCTATCCGGATCTTGTTCACTGTGAAATAATAAACTCAAGCCAGTTGATGAATGTTTAAAGAAGAATTTAATGCTTGAACTTGTGTACAATAATAACATTGAACATCTTTTGTCAATAATAAGTAACTCCTTGTAGCTAAACAAAAATCAACAAAAACAACTTAACGAAACATCAGCGTGCTTTATACAGATTTTGGTGCAGAAAGTGCTAGAATGGATTTTCCCGAAGTTTTCAGAAATGCAAAAGAAAAGGCACATTAGAAAGGTGTAGAGACTACGAGAAAGCATATTGTTGTTATTACGTCATAAAAATTACCTTTATAATTATACGCAAATAATCTCCAGGCCAAAGTTAAATATAAATAAATAACTCTAAATGAACTAGCGAGACAAATTCAAATACAACATGAAAACTATTATAACAAGATATACACACGTCAATATTATGCATCCACTGTCCTAAAAACATTGTAAACAGAAGATCGTTTCAAGGATTTCCATCAATGCCTCTGTCTAGTTAAATGGTAAAAGGTGAACAGTGCAGTGACTTTAAATTAAAAAAAATAAATAAAAAACATCAATGTCTACATGCATGTCAATGTGAAATATCTATTCTGGCCTAAGTGTTGAATTCATTTTGTTGGTGCTACATTCTATTTAGATGCAAAATTTCATTTCATGTTGTTGAATTAAACTTATTTTTCTAACCATCTTTTATTTAAGCGCTTTAGGTGCTAAATTTCTCCTTTGGGCAGTAGTTTTCGTACATTTTAGGCCCTTATTTTTTTTATCTAAGGTTTACTCCCTCTATATTGAAGCACGACTGGGTTTCAGTAAGTAGAATAAAGTATAAAACAAAGTTTTGCAAAAACACCATGATAATATGTATTTGGCATGCAATGACCAAACAATTGCATAGTGTAACAGATTAAGTCATGTATTATTCATTCATTAGCATTAAACTAAAATTAGCTCTGCACATTTTTAAAAAGCTTTGAATGGAGACTGTACACGACCACTCATTTTTTCTTTCACACATTGAAATTGTTTGATATTTTAATCAAACTGAACATCATAATCTCCTTAAGCCAGTTTCTCGATAATCCGCGGCGCCTAGTAGAGAGTATGGGAAATAATGATACAGGAAATTAATTAATATTCAGGGTTAACGTTTGACATGTTTTAAAATGTTCTTTAATGAACTTTAAAACGTTTTGTTTGGGTTAATTTTTTTAGTTACATCTCTTAGAAATATTTTCATGATGCTAATAGATCGTTGTTGTGTTTTTTTTTTTTAATTGACAGTGACACTAGCATCCGTGGTAAGACAAAAGAAACGATGGGAGTACAACATCAGGGAGTGGACGGTAGTGAAGCTGTTTGACGCAATGAGAAGGGCTGAGAGTCGGGAGGAATGGAGGAGGCTGGTTTACATGTCATCTGTGGCGCCCCAACGGTTCACCTTGTAAAAAGTCTCAAAACCCGGACGAGCCGAAGCTCTTAAGCCGGGGCGTAACGCTTTAGAAGTGGGTTATTTAAAACCCTGTCCGGGATCCAGCCACCCCACGGCACGCCGAAGGCGTGGCGTGCCATGTAAAAGGGAAGGATTCCGCAGGCCAGCGACCGTTCACTGCGGTTCCCCTAAGGATCATTATCGTGGTGGCTCTCCCGTATATCTGCATTGTCACCCGGTAGCACAAATCCTGTACTATAGGCACAGGCATCCAGGCACCGGGTGGGTCGTGAGACGGGGGTTGCAGCATCCATTGCTTCCTCCCCACCGAGACCCGGTGGCCTCTCGGCAGTGCAATGGATCTCGGACATGCTGCGGGGGCTGTCCCCCATGCGTTAGCCCGCCGGTGTTTCAAAGAAATTACTGGCGGTTTACACACTACGCCGCTTTGAGGCCCATGGGTACAGTAGTGCCAACGGTTCACCAGACTACGGAATATGTAGGAGGATGTAGGAGAAGCCACTAAAACAGTGAATCTAAATACAAAGACTAGAAAAACTTGAATCAGTCTATTTCTTACGACGAATAAAGGAAACTGAACACTAGCCAACTATCAATCAAACGTCGCTTGATTACCAACTTCAAAGGAATATTTGTACTAATAAATCCTGTAGTTTTTTCTATGTGATTATTTAATAAACTTTAAAGTCAATTGTGGTTTACGGATCTTTCAAAAACTATTATTACATTTTCAAACTCTATCACTATTGGTATGTTTTTCTGAGTCCTATGGTACTGCTGACTTTAATAGTTACCAAAAGCAGCTAGAAAAACAAACGGCTGGACTTTATCACGTTTATGTGAAATGTAATAACCAATACAACATTGCTCTCAATGGTCTAGACTAGAGTATGTACATCAGTATTTTAATAGGAAAAATAAAACTGTAAAGCAATGAAACTAAAAGAAAAAAGCAGCACGGACTTTTTATGTTTTACCTTATTTTCAATTCCATGATTTAAAAATTGTGTTGGTCTGGAAGGGTGTAATGCCAACGTTTCTAATTGTACAGCTGGCGTCCCGCGGGCACAACATGGCCCACCAAGCCTTTTACTGTAGCGTCCACAGAGCTTCCAATGGCAGTTTTGTGTTGTTGTTTTTTTTTTACATTTTAATGTATTTAAATTGTAAATAAATGTTCATAAGGTTTGGCTTGCCTGGTTGTATCAAATCCTTAGACGGCACAAAGATGAAAAAAAATATTGCGCATCCTTGGCTTAAAGTAAGCAATGACAAGCCCGTAGCCGTGTTCTGCTAAAGCCTGCTTGAATCTACCAATTGTAATTATCGGCCATAAAGATTTCTTGCCACCCTATGCAGCCGAAATCCAAAGTTACTCTAGCCCAGTCCTTGACTCCTAGAACTTATACTTTCAATATGAATCAGCAAAAAAAAAAAAAAACATGGATCTTATACGTTGAAACTCAACAAAAAATATTTTTTTATTATTGGTGACTTTTAAAGTTACCATATACAGCCATATACAGCTGAATGGATTAATTAGCAAACGAATTCACAACTCCAAACTCAGAGACTTAGAATTCTCGTTATATAGTCGAACAACCGTTTAGCCATAGCTATTTTAGATTGTAACCATGACTCGAATTGTTTGACTACATCATATTTAATGTAAATTATTTGCAATGCCCAACTATTTCTTAAAATTCACTTTTAATGAATAGAGCAATGGCTGTAGTTTCATATGAACCAACTTGCTTAACTTTTTTCAAAATTAGTACATAATCTATACAATATGTATAAAGTAGACTGTGTATGTGTGTTCAACCAATCATATTAGTTAATTTAAAGACGCGTTACCTTATTGCCTCATATACTTTTGCGATTTCAATTCGGCCATGTGTCTTCGCTAGCTAAGTGGATAACGTATCGGACTGATATGCGGGCGACCCGGGTTTGATGCTCCAGTTTGTCTATATTTTTTTGTACAATTATTTTTATTTCAATTAATATTACTTCAACAAAAAGATTGTAAATCTTCGAGCAACACCGGGCAATTTAGATTTTTATTAAATAAAAAGACTTACCTCGTTTTTACCAGATTACAATATTTATTTTAAATTACTTTCCTAAAAGTCTTCAGACAAAAAAAAAACATATTTTTAATTATTAGATTTATAGCTTTCTTTTCATTGTAGTTTATACATTTTTTATCTGTAGCTATTACAGGCCTGTTTTATTTTACACCGGGCAACGGCAGGCAATTAAGCTTGAATGCTATAAATTATGAATGATTCCTTTTTTTAAAGTCCAAAATTATGAAAACATGTGCACTAAACTTTATTTTCCTAATTAGAACGTAATAAATGTTAGCTAATCTATTTATAACTTCGTCCTAATGTTTACGATGGCCAGAAACCATTTCATACGTCAACCTGTGGGAAAAGACCAGACAAAACCCATCGACAACAGCATCAAAAGCCGTAGATGGAAGTGAATTGGACACACTTTAAGAAGACCAGAAGACAGTGGGGCAAGACAAGCCCTTGACTGGAATTCCCATCGAAAAAGGAAAATAGGCAGACCCAGGCAGACCTGGAGGAAAACGGTCGAAGGTAAGGGAAAGGTTGTTGGTGGACACAAATAAATGGAACCGCCCAAGACCGAGACCGATGGAAAAGTGTAGTTGCGGCCCTTTGCTCCAATGGCGAAATTCAGGATTAAGTCAAGTCCTAATCTTTACAGGTAGGAACGATTTCTTCTTTTAAACACAGCCGTGATTCCAAACTATTTCAAATTGTGTTTCAATGTCTGTATGAACTATAGTGTTTGACTTGGTATTCATCACATGCAAACTATAAACACTCTCTGAAGCACACGCTGTAATTAGAAAACCTACAGTTTTTAAAGTATTTAGGTCCGTTTGATTAGGTCCATCCATATATTTATCTTCTACACTTGAGTGATAATAACTAATGGCGCTACTTTTTTTCATCATTTTAAAATGCAAACTAACCTTTTTATAGGCTTAGCAGTAAGCAGCTATAGAACGCGGTGGGGCAGCGCGTTCGACTGGTGATCCGAAGGTTCTGGGTTCGAATCCTGGTTGAGGCTAGGATTTCTTTTTCCGGGACTTGAGGGTGTCCCTGAGTCTACCCAGCTCTGATGGGTACCCGACATTAGTTGGAGTAAAGTATAGAAGTCTGGGCATTGTGCTGGCCACACATACCCTAATATGCCGTGGCCACATAAACCGATGAACGCTGCTTCACCAGCCCTATGATCAGTTTGGTCCGAAGGGTACTTTTAAGCAGCTAATCTATCCCTAGTGGATAATCCATACCAAGGGAATAATTCCATCCCTAATGGTTAATCCGTATCTAACCACTAAATCCATCCCTAATGTAACGTCTTTCCCCATATGAGACATTGCACACAGGCGCTACCATAGCTTGCCCTACGACGCCAGATTTTATACACGCTTCTAATAGAATTATCGCCCCTCATTCAAGGAACCAAACCACGCGCCGCGCCACCCACTATGTTGATGTACGACACAAAGGGAAAATGTAATCAACCAGTAAGTTGGGAAAATGAGAAATTATTTATCAACAAGCACGCTAAGTATGGATAATGGACTGGTCAGAAAAAGAAAAGTCACCCCCGCTTTATGATATGTTCCATTGCCCATCCACTTTACTCCCAGCCCTCCGTTGTCTTACATTTAAAAACAATATATATGGGAGAGAAGAAACGCTGGAATGGAAAGAAATTTCTAAATGTTTTAAAGGGAGGTAAATGGGCAGCCAAGGGACGTAAATCTATATTCAGCGAGTCGAAGCGACACATGATATAATTTGTGTGGTTTCTGTGTTTATTATAGGCTATTGGATTAGAAAGACAAGATACGTGCAGACATAAGAAGAACGAAACTTCAGTGTTTCTTGTGAATAACAGGGGCACCAATCCGATCGGTCATGAGTCAAGTTGCATTACAACTCAACCGTATTTAGATCAAGACCAGGGGTAGGGTCCAGGCGCGAGATTGGAGGGGGAGGTGGGTACTTCACTGTACTGAACAACTGACATATCGAATGAGACACCAAGATATATTAAAACAACTAAAGAAAACAACATAAAATGATATACTATAACCAATTAACCCTTTCCGACCCCCCCCCCCCCGGCAACCTTGGATGAGAATACTTCCGTGTCAAACTGCATGTTAGAAAAGTTAGACTTTGCCTTATCAATAGGAAAGACTACATTCCAACCACCAATATGCGCAATCTGCTTAAAACCGTATGTATAAAATGAGCGTCAGTAACATTTCATATATAAATCTATATGTTTGTTTGTCTGAGAATATATCTTCAAAATATATGTAATCAATTTGAAATATTCCATTCGTTTTATCGCTTCATTATTTATTGTTTGAATAATGATCGCCGATTTTGTTTAATTTATTTTATAGAAAAATGTATTGTCTTTATATTTGATTTGTAAGTTAGTCAAGTTGTTTTGTAAGTATTTTTTTTACAACCAGAGTTATCTTACGGACGACATACTTACTTACATACTGCCCGTAACGCCGCGGGCGCATAGGGCAGCAGCAAAGTCTTTTAAACAGCATTGCGGACATCATGCATCCTTGTCTCACTCCTGTCTTCACTTCGAATCATATGTTGCTACCTTTCATGCAACAGCTGTAGTTGCTGTAAAAAGCTCTTGATCAGCTGTACCATGTGAGCAGGTATTCCATATGCTCTCAGAATGCGCCACAGACTGTCTCGGTGAACACTGTCGAATGCCTTTTCGAAATCAATGAAATTGATATAAAGTTGTCGTTGCCATTCTGTACATTGTTCTATGATGTTTTGTAAAGCAAAAATCTGTTCTGTGCAGTTCCTCCCTTTTCTAAAACCTGCTTGCTCTTTTCTAAGAATGATGTCGACAGCTTCGTAAAGTCTCCCGATGATCACTTTATTCAGTACTTTGCTTGGGATTGACAGAAGCGTAATGCCACGCCAGTTATTGCAGTCACTAAGTGCACCCTTTTTGGTGATTTTGAGAATAATTCATTTAGTCCAGTCTTCTGGTACGTATGCTTCCACCCATATTTTTCTTAAAAGTGGCTCCAATATACTAGCTGCTGTCTCTGCGTCAGACTTAAATAATTCAAGTTATCGGATCCTGGAGCGTTATTGTTTTATTCGTGATTTAATGGCATTTATAATATCTTCTTTTGTTGGTGGTTCTACATTGATGTCCAATTCTGTCTATACATCCGGAATTACTGCTTCTTCCAATGGTGGTTATCTATTAAGTATTTCGCTAAAATGTTCAGCCCATCGTTTATTTTGTTCAGCTTCATTAGTCAGCAGTTTTCCTTGTTTATCCTAAATGGGTGCATTTGGTGATGAGAGGAATTTACCACAAATCTGCCTGTGACTTTACATAACTTGCCTTGCTCTTCTTTAGTTGTCTTTTTTTTTATCTCTAAAGCCCAATCATTTTTCTGCACTCTGTTGGTATGCAACTTTGACATTTTCATAGTATGAGTTAATGTTTTTACTCTCATCATCAGAGCTTAAACTTTGTAGTGTCTGGAATCTATTCCTGACCTGTGTGATGAAGGTGAGCTTAAGTGTGAGGATCTTATAGTTTCTCTATATTGTATCCTCGCTGTATGTCTGTCTTGTTCTGTGACCGTCTCAGTTTCAGCTTCACTTTTGCTATTACCAACTGATGGTCACTTCTAACATCATCTCCTCGTTTTACTTTAACATCTAACAATGATCTCCTCCATTTGGCATTTATAAGCAAATGGTCAATTTGGTTTCTATCTCTGTCATTTGGCGAATACCAGGTCAACTTGTGAATCTCACGATGTAGAAACAAAGTGCCTCCTATTAACCATGTTATTAGAGCTACAAAGTTCAACTAATGTTTCCCCATTTTCGTTCCTAATACCACAAACCATGAGTTTCCATTGTTCGTTCGTTGCCATTGTTGTCCTGTCCTACTACTTTTGCATTTACGGACGACGCCTACATTTAATTTGTGGTTGAATATAACTAATAATGGTGGGTGGTGGTGGGGAGGTGAGCACACGAGGGGGAGATAAGTAAACAAGAGCGAGAGAGAAAGTAAAGGATTAAAAAAAAATAAGGGAAAAAGGTCATAAATCATTTAAGTTTTGAAGTAAAGGCGTGGGAGTTTCATAGTTCATAACAAAGTACTGCTGTTCTCATGACGTATATTAATAGTCTACAACCTTCTGACGTCTTGAGTTTATTTATTGGTTCATATTGCAGACATAGTTTTCTCTTTAGGCCTATTTAAAATAGAGTATAGATCTAGGTTAAGATTCAAAAATATTTTTGCCTAGATTGAGGACATCTTTTCTCATTTGATTAGTTAGGAAAATTGGATAGAAATAGTCAAATTTTATATTAAAAATAGAAATAATTTTATATCAAAACAATAACTTATTGGTCGCTAAAGTAGAAATAGGTTACATTTAGTCATCCTCTATTTTGAAGCATTTAAATATATTACTGCTAATTATTATTGATGCTATCAGTAGGCCCATTTTGTGGCTTAACTGATCTTAGTTTGTGTACACACACACACACACTCATACAAACACTTACTCACACACACAGACACACAGATGCACACACACACACATAATTTAATACCTACAAACCATAGGTTGAGATCTAAAGTTCCGTGCTTGAGAATAAAATGAAAAAAAAATGTCCCCAACTTTTTGTTGAAAATGTGTGCAAGAATAATATGAGACTCTTGGGAAATCTATAGATATTTAGCATTTAATCTGGCACAACAAATTTATTTATTTTGTGTCCTTTATGAGTAGATTGTGATGGTTTAGGGCCAATTTTTTGTAATGGTCGAATGTTTCCCTTGAGTATAAGCGGTATGAAAAGAATAAACAATTGTCCCTGTACTTTGTATACAAAGTTTCTTTAAGGGGATCAATTTTAGAATTGTAGGTTGTCAATTGGGATTGTTAGGGGTTAACAGTTTAACACGACCCACACTGTTCTTTGAAATTGCCATGTCATAATGATTTTAAAATGTGTGACCGATCAGTGAAACTAAACTAGCTGAGATAAGCGACATTGAAACTTAACCCTCTTAAACCTAAATGATGATTAATATTGATATCTTTTCACGAGATAAACTCATTTAGATATTTCATTGACTAAGGTTATTACGATTGCGATAATAAACAATCAACTTCACTATCATTAATTATAGTACAGTACATACTAAACCTCCAAGTGTCATAGTCACCGAGATAATCTAGTTTAAGATAGTGAAACAATTAGAATGTTAAAGAAATAGTGGAAAGTTTCACTTTAAATTTATGAGTCAAATAGATGGTCTGCAAACACACAGTGGGTGGGCAGGTACAGTTGACCCAAATTAATAGAAATGGAAATGCTCACATTTAATGTGCACCACGAAACGCAAATCTATCACATTCAATGTTACTATTCTATTACTATTCAAAAACGTTATGTGCACACTATTGTAAATTCAATGTTAACTGTATGTTGCGTGAAAAGGCGAATATAGTCTGTGTGTGTGATGCAAGACATACTCAATATCTTTTAAGAGAGGAAAGCGAAAACCAAAATCTTCAAATCTAGTTGTTGATTTTCTAGCAGCCCTTGCAACTAATTGTAGATATCGCCTTTCCCAAAATAACTATTAAATTAATAATTTAATTGGTTTTATAATTATTTTAAGACATTTGCATTTATTTACACTAATTATTTAATATCTCTTATTAAAGTTGTATAGGTCAGTGCACCCAATGTATTTTGGGAAATCTTCAATAAGAAAAGATTAAGGTTTTGTAAGAATATAGTGATTGAGAGGGTCGTCTTCTGCTAGAGGCCCAAGTGAGATGGAGCTGATTTAATATCTCCGTTGTAAAATTGTTTAATTAAAGTATATCATATGTGCCCACAATTCCTACATTCTATATCATCAAAGAATATATATCTGTGTTGTTTTAAAGTTAATAAAGTATTGAAGTAAGTGGAAGAACATTGTTATTTCGTCATTTCAAGTTGATATTTGATATACGAATAATGACTCGCAGTTGTGAAGTCAATTAAATAATAATGAAACTGGAAATAAATGTTTAGCTGCCCATACACACGCGCTGCCATAAGAATAATATATAATGGGCACTAACACTAATAAAAAAATCTAGTCTATTTTTATTATTACCAGTTTAAAAAAAATAGGATTTCAAACTGGAATAGGGCATTGTCAATTACAATACATCTTTAATTGAATGTATATAATAATATCAAAACAAATAGATCTTTTCTTAAAATGAAGTAAAATACAAATCATGCCGACAGTATCTGAAATTTAAAAAAATTGGAAATTGCATACAGTCAGGGCCGGCTCATCCATATAGGCGAACTAGGCGGCTGCCTAGAGCGCAAAATTTTGGGGAAGCGCAAAATTTAGGATTTTTTTAATTTGGGGATTTAAAAATATATACTTTATTAAAGTTTAGTGCTTCTGCGCGCTACTAGCATAAGCAGATGGATTACTAGGTAATGAAAGGCGAAGGGTATTTTGTTTAAGTTGTCTTAGAAAATAGGAAAGTATGCCATAACAATAGGCTATTTAGTTTGGCAACCTCGCTGTGCGTAGCGGAGTGCAAAAAGGCAACCCGTCACTTTCCCCGGCCACACCCTGGATGCGATACGGCGGCGGAATATCATAGTGAAGTGACAGTGAACTTCAAGTCAGTTCGTGAATCGTAAGTCGTGAGGCCGCTGAGTTATTTGCATTGGCAGTGCATTTGCTGTTTTTGTGCATTTTCAGACTGTTAATTACAAAAACGAGTACATTAAATCCCTTAAGTGGCACAATATGTCCCAGTTGAATAGATGCACTAAACCTCTGCGGTACCATTGATCTCATGTTTGCGATGCTTTGGAAGAGATTTCTGAAGTCACAAAATGAATCTAGTGGCAGTATTGCGAAGGTAGAAGCACTTGGGTTACTTAAAAATATATCATACTTCAAGTTTATTGCTGCACTTGTCCCATGGCACAACATTTGGTTTCAAGTAAACATAACTAGTAAGATACTGCAAGAAAAGGACTTGAGTCGTCAGAGAGCAGTTAGTCACCTGGAAAAAAAAACGAAGAGTTTGTGGTTACAGCTAGAAGTGAATGAGTTCAATAGAATTCTGGTTGATGCTAATGAAGTAGCATAAGAAGTTGCATGGAATAGAACTAGTATTTGAGAAAGAGAAGGTCCGAATTAAAAAAAAGAAGAACATGATTGATTACGAATCAACAAACGAATACGTAAATATTGATGGTGACCCCTCGGAAAGTTTCAAGATCCACTATTATGTTGCTGCTATAGACACAGCTGCTTATGTAGTAAAAGAAAGATTTTCACGGTAAATAAAGTATCTGGGGTCTTTGGATTTTTGTACAACATTCTTGACCTGAGGTTAAGTCGATGTGCAAAAATTTGGAAAAAGCATTAACAATTGAAAAAGATGAAGGTTTTAATGAATCTGACATTGCTGATGTACGTAAGTGTTCTGAACTAAGAGCAATTTCTCATCATCTCCATGACTCAGTATCAATACCTGAAGAAGTCCTAAACTACATTTACCAACAGAATCTTGAAAATGGATTTCCTAACATTTGTGTCTTCTTCGAATTTTGCTTACGTTGCCACTTTAGGTAGCTAGTGCTAAACGAAGTTTTTTCAAAACTTAAGGTAATGAAAACCTATCTGCGTAGTACATTGTGTCAGGAGAGACTTGCGGGTCTGGCGACAATTTCTATTGACAGTGAGATAGCAAGATAGTTATACTCAAAAGCCCTCATACAAGAATTTGCTAAGCAGAAAGCAAGAAAAGTACCATTATTGGTTTAGTCTTTAGGAGTATAAATACAGGTAATCAGTATTTAAAAGTCACTTTTGGACATTTGGACCGTAGTTAATAAACCAATTATCCAATATCAAGCAATATCAAGTAGTCTTTGTGTATTTTTTTAAGTGTTATAAAAACAGAAAAACTAACTGTAATCTAACTGTTTATTACTAAGAGAACTGTACATAGTGCAATTATAAAATCTATAAACCTATAAACCTAGTGTAAAACTGTATGTTATTTAACTTTTCTAATACTAATTTATATTTCTAATTATCAATCTATAATGCAACGCCATTCTTACTTTTCATTCAACTGTTTTATTTACATCTCACAGTCATCAATCAAAGATTATAAAATAAAATTCTTTGTTGGGTATAGCCCAATCAACAATTATTAACAAAAACACATTTCCGAAGTTCCATACCCGGCAGACCCCGCCAAAGGCACTTTATTGCGGGCGCAGAATTTGTTTTCGCATAGGGCGCCAAAAACCCTAGAGCCGGCCCTGCATACAGTATACTCTATAGTTTATTTAATATGCAGTTAAGAAAAACTATTCGAGAATATGTAATCAATGTCTTTTTAATTATAAGTTTTCCTTTCAGTAAATGAAATGAAAGTTCGGCCGTTCTTACCCAGATACGGTTCCAATTCTCTCCTTAGAATACATAGAAACAAAACAAACATCATGTATTCATTACACTTGTTTTTAACGTTTCATAAACATTTAATCTGTACAGACTGGTTATTCAATAAACAATTTTCATCTTACAACTGAAGAAAAAGTAAACTTTCTATTAATATGAAGCGTCTTAAGTTTCTCAATTGTTATTACAAATCTTTTTAGGTGTATCTGCACAAAACAACTGTTATTAAATGTATTCGCTATAAATGGAGAAGAAAACAACATATCAGACAGGCATTAAAGTGTTTTGCTATAATCTTGTTTATAGGCCTATGGTTTTAATGTATAAGCTGTCTCCTTTGTTGAAACACTATAAGTAGCTCCTTCGCCAGCCCTATGATAAGTTTGGTCCGAAGGGTACTGTACTTTACTTACTTACTATTGATTAGACTAAATTAGTAAACCTAAAATCAAAGTATGAATTTGATAACTTTGGAAATCCATTAAAAAGTTATAATGTGTCCAAGATTTGAGATATAGTGTTGGATTGTAATTCAGAAGGGGTTGGCTCCAATCCGGGTAAATAATAATAATAATAATAATAATAATAATAATAATCATTTATATAGCGCTTCTATCCAAGCTATTTTAGCACAAATATGCACAAAGTTCTTAAAAAAGACGTATCCTGTGTCAATGGTACTTTACACCTTTAATGTATGGGTTCCCGTTGGGATGGCGGATTGGCGCTACACTAGCGCCCTCGTACGTAAGCGATAAATCAAACTGGTGTTACTGTTCAATATAACATTATATTAGCTTTAATAATGTGAAAATTTTATTTTGCTGAACTTTATTTAAAGTATATGCCTTATATCTTTCATGTTTTGTGTCTTTGATGACATATGAAGCATATAAATAAAATCTGCAATGAGCACGAAAACACGGGAAAACAGAAACAACAACAAGAATTGTGAATTATTGTATTTTAGTTTAGTTTGAATTGAGTGCTATAATGGCAGGGGGGGGGGGGTGCGGGTTAATCCCCTTAAGTAATGCATTGAAAGGTCACGAATCTATATAAAAATTTCTCTGGGAAACAGAGAAATTAAAAAAAAAAGAACAACAAGAGGTTACTAAGAAGAAAAAAAAAGTTTATTTTTTTATATAAATAAAAAGTTCAGGTTTAAAACAAAATCATTGCTAATGTTTTTGTTCATGTCTGCTATGCAAGTAATTGATGAGAAATCACTGCTAATGTTTTTGTTCATGTCTGCTATGTAAGTAATTGATGAGAAATCACTGCTAATGTTTTTGTTCATGTCTGCTATGTAAGTAATTGATGAGAAATCATTGCTAATGTTTTTGTTCATGTCTGCTATGTAAGTAATTGATGAGAAATCACTGCTAATGTTTTTGTTCATGTTTGCTATGTAAGTAATTGATGAGAAATCACTGCTAATGTTTTTGTTCATGTTTGCTATGTAAGTAATTGATGAGAAATCACTGCTAATGTTTTTGTTCATGTCTGCTATGTAAGTAATTGATGAGAAATCACTGCTAATGTTTTTGTTCATGTCTGCTATGTAAGTAATTGATGAGAAAATCATTGCTAATGTTTTTGTTCATGTCTGCTATGTAAGAAATTGATGAGAAAATCATTGCTAATGTTTTTGTTCATGTCTGCTATGTAAGTAATTGATGAGAAAATCATTGCTAATGTTTTTGTTCATGTCTGCTATGTAAGAAATTGATGAGAAAATCATTGCTAATGTTTTTGTTCATGTCTGCTATGTAAGAAATTGATGAGAAAAGTAAGAGCATGTAGAACAACAATCTCACATTTATAATTATGCGAATCTCTCTGGAGATGTCCAGATCTATGACGTATTTCTGTCATTAATGTGAACAATAAACTATAATAAACAAAGATTTGTTTTACGTGAACTGTGTGTGCATATGGTATCAGATTAATATATTATTATAGTATTGTATTGCTTAGCTTTTGCTTAGCTACAGTGCATAAATACCAGCATCTGATCCGATACTAGGGTGTAAGATTAAATGCAGTCTTCAAAGCATGGGTTGTTCAACAAGCGGCCCGCGGGCCACAACACGGTCCGCCAAGCCTTTAACTTTGGATTCCAAAGATCATCTAACCAGTTTTTTTTTAATTCCTTGTATTAATAATGTAATTAAATGTTCCGAACGTATGGCCCATCTTGTTGTATCTAATTGCTCAAACGGCCCAATGAGTAAAGATGTTGCACAACCAATCTTTAAAACTCCCCCACTGAAGACATAGAGACATGTATTATATAAGAACTTCTCAGGGACATACACAACATATTACATCATGAATAAAAATAAAAAGGTAACACATGAGAAAGCTTAGTAAATTATGCAAGAAATATAAGATAATTTAAAGTAATATGTAAAAAAAAACACAGATCATAAGATATAAGATACCATGTAAGATAACTTATGGTATAACATACATAATTATAGTGGTATATATTATAAAATACCATTAAACAAAAACTAAAAAAACTAAAAATATAGAATCACTATTTCTTTACCGATTCAAACTAATTATCTTGATTACTTTTACCATGCACTTTTATCCATTTTAGAATTTCTTCAAATCCCATAGTTCATCTAGCCCAGGGTGTGAACTGACAATCATCCCTAATTCAATATTATAAACTTTTCAATTTAATTACATTTTATTTTATTTTCTTCCCCTTCAAGAACCAGAACTGACCAGTTAGTGCAAATCACGTGACATGTATCCGGCGAACTTTTAATCCATTCACGCAACAAAATTTTTACATATTTTTTTTACTTTCTCTTTTTTTTTTTTTTTAACAAAGCTTATAAAATTTGTTCTTTTGTTGTTGTTTTAAATAGAATCGGAAGTCCAATTAGCACTTCGGGATCGTAAGGAGGAAATACAAAAACGTTCAATTAAACTTTAAACTTTAAGAAAAATAATTGTGAAATGTCCAGTAATGAAAATGATTTAATTACCTCGCTTTCTGGACACGAAGGTCAATAAAAGGGTTGAATAATTTTGTTTCAAATACATTTCAATTAATATTTCATTATTCAACGCATAATTTTTGTTAGCTTTAAAATTCTTAGTAGAGAGACTTGCCTATGTTATCTAAACATGCTATTCGGTGGGAATGTATGTCCATACCAATTTCCTATTGCATTTCTTCTTCTGCTACCACTGTCCAACAAGCCACCCATCCATGCTCCAAATGCGGCCAACACTTTCTGGCAAGAATAGGCCTTATCAGCCATCTCCGGACCCACAACAAATTATGACTTTGTCAGAGAATGGTCTTCATCGAAACCGATTTTCAAGCATCATCATCATCATCATCATCATCATCATCATCATCATCATCATCATCATCATCATCACCATCATCATCATCATCATCATCACCATCATCATCATCATCATCATCATCATCATCATATTGCAATTTATATGATAATTTCAAGTGCTCAGATAAGATTTATGAGTTCTGTATAGCTCAATAAAAACCTGCGAATACTAATTCAAGAATTCCAAAGTGTCAATATCCAATTGAAAAACTTATTTCCTACTTTGGAAGATTTTAACCACTTTGAATTATAATACATTGACTGGCAAAGTGAATAATATAAAGAACTCATTGACTCAAATAATTTTTCTATTTTAATTTCTATTAAATTCAGTTTAACGTATTCCCATACACTGGATTAAATGTGACTCTATAAAATTATATTTTCATAAACTCAGTATAATCGATGTATAAGGATGGAAAAACTGAAGGTTTCGATTAACGACAGTTACGCTGGGCTATAATTTTTTTTTTCTATTAATTTTACTAATCCCGTAAAGATTGTTTGTAAATATATATCTGCGATTTCTATAATACATTGGGGCCAGATAGACGTCCTCTTATATATATATATATATATATATATATATATATATATATTGAAATTAAAATTTTCAATGGTTTATGTAGAAAATTGTGGTTAGTAGATAATTAAGTTGTGCGGAAACTATTTTCTAAGTACTAGCAGGGAAATAATACTGGCGGACTCTATATCTTGCTTTAACATCATAAAATATTATAAATATTTATAAAGTCTTTAAGCTAGATTATAAACATATACACATTTGTATTTATATTTATAGCCTATGTATATATATATATATATATATATATATATGTGTGTGTGTGTGTGTGTGTGTGTGTAAACAACCAAATTGCCCATTATGTATATGAATACGCTATCAGTGTTCCCATATAAGTGTCAGCTAACATATTAAGTCTTCCGTTGATGAAATCATGTTCCCATGTTCTTCCACAATCTCCCAAGTGTTCTTCATGAGATTCCACGCGCCGCCATGATTGTATTTCCAGGGAACAGGTTATAAGTTGGAGAGATGTAGGGCAACACCAAATGTCAACTTAGAAAGAAATTATCACAGGCTGTAGTTGGAAGTTGGGGAATAGTATCAAGTCGTGCCTTGGGGGTGGGTGGTGGGGGGAGCATTACCGTTCTGCACTTTAACAAATACTTTTGATGTTTTTCTAATCATTATAAAAGTGGAAAACAAATGGCTGATTTTGAACTATTAAAAAAATTATGTATGACGAAAGAATGAGGTTTAAGAAAATTGTTTAATGACGAATGACAACATATTTAATGGTAAATAATATTAAAAAAACATTGACGATGTCGTGTTTAAATATAAATGGAATAAGGCAATTCTGCCATTAGAATATTCATTTCAAACGATAGTCTGCCTGTGACTATTAATTTCAAAGGATATTCTGCCAATAAATTATTAATTTTGTGACGATATTTTTGCCTTGTGACTATAAATTGAGTGATGTAAGAAATTTTTAAATGTTTGAGAAGAACACTCAAGGAGATAAACAGAAACATGAATCATTAAGCAACATAATTCTGATATTCTTTCAAATGGTTTATTTACTATTTTGACCTTATCATCGAGGAGTAAACAATATCAATAAATAAACAATACATTTACATAATTTTGTTTTCAGTCACACATAAACATAATGGAGAACCATTTAATTTGGGTTCAGTTTACTCTCAACCCTATCCCTGGCCCGCCACAACAACCCCCTATTCCCCCACACGCCTCTTAGTTCCAAGAAGCTGTAACAAATATACTATGCTACTGCTGGCCGGCTGGAAAGATTTATTCATGAGAAGACATTGAGAAGAGACACGCGCAAATAAAATGCCATAACAGTATATACAGAGGAAAATTAATTGTAAAAACTAGAGAGAGACAGATAAATAGCATCAACGTTTGTTTAGTTCATAAGACTAGTGCCCGCGTTTTCACTATTGTCTCAGGCCTCAGGGCAGGCGTCCCAATAGATTTATGTCACCTGAGAATAGCTGCAAAAAAAAAAAAACAATGCTGGAAGGAGGGGGTGGGGAAAACCCATACGTAGGAGGGGTATCGTGATGGTGATTAGTTGACCGTATGGGGGAGGTAGGCTTACTAAAGACAAGATTAGGTCAGTTAATATAAAATGGATACACTGTATGTTTTCATGTATAAAGAACTGGCTACTTTAAACCAACACAGGTCCCAAGACAGTAAAGTTCATAACATTTTTCGAAACGTATATTGTTTTTCCTTGAACTGAAGTTAATGAGTTCGTCCGTATTCAATACAAATCTTTCAGATCTATTGTTTAAATTCTTTAGAACATATTTAATTTTTTTTTTCTATTTCTATAAAGTTGAGGACAAAATCTTCTTTTATGACGTCTGTACATTATATTTTATTATGCAAGTTTGAAAATTAAATAGTTGTGTAAACTTTTAATTCAGTGTAATTTGTTTATATAATGATATTTACGGACGATGTTTTAGTAATTTTTACAAGAAGATTTTTAATTTAGCATCTGTAGAAATCACAGAATCTAGCATCCATAAAAATCATAGAATCTAGCATCTGTGGAAATCACAAAATCTAGCATCCATAAAAATCATAGAATCTAGCGTCCGTGGAAATCACAGAATCTAGCATCCATGGAAATCATAGAATCTAGCGTCCGTGGAAATCACAGAATTTAGCATTCATGGAAATCACAGCATCTAGCATCCATGGAAATCACAGAATCTAGCGTCTGTGGAAATCACAGAATGTAGCATCCATGAAAATGACAGAATCTAGCATCCGTGGAAATCATAGAATCTAGCGTCCGTGGAAATCACACAATGTAGCATTCACGGAAATCACAGAATATAGCATAGGTGGAAATCACAGAATCTAGCATCCGTGGAAGTCATAGAATCTAGCGTCCGTGGAAGTCACATAATCTAGCATCGGTGTAAATCACAGAATCTAGCGTCGATGGAAATCACAGAATCTAGCATCCGTGGAAATCATAGAATCTAGCATCGGTGGTAATTTTAAAAGCATACAAATTTTTCCCGAAATAATCCCGTATGTACAACCTCGAAATTATATATATTTTGTACACAAACAAATCACAATAGCATGCACCTAAAGACATCAGAAACTTTTAAAAACAGAAAAAAAAAGGATTAAGTAAACCCGGAAACCGCATGCTTTGTACACCAATAAATCAAATACTTAGGTTTCCAAAACAGATTTGTTACAGCAAATACAAACAACAACTAGTTAGGATAAAAAGAAGATAAAGCTACTTATACATTTAAATTGAATTAATATGTATGTTAACTTATAATAAATGTGTAATATTGTTGTTGTTGTTTTTTTGTAATGTAAACTAAACATTAACCTATCAGTGCAGTCTAAGATATAATTTAACAATAGTTTATTTTAAAATGTATTTCTTATTATAACTGTTCTTGTAATATCTTGATCAGATAAGGCTTTTTAATTTAACACAATCCGAAAAGTGCAAGCTATCTAGATGTTGGAGTTGTGCTGCAAGCCAAAGGCCATTACACCCACGCAGTTTTAGTGATAAACAGGACGAGATTATGTCAGTAGAAAGTATAGAGAGTAAGGAATTTATAGTACAAGAAGGTACACTAATAAATCAATGTTTAGAGCCTTGAGCAGAACCTCAACAAACAATTTAACGATAATATTATAATGATAGAGTAATGATATAGTCGTACATAGTTATCAAGTTGTGTCATGTAGGTTCCAACGGATAGAACAGATAAATTACAGAATATTTTTTTTCACTATTGTCCATACTTTCTTTCAATGGTACTGGCGATTATATGAGGTATTTATAATGATGATCTCTACAATGGTAGACCGGTGGAATATAGGTACATACATATTTATACTGTATGTTCATTTCAGGCTTTCTACTCTTTGTATGGTATAACAGTTAGGTAACATTTTGATTATTATACAGCGTTATATACAATGTATACCATAAACAATATTTATTAATGACCCAATATATAGGCTATATATAAAGAAGTGAAAGAGATGGGGGTTAATATATATGCACCCAAGCAGCATGCTTAGTTTGAGAATTCTTAAAACAATAATATTATTATATTCTCATTTGGAAATCCAAGTCATATTGATCATCTGACCACAATGCGAAAGGTAAGGTGACCAGTGATTTGGGACACTTAACCAGAAGTTTTTTTTTGGAGACGACCAGTTAGTCGGCGATGTTAGAAGGAGAGCTTTGAATATATAAAAGTATATTGAATTCTGTTCTGTATTGTGCAGTCATGATGGAAAAACATATACACTTAGTCGGGCTGCGTGTGTGTAAGGGGGGGGGGGTATAATGATAATCATGCATTATATGGGCTTTTTTTTTTGCTGTATTGATATTAATGAGTAGGCCTACAGTATTCAGCCATTTCTTTCAAAATTGTAGACTTGTGAATACATTCTGATTGACCACCCGAATGCATCGACTTCGAGCAGAATGTTTCTTTTTGTGTATCTCTATTACATTTATGCCCCTATTTGAGTTTGCATAAATAAGTGGATGTATGGTTGTGTATATAAATATCTTACTGCATGCCTTTGCGTACATGTGCAAGACTATTGACAACATATGTGTTTGTTTATGTCTGAATCTAAAAGTGCATTTTAGTTTATTGTTTAAAAATAATAGAAGACTAATTGAATGTTGTTTTTTTACGTATACAATAATCAATTATAATTCTAACTCAACCAACAGAACTCGATTCTCACTACAAAATGTATTAGATTAAAAAAAACTGTAAATACAAATTTTCAAATGTCAAACGACATATAGAAACAGTAAAAACTTACTTTGAAAGGTTATTGGATTTGTCATCTTTATCGCCAATTTAAGGAGAATTAATTTTTTCTAAAAGGACAAATTGCATGTTGTTTAACATTTAGTTTAGTTTACTTTATAGATTCAAACATAAAGCTATTTTACTTTTTAAAAAATGTTCTTATAGAATATTAAAAGTAGAGAAATAGACTAAATTTTAGTTAAACTGAGTGACATTGTGTTTTAATGCTCGATAGTTATATAAGTCTATCTTGTCTGGCCAAGCCAAATTTTTGCGGATGCAAAGTTGCGATGAATTTAACGATACCCTGGAAAATGGTGCATGAATTCCAGTTAACTTAGGGATTAAACCAACAATAATTGTGCACTGACCATGATAAATGTGGTTGAATGGTGAGTCACGCAAAACAAATGATGTTTATTATAATTTTATATAAAACTACATTTTGTCTACTCTTGTTCTAACTAAAATGTTAATTTTTTCCCAAAACCCATTTTATATTTTATAAAACGACAACACATTGTCCTATCTGCCCTTATCTAGGTATTAATATCTTCTCTGCCTTTTGAACACTTTATCAATCTGTCTTTATTTTAACTATAATCTTTCAGTCTTCTAAAATCTTCACAGAGATTTTTCTCAAAACTATAGTCTGATGACCTAGAACAAGATAATACGTAGAAAACGACTTGAATGCAGCATTAAAATTGTTACATGTCTCAATATGTTTCTTCTTTACAAAGGTTATTAACGGTAATTAAATCCAAATATCTATTAGACTCAAAATAACTCACTAATTTGACCATTAAATATATCACTATCTACCATTTAATTTGTGTCTCATTTCTAAGTCAATAAGTACAGTGTGTGTGTGTGTGTGTGTGTATGTGTGTGTGTGTGTGTGTGTGTGTGTGTGTGTGTGTGTGTGCATCTGTGTGTGTCCGTTGACTGAATACTTCATAAACTAATATTTACTGCACGTGCCTCTCCTGTCATTAGTTTCAGTTATTCACCTGGCCGATTGAGTATTTTTTTCTCAAAAGTGTGACTTGGCTAGAAGGCGCCGACCAGCTGTGGCACATTGTAACTGACGCTACCCAGATGTGAGGGCGACAATTTGTTTTATTTGGTGGGGGAAGGGAAAGAGAGAGAGAAATTGGCTATATCATGTGCTATATTTTTTTAATCATTTTGTTCTGTTTAATATATTATGTTATCGGTGGGGGCTAGTAATGTTTCAAATTATCTGTACAAATCTTTTGGGTGCATCAGAAAGTGTAGGGTCAACCAGTTCTGTTTACAAAATCAATTTAAATCAATTGGCAGATAAAGAAATATGGCGACAACTAATTTCACACAGCACTGCTAATTGGTTTTACTCATCTGAAGAGATCGAAGGGCGCTCACGTGCTTCCCATGCCCTTCTTTATCTAGGCACTATTTCTATCATAACTTCTAGATTTAGTGCAAAGTTTGGACATATCATTTAGCAAGTGGATTACCTTTTGGACGGAAGATGTGACAATTGTATATTGGCCACTCATCCCGCTTGTTTTAGATACATGAAGATTCTTATGAGTTTATAAATAAAATTAATTCAGTACTATAGCTTTAAAATTGTTGTTTGCTTTTATTTGTACATTTTTTTTAGTTGCTAGATTTAGCCATCCTTTGGCAACTTTGTGCATAATTTATTAAAATTAGCAAACATTAATTTAGAATTACGAATATAGGCTACCTTTTAAAACGTATTAAATTTATTACATTTATTATGCGTATATATAGCATCTGTTAAGTTTACTTTTAGGTAAACTACCGTACCTTACAGTATTACCCAGTAAAATACCGTATTATATTGTATTATCAAGTAAAATACCGTATTGTATTGTATTATCAAGTATAATACCGTATTGTATTGTATTATCAAGTAAAATACCGTATTGTATTGTATTATCAAGTAAAATACCGTATTGTATTGTATTATCAAGTATAATACCGTATTGTATTGTATAATCAAGTAAAATACCGTATTGTATTGTATCATCAAGTATAATACCGTATTGTATTGTATCATCAAGTATAATACCGTATTGTATTGTATCATCAAGTATAATACCGTATTGTATTGTATCATCAAGTAAAATACCGTGTTGTATTGTATCATCAAGTATAATACCGTATTGTATTGTATTATCAAGTATAATACCGTATTGTATTGTATCATCAAGTATAATACCGTATTGTATTGTATTATCTAGTAAAATACCGTATTGTATTGTATCATCAAGTATAATAACGTATTGTATAGTATTATCAAGTAAAATAATGTATTGTATAGTATCATCAAGTAAAATATTGGTCCGGTGTACCAGTCCGGGGCTTCGTCAAACAAAAATAGACTGCAACCCCATACCCCACAAATAAACCGTCAGGCCGAAATATAATATTTGATCATTTATTTCATTCATCTTAATATTGTTTATTTATAGCTTTGGGTAAGCTGGAAAAGAAAGAAATACGAATACAGTATCTGGCTTCTTAATGAATACAAATTATGAAAACCATCATTTTGTTCAAGACTGTGCAACATCTGAATCCTGGCTTTCAATGACGTTCGATGACATCTTCACGACCGGCTCGGCACTTCCCACGAAAGGGCTGATTTCAGATCTCATATTACGGCCACGCTCTCTGTGTCGGACACTTGGGCTGTAATGATTCATGGCTTTTTACAGAGTGACCCTTTCCACTTGGTTATTTAATCCTCTCTGGGAAATCTGCGGTCTGTTTCATTTCCAGGAACAGATCTGTTCATCTACAGTGGCGTGATGGGCTCTTGGGCTGTCCTTATAATAAGTTATTGATTTCTATATAGTTTATATTGTTATCTTCTATGTTTGTACTTTTAAATACGTAGTACGTCCGAATCATTCAATTATAAAAGTTTAAGTGTTTTTTTTCTTCTGTGTTGTGCAGTAGCGAAATTTGAAGCTTTTTCGAATGGATTTAACATTAGTTTGGTTTGTATTAGAATTTGACAATAAATGTGTCTCGATTTAACTCAATGAAAAAAAATACAACATTTCCACCGAAAAAGTACAGGCGCCACAATACCATAATATATTTCGATCCTAGAAACAGTTAATCTATATGTACCTTTAGAAACCGGTACAATTCAATGTATCTGTCCTCAGGCTCCAAACGAAGTCTTTATTACTGTATATAAATCAAACTTGGCAACTTTATTGAAAGTATATTGCTATTAAAATGAATTCTTTCCCCTTTATTTAGTCTCGGCCTATAGCTAGTCATATTTTTATGGCCCTTTATTAGATCTCTGAGCTTAGCGATTTTCGGCTCATTTCTCTCATAGTTCTCCCCCTTAGTCTTTAGTGTTAATTTGAAAACGGTCAACACACACGCCAACCCCCCCCTCCCCACACACACACACATACACACTTCATTTCAAGACGTATATTAACAGATTTTCGGGGTTTATAACAAAAAGTGTAATTGTCTTAAGTTATCGTAACCGCTATTAAGTATCTCACTATTCGTTTAAAACCCACGCTAATGCACTATTGATGTACGCCTACGTAATTCCGAAGATTATCTTATAATATGCTGACGCTCATTTCATGCAGAAGATTATTATGTACTTTGAGTAATCTTATCCGTGGTTTGACAATAGTATTGTACTTTGATTAGGGCATTAATTTAAAGTTACATTTTCCCTTTCCTGACTAGCTCCGTTAACCCATTCTACGCCACGAATGCAACACCAGAGTAGAAAAGCGACAATTCGTTTACGAATTCGCTATTGCATTTGAGTTATAAAAGATCGCTTGTTATCTCTGCATCTTTCTTATTATATAAACAATATTTTTAAAAAATATCCTAATGTAAAACGTAATAGGACCTAATCGAGAAAATATCTGGACAAATCTTGATGATTCAGAATCTTACACCAAGTGTTATCTCCCAGCAACAACAAAAACATGTTCTCATTTAACTCTTGAACAAAGTAATCAGAAGAAATAAATCAAGTGCATAGATTATATAAATCCTCACAGACAGTAAACATAACATTCATTTTGCACTGGTTTCAATGGAACGTTTATACAATTTATTTTTTGGGGGAAACCCACAAGGATAAATATGATGTTTCATCTGGTGATAATTATAAAGCACTTACTGCTACAATATTTAACGGCTTTGAGCGGGGAGAGGGAGGGGGGAGGGGAGTTCTCTCAGGCGTCTGCTGTCGCGACATTCCCTCAAATATTTGATGAGAAAATATGAACTCGATGGAGACAAAAAGAATGAAAATAATATTATAGGTGGCAAAGATATTAAAGGTGGATGTGAAATTTTAGGTTGGTTGAATGTGATAGGATGAATGTAATAGAATTAATAAATTCAATGTGATAGGTTGGTTGAATGTGATAGGATGAATGTAATAGAATTAATAGATGTGATAGGTTGGTTGAATGTGATAGGATGAATGTAATAGAATTAATAAATGTGATATGATGGTTGAATGTGATAGGATGGTTGTAATATAATTAATAAATTCAATGTGATAGGTTGGTTGAATGTGATAGGATGAATGTAATAGAATTAAAAAATTCAATGTGATAGGTTGGTTGAATGTGATAGGATGAATGTAATAGAATTAATAGATGTGATAGGTTGGTTGAATGTGATAGGATGAATGTAATAGAATTAATAAATGTGATATGATGGTTGAATGTGATAGGATGGTTGTAATATAATTAATAAATTCAATATGATAGGTTGGTTGAATGTGATAGGATGGTTGTAATATAATTAATAAATGTGATAGGTTGGTTGAATGTGATAGGATGGTTGTAATATAATTAATAAATGTGATAGGATGGTTGTAATAGACTTAACGAACGTGAAAGATTGTTTGAATGTATAACGTTAAATGTGATAGGAAGGATCAGATCGTTCTGATAGATGAAGAAACTAGAATAGATGAAAATGTGATACAATATCTGAATGTGATAAGAAAATGTGAGTGTGATATGAAAGTGTGAATATGATAGATTGAGAGAATGTAATATAAAGTGTGAATTTGATATGAGTCGGTGTGTTCGCTCTTCGGATTGATAAATGTAAAAAAAATCTGTAATAGCATTACAATATCACGCAGATGCTTTATAAAAAAAAATATACAGTTTTATATTTTATGGGCCATGATGTGTAGAAGTAATTGATATACGAAATGTTATACACTCTCAGGAGTTTCTTTTATGTTGTTGTATGTAACTCATAACTAATACCTTCTATTTTCATATAGTTATAAATTTAGTTTGCACACAAAAAACTAAGTATGTTTAAAAGTATTTTTAAAAAGTTTAAAATATTTTATCAGAATTGAAGGGAATTCAAAGTAATTCATTTCATTGTTTAAAAAAAAATGGACCCCTTGGACCATATAGATCATAGGGCCTGTGAATCAGCGTTCATCAGTTTCTGTAGCCAGGGTATACTAGAGGATTGTATAACCAGCACAATGTCCAGCAGCTTTTTACTTTACCCCAACTAAAGCCAGGTACCCATCAGAGCTGGATAGAGTCAAGCACACCCTCCAGTCCCGGGAAAAAATCCTAGCCTTCACCGGGATTCGAATCCAGGACATTCGATACGTTAGCAGGAAGCGCTGCCGCTAGGCTATCGTTTCCGATATATTTTTATTGTTAAGGTACAATGTTTATTGTGTGCTTTGTGTGAGCGTGTGTTTATTATGTGCTTTGTGTGAGCATGTGTTTATTTATGTGCTTTGTATGAGCATGTGTACAATGTTTATTATGTGCTTTGTGTGAGCATGTGTTTATTATTTGCTTTGTGTGAGCATGTGTTTATTTATGTGCTTTATGTGAGCATGTGTACAATGCTTATTATGTGCTTTGTGTGAGCATGTGTTTATTTATGTGCTTTGTGTGAGCATGTGTACAATGTTTATTATGTAGTTTGTGTGAGCATGTGTTTATTATGTGCTTTGTGTGAGCATGTGTTTTGTCACGATTCTGGAATTAAATCGCGACAATTAGCACTCTTAGTCAGATAGCATACATAGACAGACCCAAGCATAGCAAGCGAACCTTAGATTATCGCAAAGTCTAGGTTAGGAAGAAGAGAGTAGGGGACGCCATTACCTCTTCCCCTCTCCTTACGCAAGTGAAATCCTCCACCACTCCTCTCCTCACCTCTCTTTAACCCTCTCTACACTTTTTCATTCCCGAATTCAGAGTTTGCTACTTGATTCAGCCAATTGGTATTACACTCTTTGTATGTGTGATTGTATGTGTGTGTATTCTTTAATGTATGTATATATATATATATATATTCTATTATGCTGTCAATTATGATTCATGTTGTATTGGGATAGTAAATACTCATTTATTTTGCTAAACTCAGCATACACGTAAAACCCCCACCCACCTGTAGAAACCCCCACCCACCTGTAGACACCCCCACCCACTGCTACACCTTTTTCATTATCTCCCCTCTTCGTTCCCTACTCAGCGCCCGTGGTCAAGCCCCTTATCCACTCGAAGTAGTGACATCTGGAGCGAAGCGTCTCGCACATACGTAAGCACCTTGGGCTGAGCTCGACCAGAACCAATTGACACAGGTACATCAAGAGAAATAAGTCATTATCTTATCCTTTGTATCTCCGTATACGTCTACCCCCCCCCTTTTTCCCTGGGCCCCACCACGCAAAAGTCGGCGGTACTAATTGTTCACTTACACCGACTCCTAAATTCCCCCCCCAATAGTCAATCCTTTATGCAAGCAAACCAGCCAACCAGAACATATGTAATTCTAAACTAATGTAGCTATCCAATCAAATTGACCACTGATCACGTGACTAAAATGCACGAAAGCGGGCTTAACTAGTTTTAGGACACTTTGGCTCAAGCGTGAGGCGGAGAAGGTTGTTCGATTCTAGCCTCCACTTATTCAGTTGTTCCATAGGATATACCGCCTGCATGTGTATAGATAGATATTTTGTCAGTCTAAGTATTTTCATGAACACAGCTTCGTTTGCCTAATGTTTTGGATAACCTAGCAGTACCATGTGTTGAGTGTTAACTGAAGCCTGTGCAAATTCATATATGTATCTTGCCATTGAGTGAAGAATTGAAATGATAATAAACACCTGAACTTAACCAACGATTTATTTGCCTACTTAGACCTATCTGTGTGTCCGTCATAATATCTAACGAGCCAAGAGAGAAATAATAATTATTCCAGGGCGATTCCAGTCACGGTAATTCATACCCCACGACTACCTGCCACTACTACCCCACTCGCCTACGACTCCGCACCCCTCTCATCGCCCAACTTCTGCCAGGTTGATGTCCTAATCCTAAACACATCCTGACAAAGTGGGGACCTCGCCGCGGGATCCTGAACTCAAGCCGTTCAGGGCACTTACAACAGCAATCAACCCGAGGACCACGCCGTACTGAAACCGACCCTGGATTGGGGGCTCATCTCTCTACAACACGAAGACTCTAAGCAGCAAACAGATCCGCCACCTCAAACGCAAGCCAAGTCACCCCAGTAAGCCAGGCTAGCCACTTTACGCAGCCTACGCCACCCAGATACCCAGGCTCGCCACTTTACGCAGCCTACGTCACCCCAGATACGCCAGTCAAGACACCCCATTAAGAAGATTCACCACTCTAGCAATCTACGCCAACCCAGATACACCAGCAGCCAGACCCGCCACACTACGCCAGATTTGCCACCCCATCACGCCAGATTCGCCACCCCATTACGCCAGATTCGCTACTCTAAGCAATCTACGGCAACCCAGATACACCAGCAGCCATATTCGTCACCCTACGCCACCTGCGTCACCCCATCACGCCAGATTCGACACCCCAACCGCCAGATCGTCACCCCAGATACACCAGCAGCCGAAGTTATCCACACCAACAGCGCTAAGCGCCATATGACAATAACTTTATGATTGGATATGTGTGTTAGTATATATGTGTGTGAAATTCTAGGAACCGCTGTTCTGGTGAGTACCATTTTGGACTAGTATTAAGTTAGTTAAACTCTGAACCCCAACCCCTCTTACATTCCCTCTCTCTATCTCGTCATATCTCTGTCCGTTTACTGCCTTACTCTCGCCTTACTCTGTCACTATGGCTGAAGGTGTACTATTGCGTAAGCAGCTGAGAGAAGAGGCTATAGCGATAGGCTACAGTGACGGAGACGTCATTAAATACGTAGTTGAACAGGTAGCGGTCCATGAGGCAAGAGAAGAGAAACTTAGACTAGAGCAGAGAGAAGACACACTTAGGTTAGAACAGTTAGCTAGGGAAGATAGAGCTAGAGAAGAGAATAGATTAGATGAGGAGGCACGCAGGACACATGAATTCAGACTAGCTGAATTAGCAGCAAGCACTAGGACCCCCGACAACAGCGACAACCCAAACTCCCCCTCATCATTTAGCTCAGCCAACCCCAGCAACCATCCCCTCCCCCGACATGCTTCTCTATGGACCGACGTTCACGACCCCCGGCTAGAACAATTCGACATTTACCTCCGACGGTTTAGCGACTGTATGGAGTTAAATGAGGTTCCCCCAGAATTACACTGTAGGATCCTTGTCTCCACTCTGAGAGGGGAGGATTACGAGACTTACTGTAAACTGGCCCCAGAAGACAGGGAGTCGTGCGTTGCACTGAAAAACGCGCTGCTAAATCGCCACTAGTTACACTCGTCCCACTACCAGAAGAAGTTTCGGTCGTCCACGCTACGACCGGGGGAAAATTATACCCAATTCGCGGAGCGAATACAATCTTACCTACTCAAGTGGGTTGAGTTAGGCAATGTCGAGCAGTCATTCGACGGTATGGTCACCCTCGTAATGACTGAACAGATAGAATCCCAGATGCCCCCCAAGCTAAAGGCTTTCTTAATCCAACAGGGAATATCCGGGTTAAACCCCTCCCTGCAGGGCGCAGATAGGTTTCTGCAGTCCAACCTAATAGCGTCATCCTCCCGCCCGGGACACCCACAACCGCACCGACCTTATGGGGACAACCACCGCGTCAACCCTCCCCTCAATCAACCGCGCCTCAGCCACACACGCCCCACCACGGGCGACCTCGTCCTCACAACCCACGCGGAGACCACCGCCACACCAGACCCACCCCTCAGTTAGCACACGACAGGAACAGACGCGACCCCACCCCCTATTTAGCCGCCGGTGCATTTTACACCACGACAGAACCCGTAAGCGCCGACCAGCAGTATACTAACGGTCCGGCAGGACAAGAAACAAAAGCCCCTCACCCCAACCACTTAACCGAAACCACCGCCCCGTGGAATAGCCAGGAAACATATGGCGACTTGGATCAAGTCCATCACGTATTTTCCATCTCCTCAGTAGACGGACCCCATGAACCCCGCCACAACTGTGTCGTTGAGATAGTCCGAATCAATGGCCACCTGGGCTCTTGTACATACGATTCCGGGCTCAGCTATGAGGCCCTAGTAACGGAATCAATGACCGACCCCCGCGACTACACAGGCCGCTATGTGCGACTCCAAGGGCCATCCCATGACTCCCCCATCCTGCGTCTACCGACGGCAGTCGTACACATCGACTCCGCCTTTACAGCAGGCCCCATCGAAGCAGCCGTGACTAAAGAAGGGAAAGTAGACGTTCTACTAGGTAGGCCAATCGTAGGCAGACCACTCCCGCCCCGACCCACACAGGTGAGCCACGAGCCACCGCGCCCCACCCACAGCCCGATCCGCCCTCCCCAATTCGTGTCCATTAAAGACAGGCTCCACAACGCAAAACTGCCCCAAACCAGAAGCGAGCTAAAGCGTATACTTCACAAGTTCAGTTACTATGAAAGGAATGCTATACGCGGTTTCCGGCAACTCGCAACGCCCTTATTCGATCTACTGAATGCTACCACACGTCCAAAATTACATTGGAACGAAAACGCCAGATTTGCTTTCGACCTGTTAAAATGTTTCTTAGGTCGAAACCCATTTCGAGTCCACCCCGACGACGAGGATTAGCGTTAACCCTAAACACCCGATGGGCCGGGTAACAATACAACCCAGCGCCATACTCGCCCCCCCCCAGAAGATAACTTAACGCGTCCCCTTGTTCCCTCCGACCCCTCCCCGTCACAGACCCACCACCAGCACGTGGACACGCCAAGATACCACTCGCGGATACTATCCCGGTACACTCACTAAGATTCCATGCCCCAGAGACAGCAATTTAGGTAGAAATCTTCTCTCTGAGTAGATTCCAAGTTGGCCGGGTGAGTTGTCACGATTCTGGAATTAAATCGCGACAATTAGCACTCTTAGTCAGATAGCATACATAGACAGACCCAAGCATAGCAAGCGAACCTTAGATTAGCGCAAAGACTAGGTTAGAAAGAAGAGAGTAGGGGACGCCATTACCTCTTCCCCTCTCCTTACGCAAGTGAAATCCTCCACCACTCCTCTCCTCACCTCTCTTTAACCATCTCTACACTTTTTCATTCCCGAATTCAGAGTTTGCTACTTGATTCAGCCAATTGGTATTACACTCTTTGTATGTGTGATTGTATGTGTGTGTATTCTTTAATGTATGTATATATATATATATATATTCTATTATGCTGTCAATTATGATTCATGTTGTATTGGGATAGTAAATACTCATTTATTTTGCTAAACTCAGCATACACGTAAAACCCCCACCCACCTGTAGAAACCCCCACCCACCTGTAGACACCCCCACCCACTGCTACACCTTTTTCATTATCTCCCCTCTTCGTTCCCTACTCAGCGCCCGTGGTCAAGCCCCTTATCCACTCGAAGTAGTGACATCTGGAGCGAAGCGTCTCGCACATACGTAAGCACCTTGGGCTGAGCTCGACCAGAACCAATTGACACAGGTACATCAAGAGAAATAAGTCATTATCTTATCCTTTGTATCTCCGTATACGTCTACCCCCCCCCCTTTTTCCCTGGGCCCCACCACGCAAAAGTCGGCGGTACTAATTGTTCACTTACACCGACTCCTAAATTCCCCCCCCAATAGTCAATCCTTTATGCAAGCAAACCAGCCAACCAGAACATATGTAATTCTAAACTAATGTAGCTATCCAATCAAATTGACCACTGATCACGTGACTAAAATGCACGAAAGCGGGCTTAACTAGTTTTAGGACACTTTGGCTCAAGCGTGAGGCGGAGAAGGTTGTTCGATTCTAGCCTCCACTTATTCAGTTGTTCCATAGGATATACCGCCTGCATGTGTATAGATAGATATTTTGTCAGTCTAAGTATTTTCATGAACACAGCTTCGTTTGCCTAATGTTTTGGATAACCTAGCAGTACCATGTGTTGAGTGTTAACTGAAGCCTGTGCAAATTCATATATGTATCTTGCCATTGAGTGAAGAATTGAAATGATAATAAACACCTGAACTTAACCAACGATTTATTTGCCTACTTAGACCTATCTGTGTGTCCGTCATAATATCTAACGAGCCAAGAGAGAAATAATAATTATTCCAGGGCGATTCCAGTCACGGTAATTCATACCCCACGACTACCTGCCACTACTACCCCACTCGCCTACGACTCCGCACCCCTCTCATCGCCCAACTTCTGCCAGGTTGATGTCCTAATCCTAAACACATCCTGACAAAGTGGGGACCTCGCCGCGGGATCCTGAACTCAAGCCGTTCAGGGCACTTACAACAGCAATCAACCCGAGGACCACGCCGTACTGAAACCGACCCTGGATTGGGGGCTCATCTCTCTACAACACGAAGACTCTAAGCAGCAAACAGATCCGCCACCTCAAACGCAAGCCAAGTCACCCCAGTAAGCCAGGCTAGCCACTTTACGCAGCCTACGCCACCCAGATACCCAGGCTCGCCACTTTACGCAGCCTACGTCACCCCAGATACGCCAGTCAAGACACCCCATTAAGAAGATTCACCACTCTAGCAATCTACGCCAACCCAGATACACCAGCAGCCAGACCCGCCACACTACGCCAGATTTGCCACCCCATCACGCCAGATTCGCCACCCCATTACGCCAGATTCGCTACTCTAAGCAATCTACGGCAACCCAGATACACCAGCAGCCATATTCGTCACCCTACGCCACCTGCGTCACCCCATCACGCCAGATTCGACACCCCAACCGCCAGATCGTCACCCCAGATACACCAGCAGCCGAAGTTATCCACACCAACAGCGCTAAGCGCCATATGACAATAACTTTATGATTGGATATGTGTGTTAGTATATATGTGTGTGAAATTCTAGGAACCGCTGTTCTGGTGAGTACCATTTTGGACTAGTATTAAGTTAGTTAAACTCTGAACCCCAACCCCTCTTACATTCCCTCTCTCTATCTCGTCATATCTCTGTCCGTTTACTGCCTTACTCTCGCCTTACTCTGTCACTATGGCTGAAGGTGTACTATTGCGTAAGCAGCTGAGAGAAGAGGCTATAGCGATAGGCTACAGTGACGGAGACGTCATTAAATACGTAGTTGAACAGGTAGCGGTCCATGAGGCAAGAGAAGAGAAACTTAGACTAGAGCAGAGAGAAGACACACTTAGGTTAGAACAGTTAGCTAGGGAAGATAGAGCTAGAGAAGAGAATAGATTAGATGAGGAGGCACGCAGGACACATGAATTCAGACTAGCTGAATTAGCAGCAAGCACTAGGACCCCCGACAACAGCGACAACCCAAACTCCCCCTCATCATTTAGCTCAGCCAACCCCAGCAACCATCCCCTCCCCCGACATGCTTCTCTATGGACCGACGTTCACGACCCCCGGCTAGAACAATTCGACATTTACCTCCGACGGTTTAGCGACTGTATGGAGTTAAATGAGGTTCCCCCAGAATTACACTGTAGGATCCTTGTCTCCACTCTGAGAGGGGAGGATTACGAGACTTACTGTAAACTGGCCCCAGAAGACAGGGAGTCGTGCGTTGCACTGAAAAACGCGCTGCTAAATCGCCACTAGTTACACTCGTCCCACTACCAGAAGAAGTTTCGGTCGTCCACGCTACGACCGGGGGAAAATTATACCCAATTCGCGGAGCGAATACAATCTTACCTACTCAAGTGGGTTGAGTTAGGCAATGTCGAGCAGTCATTCGACGGTATGGTCACCCTCGTAATGACTGAACAGATAGAATCCCAGATGCCCCCCAAGCTAAAGGCTTTCTTAATCCAACAGGGAATATCCGGGTTAAACCCCTCCCTGCAGGGCGCAGATAGGTTTCTGCAGTCCAACCTAATAGCGTCATCCTCCCGCCCGGGACACCCACAACCGCACCGACCTTATGGGGACAACCACCGCGTCAACCCTCCCCTCAATCAACCGCGCCTCAGCCACACACGCCCCACCACGGGCGACCTCGTCCTCACAACCCACGCGGAGACCACCGCCACACCAGACCCACCCCTCAGTTAGCACACGACAGGAACAGACGCGACCCCACCCCCTATTTAGCCGCCGGTGCATTTTACACCACGACAGAACCCGTAAGCGCCGACCAGCAGTATACTAACGGTCCGGCAGGACAAGAAACAAAAGCCCCTCACCCCAACCACTTAACCGAAACCACCGCCCCGTGGAATAGCCAGGAAACATATGGCGACTTGGATCAAGTCCATCACGTATTTTCCATCTCCTCAGTAGACGGACCCCATGAACCCCGCCACAACTGTGTCGTTGAGATAGTCCGAATCAATGGCCACCTGGGCTCTTGTACATACGATTCCGGGCTCAGCTATGAGGCCCTAGTAACGGAATCAATGACCGACCCCCGCGACTACACAGGCCGCTATGTGCGACTCCAAGGGCCATCCCATGACTCCCCCATCCTGCGTCTACCGACGGCAGTCGTACACATCGACTCCGCCTTTACAGCAGGCCCCATCGAAGCAGCCGTGACTAAAGAAGGGAAAGTAGACGTTCTACTAGGTAGGCCAATCGTAGGCAGACCACTCCCGCCCCGACCCACACAGGTGAGCCACGAGCCACCGCGCCCCACCCACAGCCCGATCCGCCCTCCCCAATTCGTGTCCATTAAAGACAGGCTCCACAACGCAAAACTGCCCCAAACCAGAAGCGAGCTAAAGCGTATACTTCACAAGTTCAGTTACTATGAAAGGAATGCTATACGCGGTTTCCGGCAACTCGCAACGCCCTTATTCGATCTACTGAATGCTACCACACGTCCAAAATTACATTGGAACGAAAACGCCAGATTTGCTTTCGACCTGTTAAAATGTTTCTTAGGTCGAAACCCATTTCGAGTCCACCCCGACGACGAGGATTAGCGTTAACCCTAAACACCCGATGGGCCGGGTAACAATACAACCCAGCGCCATACTCGCCCCCCCCCCCCAGAAGATAACTTAACGCGTCCCCTTGTTCCCTCCGACCCCTCCCCGTCACAGACCCACCACCAGCACGTGGACACGCCAAGATACCACTCGCGGATACTATCCCGGTACACTCACTAAGATTCCATGCCCCAGAGACAGCAATTTAGGTAGAAATCTTCTCTCTGAGTAGATTCCAAGTTGGCCGGGTGAGTTGTCACGATTCTGGAATTAAATCGCGACAATTAGCACTCTTAGTCAGATAGCATACATAGACAGACCCAAGCATAGCAAGCGAACCTTAGATTAGCGCAAAGACTAGGTTAGAAAGAAGAGAGTAGGGGACGCCATTACCTCTTCCCCTCTCCTTACGCAAGTGAAATCCTCCACCACTCCTCTCCTCACCTCTCTTTAACCATCTCTACACTTTTTCATTCCCGAATTCAGAGTTTGCTACTTGATTCAGCCAATTGGTATTACACTCTTTGTATGTGTGATTGTATGTGTGTGTATTCTTTAATGTATGTATATATATATATATATATTCTATTATGCTGTCAATTATGATTCATGTTGTATTGGGATAGTAAATACTCATTTATTTTGCTAAACTCAGCATACACGTAAAACCCCCACCCACCTGTAGAAACCCCCACCCACCTGTAGACACCCCCACCCACTGCTACACCTTTTTCATTATCTCCCCTCTTCGTCCCCTACTCAGCGCCCGTGGTCAAGCCCCTTATCCACTCGAAGTAGTGACATCTGGAGCGAAGCGTCTCGCACATACGTAAGCACCTTGGGCTGAGCTCGACCAGAACCAATTGACACAGGTACATCAAGGGAAATAAGTCATTATCTTATCCTTTGTATCTCAGTATACGTCTACACCCCCCCCCCTTTTTCCCTGGGCCCCACCACGCAAAAGTCGGCGGTACTAATTGTTCACTTACACCGACTCCTAAATTCCCCCCCCCCCCCAATAGTCAATCCTTTATGCAAGCAAACCAGCCAACCAGAACATATGTAATTCTAAACTAATGTAGCTATCCAATCAAATTGACCACTGATCACGTGACTAAAATGCACGAAAGCGGGCTTAACTAGTTTTAGGACACTTTGGCTCAAGCGTGAGGCGGAGAAGGTTGTTCGATTCTAGCCTCCACTTATTCAGTTGTTCCATAGGATATACCGCCTGCATGTGTATAGATAGATATTTTGTCAGTCTAAGTATTTTCATGAACACAGCTTCGTTTGCCTAATGTTTTGGATAACCTAGCAGTACCATGTGTTGAGTGTTAACTGAAGCCTTTGGAAATTCATATATGTATCTTGCCATTGAGTGAAGAATTGAAATGATAATAAACACCTGAACTTAACCAACGATTTATTTGCCTACTTAGACCTATCTGTGTGTCCGTCATAATATCTAACGAGCCAAGAGTGAAATAATAATTATTCCAGGGCGATTCCAGTCACGGTAATTCATACCCCACGACGACCTGCCACTACTACCTCACTCGCCTACGACTCCGCACCCCTCTCATCGCCCAACTTCTGCCAGGTTGATGTCCTAATCCTAAACACATCCTGACATGTTTATTACGTGCTTTGTGTGAGCATGTGTTTATTATGTGCTTTGTGTGAGCATGTGTTTATTATGTGCTTTGTGTGAGCATGTGTTTATTATGTGCTTTGTGTGAGCATGTGTACAATGTTTTATTATGTGCTTTGTGTGAGCATGTGTTTATTATGTGCTTTGTGTGAGCATGCGTTTATTATGTGCTTTGTGTGAGCATGTGTTTATTATGTGCTTTGTGTGAGCATGTGTTTATTATGTGCTTTGTGTGAGCATGTGTTTATTATGTGCTTTGTGTGAGCATGTGTACAATGTTTTATTATATGCTTTGTGTGAGCATGTGTTTATTATGCACTTTGTGTGAGCATGTGTACAATGTTTATTATGTGCTTTGTGTAAGCATAAGTACAATGTTTATAATGTGCGTTGTGTGAGCATGTGTACAATGTTTTATTATATGCTTTGTTTGAGCATGTGTTTATTATGTCCTTTGTGTGAGCATGTGTACAATGTTTTATTATGTGCTTTGTGTGAGCATGTGTTTATTATGTGCTTTGTGTGAGCATGTGCTTATTATGTGCTTTGTGTGAACATGCGTTTATTATGTGCTTTGTGTGAGCATGTGTTTATTATGTGCTTTGTGTGAGCATATGTTTATTATGTGCTTTGTGTGAGCATGTGTACAATGTTTTATTATGTGCTTTGTGTGAGCATGTGTTTATTATGTGCTTTGTGTGAGCATGTGTTTATTATGTGCTTTGTGTGAGCATGTGTTTATTATGTGCTTTGTGTGAGCATGTGCTTATTATGTGCTTTGTGTGAACATGTGTTTATTATGTGCTTTGTGTGAGCATGTGCTTATTATGTGCTTTGTGTGAACATGCGTTTATTATGTGCTTTGTGTGAGCATGTGTTTATTATGTGCTTTGTGTGAGCATATGTTTATTATGTGCTTTGTGTGAGCATGTGTACAATGTTTTGTTATGTGCTTTGTGTGAGCATGTGTTTATTATGTGCTTTGTGTGAGCATGTGTTTATTATGTGCTTTGTGTGAGCATGTGTTTATTATGTGCTTTGTGTGAGCATGTGTTTATTATGTGCTTTGTGTGAGCATGTGTTTATTATGTGCTTTGTGTGAGCATGTGTACAATGTTTTATTATGCACTTTGTGTGAGCATGTGTACAATATTTATTATGTGCTTTGTGTGAGCATGTGTACAATGTCTATTATGTGCGTTGTGTGAGCATGTGTACAATGTTTATTATGTGCGTTGTGTGAGCATGTGCTTATTATGTGCTTTGTGTGAACATGCGTTTATTATGTGCTTTGTGTGAGCATGTGTTTATTATGTGCTTTGTGTGAGCATGTGTTTATTATGTGCTTTGAGTGAGCATGTGTTTATTATGTGCTTTGTGTGAGCATGTGTTTATTATGTGCTTTGTGTGAGCATGTGTTTATTGTGTGCTTTGTGTGAGCATGTGTTTATTATGTGCTTTGTGTGAGCATGTGTACAATGTTTTATTATGTGCTTTGTTTGAGCATGTGTTTATTATGTCCTTTGTGTGAGCATGTGTACAATGTTTTATTATGTGCTTTGTGTGAGCATGTGTTTATTATGTGCTTTGTGTGAGCATGTGTTTATTATGTGCTTTGTGTGAGCATGTGCTTACTATGTGTTTTGTGTGAGCTTGTGTTTATTATGTGCTTTGAGTGAGCATGTGTACAATGTTTATTATGTGCTTTGTGTGAGCATGTGTTTATTATGTGCTTTGTGTGAGCATGTGTTTATTATGTGCTGTGAGTGAGCATGTGTACAATGTTTATTATGTGCTTTGTGTGAGCATGTGTACAATGTTTATTATGTGCTTTGTGTGAGCATGTGTTTATTATGTGCTTTGTGTGAGCATGTGTTTATTATGTGCTTTGTGTGAACATGTGTTTATTATGTGCTTTGAGTGAGCATGTGTACAATGTTTATTATGTGCTTTGTGTGAGCATGTGTACAATGTTTATTATGTGCTTTGTGTGAGCATGTGTTTATTATGTGCTTTTTGTGAGCATGTGTACAATGTTTTATTATGTGCTTTGTGTGAGCATGTGTTTATTATGTGCTTTGTGTGAGCATGCGTTTATTATGTGCTTTGTGTGAGCATGTGTTTATTATGTGCTTTGTGTGAGGATGTGTTTATTATGTGCTTTGTGTGAGCATGTGTTTATTATGTGCTTTGTGTGAGCATGTGTTTATTATGTGCTTTGTGTGAGCATGTGTACAATGTTTTATTATGCACTTTGTGTGAGCATGTGTACAATATTTATTATGTGCTTTGTGTGAGCATGTGTACAATGTCTATTATGTGCGTTGTGTGAGCATGTGTACAATGTTTATTATGTGCGTTGTGTGAGCATGTGCTTTTTATGTGCTTTGTGTGAACATGCGTTTATTATGTGCTTTGTGTGAGCATGTGTTTATTATGTGCTTTGTGTGAGCATGTGTTTATTATGTGCTTTGAGTGAGCATGTGTTTATTATGTGCTTTGTGTGAGCATGTGTTTATTATGTGCTTTGTGTGAGCATGTGTTTATTGTGTGCTTTGTGTGAGCATGTGTTTATTATGTGCTTTGTGTGAGCATGTGTACAATGTTTTATTATGTGCTTTGTTTGAGCATGTGTTTATTATGTCCTTTGTGTGAGCATGTGTACAATGTTTTATTATGTGCTTTGTGTGAGCATGTGTTTATTATGTGCTTTGTGTGAGCATGTGTTTATTATGTGCTTTGTGTGAGCATGTGCTTATTATGTGTTTTGTGTGAGCTTGTGTTTATTATGTGCTTTGAGTGAGCATGTGTACAATGTTTATTATGTGCTTTGTGTGAGCATGTGTTTATTATGTGCTTTGTGTGAGCATGTGTTTATTATGTGCTGTGAGTGAGCATGTGTACAATGTTTATTATGTGCTTTGTGTGAGCATGTGTACAATGTTTATTATGTGCTTTGTGTGAGCATGTGTTTATTATGTGCTTTGTGTGAGCATGTGTTTATTATGTGCTTTGTGTGAACATGTGTTTATTATGTGCTTTGAGTGAGCATGTGTACAATGTTTATTATGTGCTTTGTGTGAGCATGTGTACAATGTTTATTATGTGCTTTGTGTGAGCATGTGTTTATTATGTGCTTTGTGTGAGCATGTGTTTATTATGTGCTTTGTGTGAGCATGTGTTTATTATGTGCTTTGAGTGAGCATTTGTACAATGTTTATTATGTGCTTTGTGTGAGCATGTGTACAATGTTTATTATGTGCTTTGTGTGAGCATGTGTTTATTATGTGCTTTGTGTGAGCATGTGTACAATGTTTTATTATGTGCTTTGTGTGAGCATGTGTTTATTATGTGCTTTGTGTGAGCATGCGTTTATTATGTGCTTTGTGTGAGCATGTGTTTATTATGTGCTTTGTGTGAGCATGTGTTTATTATGTGCTTTGTGTGAGCATGTGTTTATTATGTGCTTTGTGTGAGCATGTGTACAATGTTTTATTATATGCTTTGTGTGAGCATGTGTTTATTATGCACTTTGTGTGAGCATGTGTACAATGTTTATTATGTGCTTTGTGTAAGCATGTGTACAATGTTTATAATGTGCGTTGTGTGAGCATGTGTACAATGTTTATTATGTGCGTTGTGTGAGCATGTGTTTCTTATGTGCTTTGTATGAGCATGTGCTTATTATGTGCTTTGTGTGAACATGCGTTTATTATGTGCTTTGTGTGAGCATGTGTTTATTATGTGCTTTGTGTGAGCATATGTTTATTATGTGCTTTGTGTGAGCATGTGTACAATGTTTTATTATGTGCTTTGTGTGAGCATGTGTTTATTATGTGCTTTGTGTGAGCATGTGTTTATTATGTGCTTTGTGTGAGCATGTGTTTATTATGTGCTTTGTGTGAGCATGTGTTTATTATGTGCTTTGTGTGAGCATGTGTACAATGTTTTATTATGCACTTTGTGTGAGCATGTGTACAATATTTATTATGTGCTTTGTGTGAGCATGTGTACAATGTCTATTATGTGCGTTGTGTTAGCATGTGTACAATGTTTATTATGTGCGTTGTGTGAGCATGCTCTTATTATGTGCTTTGTGTGAACATGCGTTTATTATGTGCTTTGTGTGAGCATGTGTTTATTATGTGCTTTGTGTGAGCATGTGTTTATTATGTGCTTTGAGTGAGCATGTGTTTATTATGTGCTTTGTGTGAGCATGTGTTTATTATGTGATTTGTGTGAGCATGTGTTTATTGTGTGCTTTGTGTGAGCATGTGTTTATTATGTGCTTTGTGTGAGCATGTGTACAATGTTTTATTATGTGCTTTGTTTGAGCATGTGTTTATTATGTCCTTTGTGTGAGCATGTGTACAATGTTTTATTATGTGCTTTGTGTGAGCATGTGTTTATTATGTGCTTTGTGTGAGCATGTGTTTATTATGTGCTTTGTGTGAGCATGTGTTTATTATGTGCTTTGTGTGAGCATGTGCTTATTATGTGTTTTGTGTGAGCTTGTGTTTATTATGTGCTTTGAGTGAGCATGTGTACAATGTTTATTATGTGCTTTGTGTGAGCATGTGTTTATTATGTGCTTTGTGTGAGCATGTGTTTATTATGTGCTTTGAGTGAGCATGTGTACAATGTTTATTATGTGCTTTGTGTGAGCATGTGTACAATGTTTATTATGTGCTTTGTGTGAGCATGTGTTTATTATGTGCTTTGTGTGAGCATGTGTTTATTATGTGCTTTGTGTGAACATGTGTTTATTATGTGCTTTGAGTGAGCATGTGTACAATGTTTATTATGTGCTTTGTGTGAGCATGTGTACAATGTTTATTATGTGCTTTGTGTGAGCATGTGTTTATTATGTGCTTTGTGTGAGCATGTGTTTATTATGCGCTTTGTGTGAGCATGTGTTTATTATGTGCTTTGTGTGAACATGTGTTTATTATGTGCTTTGAGTGAGCATGTGTACAATGTTTATTATGTGCTTTGTGTGAGCATGTGTACAATGTTTATTATGTGCTTTGTGTGAGCATGTGTTTATTATGTGCTTTGTGTGAGCATGTGTTTATTATGTGCTTTGTGTGAACATGTGTTTATTATGTGCTTTGAGTGAGCATGTGTACAATGTTTATTATGTGCTTTGTGTGAGCATGTGTACAATGTTTATTATGTGCTTTGTGTGAGCATGTGTTTATTATGTGCTTTGTGTGAGCATGGGTTTATTATGTGCTTTGTGTGGGCATGTGTTTCTTTTAATGGTGTTGTTGTGTGGTTTGTATAGAAAGGAGCCTTAGAAAACATGATGTATTTAACCACAGCTAACGTGGGAATGTGTGGCCTACACAATGCTCTTAGGCTCTTACAGTTTGTGAAAGTTGGTGAAAGCTTTCTATTGTAGGCCGAATGTGGACCCGAAACTGTGTGTCACCTGTTATCTTCATTATCTTTAGATAAAGTCCACATCTTTCTGTTTAACATTGGCGTGTTTTCATTGGACATTATAAGCAGATAGATAGGCTGAATCAAAGTTAGACTGAATGACCTTTATTTAATGATCATTGGTTATAAATGACTTGAGTATCTTGTCAGGCCGAGCCAAATATCACTTTACACTTTACAAATCTACATTTTAATTCAGAAGTATTGAACGTTGTTACATTTCTCAAGCATCACACAACATTCACTCCACATTATCATTAATTCACACAAGCATTCCAGTCGTACCAATTAGATCAATGCACTCTAGGAGACAATGTGATCAGTACAATACGAGGCCGCCTTTACTTTGCCACAAAAAATGTCAAGTATCCATTCATATCCACTTTCCTATAAAATTCACTCTTCATTCCCTTGACATTTATTTCACATTCACTTCCCCAAATTTCACACAGCAATATTTTCACATTAAATCCAAATTCACTTCTAACCCTCTCTGCATTCGCCCAACATTTTGTCCAGACATTCCTTTATTTGGCATACAACATACATTATTCTATTTACTTTAACAATAATGTGAGCTGAGAAAATTGAAAACTATGTCCCGCTCTATTGCAGATCCTGGTCTGTTATATAGAATTAAATCCAGGATGCCACTAAGTCTTTTCATCTTCTGTATAATTGAAAAAAAAATATGTATCTTTTATATTACAGAGGCTCCTTCTATTCCCTATGATTACTGCATTTATTTCATTCAATACACTAATTATTCGTTTGATATTACTCTATAGTATAGGTAGCCTAGCCTACTCTAAACTACACCAGGAAGTTTAAAAGATTCCATTATCCAAAAGCGTCGCATCTTTCGCTTTTATGTTCTTTATGCTGATTACACTACTCAGTCAATAAGTTAATTTATACAATCTGCCTAATAATAGGAATAATACGTGTTTTTCTGCTAATCTCACAAAGAAAACTAACTATAAACATTAATTGTGTCCAACCTATATTTCTTCTAAAAGTTACATAATCACTAATGAAGATTTCAGAGTTATGTATAGGTCATGAATATTTCAATGTTTCTGCAATAATACATGTATAAAAATAATAATTCTTACTATATTCTTTACCACTGGAAAACTCGGAAATTCCGAGTAGGAAGTTTTCCCATTAATTTACGAATTGGTGCATTTTTGCATAATATTTTATCACTTATCTATATAATGTGTATAATGTGCGTTAATTATAAATAAATTATTATCTTTCTTGACGACGTTGAAAATTAACATAAAATATAAAGAGTTACTTTTAGTTACGGCTTTCAACTCATAGGGCCTATAGATAAATGTATTTTTTCCCACTTGTTTTATCTTAAACATTATAAGCCAATGAGGTCATATTTCACAATAATATATAGATCATTGATTATAATGCAAAGAAAATTTTAAAAATGTATATTGGAAAATAATTTTATTAAAATTGTCTTTTTTTATTTAAAATATCAATTTACATAATATTTTACTTAATTTATAACTCTCACAAATCTTCATAAAAAAAATTACAATAGAACAACCAGTTTTAAAATGCACATTTTTTTTAAATCGGAATTTTATTTTAAATTCTTCTTCTTGGAATTTCCGAGTTTCCGAGTTTCCCAGTGATAAAGAACAAGCTATCTATCCATATAGCGCTGTCAACAAACATAATGTAAGCATTTAATATAATATTGAGTGACAAACAACTAAGAACACTGATATAATTCTCCAAGCTAAAAAGTAAAATAGAACGCTAATGAATAATTTCAAACATAGGACATAGCTAATAAATGTAGTCTAGCATTAACCGACCTAAATATAAAAGTAGAACAGTAGATGTCTAAAATAAAATTTAACGAAGGTAAACATTAAAATAATGTGTTTTCAAGTTATTTTTTTTTAATTAACGATATAATATATAGCCTATGTATTGTCCTTGTGTCTAAATTAAGGAGATTGTTTAAAAAAAAAAACGAATTTGTCATATCTGTGCAACGATGACAGAGTCTGAATATGTCAAACAAAATGTCATAAGCATTCTTTTGTTTCAAAAGATTGTGTTTTTTGAAGTATGAAATGAATGAACTCTTCTAACAGTTCGACAGAAAATTAAAAAAAAACATGCTAAGGTTATAGAAATATTAATAGTATATAGGTATAATGAGTCGCTTAACAGAATAAAAGATGCATTGTTGTATTGAGTCGTTTAAAAAAAGAACATAAATTTATATTGAGTTGTTTAAAAGTATAACAGAATTTTGTATTTAGGCTTTTAAAAGTATAACACAAATTTATATGGAGTCGTTAAAAATTATAACATAAATATATATGAATTCATTTAAAAGTAGGCTAAATTTATATTGAGTCATTTAAAAGTATAACAGAAATTTAAATGGAGTCGTTTAAAAGTATAACAGAAATTTATATGGAGTCCTTTAAAAGTATAACAGAAATGTATATGTAGTCTTTTTTAAGTATAACATAATTTTGTATTGGGTCATTAAAATTATTACAAAATTGTAGGTATTGAGTCATTTAACAATATAACAAAAGTTTCAGTATTGAGTCATTAAATACAATTATAAAGGTAGCCTTAGCTCTCCCAAACACTGAATGCCTGACTTGTTCATTTGTTGAATGTTTACCTACACCTAGCCTAAGCCCCACCTGTGACTTAGACTGCATGCATGACATTTGAAAGCCACCCAGTTTAAGTCCATTGTGACACTGGCCAGATCTACGACGGTATTTGAAGAACTATGTTGCAAGGGTTAGTCCATTTATTAAAACTTTGTTACTTTCATTATGGGACGCTTTCAGGTTGCAGATAAATCTACGCTTACTTTGATATATATAGGCAAAATCAATGTTAGGTGAGTTGATACATTATTATAACTAATTAATTACAATTATAATGTTTAGAAACTAACACTTTTTAAAGGGATAAACGATAGCTACATTGATATCAACATTGATAGCTATATAAATAGAAGAATATAAATAGTAGATGGATAAATAGATAGACGGAATGACATATAGGAAGACAGATAAATAGATAGACGGAATGACATATAGGAAGACAGATAAATAGATAGACGGAATGACATAAAGAAAGACAGATAAATAGATAGATAGTTAAATAGAATTATAAAAAGATAGATGGATAGATAGATATATTGATAGAACTTATAGACAGACAGAGAGACAGGCAGACGAAATAAAGATAGATAGATAAATAGATAGAAAGAAAGAAATAGAGACAAATATACAGTTAGATAAGTAGGTAGATAGCTTAACAGATAAATATATAGAGACATATATAGAAAGAAAGAGAGAGATAGAGAGATATACAGATAGATAGATAGATTAATAGATATATAGATAGATAAAAAAAAAAGAAAAAAACTCAGAGCAATTTTTAGATAGATAGATAGATAGATAGATAGATAGATACATAGATAGATAGATATATAGATAGATAAAAAAAAGAAAAAAACTCAGAGCAATTTTTAGATAGATAGATAGATAGATAGATAGATACATAGATAGATAGATAGATAGATAGATAAAAAACAAGAAAAAAAAACTCAGAGCAATTGATAGATAGATAGATAGCTAGATAGATACATAGATAGATAAAAAAAAGAAAAAAACTCAGAGAAATTGATAGATAGATAGATAGATAGATAGATAGATAGATAGATAGATAGATAGATAGATTGATAGATAGATAAAACATCCCTAAAGCCATATCGCTAGGTAAACCACGTTACTTCCATTTCTCCCAGGTCATAGTGAGTATCTAGTCTGCCGCTTAAGTTCGACGCGAGAACAACGCGATACAAAAAAAAAAATATCCCACTAGCACCCAGAGGAGAGAGAGAGCGGGAAACTTCAGAAGTATGACAGACGCCAGCAGAGAATCACAACAGTAGCGGAATGGGGACTTAGTAGAGAACTTGGAACCCGTGTAAGAATAAACAACATCATGTTGCGAACTCATGTTCGGGAACCGGGAACTTTGAAGGAACTGTTTCCACTTCATTTCCTGATACGGTCTGAACATACGTGTATTGTGGAATAACTTCTGATGAGACTCAAACTGGATTCATTAAAGTTTGTTCTAACTGTCAACTAACTGACTTCAGTTAAAACGTTTGGTAAGTGAAACGGACTATAATTTTATATAGGTATTGATTACAACCCACAATCAATGCACTTATTGTAGACAAGCTACTTTAGAGATGTTTAAAACAATACTTTTTTTGTTGTTGATTTGTTTTTGTTTTTTTGTTTTTGGTATTCTTTTGGGGAAAGGGGAAAGGGAGGTATATCCTTTCATTTAAATACTTTTATGTTTTCTTTCGACTTTGTATGGGGTTTGATTTCCTGAAAGAAATTTTTATAAAGATTACTAGCTACATTAAGGCAAAGAAACCAAGAGTGTACATTTTAAGCCGAAATAAAATTATTATGGTAATTTTAAATTAGATTAGATCTATATTTTTTCAAAATATTTAGATTTTTATTATTACAATTTTTGACTTTTTTAACTGTGATGAATTTGAGCATTTGATTATATATCACAATAAATTGACTAATTAAAACCATTACAGTGAAATTATTATTTCAAAATATTACAGTGTATTGAAAAAAATTAATTCCTATTTGATTTATTTGACAATAATAAGGTTAACGTGAAGTTTATGTAACCTACTGTTATGATTAACTGTTCATAGAAAGATCTATATAAATTAGACTTTTGCAGAAAACAAAAAAGTTTTTTAATGATTGTGGTTGTCACTTTTGATACTCAGGTGTCCGATTGAGTTATAGTGTTTTTGGCATTGTTTGGTTGCTTTTGTCGGTCGCTGTTGTTGCTGGCTAAGGGACATAATCTTTGGGGAGTTGAATTATATACATAGTAGTGACAACTCTAGGGATTACATACAGTGTCAAATTTTGCTCTCCGAGTTCGGTGGAGTTAAATTATCCACATACTAAATTTTTATATTGCCTAATTTAGTGTCTTAGGTCTGGAACTTTATTGTCTAAATTTTACTTTGCTTTTATCCACTGTCTCAATTGAGTGTCTTATGTTTAGAACTTTATTGTCTTTATTTAACATTTCTTCTTATCCACTGTCTCAATATAGTGTCTTAAGTCTGGAACTTTATTGTCTAAATTTAACTTTGCTTTTATCCACAAATCGTTATACTAGTAATCTGTAAAATTGTGTTTCTTTGTCTGGCTTTGGAAATAAATTCTTTGATGTTTAGAAAACCATTAGTTGAGTCTAGATAGAACGTTGATTACGCTTGTATATTAAGCCTATTCAGGAATTGAAACAGACATGTCTACTGTTCTGAATGGTATTTATTAGTATTGGTTTATTTCAGAACTATAGAGAAATGTTGTTGTTGTTCTTATCTTATTTTCAAATCATTTTTAAAAGTAATATTCATTTTTTAACCTTGTTGGTCTAATAGATTATTTTTTAATTATATTTCTGTAATACTTTTCTTTTCAAAAAGAAGCTATGCCACAAGTACTGGACCTATTCATATTCTATTATTAAGTACTACTAATAAATCTGATGACTCCAGACACAATTGTTTTATAATAAAAGGATGAAGCGTAGGACACAATAATCTTCTTTATTAAAGGAGCGTCTGTGATATATAGATAAGATAAATGGGAGATCCACAATAGACATAAAAACATATCCTGATACCCCTGAGCTATATATACATGGAGTGCTCACTTACTTAAATTTGTCGGGAAAATGTAGACTTTTTATATATAGATAAGTGGTTCGTAGGCTAATGACAGTGACATATCTAATCAAAAACATTTATAACAGACATATGTCAGTGACTGAAACCAGCCATATTATTATTACACCTTTATAGCATTTATTTCATGCCTGAGTTTAACCTGAGTTATGAGCTTAATAAAATAAATGTATAAGTCTATATAATACAATACTTACTCAGAATATATATATGTATATTTTTGACATTCAATCGAGAAAGATCATAAACCATTTCGTCGAGTTCATTTTCATTGCCGTATTTCCGGAAAGTGTTTAAAGCACAATCCTAATGAGCATATTAAATTGTATGTATGTCAGTGTATACAATTGGCCGTAAGCGCATTATATCACTTTTCTATAATATAAAAGTCTGCATTTTCCTGAGATTTATTTAGTTAATTTTAAGAAATCGAGCACATAGTGTATATAAAGCTCAATGCCTGCAATTACCAACTCGAAGGGACATTACTCTAAAAGCAATATCTTCTCTTATATAAAAGAGCCATAGTTTGTATGGATTTTCAGTACATTATATATATATATATATATATATATATAGCTGTGTGTACGTTTTTGTTGACAAATCTCACGAGGGATGCACTGTGAACCTTAAAATTGATAGTGTACAAACATGTGCGGTCCTATTCGTTCATTTACTGACAAACCATGTATGTGTACTGCGTTACTGGCTGTTCGGCGAGTAAGAAAAAATGTAAAGGAATATATTTTAATTCTTTTCCACATGCTACATGACAACAATATATTACAATGCTCAGATTAACATAACTATAATAACACTTTCCTATCCTATATGGCCCATAAAAAAGCATATCAGAACTCTTTTTCCACGATTGGCATCTGGCATGTAATGGGTTATCTGGACAAACCACTGATCTATAAAAAGAATGGATTGCGCCTCCTTCATAAATTGGTTTTTGCAAAGTGAAGCCAAGGAAAACTAACAAATTCCCACGCACTTATCAATATAAACAAAAGTGTGTCTAAAAAACTTACTTCGCTACTGATCTATAAATTAATCATTGATACATATTCCCTTAATGTAGAATGCTGCCATTTTACACAAAATGCATATGAATTGTTGCTGTCAAGCTTCTGACTTCTTATTAATAATATAAAACTAACAATAATACTATCATAGGAAAAAAAAATACCAAACCATAAAAAAAGTTAATAATAAAAAAAGAAGACAGCAATATTTCGCAGTACGGGAAAACCCGGTCCCGAAACACACTCAATTTGAAAGCATTTCACAGGGACATCATTCGGAAATGGCGCCCGTTTTATAACCTTAACATACAGTGATTAGTAATAGGTCTGAGTATATTTTAAAAAAAAGATTAACGAATTATGCAATATTGTTGATTAAAAAAAATATTTTGGAGGACGTTTCCAATTTATACATTTAACCCAATTAGTCAAACGGCTTAGGAGATTATAGAGACCAAACACACATCTAAAAAAAATAACAAACTCACGGTAATTATATATTTGATGATCAGTGAAAGTGGGAAAAAAATGACGGAAATTTCTTCAAGGATGTTACTTCCGTGCCTAATCCATTATTTTTATAGATCAGTGGGACAAACCAGTAAAACCATTATATATATATTAGTAAGATTGGGCATACTTTCTATTTATTTTAAATCAAGACATTCAGCAGAATAAGTTGTTACAGAAATTCAGAGGAAATCTCCAGTAAATGTATTTAAGTTTTATTCCTAACGGTCAAACGGTCTAAGAGTCTAGAGAGAACAAATAAATATATTTTTTTTTTTATTCAAGGAAATCATTAAACATATAGAACGGCTTCGGACTCCAGCGTTAGCTCAACCGAACCAAATCCAATGTCAGAACTGGACTGTTAAGTCATGTATATACACACACACACTATATCCACTAATATTTCCTCATGCGATTGTCATCAAACAATTTGTTATAATCTTTTATTGAAAATCATTTTTGTTCCATCCTAATGAAGAAATTACACCCCAGCTTCTAATTCTTTCTTCGATCTGTAAAAAAAAAACACTCTGTTTACCAACAACGTGTTATATTTGAATTATCCCTCCACACACCCCCTTTACCCCCTACCCTATAGATAATTGACTGTTTGAACGAACATTGTCTCACCAATAGCCTTGTAAAAATTTCACAAGTTTGGAAGTTAAAGAGGGCAGTTTTTTTATGTTTGTTTTTTGTCCAAACCTAATGACCTCCCTTTGAACATCGATCTATTTGTTCGCTGATTTGTGTTGAATAAGAAGGAGACACTTTTTAAAGGGACGTAACAGCAAGAGGATGACAGAGATGGAGCAGTGGGTTAGTGGGTAAGGCAGGGTAGGGTAGGGTAGGGGGTGGGGGAAAGAGGGTTATGTAATGAGAGTTCAAATGGTGGCTCTCTTACGTGTTGACACAAAACTGGGGGTGGGGGGAGGTTCCTTTTCAGATCAGAACTTTTGTGAGATACATTGATCGTTCTTGAGTTGTTGTTTTTTCTGAGCTGCCAATATTTTCTGGGAGGTTGATTTTCCTGGAATTTTCCTCTTCAAGCATGATTGAATTATATCAATGGACGTCACTTGCACTTCAAAATGTATGATTGTCGTCAAACTGCTAGGATTGTTATAGCCAATGGTCGTGGCGATGGTTGTATTTGAACTGGCCAGATAATAAAAGCCAAGATAGACCAAAATGATTGTAGAAAAATTTGAAAAAAAAAAAAAATAAATAAATGTTAAACCCTTATCACTTCAAAAGCTTTGAAACACATAGAGTTGGAAATTCTTGGCTTATTGCTTGATTGACTATAGAATACTAGAGGATTGTAAGGCCGGATAAATGTTCGGCTCTTTTTTAATTTCCAGAGTTTGGCTAGTCAATCAAAAGAGCACGAGTCGAGCTAAACTGCATTTAAACCCTCGACACTCGTAATGTCCTTTCGTCACTCTGGGAAACAAAGCTAGGTTAATAGTTAATGACCGTAATGTCCTTTCGTCACTCTGGGAAACAAAGCTAGGTTAATAGTTAATGACCGTAATGTCCTTTCGTCACTCTGGGAAACAAAGCTAGGTTAATAGTTAATGACCGTAATGTCCTTTCGTCACTCTGGGAAACAAAGCTATGTAAATAGTTAATGACCGTAATGTCCTTTCGTCACTCTGGGAAACAAAGCTATGTAAATAGTTAATGACCGTAATGTCCTTTCGTCACTCTGGGAAACAAAGCTATGTAAATAGTTAATGACCGCCATCTCATCATTGATTGAGCTTATTACTGCTTTGTTATTTTGTGTTCATACGGCTGTTTTCAGAATGTCTCCTTTTCTTTAAACATATCAGGATAGTATAACGATTGTATAACTTATGATTTATTCAAAGAGTCTTTACGAACGTTAAAGAATAACATCTAGATTATTAATTTTATATCCAGACAAAAAAAAAGAACAAAGACAATTATTATGAACATGGACGATGAACAAATAAAGCTATAGCATAACAATGATAATAAATGTATCAATGAATATAACAAACATGAAACAATATCAATAAATAAATTTTTATTCGAAAGAATCTTCATAGAAAAAATGCAATCATCGTGAACTATATCCATCTGGGATATTGTGTTTGGAATTGTTTTTTGTTTCAACAGATTATAAAACAAAACAAAAAAATATTACGACGAAGATTTACATTATTGTATTGAATCAATATTTCTTCTTTAACGCTGAGATGTATTTTCAACACGAAATAGCCTCCCTCCCCTCCACTCCCCCTTCCACCCCACCCCCCACCCCCGCAAGGTTTCATGTAAAGTGTATAGATTGTTTTAAGTGAATGATGGCATTCTATTTTTAGATCGTTTATTACTAATATTAGCGGGGCTGAAGTTTCACCAAAAAAAAATCTTGTTAGTTTCGTTCTAATACTTTAGTTAAGGGGGGAAGAGAACTGAGAAAGGGGGGGGCGCATATTTGGCATATTTTTTCAAAAATGGAGTTGTTTAGTTTTATCTAAAAATAGCTTGTTAAACCTAATTGTAACAAAAATTAATCAACTCAAATTGCAAAAAAAATGATGGTTTGTACTGAAATATTGAGTTTGTAATATGTGTGTCAACTCAATTTCTTTGTCGATTCTTTGCCTTTAAATGGGTTTTTCTCAATATGTGTTTTTTTTTGTTTTTGTGCTATGATAATTGTAAAATAATGAGAAGCGTTAGAGATAATATGTTGCAATTTGGTATGTAGCTTTATATATTATATCTAGAGGTACTAGACTGGTCTTCAAGGTGAATGTATAATTTGTTTGGCTGTAAAATGTATTAAAAGAAAAAAATTTGTATACATTTTATACATAATTCTAATACTAAAATTAAAAAATTCATAATTTTTTTTTTTTACAAATATTCAATTACAATTGTGTCAAGTACTTAAAATGGTAATAGTACTACATAAAAACACTATTGAAACCAAAATATCTATAATACTTTTTACAATTTTATAACTTTTGTAATGTTTTTTTTTTCAAAATGGCGGCCATAAACATGGCAACCATGTTTCTGTCATAAAAATTACTTATGTTTTTATCAAGGCCACTCAATATATATATGTATATGCGATTAAAATCATTTTGGTCCAGTAATAAATGAAATACATTTTTCAGTCCTCTTAAATATCAAGCTCATGAAATGATTTTTTTTCGTTTTGTTATCAAACCAATAGAATTGTTTTTTAAAGATCACAATGTATAACAATTTATATTTATATAATATATATATATATATATATATATATATATATATATTATGTCGCTTATAACCCAAACGTTTTGTCGATCTGACTTCCGCTAGAGAGTGGACAAAACATTATTGGTCACAACAAACTGGAAGTGTTTGTTTAATATAGTAATAGTAATATTCTAGGTCAGTGTAATCCAGTTAGAACTATTATACAGTCTCTTCAAACCTAATCGCCACATCTTTTTTTTCTGTTATATTTTATTTGGTTAAAGGAATCGTTCCTGCAAAAATATTAGTATTTGCAGAATAGTCATGCAGTGATTCCAAGTAATGAAAAAATCTGTATCGATCAGTGAAATTCCCGGACTGGAATTGCATCGCAGTTGCTTCAATATCTACAAGATCCACTCTACAATCGTGTTTAATTTATCAGCGTACAATTTTTCCGTCGGACTAAAACAAAAATAAAATATTATTGCTCCATAAAAAAATTTTTGTTTAGGGAAAGAATCTTGATTTTGAAATTTGACGTGCATGTGTCTTAGTGCGTATTGTGGCTTTGATCGCCATGTGTGTTTGTGGGTGTGTCTCTCGTTATGAGAAGTTTTTCATGAGTGTGTGTGAATAGGAAATGAGTAAGTGATGGAAGTGGGAAGGTAGCTGTTATAAGCCGGGAAAATCCCAGCTGTCTGTTCTGCAAATAGAAATTCTCTCCATCATTTTATCGTTATAGACATTTTCTTTTTTTTTAACGTTTGTTTTATACGTTAAGCTTAAAAAAAAAAATCTATTCTACATTGTGTGTGTGTGTGTGTGTGTGTGTGTTGTTTTGTTTCTGCCTCGATCCAAAGATAATGTGAATGTGTCAACGCGATAATGTTGAGATCTAGACTATAGATGATCTAAGACAGGAATCATATTTCAATACGCGCCTGCTATCAGGTGGGAAATTAACAGATGGTTTTGTTTTTATTCAATATCAACGTCTGCTAACTATAATGCATCGGCAAGCTATATTTTTTTTTAAAGTCTACCCGCAAACCAAAATCAGTTAAAGTAGAAATGAAGTAAGGAACATGTCTATCAGTACTTTTTTTTTTTACAAGATTTCGTTTAGATGTTTTGAACTTACCAAAGACATTAAAGTACTACTCTAAATTTTTGGACAGTAAAGTAGTTAGACACAGTGCGAAGTAGTTAGACACAGTGCACAAGTAGTTAGGCACAGTGCACAAGTAGTTAGGCACAGTGCACAAGTAGTTAGGCACAGTGCACAAGTAGTTAGGCACAGTGCACAAGTAATTAGGCACAGTGCACAAGTAGTTAGACACAGTGCACAAGTAGTTAGACACAGTGCACAAGTAATGACATAGTGTTGCTAAAACTCACGATAGATCTCAAGCCTTAAGGAATTTCACGCCGCTAAATTTAACCTTATTTTTTTCTCGAGGTAGAGAACAACACCTCGGAATTAACTTAACTCCTGCGGAAAAGACTACATCTAAAACGAAATAATACTAAGACTAGCCACTAATCATGGATAAGCGTAGGATGCAATAATCTTCTAAATAGAAGGATCGACTTTAACATATAAGATTAGAAAATAAGTAGCGATTAACATCATTACCAGCCAATTAAAATATCGTAAAGTTATTTTAGCTTAGATCACTGCCTTTTTTTCGGCGTGTCTTAGAGGTCAGAATGTCTCGTTTAGCATCTCTTGCTAAAGCTTACACTGCCTGGCCGATTCTCTTTTGTTGATGTGGACGGTCCATCTCAAAATATGTATTGGTGTTGTCGCCACTGCAATATTCTCTGTTCTCGAGCGCACACTGCCTTATTTGTTCCATAAAAAATAAATAATAAATTTAGCAACATTATTTCCATAGTTGGTTGAAAATAATATTAGGCCTACTCGTGTTTCCGCATTGTTTGCCTTAAGCAAGTCTGTGGATTGAAATGCGTGGGCGTGAACGCTTTTATATACACATTTGATTATGAATAATTATTGATTAACGATTAAGAATGAAAAGAACATGGATTTATTTTGTTTGGGTTGAGAAATAGTCTTATTCTTTTGGAATTCTTGTACTTCATTTCCCGCTCCACGTTACGCCGTGGAATTTGGAAAAGCGTGCTGCGGAATTTTCGTTTTTTTGCTGTGTTAAATCGTGGGCCCTACAAGTCTTGGCGGGGGCACGGTAGCCGAGTGGCAGAGCGTTCGACTGGCGATCCAATGGCACTGGGTTAGAATCCTGGTGGAGGCTAAGGATTTCCTCCCACGATTTGAGGGTGTCCCTGAGTCTACCCAGCTCTGATGGGTACCTGACCTTAGTTAAGGTAAAGTAAGGCGGCTAAGCATAGTGTTGGCCAAACAATCACCTAGTATGCCGTGGCCACGGAAAAGGGTGAACGCTGCTTCATAGATCCCTATGGATCAATTTGGTTTGACGGGATACTACAAGTCTTGGCCCTACTCGTATCTGAGCCCATAACGGCATATCACGTGCTGTTGATCCGCTCGCGCCGAGTCTCAGGGATAACTTATGAGTGCTCCAGTTATGGAGGATAAACCCTTAAAAGTGTATTGAAGAAATCGTGAAATACGGGTGTTGTTTACCAAGGAGGTCAACAGTACTGTCTTATCACCGTAGTAGCTTGTGCTGTAATCAAAATCTATAAAATGCTAAGTTTAACCGTACTGACGTTTTTAAATAGTGTGTTTGTTTCTTTGTTTAACATCTAATGAGCTACTTTAATGTAATTGTGATTTTGCGGACATTCTCACGACACGATAGGTCTTATTACTTTCTATTTGAACCCTATTTTAATTTACTAATAATCAACTGACCAGAAAGTGCTAAATTTTTTGGTTATTCATATAACTTTCTTGGTTTGCGTTTTGTCTTCTGTGTGTCTTTCTTTTCATTATACTGTGACTGTTGTAGATTTTTTTTATGCTTCCTAAAACCAAAATATGTTCAATTTTTTTCTGCTCTAATGTTTTCAAGTGGCAACGATTTATTTACTGACCTAATGGGTCTATTAGCCGGGCGCTTACTGGTTTCTTATGACACGGCACTGTGACTGCTGCACTCAATGGGAATATGCTCACCCGCCATTACTTGTCAGATACCATTAGAGACTAGATAAACTCAGGGTGCCCCGTGGCCACCCCTCATACCAGGTTATGCACATTAAGGACAAGATTTGTTTATGCCCTGAGTCTGTTAAAAAAAAAGGTAAAGTACCCGTCGGACCGAACTGATCATAGGGCTGGAGAAGCAGCGTTAACCAGTTTCTGTAGCCACGGCATACGATGGGATATGTGGCCCAGCCGCCTTTACTTGACCCAAACTCCTGAGTCTGTTACATCTACTCTATGTTCGTCTCTCATTCTCCCTCTCTATTTCTCGATCTCTGTCCTCCCCTCCCTCCTTTCCTCTTTCATACTTTCTTTATTGGGAACACCACTGTTAACGGATAGTTGAACGGTGTTCCACTATTGCACGACTTTAGTAAAATAAAATAAAATTTGGCAGGATTTGAACCCACTACGACAAAACACGCCATTACGCCAGACATTCCTGACAGCCATCCGCCTTTATTTCATTCACCCCCCTCACCCCGGCCTTCCCCCCCCCCCGCCCTTTTTCAAAAGAAAAAAACGTCACTAGTTGTTTGTCGACTTTCCGAAATTCTTAAATACAATCTTACTCACTACACTGACCTTAACCCGCCCCTCTCCCTTTCTCATATGTTATATTATGATCATGATCCTTTATGTAACAGGGTGGGGGGAAGAGGGGGGTAAGTAATTTCTTATTATTCATCATCACAACTAATGTAAGTCTTACTAAGAGGGTCATGGGCACAGGACAGCAAACGTTAACTAAAATACATCTAAACTAGGGCACGAGGGGACTTTGGGCTTCCGTGACACTTCCGTTGGGACAGAAGGATATTACAATCTAAACAGACCAACAACACTGAACACTAAACATAAAACACTAAAATCATATTCATATTACAAATTACTGTTTATTCATGGAAATTCACTCGTCCCATTAAAGGGAACATAAAAATCATAAAAAAACAAATTAAACCCCAACAATAAACCTATGCTATCTAAACTCTAAACATACTGTAAACCCACACAAATAATAACCAAACTTTAACTCCCCACTAAAAACCAACATAGGCCGACATTACGACCTACAATATAATAGAATAGAAATAGAGAAATAAAAATAAACATTAGAACATGGTCATCTATATACATACGCATAATATATATATATACTATATACAGTAAATAAAAACTACATAGCATAGTCCAAACTATAACCAGTTAAAACATGAACCTATAACTCCTTGTACATCTTATAACATAATATGAATTATGACATAAGAATCAACCCAGCTCTAGTCAATGAAGACTAGAACAAGACAACACCGCTCTATACTCTGTACCACAGAGTTAGGCCACTCACTGGTTAATACATACCAGTTAAAACCAAGCATGAAATAAAAACATCTACCATAACTTATTCCCATGCCGGCCATTAAAGGCTACATTACATTAAAATAATAATATACATGAACTAAAAAGAAATATACATTTAAAAAGAAGAAGCCAACATGGCGGCTAATGTTCCTTCCCAAACCTCCAACGTAATCCATTCCCATCAATGCACTTGTCATAGACAAGTGGACAATATGCATAAAATAACCAAATTAAACATAGCATAAAATAAAATAAGCATTCTAAAAAGTAATTAAATCTCAACTCACATCATATCCGAACAAGCCACACACAACTACGCCATATACTGACCAGTGGTCACACACAAAATGGCCATTTCCTGACGGAAGTGATTGATTACTCTATTTATAGCCCCTAATTGGACGTCTCTGATGACACCTTTAACTCTCGCTCTAACTAATTTCAAAAATGACTATTTCCTGTCGACTAAAGTGCTAATGCTTATTCTAAATCTCTAATTGCTAAATATCTACCAATTTACCTTATGTACAACCCTATATTAAATTAAACTACAATAAAAATTCTACCTATTACTTTAATTAAACTACACTAACGAAAACCCAATTTAAAATAATCGGAAAAAGAATTCCGAAAAATGACACAAGGCCTAGCCACTTGACCTCGTTTCAGGGCTTTTACAAAATATAAAACATTATGTAGATACATTATTTTTATACCAAACAGTCCCCCAAGTCTATATCTATATTACAAATAATAAAATACAATTAAATTAAAAGTCAATTACTTACATTCTCACAAATCATTACACACACAGAGCACAGAAACTTGAAAACATTCAAAACAGACCACTCGTACAGCACAAAGCAATTAATCACACTTTTAATTTAAGTCACTGACCTACATTTAGTATATCGTTTACTATTTTTTTTTTTACGTCACATAGGCCTAGTTCATTTCTTTCGTTTTTTCTTTCTAGATTAGATTTTAAACCCTAACCATAGCCTAGATTTTAAACCCATATTTCCATGGTCATTATAGTTTTTCAGGCTCTATCTTTAGTAATGATGCTAAATGTAAACAGTGAAATTGTTCTTTATCTTATTATAGTACTGATATTACACAGCTTGGTGTAACATTAAATATGTTTACATAAAGACTGATAGAATCTTCTCTGATGTCTGACTTGCAGGTTAATTATGTCTAAACGTTTCTTGAGATTTCCAACATTTGGTTAAACAGTCTTACACATTTCATATACACAACATGCCAAGTGGATGCTATCAAATTCTATCAAATTTTCCCCAAAAACGTTTAGCAACTCCTTACAACTATCGTTTAGTTATTTCTACCATCTGATTATGTAAGATGTGAGCCATTCGTGCAAAAAGATATATTTAATAGCCATGCCTATATGTATTTTCTTTATAACTTTCAATAGATACATTGAATTTTTTTTATGTCATGTATTTACGTTTTTAAACCATTTGCAGTCATATGTTAAGATTGTATGTACATATAATCATGCTTAACTATACCTCGTTCAAACCATCCCAATCAGGTAATGGTGTATATAAAGTATTAACAAGATGTTTGCGGAAGAGATTAGCTTTTGCAATTTGTTGCTGTTGTTTGCAACAATAATCTATAAATATGGTTAGAACTGTGGTTTGTACTCTCCAAACATTGAAGTATATATATTAAATATATATATATATATATATATATATAGCCGTGATGTTTACTCGGAGTAGACTCTAATATTTACTGCAGCTATTGCTAGCTGTTTAATTGTGTAGCCAAAAATAGGCGGGTGTGTTACTTATCTTTGCGTCTGTTTATTTTACAAACAGGTTAATTAAGAGGAACACCGACTTGTGCTCCATTCTCTTGGACAACAATCCCACTTCACCTAGTTAAAGAGTTCAGACTTTGGTCCAATACTTTCCAGTACCATACTACAATAAACTTTGAATAAACCTCAGAATCATGGATTAAAGACTGTTCATTTAGCATTATTAAGTGTCTTTAAATGTTATTGAGTTTTTCTGAGATAAATTTCTCTATGCTTTTGTATTAATGTTTACAATTGCACCTGACTGTATCAAGGAAAAGCGTAAACTAATTGATTTCTTCATTTCATATAATTGAGAGAACATGTCTTCATAAAACAATTTATTTATTTTTTCAATAACTCTCGGTTACATACAAAATTCTTATAAAATACTTAATTACTTAAACAACAGTGAAGATTTTGAAATGTCTGCTTGTAGTTTTTACCGCCTTAGGGGCCATCCATATACTACGTAAGCATGACAAGTCTGGTGTATATATCTCCTACCTCTTGTTGCTCCCCGTAGAAACAACGTAATCAGTTTTAAAAGCCCTAATCAAAATGCAAGACTATACTTAAAACTCAGAGGAGTATGCAAGAATCATCTGTATAGAAGGAGCGTTTGTAACATATAAGATAATAATAGACTTGGTACTCTGCAAGTAGAGATTATATCATAGACTATAATAAGATGGACCACTTGCTCTATTTTTAGAGCTTATATGTACTTTTTTTTCCCGTGCGCAACCAATAAGGTTGTCTTCAATTACTTCTACACTCCTCCTTGTTTCTTAAATGTTTCCGCTATATAGAACTTTCGATTTTAATTTTAATTTTTCATTGAGAAAATCAAAGCGATTCAATAAAACGGAAGTGCAAAGTATTAATTCCGAAAAGCAGTCTTTCGAGTCATCATATAGCAGAAATACTAAAGCAAGCGGTCCATGTGTATTATAGTCTATGATTATATAATGCGTAAGGCATACAGATTTATTTCTCTGATTATTTTACTAGTTTGGAAAGGCTTGGAGAAAAAGACATTCTATGTTTGTTTAATTCCGCCTGCTTTCTTATCAAAAACATCCACATGACTTCTATAATGTTTAAGGAATAGAACTCTTGAAATAATGAATGTGCCATTCAAATTATATGGTTTTCGCTAAAAGATATTTTGAGAACCATCGAGGATTTTAAGAAAGAACTCAATCAAGAATATTATAATCCAGTCATCCGTAAAAACAGAGATGACCTGAAAGAAAAATATAGAAAAAAAAGCCAACACTATAATTAAAGAATTTTTTAAAAAATCCCCTGTCAGCTTATCGCAGTGCCAACACAAACTTTGAGAATGGTCGTCTGCCTGCTTGAGAAGTTTCCAAGCGTACAAAAAACTGGGTGGATGAAATTGAACGTGACGCTAATAATGATTGGATAAAATTCTAGTCAAGTGCTTTCTCTCTCAACGACTGGCTGTTGATCTGATTATTGTTTAGTTCCACATAGAATGGGGCAATCTAGGGGGGACCTCTGATCGTTGGGGCATGAGCTAGAGAGATTAAGTACAATGTGTGGGGCAAGCCTGGGTTTTGAAGCCCAAGTTAGTTTTGGCCTACGAAATTGTTTCTAAGAGTTACTTTTTAAATGTCGTACTGAAAATTGAAAGAATCTGTGAAATATATTTTAAGTCAGTCTTCTGTATTAGTGTGTTTGACTGTAGTGTAAAATAGTTTAAATACTCGAAACAAAGAAATGTAAAAGACACAAACTATGTTAAAGAAAAAACGAGTAAAAATAAACCACTTTAAAAAATCGTTCTTTCAATCAATATTTTTTTTATCTTTCTTAAAGTTTTTCATTCCGAAAATGTAATAAGTTAATTGATATTACGATTTTTTTGTCCAACCGAACATTATAATTGGCTATTCAGGTCAAAAAACCTGGGGCGACTGGGATGAACGAACTAAACGAATTTTGCCTGAGTTGTTTTGTCCACCAATGTTTGTAATAAACTTTATCAACGTTAGCCAGTAAAAAACACACAAGTTTTTAGAGTGTCAATGAATAAATTTAGCATAATTTATTGAAGCAAATTAGATTCTATGTTACAACAGGGGTGACCGCGGGATATTATGATTTCAAACAAATGGGAATATATTCATGCTGATTCTAGTGGATGTACATTTTATGACAAAAATTTCTTCTAGTAATGCATAGATCTAGTGATGAATTAACTAAATCTTGTCAAGGTCTAGAATTTAGTAGTTAGGACCTAAATTAAAATCAGGAAAATAATTTATTAAAACCAATCATAACAATGGAGTCATCTATTCATGTTTTAGGTTTAGAAGAAAATTTTATAACTTAAAAATCAACGAATTTAGCAATTATCAGTAGTTGAATTATTCACGCATAATACTATATCCTTTACATTTAATAATATGTAAATATTTGTATTACTTACTTAAAGTCAGTAGATCTATTTGTTAATTATACTATTCATGATTGTTAATACAGACATTGAGAATGAAACTAAAAAGATCTTATTACTTAATACTAACCAAACAGCTTTAACAGATATTGACGGGAAAACTCAAACAGCAACACTCATACAAATACAATTCTTGTACAGCTTTACAGCTTTACAGCTTTACAGCTTTACAAGCCTTTAAACTTACAAAACAAATATGTTGATAATTGTAACCCTGGGTTGGTACTGTAAGATCATTAACCAGCCTTTTGGTTAGTGAGTAGAGTCTAATAGCTTTGTCGTTCTGATGTTGTTGTTTTTTAATTAAATCAAATTTTAATTACCGTGTACCAGACTCATTGCAGGCTCTGTTAACTTAATTATTTGCTTTATCTACTTACAGTACTGTTTGGGAGTTACCTTTATTCTTTTTTTTTTCCAATAACTGTTCCAGTACATTACTCTTAATAAAGCTAACTCAGTGTGTGTGTAGTTATTATTACTTTCGAATAAAGTAGTAATATGTTTAGTTATTATTATCTCCGGTTATTGCGTATACTGTGTGGGTATAATTAGTCCTGGCTTTCTTGGAGCCGGCTGGTACAGGGCGTCAGTCTTCTTAGTGCTGACACCATAGTTGGAGCAAATTTATCAACGATGCGTTGCAAATCAGCCTCAGAGCCAGTCATCGGCAAACAGAAAGTCGACAACGGTGTCTGATCTGACTTTTGTTTTGGCCTTGAGTGTGCTGAGGTTGAACCCTCGGTGCGCTACCTGATGTCTACTTCCTCATATCCATCGCAGAATGCATCACTGCATCAATGCCTGGCTGAGAACATTAGATTAAACAGTTGGAGCCAGAACATAACCCTGCTTGACACCATTTGTTAATGGGAAGGATCCAGTAACCTCTCCGTTTACCTGAACTCGGGCCTGCATGCCGTTCTAAAACATCCTTACCATGCTATAAACTCTCATGGACATCCGTAATTAGCCATGATCTTCCAGCTACCTTCTCTGCTGCCTGTATCGAATGCGTTTGTCAAGTCAATGTACATTGAGAAAAGGTATCTGTTTTGTTCCTGACATTTTTCTGCAAGCTGCTTCGCCGGACACACCATGTATCACGTTCTTTCCGGACACCGCACTTGCTTTCTGGCAACATTCTTTGGTCAAGGTGTGCAGTGAGGCGATTCGGTTGATTCTAGCAAGTATTTTTCCTGCACTGGACAGCAAGTATTATCACAGCCAACCAGCTTCATAAATGGCCAACAAAAAACAACACAGAGAACCACTTCACATTGGCAGCACATTGTCTCAGGGTGCCACCATTGACCACGAAAAGAACCTCCTGTCTCAAAACGTTTGGCAAACCGTATGACAGACTCTTAAATAGAATGGGCATCAGCACCCAAATAAAAATAAAACTTTAAAGAGCAGTCGTGCTCCCCACTCTACTGCATGCATTCGAGACTTAGACGGTTTACCAACGTCATACTATGTTGCTAAATCACTTCCACACAGACCAGCGGCTCCCAAAGAGGCACTTCTAAATACCGACAGCGAGCCCACGGCGGTATTTAAAAAAAACTCATTAAGGATACGCTTTAATCTGATCTCAAATGCGTTTGTTATTCTGTTGTTGAAATCGACTACTGGGACGTAGCCGGCAAGGCCCGAGCCTCCTGGCGTTCATTATTCCATCTCGGCGCAACAACATGCGAAAAAAACAATGAGCTACCGAGTACTGTAGGCAAGCCAGAAATGACCGTGCCCAGAACCCTTAACATGCTGCTCCGACCATCTTCTGATAAAACTGTGGGCGTACCTTCAGCACATTGATTGGTTTGATCAGTAACCTTCGAACGCTTCGATCATTCACACCCCAAAAACCCTAGGGGTGCCGAGTGGTCATCATCGAACACGACGGACAGAGAAACAACAATTAGTTATGGATATAGTCTATTGGTATTGTGTCTAGTTAAAGGTAAAGCTTTTTTTTTTAGCTCATTCCTTTCATCGCTCTGTCATTCATTCCTTTGTTGCTGTAATCCTTACTTCTCTTTCTGATTTTAATACAGTTGATTCTTACTTTTCGATCTTCTTCTCTAAATCGTCATCTAGTTTCTCTCTCTCTCTTACTTTCTCTTTGTGAGAGTGTGAGAGAGAGAGTGAGAGAGAGAGAGAGAGAGAGTAGTGTCTTTGAGACAGTGTGAGAGAGAGAAAAGCGTGTGTGTTTGTATAATAATAAAATGTTACAATGGTGTTGTCAGCCTTTCTTCGCTAATAAAGATGAAATAGATATTCCCATGAGCACCTTAAGTCGATACAATGTTATAGAAATAGGATTTATTTTCTTACTATTATACTGGCTTCTGGATATAAAGAATGTAGGTCAAGGTCAATATGGTCAATTTGATGTAGTAGAGACTAAAAGTTTTTAGTCGACGCATTAACGGTGACGTACCAGAGAATGAAAGGTCTATTTGGTGTAGCATAGACTGGATAGTCAAAATATTTTTTTTTACTATCGATAGTAAATTTGATAGTTAGGGAAAAGGTAGTCTTATCTTATCTTATATATTACAGACGCTCCTTCTATATAAAAGATGATTGCTCCTCTATCTAGTCTTGCATCTTTATATTCATGTTTTAAATGATGTTACGTTGCTGGTTTTCCTGGTTTTGTTCAGACAACCTATTCCATGCCCAAATGCCACTCGAGAAGAAAGAGTACTTACATGCATTTGTTGCCGCAAAAGGGATAAGGAAATTGTTTTTGTCCTTATGTTTATCTGAGCATTGCAACAGGTTGTTATTGGGTTGTATTTTTTAATTAAGAGTTTAATGCCTTATGTATTATTACTACTTTACTCCTTCCCCTTCTGTCCTCTAGTGTTTCTAGGTTTAGTGATTTGACTATTGGTCTTACTCTTGTCAGTTGTGAATATTCACTAGTAATGAACTTTGCAGCTCTTTTCTGAACTTGTTATACTTTTTAAAAATGTTTTCTTTAGTTGATGGGTCCCATAAACCTAATTTGATGTTGTATGCACACGATATTCAAGAAGATTTAAGAGTAAGAAAAAAAAAATAGTGAACATTTAGTTGAGGGTGTGACAATCTTACAGAAACTACTGTCACTGAAGAAATCCACGTTTTTCTTAAACTTTATAATTTATTACTTTGGGATTTTCTGGGATGCTTACACAATCAACCACACACAACCACATACACAACTACACACAACCACACATAACCACACACACGAAACCACATACATAAACACAAACACAACCGTACACAAACACACATCCACACACAACCACACACAACCACACACAAAACACACACAAACACACACACAAACACACACACAACCACACATAACTACACACACAACCACACACAACCACACACACAAACACACACAACCACACACACAACCACACACACAACCACAAACAAACACACACAACCACACACACAACCACACACACAAACACACACACAACTACACACAACCACACACACAACCACACACAAACACAAACACAACCACACACAAACACACACACAAACACACACACAACCACACACAAACAAACACACAATCACAGACAACCAAACACACAACCACACACAAACACACACACAACCACACACAATCACACACACAACCACACACAAACACAGACACAACCACACACAACCACACACAACCACTCACACAACCACATACACAAACACACAAAAAACCGCACACAAACACACATTCACACACAAACGCACACACAACCACACACACAACAACACAAACAACCACACACAACCACACACAAACACATAAAAAAACACACAAACACACAAAAACACACACAACTACAGACAAACACTCACACAAAAATAAACACAAACACACACAAACAAACACAAACGCACACAAACACACACACATCCACACACACAACCACATTTAACACGCACTCATCAAAACACAAAAACACACACAACCACACACAACCACACACAACAAAACACACAACCACATACACAAACACACATCCACACACAAACACACACGCAACCACACACAAACACACACACAACCATATACACATACACACATTCACACACAAACACACACACAACCGCACACAAACACACACAACCACACACACAACCGCACACAAAAATACACAACCGCACACAAGTACATACGTCCACACACAAACACACACACAACCGCACACAAACACACACAACCACAGACACATCCACACACAAACACACACAACCACACACATCCACACAAACAACCACACATACAAACACACACAAACACACACATCCACACACTAACACACACATCCACACACAAACACACACAACCACACACACAACCGCATACAGACACACTTAACCACACACACAACCGCACTTAAACACACACAACCGCACACACAACCGCACACAAACACACACAACCACACACACAACCGCACACAAACACACACAACCGCACACAAACACACACAACCACACACACAACCGAACACACAAATACACAACCGCACACAAATACATACATCCATACACAAACACACACACAACCGCACACAAACACACACAACCACAGACACATCCACACACAAACACACATAACCACACACATCCACACACACAACCACACATACAAACCCACACAAACACACACATCCACACACAAACACACACATCCACACACAAACACACACAACCACACACACAACCGCACACAGACACACTTTACCACACACACAACCGCACACACAACCGCACACAAACACACAAATCCACACACAAGCACACACACAACCGCACACAAACACACACAAACACACACAAGCACACACACAACCGCACACAAACACACACAACCACACACACATCCACACATAAACACACACAAACACACACACAACCGCACACATCCACACACAAACACAACCGCACACAAACACACACAACCACACACACAACCGCACACAAACACACACACATCCACACACAACCGCACACATACACACACAAACACACACAACCACACACACAACCGCACACACAAACACACACTCAACCGCACACAAACACACACAACCACACATACAACCGCACACAAACACACACACAACCACTCACAAACACACACACAACCACATACACAAACACACACATAACCACATACACAAACACACACAACCACACACAAACACACACATATACACACAAACACACACACAACCGCACACAAACACACACAACCACACACACAGCCGCACACAAATACACACGCAACCACATACAAACACACACACAACTACATACACAAACACACAGACAACCACACACAACCACACACACAACCACACACAACCACACACAAACACCCGCAAACACACACAACCACACACAAACACACACATCCACACACACTACCACACACACAACCACTTACACAACCACACACAAACACACACAAACACACACATCCACACACACAACCACACACACAATTACACACACAACTACACACAACCACACACAAACACACACATCCACACACAAACACACACACAACCACACACAAACACACAGACAACCACATACACAAACACACACACAACCACACGCACTATCACACACACAACTACACACAACCACACACAAATACCACAGACACACACACAAACACACAAACACACACAAACACATACAACTACAGAAAAACACACACACAAACACAAACACAACCACACACACAACCACACACACAACCACACACAAAAACACACAACCACACACAAACACACACAAACACACACAACACAAACACACACACATTCACACACAAACACACACAACTACAGACAAACACACACACAACACACATACAACCACATACAAACACACACACACAACCACACACACAACCACACACAAACACACACACAAACACACACACAAACACACACACAAACACACACAAACACACACACAACCACACACACACAACCACACACACAAACACACACAAACACACACAACTACAGACAAACACACACAACCACACACAAACACACACACAACCACACACACAACCACACACAAAAACACAAAAACACACACTATAGCGTTACCACACACACAACACAACACAGGCTCAAGCTTCCAGCCATTGTCAAACCATACGTCCATGACTGTATGTTTAACTAAGTAGCGAATCGAAAGTGTATGGTTACCAGAGAATGCCAAAGGGCTTTATTGGGCGCGATAAAAAAAAAGGAACTATTTAGCTGGTGTCTAGGCAGACGATCCGAAAGAGCTGCTAAAAAGAAATCTCGCTACAGCCCACAAATTATTTTCGTGTCAGTTCACACTCTAACGTAAAGTAAAATGAAGGACATAGGACTTAGGACATAGTGCCTTTTTGCACTAATGCAATAAAAGAGAAAATGTATCGAGTTATTTTTTTCTCTTTAGTTCTTTGCGTTGCTCCATTAGACTGGAGAGAACGGAAGCTTACTGAGCTTACATTAATATAAGGAAAACGAGAAGTTAAGGAGTCAGACGAAATGAAGACATCGTTATTTGTCTATTATCGAATTTTTTTTTCTTGTTACTTTTTTGTTGTTGTGTTGAGTTTGTTTTCTTTGTTTATCTTTTCAATATTGAATTTTTTTAAGACACGCCATTTTTTAATAGCTCTCCATGACGCCTTGTTGACTGAATCAGTAAATATTCAGGGGCCGGCAAGCTAAGGAACGCGTTCCAAACTTGGCACGCAGAGTGTTTTTCAATGGGACGTGAGCGACCTCAAAGGGGTGTTTTGTTTTATTGATTGTTGAAGCCGATGGTTCTGAATGAAATAGTGACACATTTCAGTGAGTTGCATTTGCAAGGACCACTGGATTGGATTTGTATTGAAATTAGACATATCTAGCCGTGAAATCAATTTCAAAACATTTAACTACATGCAATCCCTATACCTATAACTATATTAAGGCTTATATTAAGATACCAGTAGATAGTTGGTTTTTTTCAGAAGTACATCGAAGCCTTCAAAGCGGAGTTTTATTATCCAAGGCAAGACTTTTAAATTGATGGACTCATTTTTTCATACCACATCAAGCCTTACTGGTTTGATATTACTAGAACCTTCTTCAATGTAGATCTTTTTTAAAAATAATGGGATGTGGGCGATTTTAAAGTGCAGCAAGTAGAATTTGAAACAATTAACAAAAGGGCATCTCAATGTGCCAATTTGCGGAAAATATCTGGAAGGAAGCTGCTTTGTAAATGTATCTGCTGTTCTCAACTGCTAGGCATTCGCTCTTTTACTTTCAGCTTTTGGTTTAACTTACACTTTTGAACATATTTTATCGCACATGAAAGCTGTTTTAAACATACAAAGAGGTCACATACACTTGAACGCTCATTAATTCATACAAATTACAATTACATTTAAAGTGTTTTTGTATGCATATTTTCTTTAATTGAACATAAATATAAGTAATTCTAGAACAAATTTATTTGTAGTAATAATTTAATAAATAAAAGAGACTTATGTAATAGGGCGTTTGCAATCACGTGACAAAAAGCACGTGATTTGTGTTTACTTTGAGTAATGGTGTACAAGTAATAATGGCCGCTGTATTAATAAAGTTTCATATAGGCTCGAGCTTTTTTTAAATGATGTGTTGTGTTTTAAGTCTTATTAAGATTTAAGCTGTCTTATGTATGTTAAATAAAATAGGCTATTTTATTATTATCATAGACATAGATCATAGACAATGTGAGCCTATTAGTGACTTGACTAGATAGCCTATTCACCAACACTATCATCATTTGACATCGTAGCCTAGCCTACGAGACATTAAAAGTGTAGGCCTATAAAGTGAGATTGAAAGTGTAAATAAGTCTAGCCGGCCCTAGCCTAATCACATTAATCAATTAATCTACAGTACTACTATTTACCTCCTTATTTTTTAGTAGGATAGCCAATATTCAGATGTGAATTTTGCATGATAAAGAACAACTTCACTTTCACCACGTTACATTTGTACCTCATTTTTTTTTATTTTTTATTTTTTTTTTATTTATTTTTTTTTTAAATTATTGTACATTTGTACCTCAAGTGGTTTCTTATATTTACACAAATACGTCACTAAAAACCTAAGCCACGCCCACCGAGAACGCTCTATAGCACTATATTACGTAATTTTTGTAACTATTAATGTTTAAAATAAAACTCCCTAAACCGTCAAACAATTAATGCAGAAAATGTTTATTTACAACTGTTTAACGTAAATTATTTTAGTCCTCTAATAATTAAACGTTGTAACGAATACCATAATGCTGGATTTATATAAAGAAATAATAACTAGTCAGTAATATTTGTTATATTACAAAACATAACTTTTTTGGCATTACAGTTGAATCAATGAGGAAACTTTTTTTTAAATTAAAGGGAGATAATTAAACCGTTTTGTTTAATCTAATATTTCTAATACGTTTCTTTTTTTTTTCTTTTATAAAAGAGTAAATGGCTTACAACTTCTAACGTTGAAATGATCAAACTGTTAAAAGTATTTAAAAATTATCTAAATATTATAAGGCAAAAGAATTTATATGTATACATTTAAATATTACATTAACTACCCAGTTTGTATCATTACTACGTATCTATTCTGCTTAACTACATTGGATACATTTGATACTGAACACAAATATATTCAAGGATTTCTATAAACTAATATCTAAATGTAATAAACATGTGCAGGTGTTAAATCCTCATCTTGATTAACAAATGATAATGTTTAGACGATAATTACCAAATATGTGCAAATTTAGTAGATAGATATTGTATTTGATATAAATGCGAATAAAAGGAGGATACCGGTAATCATAAACACGTTTAATTTGTATTACATAAAAAACGCTTTAACGATTTTATTTATAAATTATATCCATTGCTTTTGGCCTTGGTCTTGCTACGGAGTTAAATTAATTGTCCTATACAAATATTGTATTTCAAAGTATAATAGAGCAGGTTAACTTTTAGGCTGTTAGCACGCTGAATGATTTCACAATACTAGTTTGGAACACTGTTAGCAAAAGGTTGTCAACAGCTGTTCTATTAGATTGATTAGTCCCATTAGATTGAGAACTGGTCACTATTCTTTCTTTAAAATCCTCAATATTAACTCTGAGGTATCGGTGTAGAGCGGTTTCACATTCGTAGAGATTAATGGAAAGTGGGTCCTCGGCACATTCAGTTTAAAACTGGTTAGCCTAGAGAGCTTCCGTCGTATATGCTCAACAGTGTACTCGTCTTACCTCAAAGTGGGGGCATCGAAAGTCGTAATTAGGCCGGAACCTAGTAAAAAAAAATGCTCAGATTGTGGCAATGGCCAGTTCGAAACTGCGCGACTTGCGACTAGCGATAGTTCCGAAATATTTAACCTCCTCCAAGGGTCAGCGTCTTTTATCCAATTTGTCCCTAATATAGCCTACTATTTATTTGGTCTTTTCCCCACCTTCTGAATTTGATACGTTCGCTGGCAAAGGATCATGGCATGGCGGATGTCCTGTACCCACCTATGTTCCCGAGCAGCTCCGCTTTTCCCATACAAGGTAGCCACCATGTGCTCATGGGATCATCTGCAGGAACAGGCAGTCTCTAAAGGGCCACCTTAGCTTATCTAAAGCAAGAACCAGTCTTTCAATTTGTGGGTGCCAGTTGTTCAAGTTCGCGATAGCCTGGAGCACCGACAAAGCATCGGTAATGTTCGCTACCAGTGACGAATCGGATGCGCCTGCGACGTGATAAAAATCACCCAGTGTTATCGATTAAGTTTTAATATACCAAGACTTTTTATCAGAGAGTGTCACTGCGACTATTTGATTCTGATGGGTACTGATGGACAAAACAAAATGCGTCTAGGACACCCTGTCCTCTAGCATTCCTCGTCAACAGAAGCTAATAAAAATAAGGCAGCTTCACTTGCCCTATGCATCTTTCTTGGCCTTTAAGGGGCAACATTATGCTGATAGTTAGATAGATAGGCATGGATATATATATATATATATATATATATATATATATAGAGAGAGAGAGAGAGAGAGAGAGAGAGAGAGAGAGAGAGAGAGAGAGAGAGAGAGAGAGAGAGAGAGAGAGTGAGTACACAAAAGCATTTCTATGTAGTTAGTTAAATAATTATTCACTTTTCTATCAATGAAGTATCATGAACAGTCTTGGTCCTTCTGGTCCAACTAAACTAACTCAATCAACAATGTCACGTAAATAATTTGTCTGCCTATGCCCCCCCCCCTCCCCACTTTTCATTTTTGTCTTTCTGAGCGCAGCATCTTGCGTTTTGTCTTTCTGAGCGCAGCATCTTGCGTTTTGTCTTTCTGAGCGCAGCATCTTGCGTTTTGTCTTTCTGAGCGCGGCATCTTGCGTTTTGTCTTTCTGTGCGCAGCATTTTGCGTTTTGTCTTTCTGAGCGCGGCATCTTGCGTTTTGTCTTTCTGAGCGCAGCATCTTGCGTTTTGTCTTTCTGAGCGTGGCATCTTGCGTTTTGTCTTTCTGAGCGCAGCATCTTGCGTTTTGTCTTTCTGAGCGCAGCATCTTGCGTTTTGTCTTTCTGAGCGCAGCATCTTGCGTTTTGTCTTTCTGAGCACGGCATCTTGCGTTTTGTCTTTCTGAGCGCGGCATCTTGCGTTTTGTCTTTCTCAGCGCGGCATCTTGCGTTTTGTCTTTCTGAGCGCGGCATCTTGCGTTTTGTCTTTCTCAGCGCGGCATCTTGCGTTTTGTCTTTCTGAGCGCAGCATTTTGCGTTTTGTCTTTCTGAGCGCAGCATCTTGCATTTTGTCTTTCTGAGCGCGGCATGTTGCGTTTGGTCTTTCTGAGCGCGACATCTTGCGTTTTGTCTTTCTGAGCGCAGCATTTTGCGTTTTGTCTTTCTCAGCGCGGCATCTTGCGTTTTGTCTTTCTGAGCGCAGCATTTTGCGTTTTGTCTTTCTGAGCGCAGCATCTTGCATTTTGTCTTTCTGAGCGCGGCATGTTGCGTTTGGTCTTTCTGAGCGCGACATCTTGCGTTTTGTCTTCCTGAGCGCGGCATCTTGCGTTTTGTCTTTCTGAGCGCGGCATCTTGCGTTTTGTCTTTCTGAGCGCGGCATCTTGCGTTTTGTTTTTCTGTGCGCAGCATCTTGCGTTTTGTCTTTCTGAGCGCGGCATCTTGCGTTTTGTCTTTCTGAGCACGGCATCTTGCGTTTTGTCTTTCTGAGCGCGACATCTTGCGTTTTGTCTTTCTGAGCGCGGCATCTTGCGTTTTGTCTTTCTCAGCGCGGCATCTTGCGTTTTGTCTTTCTGAGCGCAGCATTTTGCGTTTTGTCTTTCTGAGCGCAGCATCTTGCATTTTGTCTTTCTGAGCGCGGCATGTTGCGTTTGGTCTTTCTGAGCGCGACATCTTGCGTTTTGTCTTCCTGAGCGCGGCATCTTGCGTTTTGTCTTTCTGAGCGCGGCATCTTGCGTTTTGTCTTTCTGAGCGCGGCATCTTGCGTTTTGTTTTTCTGTGCGCAGCATCTTGCGTTTTGTCTTTCTGAGCGCGGCATCTTGCGTTTTGTCTTTCTGAGCACGGCATCTTGCGTTTTGTCTTTCTGAGCGCGACATCTTGCGTTTTGTCTTTCTGAGCGCAGCATCTTGCGTTTTGTCTTTCTGTGCGTATCATCATGCGTTTGGTCTTTCTAAGCGCAGCATCTTGCGTTTTGTCTTTCTGTGCGCAGCATCTTGAGTTTTGTCTTTCAGTGCGCAGCATCTTGCGTTTTGTCTTTCTGAGCGCGGCATCTTGCGTTTTGTCTTTCTGTGCGCAGCATTTTGCGTTTTGTCTTTCTGAGCGCGGCATCTTGCGTTTTGTCTTTCTGAACGCGGCATCTTGCGTTTTGTCTTTCTGAGCGCGGCATCTTGCGTTTTGTCTTTCTGAGCGCGGCATCTTGCGTTTTGTCTTTCTGAGCGCGGCATCTTGTGTTTTGTCTTTCTGTGCGCAGCATCTTGCGTTTTGTCTTTCTGAGCGCGACATCTTGCGTTTTGTCTTTCTGTGCGCAGCATCTTGCGTTTTGTCTTTCTGAGCGCGACATCTTGCGTTTTGTCTTTCTGTGCGCAGCATCTTGCGTTTTGTCTTTCTGAGCGCGACATCTTGCGTTTTGTCTTTCTGAGCGCAGCATCTTGCGTTTTGTCTTTCTGTGCGTATCATCATGCGTTTGGTCTTTCTAAGCGCAGCATCTTGCGTTTTGTCTTTCTGTGCGCAGCATCTTGCGTTTTGTCTTTCAGTGCGCAGCATCTTGCGTTTTGTCTTTCTGAGCGCGGCATCTTGCGTTTTGTCTTTCTGAGCGCGACATCTTGCGTTTTGTCTTTCTGTGCGCAGCATCTTGCGTTTTGTCTTTCTGAGCGCGGCATCTTGCGTTTTGTCTTTCTGAGCGCGACATCTTGCGTTTTGTCTTTCTGAGCGCAGCATCTTGCGTTTTGTCTTTCTGTGCGCATCATCATGCGTTTGGTCTTTCTAAGCGCAGCATCTTGCAATTTGTCTTTCTGTGCGCAGCATCTTGCGTTTTGTCTTTCTGAGCGCGGCATCTTGCGTTTTTTCTAAATTAAAGACTAGCTTGGGTTCGACTGGCGATCTGAAGTCTCCTAATGTAGGCTAGGATTTTTCCCGGGACTTGAGGGTGCCCCTGAGTCTACCCAGCTCTGATGGGTACCTAGTTGGGGTAAAGTAAAGGTGGCTGGGCATTGTGCTGGCCACATATCCCCTCGTATTACGTGGCCACAGAAACTGGTGAACGCTCCATTCACCAGCCCTATGATCAGTTTGGTCCGAAGGCTAAATTTTTTTTTTCTTTTTTTTTTTTTGGGGGGGGGGGGGAATATTGACTTGAACAAAGAATAGGTAAGATTGTGTCTCACCCATGTGGACATAATGAGAGAAAAAAAAAAGAGAACATTTCATGAAGATTTCAACAACAAAAAAAGAAAAGAATAATTTATATATGGCTGTGGTTACAGTTGATTTATCGAAATACAACTTTTAATCTAAAGACCTAACTGGTTTTGTTTAGTTCTACAGTTAAACTAACAAAATGTAACCGTTGTAAATTCAGTTGGTTCACAGAGACAGCGAGGCGCTGATCACAAATTTACCTGGCTCTGGCATACAAGGGGATTGTGTGCCCATCATAATGCCTTACCGTCTTTACTTGACCAAAGTACAGTACATGCACTAAAGAAAGGGTTGGGTTAACTCACCTAGACACGGGATAAACGAATACCTGTCAACTGGACCTGCAGAATGGCTAACTGAACCTCTGACTATAGTCATAGTCTATGCATGTTTTAGAGTGGCGCCGATATATTCTAGAAACAGTCTTTACTTAGAATAATAAACGCTTTATGAAAAAGTCAAATAGGTGAAGAGTGGAAAATGCAAGAGTAGTATATTTACACTAATTAAAATTTTTAATATATTTACAATAAATAAACTAAGAGTACTAAATAGAGTGGATAGATTTTCGTTCAGGCATAGAGAAGAGTAGAAGGAAGTGAAATAGATCAACTTTCGCTTTTGTCTTTTATGTCTTTGTTATGTCTTACTTTTCTTCCAGCTCCATTTAGTCGCAGTCTAGCTAAAACGTGTCCAGTACTGGTCAATTAGCGTATGCAGACTGTTAAAAATTAAACTAAAGTGACACCTGGTGTTATTATTGAACATATTTTTTCAGCGGCTTTCTGTGGATTTTTTTAGTGTGTTACTGTACAAAGAAATTGATGTCTTCACGTATCCCCAAAAAAACTCCAAGTGGTCTAAGACGTTAGGGCTATCTTTCTTTCTTTCTAAACACATAATAGTTTTTCGAAGAGATAGAGAGAGAGAGAGAGAAAGAGAGCGAGAGAGAGAGAGAGAGAGAGAGAGAGTGAGAGAGAGAGAGAGAGATTAGTATACATAGAAAACTTTGCTATTCGTGACAATTGCTATTTCATTTCGTACCAAAATTATTATTTTACAACGCCCTGGGCGATGGGAAAAAAAAACACTACATGTATTAATAAAAGCGGATAATCAATTCTTGAAACCAACTTGAAGAAGTAGATAGTAGTTGCAGAGCTAGTGCGCACTAATGAGAACCGCCAACACAAATTCTGTCACTCTTAAGTCCCTGGTGGCAGTAATTTAACATCTGGACAAGAAGAGAAGTGCAGATCGTTATGTAGGTGTTACATCCGGCATCACAGAATAATCTGCTTGGACCTGTATAATAGAAAAAATATGAGGAAATGACAATTGATACCTTGGTGATCTTAAATGGGCTTGGTGATTCTGAATTTGTTAGTTTCTTGCCACTGACGTGCTAGTAATGGGAGTGTGTAGCCAGCACGATGCAAGGTCACCTTGAATTTTGAATATCGGATATCCGGTCTTCGTTTGATCAAGATTAACTGAGGGATCTTATACTAGGAATAAAAGCAAATGTATAGTGAGCTTTTATATGAGTTTGAACCCAAGTCTTTCAGGATAGATTTTCAATGCCCTGCCAAAGGACCCTCGGACTCGACATAGTTTTTGTCGTTGTTATTTTTATACTTTTTATTGGTGACCCACTAACATTTCTGCAGTGAGAAAGCCAGGTTTTTTCGCCAGGGAGAGCGAAATTTTAGTAAAAAGGCCCCACTTTTAGTAATTTTTCCAGATTAATAGAATAACTAAGAATTTGTACGTTTCAAGTGTTATAAGAAAACACTGTGCCTTAGGATGCACACACTGTATAATAGTGCAGTTTTTATTTTATACGCTCCCCCTGTATGATCTATAATATTCTAATTTGAACTTTATCCTAATATGATAACCTGTATGATCTATAATATTTTTATTTGAACTTTATCCTAATATGATAACCTGTATGATCTATAATATTCTAATTTGAACTTTATCCTAATATGATTTAACGGGCACGGTGGTTGAACCAGCGCATTCGGTTGGCGTACCGAAAGTTCTCTTTCGAATCCCAGTGAAGGCTAGGATTTGTTCCCGGGGCTGGAGGGTGTCCCTGAGTCTACAAAGCTCTGATTCAGTGATTGGTACCAGACATTAGTTGGGGTAAAATAAAGGCGGTTGGGCATTGTGCTAGCCACACCATCCCCCGAGTAGGCCGTGGCCACAGAAACTGGTGAACGCTGCTTCACCGACCATATGATCACTTTGGTCTGACGGGTACTTTAGTGCTATGAGTGTATGTTATATATTCTAAATATTACCTATATTCACAAGCGATCGAAATTCTAATAGTAAGATCTCTATTCTAATATGATTCTCTAGTCTAATCTTTATTCTGTAATAAATATAATCCATAGACGCTGTTGAGACATTGCTATAGTCGAGAACATATTTCACACTTTCGATGCACAGAGCTGGGTTTCTTTAAGTTTCTGCCTGGGTATTCCACCATTGTCTGAATAGCGTGTGTATAGAAACTAATGCAACGGTTCATGAGTACACGATACGTGAATGTAAATCATGCAAATATAATGGAACGTCTATGAGTTGTGAACTTGGTGTGGAAACTTTAATGATTTCGATATAGATAATGCTAGGCAAATTGGTTTTATTTTAACAGTTTTAAAAAAAACTCAGTAAAAGGAACGCACAATAACTTGGAATAGAAATTAATGAATTCTGGTTGTTTAATGAATTTGTTTAGATAATAACACTTTATATTTTGCTGTAATTGAGTCTCTCTATATAGATAATTTAACCTTTAAAACAGAATGTTCAAAATATTGTACATCAGTGTATGTTTGGGCTTGAATACTGTACTCAAAATAGAAGACGTCTTACGTGATAAGAAAAGTTTTAATTCCGAGAAAATAAATCAAAGTTGACCATTTGGGACTTAATCCAGCCTATAGATAGATCTAGGTCTCCTATTTAATATAATTATTTGTTGCTTTCTTTAGACACATTGTTTACAGCAAAGATATGATGCAGAAATAAACAAAAAAATGTTGATTTCCCTGTTGCTTTATAATCTTCCTTCATCTCCATTTAATCTCGACTTAGTGGTTCCGATAAAGTTAAATTCTGCACAGTAATATATTCTTGTGTTCCGCGAAACCGTCTTTAATTGAAGAAATATAAACACCGTGATGAGTGAGGGGGAGAGGGGAGAGGGAGAAGAAAGTCGTAAGTTATGACTGGCTATTTTTAATTGTATCTCCATCAAACAAGGTAACGGTATCATCAATTAGAACCAGGGCCGGCTCATCCATATAAGCAACCTAGGCGTCCGCATAGGGTGCAAAATTTAGGGGACGGGGGGAAAGCGCATAATTTAGGATTTTGTTTAATTTGCGAATTTAAAGATATATACTAAATTAAAGTTTATTACTTATGTGCGCTTCTAGCATAGGCAGATGAATTACTCGGTAATAAAAGTTGAAAGTTATTTTAGTCAAGTTGTATTAGAAAATAGAAAAGTATGCATTAACACTGCTCAGTTTTTCCCCGCCGAAGGCACTTTAATGAGAGCGCAGAATTTGTTTTCGCCTATGGCGTCAAAAACCCTAGTGCCGGTCCTGATTAGGGCTAATAATGCTCTGAAGCCCCCACTAATTTACGTTACCGAAAATGTAATGTTAGTAAAGTAAAGTTTATTTTTTATACGGCCCTGGCTCCCATTATAGGTATATAATCAGCAAATGGCCGTAGGCTATATAGACTCATTCTTCCCGTGGTTACTACATTCTGTTCCCAAGCGTCTCCCTACTTAAAAATAACACACACACATTTTTGCTGTGCGCACTAGAGGCTCCAGTACTCATTGTGGCATTATCTGTTTTGCTGGGACAAACTGATCCACCATGTCCTCCACAGTAACCGGAGATCTGGTGCTGACACGGCGAGTCAAAACATAATTAGTACGTAATCCGGCTTTTGCGCAAGTGATGAGGTTTTTGAAACTAAAGTTGGTACATTGATTAGGCGCGAGAAAGCCTCGGCGTAATAAAAAAAAAAGTACATGAGAAGGGAGGGGTGGGGGGGGGGAGATTGACATTCTCTATGAGAACTCCAGAAATCGAAGGTTTTAGAATTCAATGTCCACACAGCCATGGGGGACTGAATAAGGTATTTGTCTTCAACAAACAGAGATGAGGTTGATCCCATCTGTAACATTGGCGTGAGATCCGCTCAGCCCATCTTTAAACAACATCACGCCGATGATCTTTTTCTTTATTTTTTTTTGCACTTTTTTGTTCACTGTAACGTGACGTTTACACGTGCGTCGAGCATGCGCAAACGGTTTCAGTTACAGGTTCTATATAATAGATATTTCCCCTTAATTTTCGTATAAAAAGGCCATTAGCACTGGCATATATAGCATTGAATGAAGATGTTTTTTCACTTAAATTTTTAAGATAATTATTGGGAAAGTGAACTGAACTTAAACATTAAATTTAAAGACCTCTTCAAACTATTTTTTTAATAATATAGCCTATATATAGGCCTACTAATATGCTATATCAGGTCTATAACCCGTTTTAATACAACGAACTGTAGATTTATTCGGTTTTATTGTACTGCAGACACACCGGGGGTAAACAAACCATTGTAATTCAAAACTTAACCTTGTATTTAAAAAATGCATAAGCTACAATTTGATAGATGTACTCGTATTACTTCAGAGTAAAGCATGTAAAAAAAATAGTAGTCCTACTTCCCTGAAATTTTTTTTTTTTTTTGTTAATACGCGAGTCCGTATGTTTGTAGTGTTTGTGTAAGTGTAACAGCTAATCATTTCTAAACCACTAGGCCAGAGATCAGATGTACGGGTAGAGCTTTATAAATAGTTCTACTGGAAGTAATATGCTTGATTTCGTCTGACGTCCACTGATGGTGTTCTCTAAGTCCATTCAGAGCCAATAACCTGACTTCAGAACAACATTCTTCTGCTCTGGTGACTTATCCAAACACACGATTTCGCTGGCTGACTCTCCAGTAATCTTCCCTCCGGCTACACTCTCTCTCTCTCTCTCTCTCTCTCTCTCTCTTTCTCTCTTCTCTCTCTCTCTCTCTCTCTCTCACACACACAAACACTGACACTGTCGTGTTTCCTATTGTACTAACACAGCAACTATCATTCAACAGTGATTTGTATCGTTACTTAATCTTCATCTTCCAATGCTTTAATCCCTATAATCCTCTCTGCCTTACTTTTCTTTTTCCTCGTTTTCTCTCTTTCTCTTTTCTGTATCCTTCTCTTCTATACTCATTGTCCCGATCTTTTTCTACCCATCTGTATGTGTATATATTATATGTTAGAATAACACAGTATCAATCTCAACACACAATGATTTGAAACATTACAACTTGTTCTTCCACTCCCGTCATCCTACGCCACCACACGATGCTTTTATTTCTGGCAGTTTTATTTTATTTCAATGTAAACATACCTTAGCTTTGGCTACCAGCGGCGTATCCAGGATTTCGGACTGATGGAAAAAAAAAAGGTGGAAGGAGGGGATCCACGGTAAGGGGAGTTAGGGGGCAATAGACCTATAAAGTGGGGGAGGGAATATCAGGAGGAAATAGTGCCCGTTGGGGAGGGGGGGGGGGGAAAGCAAGCTAAATGTGATTAGGCGTACTATTTTCCCCATAACTATAGAAAACCTAATATTTCTCATCATTATTCAAAGTAGAAAAGGTAAGTTACATTAATTAAATATAACTGCTCCTAACATAAAGAAATATTTTTTTATTTTATTAATTCTCGTGGCTTTTTGTGGCTACGCCTATGTGTCGTTGCCTTTATATGGTAGTAGTTTTATGTATAGACTAATTATTGCTATAAACTTTTTTTTAAATTAATATATCTATAAATTCACGTGCCAATCTCGTGTTGGTCACGTGTCAAACCGGACTCAGCGTCTTATTGGCTGCGCTGGTGAAATTCATCAGAAAAACCGCACAACAACACAGTTTTCTGAATTGGAGGCTAATCTGAAACAGAACAGAGGCACTGTCAACTGCGACAAGGAAACCGTCTGAGTTTTTTCCTCCTTCCATGCCTAAACGACCAATCAAACCCCGACCTTGTCCAATGTTTAAATGTAACCTAGCTGGCTCTGTTTCTTGATGAGCTCTGCGCGGTTTAACTCTTTTGTCACGTGACTTGTATTTTTAGCTCTTGTCGTTTATTCTCTCTTCTCTTTAAAGTGCTTCTTCCATCTACTTGTTCAATGGTTAAGGAAAGCCTCTCTATACTAAGAAAACTATTAGAAAACAATTGAAGTGGTCACTTCAAAAACCTTAGTTATGTTTGCTGTTTTGTCTATTTACAAATTTAGTTCCATAGAGCAGGGGTCGGCAACCTATTGCTAGTAGTCTGCCAAACTAGGGTTTCTAATTCATTCAACGTGCCAAAAGCCTGAAAGATTGTAGGGCCTATCTTATATATTACAAAAAATTTGCGTCCTAACAGGGACGATGCCAGACATTTTTTTTTCAGGGTGGGCTGAACTTTCGGGTAAAAAAAAAATGTAGGCTATCGTTTTTTGTTGTTGTTGTTGTTTTTTTGCGAAATTTGTACTTTAAAAAAATGAAAAAAATACTTTTGATCAATTTCGGGAAAGAGGGGGGGGGGGTAGCTTCGCCCCTTCAGCCCCCCCCTAGTGGCTTTGCCCCTGCGTCCTACGCTTATCCGCGCTTTCAGTATAGTATTGCATTTTGATTATTGCATTTTGATTAGTGTATTAAATGATGTTCAGTTGCTGGTTTTCCTGTTTGTTCAGGCTACCCATTCCATGCCCGGATGCCACTTGTAAAGAAAGAGTATTTGTTTGCATTCATATTTCATTTCGCGTAAGAGATAAAAAAAAGCGTTTTCGTCCCTCTGTTTACCTGAGCATTCTAATAGATTGCTGTACTTTTAGTTACAATTTATTGCCTTATGTATTATTGCTTCTTTCACTCCTCTAGTGTTTCTAGGTTTAGTAAATTAAATATTGGTGTTACTCTTGTCAGTTGTGAATACTCACTAGTAATGAACCTTGCATGTTGTAAGTCAATTATTATCAACTTTGAAAAAAAATATTTTTTTTATAAAACAACTAATTTAATACTTTAGCAAGACCCAGGCCAAAAAGGTCATTACTTTACTTTTATATTAACGTCTTAAAAATTATATATAGCTGATTACTGATTAGATATAAGTATGATATCTACTTAAAATTCATTGCAATTTGATCTCAATTTAAATGAGATCAATCATCATCAATCATCAATCATCAATTCAATCTATATAATTACCGTGAGTTTGTTTATATGTTTGTTTATATATTATATGTTTGTCATCTATAGGCTCCTAAGCCGTTTGACTAATCAAGACAAAAGTTAAACGTATAAATTGAAAACATCATCAAATAATACATTTTTATATTATGACTTATAATCATGAATGTGTTGATTTTATAAATAAAAAAAAGTATATCCAGCTACACAAATACATAAAACCTTACGGAACAAATGGCCCTTTCCGTTCATTTACTATATTGAACGCGAGATTCACTATGTTGAACGCGAGGGCCTTATCGGATTTTCCCAATTCTGCTGTTGTTTTTTTAATGTGGCGAGACCTTTTTTCAAAAGTTACGCACCGCAATTTGACTTGGAGAGTTTGAATGGTGTAGGCTACTTTAAAAAAATACTAGCGTATGACGTAACGTCTATCAAATCATTTCTTTTTTCATTATAGATGTTGCATTATCTTTTAAGTAAAAGTAACCACATGTTTCAATTATTTAATGGATGCACGTCGCTATTGAGAGCATCCTTTAATAGGCGACTTTCTACACTCTATAAATTAAATTATACTAATTATAAAGAACAAGTGACAAGTTATAAATGATTACTTTTAAATAGCACAAGCCTGACAGCAACAATTTTTATGCATGTGCCAGGGCGACCGGACACAATATAAAAAAACTAAAAACCGAAAGAAACATTCTCAATACTGGTTTATTGATACGATACAATAAGCAAGAACAAAAATTAAATACCTACAAAAATCGTTATCACTATAGTTTTTATTGCATTGAAATATTATTTTCTAATATTTTTTTTTTATTATTTACCTTCTTTTATTGTTTTGTATTTGTGTTTTTTTTTATTTTAGATAGTATATTATTGTTAATTTAATATTATAAATAACAAGTCAAGTCAACACAACTGTTCGCTACATTTTAATATGGAACTTAAAAGTATCTTAAAAGAAACCGGAGGAGTCTTTCGTCTCTTGTGTCCAGGGCGTAACGTTTAGGATTGAGCAATCTCTGTCCGGGCTCCAGCCACCCCACGGCATGCTTAAGGCGTGGCGTGCCGTGTAACAGGGAAGGTTTCCGCAGCACAGCGATCGTTCACTGCGGTTCCCCTGAGGATTATTATCTTGGTGGCTCGCCAGTATACCTGCACTGTCTCCCAGTAGCGGCAATCCTATACTATAGGTACATGCATCCAGGCACCGGGTGTTTCTCGAGACGGGATTACAGCGTCCATTGTTTCCTCCCCACCGAGACCAGTGGCCTCTCGCCCGCCTGTGTATTCTTAATGGGAATGTATTGGCGGTTTACACACTACGCCAGTCTTTTAGGCCAGAAGCTTGACAGCAACAATTCTTATGCATATGCCAGGGTCAGGGCGACCAAAACAATTAAAAAGAACAAAAACTAAATACCGAAAAGAAACGTTCTCACTCCAGTTTTTATTGTAATATTGTCTAACTCTCTTAACAAAACACATTGTAGTCATTTTGACGGGAATAACCACTAGTGTTTATATATATTTACTCATATTTGCGCGTACAACAATACACTTAAGCGATATAGATACTTTGTAACTATACAAACTGGGTAGCTAATATAATGTTTAAAAATGTAGGCTTACATACACATTTGTATTCATATAATATTGATGTAATTCTCATTTATCATTTATAATTAAACCATTTTATAGTTTTAAATTGTAAGCAAAGGATTCTTTTTTTTTTTAAGAAAAAATAAATTATTAGAACTATTAACGCATATAAAAAGGGTTAATTATCTCCCTTTAATAAAATTAAATTTTCCTAACCTAATTCTAAAGTGATTCCAAACAAATAATGTTTTGTAAATGTAACATATATTAAGGTACATACTAATTATTATTTCTTGATACGAATTAAAATTTATGGTATTCTTTTCAAGATATAATTAGAGGTATACAATTAATTTGAGTTAAACATTCTTCACCTTCACCTGCGATAAATGTTGAAGTCGATTTATGGAATTCAATTTTTAAGCATAATTACAACAATTACATACTTTAATGCTAGTATATAGGTCTCTTATATTTATTAAAATAGAAAAAAAATACATTTATTTAAAAAAAAAATAGAGCGAATGTAAAACAGCTGAGAATAGCCGCTTCTTTTAAAAAAATGCTCCGCAAATTGGCACATTTAATGTTCATTTTTTTTATGTTTAAATTCAACTTGCTACATTTTAAAATAGCCAAAGACCTCTCACTAAAAATTATCCAGATCTAAGAAGGATTTAGTAAGATCTAGCCAGTCAGGCTTATTGTGTTATGAAAACACGAGTCCATGAATTGGAAAGTCTTTTCTTTGTTTAGAAAACGTACATTGTACTTCTGAAAAAGCTAAAAAGCCCATCTATCTGTTTTAATATGTGCCTTAAATTATGGAAGTAGTTAAATGTTTTGAAATTGATTTCACTACAAGATTTGTTCAGTTTCAATGTAAATCCATTCCAGTGGTCTAACGGTTCAAGTGATGTTTGATCCTGTCCTTGTAAATGAAAGTTCAACGCACTGTAATGTATCGCTATGTTATTCAGAAACATCGGCCTCAACAGTCAATTCTCTTCATTCAAAATGTGTTGTGTTTATTTCATCAAGAAACACCTTACTTGCTTCCAGGCCAGCAGCAAATCTATCCAAGATTTTGTCTAATCTTAGCCAAAGAACAATGTGTTCAACGCAGCATCCATTAATTATGCTGACGTACGTTGCTTTGACTTGCATGAACAAATTTCCATCAAGGAAGCCTCTCGCGTGCGATTGAAAGTCGTGCTGCATGCCAAGTCTAGCACGCGTGCCTTAGGTTGCCGACTCATGCCATAGAGCATTTCTATCAGATCAAATTGATCTATGGGGCCGATGAAGAAACGGTCACCAGTTTGTTACTATGATGTTCACGTTATGTTCATGTATTGTGCTGACTATCTGTTTAAAAATTATAGGTCAATGAAACGGAACAAAAAAGTTATTTCAAAGCTTACATAAAACGAATTTAAAATTATATTTTTTGAAAGATTAAAATTCTACCATAACAGTACACTGTAAACGTTAATTTATCTTATCTGACATTAAAGTCTTATTTACGTTCCACTATTACATTTTTGTTCTTAGTAAGTTTAAAGAGTTAATTTTAATTAAATGAAAATAATGTACTTTCTAGACAGACCAAACTCAAACAAATCACTTTGTAAATATATTGAATTACTGATAGAACTACTTCAAACTCACTCAATCTCGACTCACTCACTCATTCGACTACTAGCACAGGTCATTAATTCGCTAATCAATCACTTTTGATTCATTCACTAAATTAATTATATTTCTGCTTGGAATTTCTATGTCTTCAGTTCCCAATGCCACAACTTGAATCACAAGGATTTAATTTGGTTATATCTTTGTCTTTACATTTTTATGTATTCTCAGTATTTACTTGTCTTTGAATAGAAACTCATTATATGCTGTATTCTATAGTTTTACTCTTGATTGATAGCCTACAAGTGTTTGTATAGTACTTCCATTGTCAATATGCTTTATAGTTTGTGTATTTTATGTCTTGTTCTTTTGTTATTTTATACACATTTAAATGTTAGGGTACATGGGAACTCATACACGTTTGAGCAGGAACTCACAAAACGTATAGGGAACTAATAAACATATTTAAAGTCACCCACAAGAACATACACAAGATCTAACAAGCATACATAAGGGAACTCACAAACACATATACAATGGGACTCACAAAAACATACACAAGATCTAACAAACATACATAATGGAACTCACAAACACATATACAATGGGACCCACAAGAACATACACAAGATCTAACAAACATACATAAGGGAACTCACAAACACATATACAATGGGACCCACAAGAACATACACAAGATCTAACAAACATACATAAGGGAACTCACAAACACACATATACAAAGGGACCCACAAAAACAAAAACACGGGAACTCACCAACACAGATTTTATTTCTGAAGGTATAGAACTACATTATTTTTTGTTCTTTGTAAATAAATGTCTCTGACCAATGGACGACCATAATCAAAGGCCATCATTTATTTTTTTATCTTCCTTTTAAAGATGTGGGGAAAAAAAGATGAAAGGCAACGATCCTGGGCAGTCCACTGCGTTGATGAACTGAGGGATATAGTGACACATAGCCGTTTCCTGGACTGATTGTCCCAGACAGAGATTCCGGAATGAAATTTAAGTAAAGAGACAAATAACTACCGCATTCAGGAAAATATCAAACAAGGTTTGGTTTGTTTTTTCATAACTCCAATTCTATTTATAAATCGTTAATAAAGCCGCTGTTGTTGTTTTTGCTATCTTGTTAGCAATAAGAAAATCTGGCTATAATCAAGTCATCTTTGAAAGATTTGACTTGTTGTGGGTGTTATCAATATGATATCTTAGAGCTGTTTGTTAGAGGCTTCAGTTTGTTCACTGTGATATTATCTTGATATTTAGTTGTGATATGTTTTGATACTGATTTGTTGACAACACTAAAAGAACCTTGGAAATATTTTCCTTTTATGATGTACACTGATGGCTGAATGGCTAGATTGCCAGGCTGGTGGATAGTTAGATGGATGGATTTTTAGTGGATTGGTGGATTGATGGATAAATTAAAACAATTATAATATAGATACAAAGCTAGCTAGATAGATATATAGATAGATAGATAAATAGATAGATAGATAGATATAGATAGATAGATAGATAGAAAGATAGATAGATAGATAGATAGATAGATAGATAGATAGATAGATAGATAGATAGACAGATAGAAATATAGATAGATAGATAGATAGATGGTCTACTTACAAATCACTGTATAAATATGTATATCAGCTAATTGGTAACTGACTTTTAAAATCACAGCATGGTTGCGGTATCCTACTGGAAATGTTCCTAGGCCTGGATTTTGTTCTGTCCTTGACCCTAATGTCGTGGGTGGGAATGGATGGGGTGCTGTTGGAATCTGGGAGAGTTAAAAAAAAGACTGAGGGATTACTGCCATCGCCGAAACGCCGATAAAAATTCCCAAAGTAGCAACCACCGAAACCCCGCTCCCTAATGATGTACCCTAACTATCGGGCTTAGTGGATGCTAGCCTCACTGTGGCTTTAAGGCTAGGGGTCTGCTCGCCACAGTGAGGATTTTGGGTTTAGTCGATGCTAGCCACAGTGTGGTCATTGGGCTAAGTGGATGCTAGCCACAGTGTGGTCATTGGGCTAAGTGGATGCCTGCCACAGTGTGGCAATCTGACTTTAATGGATGCTAGCCACAGTGTGGTCATTGGGCTAAGTGGATGCTAGCCACAGTGTGGTCATTGGGCTAAGTGGATGCTAGCCACAGTGTGGTCATTGGGCTAAGTGGATGCCTGCCACAGTGTGGCAATCTGACTTTAATGGATGCTAGCCACAGTGTGGTCATTGGGCTAAGTGGATGCCTGCCACAGTGTGGCAATCTGACTAAGTGGATGCCTGCCACAGTGTGGCAATCTGACTAAGTGGATGCCTGCCACAGTGTGGCAATCTGACTTTAATGGATGCTAGCCACAGTGTGGCCATTGGGCTAAGTGGATGCCTGCCACAGTGTGGCTTTTTTTTTACTAGTTCAGGCTACCCATTACATGCCTGAATGCCATTTAAGGGAATAAAACATAGTTTATATAAGAAGAGTTTTTTATTATTGACAAACTGGCTACAAAAAATGAACCATCTGTAAAATATTTCAAGAACTTGAAAAATATAAATTAATAAAAGACAGTGAAGAATGAGGGTTGAAAATGAGAAACAGATGCTGAGAGACAAGAAAGTGAACGTAAGAGAGAAAGAGTGAAAGACGGGTATTTGGTGAAAAATAAAGAATGAGAGAAACTAAGATGGAGATGTAGCACTTCAAAGATAGTCCTGTCCCATGGTACAGCTTGCACATATTTATGTAAACTTTAGGCGTGGCAACAAGTGCAAGTCATTGACAAGTCAGAGAAACCCCGAAACGCAACGAGTTGTCTGAATGCCAAAGGAGTAATATGCCCCTTGTTTTCCTAAAGGTTAAAGGTCAATGACAAGGTGAACGGGATGGCGGGGAAGGAAAATGGGGTGGGACACATAAACAAAGGAAAGAAAACCCTTGATTTGTTTTTTTTTTATTTCTTGTATAATCTTTACGTTTTCTTGGGTCCATGAAGAGTTGACACAGGAATGACCTGTTTGTTGAAACAGTTTAATTGAAGAGCTTCGCTGGGCATTTTATGGATATGGCTAAATTAACGATTTTTTCGGGGGTCTCGTGGACTTGTGGATGAGTCCCGACCATTTGGATGGAAGACTGACAGAGATTGATATGAGTAGAATCACTAGGGCCTTACTAATGGGGGTGTATTTTCCCTAGACTCTAGAGTCACTCTAGACTGATAGATAGGCCTAAGCCCGATATATAAATAGGCAAGATAAAACGTGTAGTCTATGTAAGGGAGAATAAACATTTATATATTTTCTATAGCCTTTAGTAGTCGACCAGTGGACATATTATGTCCATAGACATTTTATATTACAAAAAGTTTATATAAACAAAACAGGGGGCGAGATCAACAAAAGAATAGCCTACACAAGGCACATCGTAGGCCTATAGTGTAGGAGTGTAGGCTACATATATCTAGTGGCGTAGCCAGCAATACCTATTCTGTGGGATCGCCAGATAGTCCGGTAGACGAGCTGTCACGGTAAACGAATCGTCTGGTAGACGAACTGTCACGTTAGACGAAGTGTCGGTAGACGAACTGTCGTGGTAGACGAATCATCTGTAATACCAAATGTCGCTGTAGACGACGTGTCGTATCTAAAAGTTTGTAGACGAGTTATAGTGACACCATTCTGAACTGTTGCACAATTTTCGCTAAACTATTGAAATATTTAATAATAATAATAATAATAATATTTGTATAGAGCTGCCAACACACATAATGTAAGCTCAGCGCGCGTTTAACACACAACTAAGAACAAGGATACTACTCCAGGCTAGGTGACAAAGCTAATTGATGATTTAAAAAAGACAAATCAAATAAATGAAGCATTAACCGACCCAACCCATAAGTAAGACAGTAGGGGTCTAAAGCATGTTAAATGTTATCTAAGGTAAATATTGAAATAATGAGTATGTAAAGTTCTTTTTGAAAGTAACAGTAGAGCTTGTTAGCCTGAGTTGAATGGGAAGTAGATTCCACACCTTTGGACCGGATACTGAGAAGGCTATAAGGCCAACTGTCGTTATCTTGCCTATTTATAAATCGGGCTTAGGCCTATCAATAGTCGAAAAGGGTGTTTTTAAAAATTGGTATGGGAAAAAAAGGGGGTAAAAAATATTAGGATGAAAATGCCACTACATGACCCCCACCCCACCCCCATGCATACACTAGACCAGGGGTCGGCAACATTTTGATAATAGAGTGCCAAAGTAGGATTTCTAATTCATTCAGCGTGCCAACAGCCTAAAAGTCATCCTGCTCAACCATTCAATGTAATGTTGAAGAGAATTGGAGTGCCTTTTTAGGGGTCTTCCGTGTGCCAATTTTGACATGCGTGTCCTAAGTTGCAACGCCTGCACTAGACTATATATAAAACAACATGCACAGCAATACCCAAATAACATTTATTGTAGCTGATCCGGATCAGAGATCGACTACTTGTGTCAGTATTACTACTTCTCGAAAAAAAATGGAAATTTAGAAATTAGATGTTGCAGGACAACGTACGGCCCATTGAATGTTGCCGCATCTAATGCTCAGTGTTTATGTGGCATGTATGCAATAGAATGTTATTTCTTTGTCCGCGGCTTAGAAAGAGATTTGTGTGACCAGCGTAACGCCCAACCGCCAACATTTTCTCTATTGTGGACTAACGACGCACCTGAAAAAAATATCGGCAGAGACCAGAATTTCTAAAAAGCGATCTGACGCTATGGCGCCTTACTATAACTGTTATATAATCATAGGAAATGTATCTCTTTGCTTTTTGTTTTCTGTTTAAATAATAGTTTGTTCGGGATTCCAGGAAAAGGAAGGGGGGAGGGGGGGAGCTGTGGGGAGGGGTTAAGCCTATCGTTTGTGTAGTATTCTACATTAGTTTCCAAGAAAAGCGTGCACTTGACTAAATAACTACTGATTCCATTATGTATAGTTCACGTACAAAATAGTGAACTCAAAGAAATACTTTTGTTTAGTTAGAGTTAACTTTATAATTGAACAGGTTATGGATTATGTCAGTGTGTTGTTCTAAATTTGCCTTTAGGCTACAATACACAAACAAGCAAGTATGTGAGACTCTCTCTCTCTCTCTCTCTCTCTCTGTCCATCCTTCTTTATCGTGTATTCTCTTTCCCATCTTTCACTCTAACCCATCTCTCACTCCCCCCATTCCCCTACCTCCCCGGGCTTCTCTCCCCCCCCCCCCCACCTCTCTGTCTCTCTCTCTTGCCAGTTCAGTTGAGATTTACGAGGACTTTACATTTTGAACAAGTCTTAGTCCCAAGCCCAGGCACGAGTTATTTGCAAATGTTTTCTAATTTCAAGAGTTCTTTCCATAACAACACACACACTATCAAGATCCAATATTCAAATCTTGGCCTAATGTTGGTCTAATATCGAGTCAATATAGTTTGATATTATGTGCTTTATTTTTACGAATTCCCTGCGAGTTGACCACAAAATTTTTTTAAAATATTATTGATATTTTATGTTCTGATAAATATCTCTCTTTCTGTTTAAAGATTGTACAATAATTGTCTGTTTAGTTCTGGTCCATAAATGGGATCAGGAATCAATTCACGAAGGGGTCATTGCCGAAGAGGCAAAATGCTAAATTGGTCATTTGGGAGGATTACGTCCATTTCGCAATAGATAAATAGCATAGATAATAACATACACATATTTAATTGTAGGAGGTATAACCTCAGTGCTACATACAAAGTGAGTACACAATTTCCAGACCAATAATCGGAATCATCAGACCTGTGTAGAGCTATCTGGACCAGCCATCGGTGGATCAGACAGCACGTGCGCTCTCGGCCTTGTACGTGAGCGAGGCTATTGTCGTGCTACTTAAAACTAACATGGCCGGTATTTCGTTCTCAATAGCCACTTAACCTGACAGCCCGGATCTCGAATGTTCTGACCTTTGACCTATAACTCCTAGACGCTTTAGTTGACGTTGGTCTAAATTCCACAGGAGTTAATTTTTTTTTAATCTTGTTGCGCAATATTTTTTTTTTTTTTTTTTTTACAGAGATTGGTTATTTCTATTTTTTTTTGTACAGGAATATATATCTAGATCTAATAAATAAAATGTGTCACGAAAGTTGTAAAACGAAACGAGCCATCAAATTCGCCGCAAGACTCAAGTTGAAAGTTCAACACACATCCTTAGAGGGGGGGGGGGGGGGAGAGAATAAAAGTCTTTGAATGAACTGGGAAGTGTCAAGAGAAACGGGAGGAAACTCCATCGCTGAAAAAATAAATTCGTTCAGCTAACTAGGATCCCCCGCCCCTCCTCCCCACACCCCCTTTTCAAAACTCAATATTGCCCCCAAGCATCGATTACAGCCCTGACACCTAATATTATTGGATTGGAGGAATTATTGGCTGTTTTCTTTCATACACAAATAGAATGTACACATTTGTATCGACTTTCTTTATATGAACGGGCGTTAAAAAAAAATTAGAGTATAGATTTATTATACAGCGTAAAATGTTGATTTAAGACAAATATGGATTTTTTTTTTAGATTCTTCACGTGCGTTACTGAATCGGTGTAAAGACTCAATTGAAGATAATTTTAAAAGGCCTGCGGTGGATTACCCTTAGCCGACTTGATTGGTACTTAACAGTACTATGAAGATGCTGTTTTTTAGAGTCTTCATAGCTTTTATAGTATTTTTTTAAATTAATGGAGTTATCCTATTTGCACAGGTAGGTTTGGAAAATAGTTCTGAGGTTCCATCTAGAACGCTGAGATCTACGATCTAAAATGAATTCCGCGGTTTTCTAAACCTAAACTGGTGAGCAAATTTTTTCATCAGCATAAGCTATCACGGCAAACAGGGTGGTTGTGTGGCCATCACAACACACAGACTGACATTTTCTTTTCAGCCGGAACTATATAGAGCCGACTGGCATCTAATAATTTAAACCAGGGGTTGGCGACCTTTGGATATTTGTGTGCCAAAGTAGGATTTTTAATTCATCCAGCGCGCCAACATCCTATAAGTCTCCTGCTTTAGCACTCAATTGTTTATAGAAGAGACTTCAATTGCCTTTTTGGTAGTCTTCCGCGTACCATTCAAAAAGGCTCTGCATGCCAAGTCTGGCAAGCGTACCGTAGGTTGACGACCCCTGATTTAAATGACATTTTTTCTCCAGAGATATCGGTGAGATCGTTTAACCCTTGGAAGGTCATTGCGTCCGTAGAGAATGTCCTTGAGTTGAGAGCATGACCTTGGCTCCTGGACCGGAACTTGAATCATACAGCTCCGTGGAGTGCTTGACGGCATTCAACGAACGTACTTTTTTTTATTTTTGGTGTAGAAAACGTTGTTTTTGTTTCCAGCTCTGATAAACGTCTTATGTAAGTTTGAAAACCTAAGTAGAGAAAGCTGGAAATAGTGCTAGTAACACAACCTACACATAAACCATGGCCACACACACACACAAAAATACTTGCTTGACCAAACAAAACGCAGAAGATTTTCTAATTTTAAATTGTTTGATTTAGAACATACAAAGCCGTCTTCCATTAGTAAAATATCCCGTCGGATAAAATTGAACCAGGTTGTGTCAGTCAGGTAACTATCAGAGTTGGGTAGATTCAGGGACACCCACCAGACCTGGAAAAAATAATAGCCTTAACCAGGATTCGAACCCAGGACGCCGGTCGAACAAAGCGCTGGCCACAGTGTCCCATGCCTCCCCTAGAATCAGACCATAATATTAGTTCACGTTGATAAATTAAAAATGCTATTGCGAGATTGCTTAAATAAAAAAATTCATTTGTTTACTTAAAAGATGTAAGAAGCTTGCCAACATATTGTATATAATAAATTAAATCTAATTTATATAATTTAAAAAAAAAATAAAAAAAAATTATGCAATTATTTGATGAATAGCTTTACAGCAGATTGAAATCTGGCCAAAATTGGTCAACCTTGTGAGTGATTTTGTTTTGTTCGTTTACCACTCGACGTTATTTACTCTCGTTTGAATGTTTGCATTACATTTTTCTTTCTTTAAACCAGTTTTTGAATTTATTTTATGATTGAACCAATTTGCCCGGTGTAATGCTGGAATTGACCACTTTGTATTTTTTGGGTTGCTTCTTTCGTTTAAGATTCAGTGCATACATAATTCAATAAATGTGTGTAAACATACAGTGCATCGATCAAAGATCTTTGAACGAATAAAGAAAACTGAAGCAATTTAAACATATTTATTGGTTTATTGTTGGTTTTTGCTTTATTTTCGCATTGTTTTTTCTTGTATGTGTGTGCAGTGTAATCAACTTGTCCAGAGTGTAGATGAAAACCAATTAAAACTTTGATTCTGACTAATCTGATCAAATGTTCCATTTACGTCGAATATTTATTTATAAGATTTATTCCTTTGCATCTTAAAATATATAATTACAAACATAAGTTTATGTGGGAATTTGAAAGATGAAAGCCTTTGAACTGTTATAATTTGTACGATGTCTCTAAAAACAGAGTATTAATTTTAATCCCTAATTTATTAGCACGCAATTTTTTTTTCATTGTTATGCTATTTGTGCGTGTTTATAAGCAGCATCTATGTATAAGATAAGATCTGCTCAAAATAAGAGCCCAATAAGGGCTCTAAATTTAAAGATTGTTTTAATTTAGGCCCTCATTTTTTGAACCATGAAATAGACAGTCTGACTCCACCGAGAGTGAGTCTGGAAACTTTAAAAAGCTAATATGTTTGCTGTATCCCTGTTTAATGCGCCTTGTTTATTGAGGACGGCCAGCCCTGTTGAAAATATCTCGTTACTGTAGAAACAGTTTCAATGACTTTTTGGCTACGACCTCTGGACACTTGGGTCTATTGATCATAGTAAGAGCCCACCTGGCTAACCGATTAGCTGCTAGTGCCGGTGTCCCTTTTCCTGCTACCAAAGATGCTTATCAGTGGTTTATGGTCAGTGACCAGGAAACATTTTCTTCCATACAGATATAGGAGGAACTTAAATAGTGCATTTAGCCGTCGAAGCATTTGCAAAAGCTCTGCTTGTGTTAAGGACGATTCTGCCATCGTTAATGTGTTTAGGCTTACTTCAAATTATCGTTAAGTAACTTACTAGCTTCACTGGTATGCTTGTTTAATGGCCACCTTTGGTTATGTTTTTCATTATATGTCTTTACTAATAGGTCTAATAGTAAATCAAACATACACAATAAAAGTAAATACAAAACAATAATGGTGGTCGCTCGACCTGCTGACCGGTGGACGGACGTCGAGAGTCTCTCTGGTCATTTGCAGTGCCTCACGCATCCCTTTCTAAATGTTTCTCAGTCCGGAGCCAATCTAAATTGTTTAATCACGTTTCATATACTTGCTCCGCCGACAGCATGAACGACACTCTCCTCAGAACAAGAAAATAGTCCCACCCACCCCCTACTTTAAGTCATAATTTACCCCCCCCCCTCCCCTAAAAGAAAAGAACGGGAAAAAAAATAACAATATTAGGTTTATACATTGTGTCATCCTTCCCACAACCCCCACACCCAAATCACAGTTACCAGCTATATTCTCCACGGGGAGCGATAAAGAATAAGAAGAAGAAGAAGGTAACTATTAACTAACACTGATAGCTTACAGTGCAATACAATAAAGAAATTTCCATTTTAACGCCTTCAACTTGTGCCTTCTCCCATTTCTCTGAGCTCAAAAATTTCCATCGCATCATAAATAAAATTGGCTTTGAACATTGAGCTGCTTCTGTTATTTCTGTCTCAAATTCTGCTTCCGGCTATTTGGAAAAAAAAAAAGCGGGAGACAACTCAGTACTTGAAATGCGAAGATTAAATTCCATTCGATTTAACAATAAAAAAAATTAAATAAAGGAATTAGCCGAGATTGAATTTAATTGTATTGTCTTTAAATAATTGAATTTGACAATATTAGTATTTAAAAAATGACCGACATTGTCTGTCATATTGACTTTGTCGACTTCAGTCAAGTCAAGTTCAATGGCACTAGACTATGAGATTCGACGAGATTTCATATAAATATAATTTAATGATCTCTTCTTGACATAGCTGACTAAATCTCTTGTCAACTTCATCTTAAATAGAAATATTTCACTTCATTTCATTTTATATTTAATAGAATATTTTGGCGATGTGATTCCATAAAATTTACAATACATGTATTTCTCGTACCGGGAACACGGAATAGTTTCCTACGTAAAGGTACGATTTAAACGATCAATTTTAAATAAATGTTTTCAAACTCTCCGTCAAATTGTTACATGTATGGTTTATATACATTTCTTTATGCGTTTGACGTAGAGAAAAATACGTCTTCGCGAATGTCAAGAAATTCTCTAGATATTTACGTCACATCCTTTTTTTATGTGCTCGAGACTTTTGGAGGCAGTATTAAAAAATACTTTATTGTGTTTGCGATCGTTAATAGAATAAAAAGATTTTTGGAGAGAACTGAGATTATTGTTTTCTACTTCAGATAGAAAAGAGTTGTACACATATTCCACCACGAAATGATTCGCATTGTGCCCTAAAGTCATTTTAAGTTATTTAGTGAGCCTTGTAGTAATTTAAATGCTGTATTCAATGGTAAATATAGTTAAAAAATCGGCGAAATAGACTCTGAGCTATGTGTGTTTTACTGTAGCCCTTGTCTGAAACTTGATTTTGAGAATTTTCTAATTTACTATTTTGATTTTTCACTTGAAACAATACAAGGCGTTACTTTCAAAATATTTTAAAATAATCTATTTTTATTTTTAGAAAAAAAAAACTCACCACAGAAATGTGCAGCAATAAATAAATAATTAGAAATTATCGAAATCTGCAAATCCCTATTTTACACCTCTATATTTTATTTTAGCTGAAGCTACAAAAAAGCTAGAGGCACAAAGCAACACATTTCGTGGTGGAGGGTCAAATATGCTTCTGCCACGTTTACTTTTTTGCTTTTTTTTTTTTACCAACTACATCATGTAATTAATATGTATTCAGAGTTTCAACTTGTATGTAATTTACATAACTAAATTAAATAGCTATATAAAGAACCATTATTATTATAATTATTATTACATTGGATTTTGAGGACTAAAACTTTTAGTGTTACTACAAATAGCTCATTTAATTACTGACGTTTTCAATTACACAACCATGCTATAGCGAATTTTTTCTTTAAAAATTATCTCAAAATCAGTATTTTAGAGGAATAGACAGTTATAATATAAATAATAATCTTTATTTATATAGCGCTAGTATCTATGCTATTTAAATTAGCATGCTCAGTGCGCTCTACAGTTCTGTTAAATAAATTGTATCTAGAATCTAGAATTAAACGAATACTGAAACAACAAATCTGGCTAGAAATGAGAAATGATCAGCACACTCGTAGCTCAGTAGGGATAAATGCAGTAGAATCTTCAGTCTGTTTATTACTGAATTACTAAGACCATTTAGAATAGTTCACTTCCACAACAAGATGGTCATCAGACTTGCAATGTCCGTTTATTTCATTACTAAGACCATTCAGAATAGTTCACTTCCACAACAAGATGGTCATCAGACTTGCAATGTCCGTTTATTTCATTACTAAGACCATTCAGAATAGTTCACTTCCACAACAAGATGGTCATCAGACTTGCAATGTCCGTTTACTTCATTAGTCCTGCAGTAGTTATTATGTTATTTCACTGTTCGCCTTTTACTAAGTGTTCTTTCATTTTCATTCCTTGATGGGGTTTCTCACCTATTCTACCTATTCGTTACTGTCTAGTTGAAGTCTTTATTTATTATTATTTTTTATCTTTTTGATGTTGTTTGTTTGTTTGTTTGTATTGTTTTGTGTTTCGTTGGTGATTTTTGTTTATTTCTTTGATCCTGACGGAATTTTGCAGTACGCCTATTTGGAAGTTGCAGTTTTTTTCTGAACATTTAAATGAGACAATCACAATCAGTTATGTAGGGGCCATAGATATAGAGATCGTATGTTCAATCTGTAATATGATGTTGTCCCAACAAATGTATCATACAGAATTATAATTATTTAATTGTAATACTACGCGTATACTTCTTAAATATAAACATATTATACAAGCAAGTGTTGCTTTTAAATAAATCTAACTTAATGGTTGGGACAAAACCATTTGAGAACCATTGTACGACTCACGTGTAATCAATAGACAATTACTGCTTAAGTTTCAACTGATAGCGTCCTAGAGATGGTCATTTCTTTTTTATATTTTTTTATTTTTACATTTCGTTTTGAGCTGCGGGTTCTGTGGATGTCAAGTGGTCTTAGAATTATTGTCGCCCCTTTCCAGAGATTGCAACATGTTGGAGATATCTGCCTTGTTGAGTTTGGTAGCCTTTAGGGTTGTCACCCGTGTTTGACTGTATTTATGGGCAATCATAAAATGACTGATAGCATTTGTCTGTTTTGTAACTTGTATTCTTCTTTCGATTCTTGTTTGTGTGACATGATATTCTAATGCCATCATAATATGGTTGTGTCAATGCCATCGATCGCCGACTGTCACTGTCAGCATTTATCAAATAATGCAATGTTAATGTTAACCTTTATCAAATTGTCTTACTTCAGTGCGAGCATTTATCAAAATGGTGTAAATGTCACTGCCACCAACCCTAAAACGGTGTCTTGCCATTGCAAGCAATAATCAGCTCTTGATATGTCACTGATACCATCCATAAAAAGTTGTACTGTCACAGCTGAAATTAATTCAATGGTCTTTTGTCACTGTCATCAAACGTCAACTAATATTATATCACTGTCAGTTTTGTTGAAATAAATACAAACAAGAATGAAAAGTTAAAAAAAAATGTTTTACTAATGACTATTTCTAGTCACTTTTTCTACTTCCAATTTCTTTTTTTTGTAAATCCTTCGCCTATATTTCACTCTAAATGTATCTTAGTCCGATTTCTCTTATTTTTCCTCTTTCCTATCTTCTCTCTCTCTCTCTCTCTCTCTCTCTCTCTCTCTCTCTCTCTCTCTCTCTCTCTTTGTTTCAAAGCCTCTGTCTTTATCTGATAGACAACAAAGATCGGCAAGAAACACAGATGGGTTTACTCCCCTTGATCTTCCTGTCAAATGCTTTGATTTTCTTTTGTCGTAGACAGAACGCCGTTTGGCTCAGCTCGGCTGACCCTGTAAATCAATCTCTCGTTGACTAACGCAAGTCGCCGACCGGGTTTTGATGACCTGAAATACATTTCTTAAATTGAAAAAAAAATTGACTCTTATGGGGAGACTCCTTTGTGTTCTATCTGAACAATAACCAATGGTCAAGTGTGTGCCTTGTTGTTTTTTACAATTTATTTATAGATGGTATGATACAACAACTAAAATCATATTTTTTTTGTGTTGCTGTTTTTTTGTCTTCTCATTATCTTATAAAAAGCTGAAATTAATTATCTATGTAATATTAACTTTTAAGTCCTTTGAACTTTTTTTTTACGCATTATTATCAGAATCATGTACGGTGCACTTTTAATGTAATCATCATTACTTTATTCCGTGCATACTTTCTTTTTTCTTTGCTTGCTATGTTAATTCCAAGGAGAACATTTATTTCGTCTCGTTAGTCATGAATCTATTTATGACAACTAACGATCATGTCCAACTCAGATCAAACGAAGCTCCAGCCCTTTTCATCTTCTAGTGGTCAGTGTTTAGTGGACAGGCAATCTTACTTGACTTCACAGAGTACACCAGACCCCAGACTTTCATTCCCCCAACTTAGAGCAAATCGACTAGACTTGATGCGGCCATCAGGTGGACTTGATCAAAAAGGTCAACAGTCTATTTGGCCTGGTTCTCCCTTCGAAAAAAAAATCTTATTTCGAGAAATGAAAAGGGAAAAAAATGTGTGAATAGGCTATCTCCCTTGCCAATGAGCATCGCAGATGTTGGGGGAATTAATTTTGGGAGGTCTTTTTTTGTGTGTCTTTGTGTGTGTGTTTTTTTTTCTATTTGTGGTTCTATTGGAAATGTTCTACATTTAACAACGAGACATTTTTTAGAACTGGAAAATTGGAACTTGTGACACAACTACAGCTGTTGTCATAAGTTAAATGGACAATAAAAGCTGACGATTTAATAATGGGCGGCACACCCGTCATCCTGTTTTCCGTTCTTCTCCATTCATCACTAGGACAAGTTTTGTCTGTATATTCTATTTAGAGACAAAGTGATCCAGAAATACTCACCACAATACGTTTTCAAAAATATGTTGTTCACTAGCCTTGCATACAGAAAAAAAAAATAGTTTCATTACTTTTTACATTAAATGGAAGCTATTGTTGTTGTTTTTTTTACCTAGAAATAAATCAATATTGTTTTAACTTGGATGTATGCTTATCACACAGGTTTATTTGATATTTCCTTTTGATATCAACGCATCATATAAAACGGTTAGCACTCCCACGTGTTTTCCGGCTAATCACATCAAGATCAGGAGTTGTCATTCTGGGATTTTCTGGGGGTTTTCATTTTAAAGTTTGGATTTATTTTATTGTCAAAGTGGAGAGAATGGGTTTTTCCCGAGATAAGGACAAATAATAAAAATATTATTAGTTATTGCTTTTTTTTATTCACAAATAGATGATTAGCAAATGTTCAGAACTTAAGTGAACTTCTTCCCGAATTCTTCATGCTAACAACATTTTCCTTCTTTAAATGCATTTTGTTTTTATCTTACCATATATAGGTTTGAAATAAAGACAAAAAATTCTCTAGTTTGGACATGAACGCTCAATAAATGAGCAATGTGTTATTTTTATGATTCTATTTCTATCGATCAATTGCGTCCGCATTTCTAAATCTTTTATATTCACTTCGCTTTTGTGTGTTTATGGCTTTGTGGCGAAATCTCCGGAAGCGACTTGCCATCATGCATTCAAGCTAAAAACTTGGCACATAAACTTGTTGGCAATGAAAACAAAGTCTATCAAATTTTTAGCCCTGAGCTCCTAAATCAAAACCCCCAAAAATTGGTTTTCTGTGGGTTTTGTTGTTCATTACATTTAATGATGCGCATTTTGAAATCCTTTATATTATCTTCGTTTTGATGTGTGGCAAAGTAATGAAGTAAATCATAGTCTATATAATTAATTTTTTCAAGGCGGAATTGAGAAACATATACTGTTAACTTAGTTCGTGTGTTTTGTTTTAAAAGATTTTGAATGTAAGAGTTTGACTTTAAAAAAAATATCATTTATATGCAACACACAGATTCTAAAAGTGCATAAATGATAAATCACGTACAATTATACACTATAATTCACTTAAATTACATTAATGATAAATATAGTACAATTCTATAAATGAAAAACCATGTAAAAATTCATAATATGAAGAATGTAAACCATAAAAACTTAGTCTATCTTTTTTAAGGCAGGATTTCTTTTTTTTTCTTATTCTTAAAAAAACAATTCACTTAATGCAGGTCTAGAAGATGGATGGAGGTGGACCATTCCGTTTGAAATGAAATTTTTTTATTTATTTATCAGATCAAGATAGACTTTTTTTTATGAAGCAGTCAAAGAGCAAATTAATTTTAAAAGCTTAATTCTTTTTTTTTCAAAAAATTACCAAATGTACATCTTATTCTGACCTTCATTATTTTAAAAGTTTCTTTTATTATGTGATAATGTTTATTAATCAAATCACTATAATATCCAGCTGCAGCCGTATAGCAATATATAGAGCAGTTGCAATAGGCGTGGCTTAAGTTTCTAGATGACGAAACTAAGTAAATAGCAGCCATGATGGTGATGATGTTGAGTAACATTGTTGTTTAACATGTCTATTTTACACCCAAAATAGAAGGAATTTGTTTGCATAAATCTTGATATTTAACTGTGATAGTAGTCCTTAGTGGTCCGTTCACGAAGTAAACAAGGTTTAAGGCTTATACAGTTTTTTCAATAGTTCTTGTGTAGCATTGCACAGCCTACCTTATGCTTTACTTTTAAATAGTAAGTTAAAGATAGGCTAACTTTCGACAAGCGACATCTTCAATTAAATATTCTACACTTACGAAACCTATTCCATTGCTTTTTAATGGTTTAAATTTTAGCTTTGAATGTAAATTTCATCACATGACAGTTTTTCATATAGATTTTACGTCATATTGTTGAAATGATTATATTTAAAAATAAAACCTTCTTAAGCCCATAATAATACGGCTGTCATTTGTCACCACTAGACAAAGTAGACAAACAGCTCGTGCTTTTTGTCACATAATTGCAAATTCTGTATTGGGCAAATCATATTTGAAAAAGCTGAGACTAAACTCGACTTAGGCATCTTTTTCCTTTTTTTTTTACCAAATGGGAATTTAACAGATATACGGGTTAAGTTTAATTGTCCTAAAAAAATGCTTCCAATGATATTATAATTATCACACAGCAATCATCGCTCAACAATTCCATCTTAAAATGATATCTACTCATTTGTTCTTCTCGGCCTCTATACACTTATCTTGATTACTTTCTACATTTAAGTTCTCGCACATCGTCTCATCACACATCGTCTCATCACACATCGTCTCATCACACATCGTCTCATCACACATCGTCTCATCACACATCGTCTCATCACACATCGTCTCATCACACATCGTCTCATCACACATCGTCTCATCACACATCGTCTCATCACACATCGTCTCATCACACATCGTCTCATCACACATCGTCTCATCACACATCGTCTCATCACACATCGTCTCATCACACATCGTCTCATCACACATCGTCTCATCACACATCGTCTCATCACACATCGTCTCATCACACATCGTCTCATCACACATCGTCTCATCACACATCGTCTCATCCCCATCGTCTCATCACACATCGTCTCATCACACATCGTCTCATCACACATCGTATTATCACACATCGTCTCATCACACATCGTATTATCACACATCGTCTCATCACACATCGTCTCATCACACATCGTCTCATCACACATCGTCTCATCACACATCGTCTCATCACACATCGTCTCATCACACATCGTCTCATCACACATCGTCTCATCACACATCGTCTCATCACACATCGTCTCATCACACATCGTCTCATCACACATCGTCTCATCACACATCGTCTCATCACACATCGTCTCATCACACATCGTCTCATCACACATCGTCTCATCACACATCGTCTCATCACACATCGTCTCATCACACATCGTATTATCACACATCGTCTCATCACACATCGTATTATCACACATCGTCTCATCACACATCGTATTATCACACATCGTCTCATCACACATCGTATTATCACACATCGTCTCATCACACATCGTCTCATCACACATCGTCTCATCACACATCGTCTCATCACACATCGTCTCATCACACATCGTCTCATCACACATCGTCTCATCACACATCGTCTCATCACACATCGTCTCATCACACATCGTCTCATCACACATCGTATTATCACACATCGTCTCATCACACATCGTATTATCACACATCGTCTCATCACACATCGTATTATCACACATCGTCTCATCACACATCGTATTATCACACATCGTCTCATCACACATCGTCTCATCACACATCGTCTCATCACACATCGTCTCATCACACATCGTCTCATCACACATCGTCTCATCACACATCGTCTCATCACACATCGTCTCATCACACATCGTCTCATCACACATCGTCTCATCACACATCGTATTATCACACATCGTCTCATCACACATCGTATTATCACACATCGTCTCATCACACATCGTCTCATCACACATCGTCTCATCACACATCGTCTCATCACACATCGTCTCATCACACATCGTCTCATCACACATCGTCTCATCACACATCGTCTCATCACACATCGTCTCATCACACATCGTCTCATCACACATCGTCTCATCACACATCGTCTCATCACACATCGTCTCATCACACATCGTCTCATCACACATCGTCTCATCACACATCGTCTCATCACACATCGTATTATCACACATCGTCTCATCACACATCGTATTATCACACATCGTCTCATCACACATCGTATTATCACACATCGTCTCATCACACATCGTATTATCACACATCGTCTCATCACACATCGTCTCATCACACATCGTCTCATCACACATCGTCTCATCACACATCGTATTATCACACATCGTCTCATCACACATCGTATTATCACACATCGTCTCATCACACATCGTATTATCACACATCGTCTCATCACACATCGTATTATCACACATCGTCTCATCACACATCGTCTCATCACACATCGTCTCATCACACATCGTCTCATCACACATCGTCTCATCACACATCGTCTCATCACACATCGTCTCATCACACATCGTCTCATCACACATCGTCTCATCACACATCGTCTCATCACACATCGTATTATCACACATCGTCTCATCACACATCGTATTATCACACATCGTCTCATCACACATCGTATTATCACACATCGTCTCATCACACATCGTATTATCACACATCGTCTCATCACACATCGTCTCATCACACATCGTCTCATCACACATCGTCTCATCACACATCGTATTATCACACATCGTCTCATCACACATCGTATTATCACACATCGTCTCATCACACATCGTCTCATCACACATCGTCTCATCACACATCGTCTCATCACACATCGTCTCATCACACATCGTCTCATCACACATCGTCTCATCACACATCGTCTCATCACACATCGTCTCATCACACATCGTCTCATCACACATCGTATTATCACACATCGTCTCATCACACATCGTATTATCACACATCGTCTCATCACACATCGTCTCATCACACATCGTATTATCACACATCGTCTCATCACACATCGTCTCATCACACATCGTATTATCACACATCGTCTCATCACACATCGTATTATCACACATCGTCTCATCACACATCGTATTATCACACATCGTCTCATCACACATCGTCTCATCACACATCGTCTCATCACACATCGTATTATCACACATCGTCTCATCACACATCGTATTATCACACATCGTCTCATCACACATCGTATTATCACACATCGTCTCATCACACATCGTCTCATCACACATCGTCTCATCACACATCGTCTCATCACACATCGTCTCATCACACATCGTCTCATCACACATCGTATTATCACACATCGTCTCATCACACATCGTATTATCACACATCGTCTCATCACACATCGTCTCATCACACTTCGTCTCATCACACATCGTCTCATCACACATCGTCTAATCACTTTACAGTTTCAGAATATCCAGCTTCTGTCACTGGATGGTAGAATTTTTCTTCCCGATAGGAATCAGGTCAAGGGCGCAATCATGATTCAATGTCAAGTCAATGTCAAGTCGTTTTTTTTTTAAAGAAGTAATCACGCATTCATTCTCAAGACCTGCGAAGTCCATCACAGGTCAGACTCTAGTTAATCACGTGACAACGGCATGCCAGTCAAAGACATTCCAAGAGTAAATCATCAGTCAATAGAAAATGAGAATAACATGGACAATCGTAGATCAGTTTCTGTACAATAGTGATACAATCTTTTTTTTTTCTTAATACAAGTTAATGAATGTTTCTGTCAGTCTTAGATTAAGCTGAATTTCTAATCCCAAGTCAAACGAAACTCGATTGCACATTAGCTAATCAAGAATTAACCGTAAAATTGTATCAGTAACATCTACATTTATAGCAAACATTTATTTATTACATTATCAGGTAATACCAATATAACGTAATATTGAACTATGGAACATTAATTACGAATGGAGGTTATATAAGTCATAAGTCAACCCTTGGTCAATCTCGCATCAAATGCGGTCAATCATTAGTCAGTCGCAAGACAGTCCCAAGGCATATAGCCTACATAACAATCACTATTCAATCACACGTCAAACCTTAGATCAATCATTTGTTGGTTAAAAGTCAATCATGTGTCAATCACAAATAAATCGTAGGTCAACGAATGGTCAATAATTGGTGAATCACATGTCAATCACAAATCAATCACAGGTCAATCAAGAGTGATTCACTAGTCAGTCGCAAGACAAGCCTAAATACGTTACAGAATAATCACAACTCAATCTTAAGTTAAACACATATCAATCACAAGTCAATCATTAGTCAATCACGAGTCAACCCCATACCAATCACAAGTAAATCACGCTTCGACCACAGGTTAATCATAAGTCAATCGCTGGCCGATCACATATCGAAACCCCAAAAATAACCACAGATTGTTGTCAATGCTAAAGCCACCTGTTCAAAAATGTATTCTTAGCCCCAACGTCATAGGTCAATGCAGTCACTAGGTTTTAAAAAAAATCAACTTTCTGCCATTTGTCTTAATGTTGATATACAGTCAATATTGTGGGAAACCCCGTTCCTGTAATCCGCCCTGTGTGGCATCCAATTGGCGAATCGAATCCATTTTTGCAGGCGGGTCATAGGCCAGACATGAAGCTGACGCCGTAGGGCACAGACTGCATGAGCTAAGGGTCAAAGTTTCGTGAAGGGGCCGGAGAGCCAAGGGAAGGGGATTGGGGTGCGAGAAATCGATAAGAAATGTAGAGTCTATTTATTTACATGTTCTTCTTGTTGTCTTGCTTCCTGTAGATTAGCACTTCCCATTCAGATGAATTTACATCAGGCTTCGCCAACATAAACAAATTATTTATCTTAGATATCTGTACATAAATACGTTTTTTCCTTAGACAGATAGACGGAGAGACAGCAAGGCAGAAAGACAGAGAGATATATAGACACATATTGACAATGAAAGACAGAGACAGCGAGTCAGACAGGTATATAGATAAATCGATATTTAACAGATGTATATTATCAAATGACCGTTCATCATGAGGCAACAAGGCCAATTTAATACTTTATTTAGATATATTACATCAAAGTGTTACTAGCAAAAACAAAACAGTTTCCCATCACACACACACACAGAAACACGCACCGAGACAAGGTAAGGCATTTAACTTAAAAATACACTACCCCTCTCTCTCTGTTTCTCTCTCTCTCTCTCTCTCTGTCTCTCTCTCTCTCTCTCTCCCTCTCTCTCACTCCCTCTCTTACTTACTCACACAAACATATTATACATTAATTTGTGGGAATAAAGCTTTTTTTTCTTCTTTTTTCTTTTTCCCTAAGGACACGAATTGAAAACTGCCCACTTTATTTTCATTTTGTTTGAATCACGCCATTTTCTGATCCTGCTTGACCCGGATGTTTTTTAATCTCCATTAACATCCGAGTTCAAAGATCAAAAATAAAAACCAGCAAGAACGATAATTTAAGATCTCTGGTCTAACCTAAATAACTCAATTACAAGTTGATATTATTGTTGTTTAGAATATATTTTCAGATAGTTATCACAATACTGATAACCTAAACAGTAGCCGGGTTGACGAGTGGGCAAAGAGAAAAACAAGTGTGTCAAAAGGTACATTCTGTCGTATAGGAGTTATCACGCCTAAGTTGACCGACATAATTGTTAACCCTTCCCGTACCGACCTACTTCTATCTATGCTGCCTTCAGTTCCGCTATATACGCGCCCGGGACTGTAAGGGTTAAGAAACTGGACGCATTTTTCTTTTTAGTTTTCAGTTTTGTTGGGCAAGCTGTATTAAAGGTGTGACCCTCATTATCATCATTGGCTCCATAGTCTTGAAAGATGATTAGATTTGCGCTCCTGTGATTTGGCCAGCCCTGCATATAAAATAATAATAATAATGGTCATTTCTTATAGCGCTTCTACCCATCTTATTAAATTTAGTAAGCTCTTGGTAATTATATATATCGATATAATGATATAATGTGTGTGTCTACGTCTATATAAATGTCTACTGTGCATGCTGTTGAGTATATTCCACAACTTAGTTTGTATCATAGACTATAATATACATGGACCGCTTGCTTTAGTATTTCTGCTATATTATGATGACTTGAAACACTGATGTTCGGAATTCCCGATTCTAAATAACGTAATTGCTATACAGGAAATAAAGTTATTGAAATAAAACTTCCGTTTTATTTAATCGCTATGATTTTCTCAATGAAAAATTAAAATCGAAAGTAGTACAGAGCGGAAACATTTATAGATCAGTGTTGTGTGCGCACGGAAAAAGAACATAAGCTCTAAAAATAGAGCAGGCGGTCCATCTTTTTAAAGTCAATGATATATTAATTGGCCTACAAGTATTCATTTAAAGTCGAAAAAAATGCGATTTAATAAAACGGAACTTGTATAACAATTACTTCATTTAGAATCGGGAATTGAAAAAAAAAAAAGAAGATAATAGCATAAAAAACTAAAGCAAGCGGTCCATGTAGATTATAGTCTATGGTTTGTAATGTATACTTACACGTTTAGGTTATAGTTGCACAATTCTTCAAACCGCCAGTAGCAGTAAACCTACAGTGCATTCAGAACTCTACATCATTGACTTAGAGCTGTTCTAATTCCCCCTGGACAAACATTGTTTGTATATGTCTTAACAATACAAGTTTTCCTATTGGTCATTGCTCTATTTTATAGTATTGTGCTCAAAAAACTCTATTTTATGTCAAGTTTAGTTTAGTTTTGTTTTCGAATGCATACAAATGTGTCTGCTGTTCATCTGGCAAGACTTAAAACATCAAGCAGACTTTTGAAGTTATTTCTTTCTTTTATATTTTAATAAATTCCTATTAACTTCTTCAAGCCCAATTTTTTTGTCTAATTTTTTGTTCTGTTTAGAAATGTAGCATTTGTTTTTACTTTTTTTTTTTTTATAAACGCAAGATCTAGGTTTACAGCCTTTCGCTTGATAGACGACTAAATTGTCTACCTTTCAACTTTCTATGCCTAAAATATTTTCTGACTTGTTCTATCAAATGTGGTCAGTGTAGCGGAAGACTTCCGTAATTTCAGAAAGAAACGTTGTGGTGTCTGCTCAGTGCAGACAGCACGCAATCATTACGATTGAAGTTGTATTTAAAAATTTAGTATGCTCTACATATTATATGGAGGAGTCATGAATTTTTTATAACAGCAAGAAGTCACAATTTATAAATGAATAGATATTTTTTGTGCTTGTAAATTATGTTGGTTTATATCAATTGCCATAATATGCGCTAACGTGTTACATAAATGCGAGGCGGAGTGAATACGCCGTGAGGATTTTAACAATTAGAGGATTTGATCTTGTTGTCCATGACATACCAAGAGTAACCAGTCAATCAAACATGGATTTAATAAATCAATTCATAAACAATGGTAGAAAAAAAAAAGCACTACATTTTTTCTTGAGTTAATCAAAAATCAATCTTAGTATTAAAAAATCACTTTCTTATCACCGTAAACAAAAAACGAATCCCTATTAACCAAGCAAGTATAGGGCGTTTGCAATCCCGTGACAAAAAGCACGTGATTTGTGTTTACTTTGAGTAATGGTGTACAATTAAATATGGCCGCTGTATTAATAAAGTTCCATATAGGCTCGAGCTTTTTTTAAATGATGTGTTGTGTTTTAAGTCTTGTTAAGATTTAAGCTGTATTATGTATGTTAAATAAAATAGGCTATTTTATTATTATCATATACATAGATCATAGACGATGTGAGCCTAATAGTGACTTGACTAGATAGCCTATTCACCAACATTATCACTAGACATCGTAGCCTAGCCTACGAAACATTAAAAGTGTAGGCCTATAAAGTGAAATTGAAAGTGTAAATAGGTCTAGCCGGCCCTAGCCTAATCACATTAATCAATTAATCTACAGTACTACTATTTACCTCCTTATTTTTTAGTAGGATAGCCAATATTCAGATGTGAATTTTGCATGATAAAGAAGTAATTTACTTTCACCACGTTATGTTTGTACCTCAAGTGGGTTCTATATTTACACAAATACGTCACTAAATGTACACAAAAAAACTTAAGCTCCGCCTACTGAGAACGCTCTATTGATCGCAAACTGAATCAGTAACACTTGCAATTATATCAAACATTGATACAATATCAATTAATACACATATAGGCTACAATTGTATAAGACATTGAACATAATTTACAAGTTGATCACGGCTAAGTCATATTTCAACCCAAGGACAAGCAGTAAATACTTCACCACTCATAGTCAATAGCATAGATGTAGTTTATAAACAGAATAATAATCAATCATATTTTCTTATACATCAACTTTGAAACAACTTGAACGCGTTCTCAACACTCAATCTATTTCACTATTTTCTTGATGCCAGAAGCCCGTACTTATGTTGCTAACTGGTTAAACCAGGGTTTCCCTGATGTCGGGTCGTAACACGGTACCGGGTACCGGGACGCGAAATCAAAATTACCGGATAGCAAAAAAAAAATAATGAAAAAATGAAAAAGAACAGTTTTTAATTCCAGTTCAGATTTCTCATGCTATAATAGTGATAGAACTAGAACAATATATTTCACTTTAGGCAATCATTGTATGCTATTTGAATCTGGATGAATGATTTTTCCAGACAGAGAGAGAGAGAGAGAGAGATGTGAGTAAGGAGTTAGAAAAAAAAAGAGGAAGGGAGAGAGAAATGCAGTGAACACCAGAAAGAGAAAGAGAAAAATAGAGCATTAAACAATAAAATTGTTTATATTGTGTGTGAGTGTGTTATTGTGTGTAAGTGTGTTATTGTGTGTTATTGTGTGTGAGTGTGTTATTGCGTGTGAGTGTGTTATTGCGTGTGAGTGTGTTATTGTGTGTTATTGTGTGTGAGTGTGTTATTGTGTGTGAGTGTGTTATTGGGTGTGAGTGTGTGTGAGTGTGTTATTGTGTGCGAGTGTATTTGTGTGAATTTACTGCCAGTGGGACTGTATCAGCGTTAATGCCCGTATGGTTATTTGTCCGGTGACGCGTTTATATCGACACTTGCAAGACAGGGTTATAACAGATCACAAATCCTCTAAGCAACTCGTTCAAACTATAACACGGTATTATCTGATTCACCATCATAACAATAACAACAACAAACAATATACACTAGCTATCAGCCAAAGTTTTATCCTACAACAGTACAGTTAAAATATATCATTGAATATAGAGTTATAGGCCGTGAGAAATAAATATTTAATTAAATAAGAGTTACGTCCCTTGTTTTTTTTATATATCGCATTTATGGACAGTTCCATTAAGAAAAATGCATGGGAGGCAATGGAGGTATGAAAGGAGTATTTGTGTTGAGAATCGACACCAACTCCCAGACGAGTATTTTAATTGTACGTTATCTTCAAAATTATAATATAGACTAGCTACTAAATAGTATAGAGAGTTATAGACTGTTTAAATCTTGGAATTAGTATTATGCAAAGAGCTAATTTCACAGTTATGCATATTCGTGACTGTATTACATTAATTTATTCACAACAGCCATAGTTAACATTGAAGTTTCTATGTTTATGCAATGCATTCAGTGTGATTCATACATATATCAAATCGACTTCAGACCAGCCACTCCGTATTAGAAGTTATAAGTAGTGTATGGAATCACACGTATTATTCTCTTAAAGTCTGCTACAAATGACTGAATAGCTAGAGATAGATTATAGCCCACGCAATTGGTACGAGTGATGTTTTGTTTGTAATTGGGATTAGAGAAAGACACATTTTGACACAACACTTGCCACGTATAGACACATATATATAGACGTGTAGACACGCAGAGACACATTTTGACACAACAATTGCCACGTACAGACACATATATATAGACGTGTAGACACGCAGAGACACATTTTGACATAACAATTGCCACGTATAGACATATATATATAGACGTGTAGACACGCAGAGACACATTTTGACACAACAATTGCCACGTACAGACACATATATATAGACGTGTAGACACGCAGAGACACATTTTGACATAACAATTGCCACGTATAGACATATATATATAGACGTGTAGACGCGCAGAGACACATTTTGACACAACAATTGCCACGTACAGACACATATATATAGACGTGTAGACACGCAGAGACACATTTTGACATAACAATTGCCACGTATAGACATATATATATATAGACGTGTAGACACGCAGAGACACATTTTGACATAACAATTGCCACGTATAGACATATATATATATAGACGTGTAGACACGCAGAGACACATTTTGACACAACAATTGCCACGTATAGACACATATATATAGACGTGTAGACACGCAGAGACACATTTTGACACAACAATTGCCATGAATAGAATAAAATATATTAGCACAATTTCGTATTTTAATCAGTTGGTCAAACTAGAAAAATTTGATATCGTTTATTTTCCACATAGTAACAATGTAAAGAATAGGATACGAAGGTATCTGACAGACACCTGACAACTTAGGAAATCTGATATTACTGACTCAGTGACAGACACCTGACAACTTAGGAAATCTGATATTACTGACTCAGTGACAGACACCTGACAACTTAGGAAATCTGATATTACTGACTCAGTGACAGACACCTGACAACTTAGGAAATCTGATATAACTGACTCAGTGACAGACACCTCACAACTTAGGAAATCTGATATTACTGACTCAGTGACAGACACCTGACAACTTAGGAAATCTGATATTACTGACTCAGTGACAGACACCTGACAACTTAGGAAATCTGATATTACTGACTCAGTGACAGACACCTGACAACTTAGGAAATCTGATATAACTGACTCAGTGACAGACACCTCACAACTTAGGAAATCTGATATTACTGACTCAGTGACAGACACCTGACAACATAGGAAATCTGATATTACTGACTCAGTGACAGACACCTGACAACTTAGGAAATCTGATATTACTGACTCAGTGACAGACACCTGACAACTTAGGAAATCTGATATTACTGACTCAGTGACAGACACCTGACAACTTAGGAAATCTGATATAACTGACTCAGTGACAGACACCTCACAACTTAGGAAATCTGATATTACTGACTCAGTGACAGACACCTGACAACTTAGGAAATCTGATATAACTGACTCAGTGACAGACACCTGACAACTTAGGAAATCTGATATAACTGACTCAGTGACAGACACCTGACAACTTAGGAAATCTGATATAACTGACTCAGTGACAGACACCTGACAACTTAGGAAATCTGATATAACTGACTCAGTGACAGACACCTCACAACTTAGGAAATCTGATATTACTGACTCAGTGACAGACACCTGACAACTTAGGAAATCTGATATAACTGACTCAGTGACAGACACCTGACAACTTAGGAAATCTGATATAACTGACTCAGTGACAGACACCTGACAACTTAGGAAATCTGATATAACTGACTCAGTGACAGACACCTGACAACTTAGGAAATCTGATATAACTGACTCAGTGACAGACACCTCACAACTTAGGAAATCTGATATTACTGACTCAGTGACAGACACCTGACAACTTAGGAAATCTGATATAACTGACTCAGTGACAGACACCTGACAACTTAGGAAATCTGATATAACTGACTCAGTGTCAGACACCTGACAACTTACGAAATCTGATATAACTGACTCAGTGACAGACACCTGACAACTTAGGAAATCTGATATAACTGACTCAGTGACAGACACCTGACAACTTAGGAAATCTGATATAACTGACTCAGTGACAGACACCTCACAACTTAGGAAATCTGATATTACTGACTCAGTGACAGACACCTGACAACTTAGGAAATCTGATATAACTGACTCAGTGACAGACACCTGACAACTTAGGAAATCTGATATAACTGACTCAGTGACAGACACCTGACAACTTAGGAAATCTGATATAACTGACTCAGTGACAGACACCTGACAACTTAGGAAATCTGATATAACTGACTCAGTGACAGACACCTGACAACTTAGGAAATCTGATATTACTGACTCAGTGAGGACAAGAAAACATGTGTTAAAGTATCATTGAATGGTCCCTACAACCTCTGAAACATAACATCTCTGTCTAGGTGTCTCTGTGACTCTCACTGTTTCACTCTGCCTCTGGTTCTCTTTTACTCCCTGTCCATATTCTCTGTCTTTCGGTCTCTTTCTCTCTCTCTCTATCTTACTGCCTCTCTCTCTCTCTGTCCCTCTCTCTGTCCCTCTTTATCATTAGATCTTTCTTTCGTTTCTTTCTCTATTTCAGCATCCTTCGGCACAAACAATTAGCTTAACACAATCAAACATTCAGCTATTAAATTAATATAACATGACACAAGGCTAAATCTAATTTCCCGTTATTTTTCTTACATTTTCTTTGTTCTATAAGACTTGTATAAATATTTTTACTTTTCATAAATATTAAAATGCACAATCCAAATGGAATCCAATACACTATAATATATAATTAAAACAGAAAAATGTTCATAGAATATATCGGTATTTGTGTGGGATATTCTTCAAAATTTCCTTTGTCCTTGGAGTGTTGACAAAATTAAATGTGAGCTTGGCATCTCTGGTGTTACGGAAAAATTCAGAAAATGTCAAGCAGGCCTTGAATCCGATTCCATGCCACAGCTTGCAGAAAGCTGCTCCCAAATTGGTCCGCGGAATTTAATATTGTCTGTAACGATGACGGAATATTGTGTGTCTATGAAGATAGCTGCAACTATTCACTATGAGAGAGCAGCCATGATGCTTTCTTCTTTCGCTATCAGAATTCGGCACCCAATAATTTTTGTCTAGACTTTTCTTTCAGTCACTTTTGACCTTTGCGAACATTGCTAATTTAAAAACAAAATAAGGAAGTCGTCAATACCGGATCGAAATACTTAAACGTCAATAGAATGTTACGTAATGTTTACACCCACACCTCGATCGGCGCATGCGTGACATGCCGGATGGAGGATTTGGGCATGCCGCCTCTCCTTTACTTCCGCTTTTTACTGTTTCCGAGAGTTATTCAATTACGTCCCTTGTTTAATAATTATAGAGAGACTACAACCCCGGCGAACGGAGAGCAAGTTGAAATACAACATTGTAATTTAGTAACTTAATCTCTTCTTTGGCTATTGTAGTTTTTAGCCATTAAATGTTGCTCTGACGTGGGTAGCAGAATTTCAAGTTATTTCTGTATGTACTAAAGTAATTTTAAAAAACCTATGTCTAGGTTTAAAGTGCATAGGCTATAGCTCAATAGTAGAATGAATCTAGCACAATGAATGCTATGTATCATCAATACTGTGACAAATCGTGTCATGTTATCATACTGTTCTATCCAGGCATTCACCTTTTTATTCATTTGCACATGAAACGTAATCAGATAAGTGTTAATCTCAGAAAACAAACACTTCGCCCACTTCTCAAAACTTCGTTTATCTCTAACGTATCAGTAGTGAACAGGCCCACCCTATTGTGTCTTAAGATTATACAACTACTATAATTGGTGCACCCGACATACACACACACACACACAAAATAATATACAAAGAAATGGGATAGACTACAGGCCACCACTCCTTCCCCTCTGTACACTCATCCAGATGTTTCACTTCTCACGCGAACATTCGGGAAGTCGGTCCATTAGCTCGAGCGACATTTGAACACAACAGGAAAAAGCAGCAGCAGACCCCTGGCCGGGCTCCTTGTCACATGATATGCTTTAAAGTGAGCAGCTAGCAGCGGTATGTGCCAGGAATTCCTTGTTTATAGACTCGACCCGCGGGTCGCGTGACTTGATTGACAGTTCTGTCTGTGATTCTATGCAGTAATGTGGCTTTGATTCAAAGGATTATTGGATTCTGACCAAGATTGTGGTGAGTTTATGGGATTTAAGCGGAACATTCGTCGAAACTCCGTAACGACTTTAGTTCTTTTTACTTTTATATTATTGTTTTTAATTTCATTATTTTATTGTTTGTCTTATATTTTTTATTTTTTTTTTAAAGTCTTATATTGTTTATTTCCAATTTAAAATTACATTTATTCGGCAAAAATGTGAATTTTTTTTATTTGCATACATTATAGTATCCGTTAAGTATACAATTTCGTAGAAGTGGTTAAATATTTTTGTAAAGATGTTGGGTGTTTAATCAAAAACTATAAAAAGATGGACCGCTTCCTCTATTTTTAGAGCTTATTTGTATTTTTTTTCCGTGCGCAGCCAATAACGTTGTCCTAAATGGCACCTAAACATACCTAAAGTTTTCCGCTGTATACAACTTTCGATTTTAAACCGAGTTACTAAACCAGAAATCTAGAAGAAATTCCGAAACAGCGTATTTCGCGTTATCGAATAGCATTTTTTTGAGCATTTTTATGTTTTTTGTTCAGTCTGAGTGCAATAGTTAGCACACTGCTGAGTGTTATATAAATAATTTATTAAATTTTTATAAATTTTATTTATTATAAATAATTTATTTAATTATTTTATAAAGACCTATCGTCGACTTTCAATAAAATAATAGTACATTTAAAAAAATTACAAACAGTAAAAATATGAATATGTTTATTATCGAATCAAAACACGTTTAATTTAATACGCCTTTATTGTGTTTTTTTCACCTAAATTTGGTTGATATCTTTTGAATACGTCCTGTCTACATCTGCGTGTCACCTGTAAAAGATAAGATAAATGTTTAAAATATAGGTTATTCGATAAACAAAGCTCTTAAGCACAATATAACCATTCAATTCACCGTAATACAAATATCTAATAAGGCCCTATTATACAAGTCAATTATTTTAATCCCTAACCGTTGACCATCAAATACACCTGACACAATCAAATTGGTGTAGCGAAGAACAGAGACCAGTAAGGCCGTTAGGTTTATGTAAACTTGACCAAAACTAAATTTTGGTTTTGTTTTTCCAAGTGACCTTCAAATCACATTAAATTATGTTAGATGATTGTTTGTCGTTGTTGTTGTTTTAACTTCCCGTTTCACATTGAAGCACTGATGACGTCATTCTCATTTGAATTTGTTTTATCAATGCAACACAAAAAAATAGAGAATCTAGATCTATACAATCTTTATAAAATTCTGAAAGGAATGCTCTGAAACGGAGGCTATAGTGGATGTTTAATAGCGTTGCTAAGCAATAGAAAATTCTATAGATGTCTTACAATAAGACTTCATTTAAATTCTACAATTATTGTTTGAAAATGTATGTCTACTATTTACTAGTAAGCTAACACCACTGAAATAATAATTACTTAGTCTGTGTTGCACCGTATGTCGCATTGGGCGACCCACCATTTTCCAAAGTTCCCTCGCTGACACAACCCTCGTAGCATTCTCCCAATCTATGCAAAATAAACATTAAAGATCATTATAGCATGTTTTCCGCCATGTGATCATAATGCGAGGTTATCTCCTTTTTCCATTCTTGGGATTAGAACTGAGGACCACATTTCTGGCATCCTCGGTACATGTTCTGCCACTCTCAATGTTCTTCTATTAATCAGGTCAGCCATTGTTTGATATCTTTGATGATTTCTTCATTTTTGATGAGGTCGAAGTAACTTATAACCAGATTATTCCTTAAGCACTTTTAAAGTTAGACATTTAAGCGGTGCGGGAACAGCTTAGTTGCCATGTTTCACTGGCGTATTGTGGCAATCACAGCGCAGTTTTCATGGTCAAGATTAGATCAGCTTAGTTGCCATGTTTCACTGGCGTATTGTGGCAATCACAGCGCAGTTTTCATGGTCAAGATTTTTGCTCATTTTTGGAATATCGTAGTGGCCAATCAAATTGAGCTCTGGACATCCAAATTCGCATCTTTAATTGTTGACATTGTACTGCCCAGATAAATGAAATCCTGGACTTCTTCAAGGGTTTTGTCGTCCAGAACAAGATGTAGTTTTCGGTGGATTTTCAGTCGCCATGATGATTTTTATTATTCTTTCTTTGCTATTGATGCGAAGATCAAATTTTTCAGCTGTTAGTTTAGAGTCGTGACATCACAGCTTGTAATACTGGTTGAGTTTCAGGAAATAATTAATTATCCTTACAATAAAAAAATATCATTTGAATACCAACTTATTCATTCAGTGTTCTACGGTCATCAAGCTATTTCTTAAAGCTAATTCCAAATTCGTTTTTAGACGGTTTGTAGACACATTTTCCATATATTAAAAAAACTTAGCAAAAAAAAAAAATATATAAACAATATTTTAATACTTATAATTCACACTTAAAATATGACATTGTCTCTAGCAAATAATATAACGTTTGTCCTTTAATAGTTCTGTTATTATTACTACTACCACTGTTATTATTTTATTTCTTTATTTTTGCAACTAATTTTCCTTTTCTTCGTGACTTAAAAAAAAAGGAGATGGGGTAATCTATCAGTTTTATATGAACTGGATCTTACGTCCTTGATAAAAAAAAAAAACATAAACAAACGGAGACATTGAAATCTATTTATACAGTTTATTCATGATACATTCTGATACTACTACTAGATTAACTCGGCTGTAGTTTTAAGGTATGGATCTACAGCACTCCTGCTTTATGCAACAACGCCCTCTGTTTGATCTGTCCACCATAGTTATCTCAACATGTCATGTAATCCAGCTAAGTAGTCTCGTTGGTCGACTGTGACGGAACTAGTGCCGTGGGCTACTACAGCAGACTGGAGGGGTGGGGCGGTGGGGGAGGGATGATGGAAGGGGGTGAAGGCTGGGGGAAAGGTTTGGTGAGGGCAGCACGGGCTGCTCACTAATTGTGGACAAGCCAGTCGTCTCGTCATCCGGACAGAAAATACCGATATTGTTATCACTTCTATCTGCGGTGGAGTTTGCCGTTTGTCCCGACACGCACGGGCATACATGTTGGTATTGCTTTGAAACACCAGAACGTAATAAGGTTGTATGCTGGTGGGTGAGTACAGACTTAAAGGACTAGCTTACTTAATGGCGTCTAAGGATATAAACATGATATCTATATCTCTACTCATCTCTACTTACAAGCAACTGGGACATAATTGAAATAGTTGGGACACTGTTTCTTTAAAATACTAAGACCATTTGTCTAGTGTTTCAAAGGTTGAAAAAAACAGCAAATAATATATGATGGGCCGCTTGCTTTGATAACTTGAAGCACTCTGTTTCGGAATTTCCGATCGCATCCGGTCCTAAAGACTTCCGGTTTAGTAATTTGTTATGAATTTCTCAAAGGAAAATTAAGATTAAAATCGAAAGTTGTATACAGCGGAAATCTTTAGGACAGTGTCATTGGCTGCGCACGGAGAAAACAACACTTAAGCTCTAAAAATAGAACAAGCGGTCCATCTTATTATAGTCTTTGGTTATACCATTTTATGTTTAATTTGTAACATTTATTTATACTGGGATAAACAAATTATAACAAAATTTAGTCTCGATTAAATGGAATTTTTACAATTGTAGGAAGAACAAAAAGCCCAAGAAGCTACCTAACATTAGTTAGATCTATAACAGAATATACAACTTCTGAATGGATAAATCAACTACAAAAAAGATTTAACGAATTAGAACCAATTCAGTAAAGAGCAGTTGAAATGGTCAATTCTAGTGAATATTTACGTCTACAGATAGTTCAAGCACTAAACCTTGCACCACTAGAAAAAAAGAAGAAAGGGAACAAAGAAGGAATAATTCATAAAGAAGTAATTCAAAAACAAACTTAGAATTACAATACAATAATATCTAGAGGAAGTTGTGCACCCGTACAGAATTAGTCTGCTATTTCTACCCCCTCCCCCTTTTTTTCAGTGCACTCTTCCCCCCCCCCCCCCCCACTTTACATTCGATTACCCACCCATCATACACCCACACACACTTTATAATACATACCCCCCCCCACCTAAAGGCTTTTTGTTTGCCTCCCCCCCCCCCCCATACTATACTTTAATCTTGGCTATCGCACTTACCCTTATTACGACACTTAACAAACTCAATGGTTACAATAATTGATTACATGCTATGGACTGCACGGAACCTATATAATATTATATACATTAACGGTAAATTTACAAAAATGGTGACGTTAGAAAGAAACAAAAAACACAGCGCTCACTCTCCATCCCCCCCCCACCCCCACCCCTTCCAAAAACTAAAACCCACCTGTAAAATGAACCTTCAACTAATTGTGTGCGAAGCTGTGTGAGAGTGAGAACAAGGCAGAATGGTCAAATAAAAAAATTTGAAGTAAATACTGCATCGTTTGCTGTAGATCTGTCAATCAGCTAGAACCGTAAAGGCAGAATGGGCAAATAAAAAAATTTGAAGTAAATACTGCATCGTTTGCTGTAGATCTGTCAATCAGCTAGAACCGTAATATCGCCTTGATGTTGGCACGTTTATGTGTGCGTTCTTATTGACTTAGAATACAGGCAGACGTGCTCATTCGCGGGTTTGTTGTTTTTTTTAGGTGGGTTTTCCCCAATCCGAGACGTCAGGTTGTTGAGTAGCAAAGAAGGCACGCGTCTTGTGAGATGACAGATTGAACCCGGGCAGAGCCTTTACAAGCTTATGTAGCGCCCCAGGGCAAAAGTTTCAGCGCCGCCCCCTTGCATACTGTAACTGCTTGTTTAGTGCTATATTTGCTATATTTATACTACATTTGCCGCCCCCTTGGAAGTGTCGCCCCCGGGCATATGCCCCCCTCTGACCCCCCCCCCCCTATGTGAGGGCACTGAACCCGGGTCTTCACATTGATAGTAAGAAACAAAATGAGAAAATTTAAAAGTACAGACCTAAGTCTTAAGTTATTAAGAACTAAAATTTCGAATATGTTTTGTCCTTTTTTTTTTTTTGTTTTATACTAGCACGTTACGCTTATGAATAAAACTATTGAGAATAACATGTAACTGGCAATCGAATTAATTAAAACTAATCGCTAAAGGCCCTATGAATTGACAAATGCAGTAAACAATTATATTTCTATTCATAACAGCAGTATACAAGGACAATCATAAATAAACATCTATATATTATTATAGTCAGTAAACAAGGCTATTTCTCTATGCATCGGCAGTAATCAATGTCAGCTTTATTTGGCATGTACACATATACACGCCTTCACCAGTTTTAGCAGGCATCAACGATGTATATAGATCTAATATTTAAAACTATCTACACCGAACTTTCAGTGCGGCGCTACTGTACAGTAATAGACACCGACAAAAGATTCTAATTAAGGCTCGAGCGGTGCACGTGCTCATCTCAACTTCTTGTAGCGCCAGACTTTGCTTCTCGTCTAATATTTCAAATCTGTAGACAAATCGATCTTTTCAGATTACTTCCCTTGTGATCTATTGACATGACATTTTCAAACTTTCTTTGAGGTGCCGTGTGAATGTCACTACGTATGCAGGTAGTAGAAGATCGCGCAGGTAAAAACTGACCTCTCGTGTAAAAGGTGAGAATGTGTTCTTCTTTTTTATATGAGGTGGCCTTTATATACCCTAACTCAAAGAACGAAACATTGAGTTTTGTCTTCAGTTTGCTCTATCAATAGTTTGCCCCTTACAGCCAACAGAACATCGGTAAATTACAAAAGGTTACAACCTCAACAAAAAAAAATGTAGCCTGTCCAATCCGTCTGAAAATAGAATGTATGGATTAAAGTAATCGTTTAATCTAAGCTGGTAGAATCTTGTTCGTTAATCCGCTACAAAGAAAAGAGTTTTGTTATGCTTTTAAATTAGAGCTATAAATTTGCTTTAAAAAAGTTTCTTTTTGGCTAGAACATTTTAACAAAATGTATGTTTTTTGTTCGTTTTTTTTATTGGGCGTGCGCAGTTATTTTGTTTTAGCCAAGCCTGAACACACACACACACATACAAATAATCTTATATTATCTTAAAGACAGAAGATTAGTCCGCTATAAGGTTGGATATTACTTTCACTCTAATTAATTTCAAACATAAACTTTTAAAAACAAAACGAAAGACGAGAAAAAGAAGATTATTTGTAAGAAATTATTATATTTTTAATTCATTGAGCCCTTGTGTTTAGACCGTTGCTTTGATTACACTAGGATTTATTGTTCTGTCTCTAAACCAGTTTTAAACTTGTGGCCATTACGAGGACAAGAGGAAAAATAAATAATTTATTACATCAGAGGCGAAGAATATTACATTACTATGCTGACTATTTATAATTTTACTTCAATGAATAGATTCTGTTGATTCAATACACACACTAACTATAATGTATTGAAATAACTTTACAAATTTAAGGAGGCCCTTAACTAACTTTAGAATCTGCGCTATTATTTTTTCATCATGTAGGACTAAAGTTTTTGTAAGATTTTTTATTATGTATCGTAAGCCTAGAACTATTTATAAGTGACTATTTTAGTTTTCAAATGGCCTTCCTATACAAATATCCATGTTAAATAATATGATAAATAACTCCACACATTTTCTCATTATAATTTGAAGCTATCGGTGATTTAACGGAATAATGGATACTTTGACAAGTATCGTGTGTGTACTTTTAGACAGTATTGAGAGTTAAAAAGAAAATTAAATCGATCAAGGCTTAAATTGAATTTGCGTGCGTGTTGGTGTTTTTAGCCAAACCTAGTTTGGAAAGTACATACTAAATACAAAATACATAATTATTTTTACTAAATACAAAATACATAATTTTTTTTTATAAATACCCACAAGATAAAAAAAGGGTAATTTAAAAAAGAATAATTACATAAATGTAAAATAACAACAGAATCTGTCCAAAAATATAAAAATTAATGTATTTTTTTTTTGGCAAATGAAGTTAGTATTATATGCACACTGATTGTTCTGGATTTGACAAGGTGATCAAAAATATTAGAAATCTAAGACGTACTGTGAGGTTGCGTCATATAAAAATAATAATAATATATATATCATGTGTGTGTGTGTTATTGTAATTGTTTTGTTTACTTCTCTATCTCCTAGTTTAAAAAAGGAATTTGTAGTTATAGTCTCATGACATTCGTTTTCCTATCGTTTTTTCTCATCTAATAATGTATTTAAGAAATTTAAAAAAAACATTTATGTTAGCAAAAGAGAAACTAACACTAAATGGAATAAATCAGACATAGATATTTTAGTAGTACTGATTTTAGTAATCCATGGATGTGTAATCTGAATCATATGTTCATTACTTCCAAAAATTTAACAATTGAGAAGTTCGTTTGCATTAGTAACCATCAGTCTTAAATTTTAATCAGTGTGTCTCGAATACCGTTTGCAGACATTCAAAGAAGTAGCGTACAACTTTTGTCTGGCTTGACATCAGACATTTTCCTCATCCTTTATGCCTCTGAGAAAATAATTGTTCTGTTCACATTTAATATCTCTGATTTCAACTGGCCTACATGGATGTGCGAATTTTTGAAAAAAAAAATGGTTACATACGAGACACCCTCCCTTGTCCCGAACGACATCCGTCCTTAAAAACTCCTCCGAAATCCAACAACCCCTCCCCTTTGAGTGCGTATGTAAGGTATGGACGACCTCTTTATTGTGTGAGGGCTGGCGTACCGAAGGTTCAGGGATCGAATCCTAGTGAAAGCTATCCTTTTTTCAGGGACTGGAGGATGTCCCTGGGTCTACCCAGATCTGATGGGTACCTGACATTAGTTGGGGGTAAAGTAAAGGCGGCTGGGAATTGTTCTGGCCATAAAATCTCCTAGTGTGCCGTGGCCATAGAAACTAGTACACGCTGGTTCACCGGCCCTGTGGTCAATTTGGTCCGACGGGTACTTTTACCACTTTACTTAATTGTGCAACTATTTGTTTAAAAACTGTGTGATTACTAATCTTAGTCTTAATAATAAGCTTCATATAAAAATGCAGACATTATTTTATAAAGCAAACAAAATTGTTTTATATGAATTTAAAAGTTATTTCTGATTTATTAAGAATGTTTTTGAAACAGAACTAGTGCAATCGTTTTACATTTTGGTTTATATTTTACAATGTTTCTTACTAGATTTACTATATAAATATGTTAATGGTTGTGCTGTGTATAGTGAACAGGTGGTTGAATAGATCGAATCTCATAAATACACACACAAACACACACATTCACAGCTTCACACATGCACATACACACACTCACACTAACACACACACCTTCACACAAACACACATACACACCTCTCTCTTGATCAATAGTTACATCAATCATACACCGCTGCGGTGGATATTTATAATGATTACAGCATTGAAAGGATTTACCGGATGCAACTTTGAATGGATTTCGGAACACCGGACATTTCCAGATTGTTCATACCGGATTTCGGAACACCGGACATTTCCAGATCGTTCATACCGGATTTCGGAACATCGGACATTTAAAGATTGTTCAGATTTCAGACAATCCATGTTGTCTTTTACTTAACAGACAAAATTACAACAACAAAAAAAAAACCCCGCAAGAATTAAAACTAAATTTCTTGAAGTAAAGGAAAATGTAAAGTATTCTTTAAAAAATTATTACAATTTTATTTTAACTATTTCATTGGTGATGCGATTGCCCAATCACATTATTTGCTTTTACTTTTTATATTTATATATATATAGGCTATATAAAACGTTGAGGGCAGAGCTCATTTCTTCTTAGAATACTACAGTAAAAATAAAATCCTAATTATTATAGATTTAAATAGCTGTAGGCAATAATGAAAGAATAACAAGCCAAGTCTAAGTCATTAAAACAAAAGTTGTCTTATTAAAAATAATTCCTTTTTGGGTTCAATCAAAATGAATAAATGAAAAGACTAGGGCCTTTCCCCATGTGTTATTTTTGGTTGTTGTACTAATGGCATTTTCCCCCTTCCTTTTTATTCATTCGTTCCATTAACTGAAGGATGAAGATTTAAATGTTGCCTAGCGTTCCAGCCTTGACCTTAATAGCTGGCTGGAGAAACTCTCCAGATCATTCCTACAACACAGTTCTGAACATATTGAATGGCAATGTGGGAACATCAGTGCTCAATATCAGCATTCTTATCTATCCACATCCCTAGCTATCATCATTTATAAATATCATCATCCTAAGTATCATCATTCATAACTAGCATCATTTATAAATATCATTTATAAATATCATACCATATCATATCATCATTTATAAATATCAACGTTCCTAAATGTTATCATTCCCGAACATAATCAATCCTTAATAAGCTTACCATCATTTCTAAATATCATTCATAACTATCTTCACTCCTAAATATCATCATTCCTAAATATTATCATCAAGTCTAGCTTTCTGGAACTATTCTGATGCGCCCCTGTTAATACTTCGAACAAAAAAAAGTTCTTATCGTACAGCGACCTTATTACCTTAGTGTAACACTTTTTATCAAATATTTCTACAATTTAAAACTTTTTGCAGTACACGGATTTTTCTTTCCTGTCTAGATAATTTTGTTTTGACATTATCAATAAATACATTCGTGTTAATTCGATTTCTGTAGTTTCTAAATCATCTATGTCCTTAGGGAGGAAGAACGTTACACGGAGATACACGAGTTGGGTAAGACAGCAGTTCAGAGTAAGATGGGAGTAAGGTTCAGAGTAGGATGGGAATAGGGTTCGGAGTAAGATGGGGAAATTTCCAGAGTATACTTGGGGAAAACCCCAGAGTAGGTTGGGAATGTTCCAGAGTAAGATGGGGGGAGTAAGATTTAGAGTTAGATGGGAGTACGGTTCATGGTAAGATAACAGGAAGGTTTAGGGTTGATAACTTGTGTAACAGTAAACATTATGTGCGATGTAGTGGAGGAAGATGTTGAAACTAGAACTTCGATACATCTAATAAACTCTTGAGTTGGTTGTATTATAAGACCACGACTCTAAATGAGAATTGGAATAGCTGCACCTCTCTTTTACATGCCTCCCACTGTCAACAGCTTGAGTCAAAGTGTAACCTTGCATGTACTTTTCCTTATTACTCTAGGGATGTTTATTTTTTCATTTCTCAAGGAAAGGGCCGTAAACGAAATTGGACAGTTTTAAATCCATTACCAATAAATATGCAAATCGGAGACTAGAAAATCGATTAGTCCCCAGATTTTTCTAGGGAATTTATTTTTTAAATGTAGAGCTAAATGTTTCCCTGTCTTTTTTCGTTTGTTTTGTATTTCTCATACTGTCTAAGATTTAAAACACTGGCACATACCCTTGTGAATGTGTGATTGTATTAAAGTTATCAAGAAGATAACTCCGTTTCAGTTGTGAACAGAACAATCTAATCTTTGGTGTTTAACTTGAACGTTACTGAACCATTTCTCGTACAATGTCTCCTGTGACCTCTTGTGATAATTGCTGCAAATGAATATCTTAAGGCTAAGGCATCATACAGAGCTGTGTTGTGTTTATTGGGAGTGGCGATGACGTACAAAAGTGCACTTTAACAAAGATAATAATAGCATATTATACTTGAAACAGATAGCTAGCACTGTTATTTTCCGATGTTGGCATCTTTAAACAGTGGTCTGGTGACATGTTGTTGTGACGACTGTCCACTCTGGATATTTCGTTAAGTATTCAGGCCATTAGCCCTACACGTTTAAATAGTAAGAAATAACAATCAACAATAAAATACAAGTAGTAGTGAAAGTAAATATGTTGTTTTGTTTTTTAAACTAAGATTTCATAAAAGAAGACTTTGGGTTTTAAAAAACAACAACGTAGGACAATTATCTCATGAGAAAATCCAACTTAGTCTATTATGGATTTTTAGACAAATTTGTTAGGCAATAGGCTATCAAAATATATGTTTGATTTTGCATATTCTCCTCGGCCAACAGTACCACTGAAACATTTTAACTTTCTAATTCGCTAGCCCAAAAATTTCAATAAGCCATTAAAGCAAAACTTCTTTAAAACGCATTATCATTGACATTCTAGAGGCTCCATCTACTGGAGAAATAAAGGTTCTTGCTTCAGATTAAAACAGGCATATTAAGTAATGCTTCATTGAACTAACTTCAATGCTAGTTTCAAATAAATGTAAAAATAGAAATAACGTATTGACTTTTATTCTGAGTCTTCAGAAACGATGTAAGCCGATTAAAAATAACATTTAAAGCATCCTGTCCAATTAGGTTTATTGATTTTTTTCTGACAGATTTATAAAATCTAATTAAAGGAGAAAAAAAACTTAATTGTTGCAGCCCTAATCCGTAGTTTGTTTTTATTATTTAAAAAAAAAGACTCGCAACTTTCTGTGTATTGCAACATTACTTGCAGGCATACTTATTCCGCAATGTTCACAATATAGACAAACTATTTTTAAGTTTTCCAAGCCTTGTGATAGAATTAGTTTGATATCTTACGTCTTCAAATCTGATTTGTTTATAATTCTATAGATCTAAATCTTAGGATCGGAAACTTTACTGATATCAGAATTGCATAGAAATAGATCTTATAATGATTAAGAGTTTGCAATTATTGATGTTGTTCCAATTCTTTTTTGGGGGGGGTTGTTTGTTTAAAAAGTCGTGTGTTATTGCACTAGTCCAGTCATTTGTCTTGTGAAATATACTGTCCGTTATTAATAGTTCTATATCATACCAATTTACCTTCCTTTTTTTTATAATTTCAGTAAAAATGGACAACTTGACTGATAACAGAACAATGATATCAAGTGTGCTGGCACTATACAGCACGCATTCTCATTCAGTCATCATAGACCGAGTAGTGACTCCCATCTTCTACGTCATCGGCCTCCCAGCCAATCCACTCAGCGCTTACATCTGGCTCAACAGAAAAACCAGGGCCAATAACTCATCAGCCATTTACCTCGGCGCTCTGTCTATATCCCACGTGATATTTTTACTGTTTCACATCCTGCAGGAGCTACGCTATGCCTGGGACATCAAAACCTACGACGGCCACGTCTCGTGCGAGATCTTCAACACGCTCTTCTGCATTCCCCAGTACCTGGCACCGCTACTCGTCCTCGGTTTCACCGTAGAGCGGTACATCGCGGTGTGTCATCCGTTCTCCAAGGCTCGCTTCTGTACAGTCAGGAGAGCGAAGATGGTGGTCATGTGCCTGTTTGTGTTCTGTATACTCATCAGCATGCTTCAGGCCTACTTTTGGACCTACGACGAAACCCACCAAATTTGCAACCACAGGCGTGAGCTCCAACGAGGAAATTTCATTGTTCTATGGACCTGGCTAACGGAGCTGCTTCTATTTGGGGTGGCGCCCTTAGCCGCTCTTATTTTTAATATTTTCGTTATACGGGAAATCCGAACTCTGACGTCCGGCGGCCCGGCTCACACCGGCCCCAATGGAGGAAACAGTCAGGCGTCTACAGCCACGCTACTGAGTGTCTCATTCTACCTAATATGCACATGGCTTCCATACACGTTAATTTACTCGATGTCCAATGAGTTTCCCATCGGAGACGTCACGATGAGCATGGAAGAAGTACAGGGGGACACAACTTGGCAGAGGCATTTCGTGTATAACACAATCAGGGTTATCATTCAAGAGATAACGCTTTCCAACTCCGCCTGTTATTTCTTCATCTACTATGCAACGGGGAAGCATTTCCGGGAATGTGTGCACGAGCTTCTGTGTCCCACAAAATGCATGGACGTCAACGGCCGTAACCACATGGCTAAACAGTACATGGCCGTCTCCAAATCGAGCAACCACAATGGGACAGTGGCCACTTGTGTTTGAGCCGTTGGGGCTGACCTCCCCTTCCCTCTCCTCTCCCAATGCACTGAACCTTATGTTTCCTTCTTCAATGCAAATAATAACCGGCTACTTCCCTGCACTCTAACATAAGCTATGACAATTTTTATTGATAAATGAGTTAACACTTGATTTGTTGATATTTTCCTCTGAAAGAAAAAGTTCTGTGAAAGTGTAACCAAGTGTAAGAACTTTATGAATCTTAAAGAATTTTATGTATATGTAGAAATATTCAGGTGAATGCTATGAAAATTTTTTTGTGCAGTTGAATGAAACAATTGCCCTAAGTCTGATCATCAAATAACACGATTCCTGTATGGTAAAGACTGTTGATACGGCACCTTAATGTGTGTAAGAAATATCCGCTGTGAGATAAGCCTTGTGTTGAATCAATACGAATTGTATACCTCTACTTAACGAACAAAAGATCACACTAATATTATGTACATACTTTTATATTACCGTTTTTGTGGTTTTATTTTAATGTTTAGAGAAAAAATAGTATAAATAGATTAAATTGTATACTTAGAAGTAGTGTGTGCATCTGTTTTCAACGTATATACCACCTAAAATTCGTTTATCAGAAGAAAAAACAACAACCTCACAGTTGAAAGCTATAATTAAGTTAATTACAAGCAGGGGAGAACCATTTTTAATTATAATATTAATATTATTAATATTTATTCATTTTAATTATAAAAAAAACATAATAGTAGACATATCATATAGTGCATTATTATAGTAACGTTAACTAAATTTCATTTTTATTTTTGTAGGACAATAAAAACATACGTACGTGAGCAAACAAATATTGTAAACAATATATAGCTTTCACTTTATATAATGATAATTAAGGGCCTGATAGAATTGTGTCTGCTTCTAATTATCTAGACATATTGCTTTTAGATTAGTAAGCCTTGTGATATATTAATGTAATCGTTCGGTAGAGTAGTAGGCTTGGTTATAGATGTAAAAGTCGGTAGAATAGTAGGCCTTGTGATGGATGTAATAACTTCGGTAGAGTAGTAGGCCTTATGATGGTTCGTGGATGTAATAACTTTGGTAGACAGTGGCCTTGTTATAGATGTAAAAGTTCGGTAGAATAGTAGGCTTGGTAATAGATGTAAAAGTCGGTAGAATAGTAGGCCTTGTGATGGATGTAATAACTTCGGTAGAGTAGTAGGCCTTATGATGGTTCGTGGATGTAATAACTTTGGTAGACAGTGGCCTTGTGATAGATGTTAAAGTTCGGTAGAATAGTAGGCTTGGTTATAGATGTAAAAGTCGGTAGAATAGTAGGCCTTGTGATGGATGTAATAACTTCGGTAGAGTAGTAGGCCTTATGATGGTTCGTGGATGTAATAACTTTGGTAGACAGTGGCCTTGTGATAGATGTAAAAGTTCGGTAGAAAAGTAGGCTTGGTTATAGATGTAAAAGTCGGTAGAATAGTAGGCCTTGTGATGGATGTAATAACTACGGTAGAGTAGTAGGCCTTATGATGGTTCGTGGATGTAATAACTTTGGTAGACAGTGGCCTTGTGATAGATGTAAAAGTTCGGTAGAATAGTAGGCTTGGTTATAGATGTAAAAGTCGGTAGAATAGTAGGCCTTGTGATGGATGTAATAACTTCGGTAGAGTAGTAGGCCTTATGATGGTTCGTGGATATAATAACTTTGGTAGACAGTGGCCTTGTGATAGAAGTAACCGTTCGGTAGAGTAGTAGGCCTAGATATAACATTGTATTTAATTATTAATAAAGGTTTCTTGTTAGTATTAATGTCGATCGCTATCTATTCTCAACGAAGCTGCAGGCCGACAGGACAATAAAGCGTTGATTAACCTAATCCTAAGCCACGTTCTTAAATCAGAAACCTATATGGGCTTGGCAACCTAAGGCACGCGTGCCAAACTTGACAGCAGACCGAATTTCAATTGCACGCGAGAGACCTCCATGAGGTGTTTTTTTTATTGATTAAAAAAAAAATAACATTTTCCGGTTCTGAATGAGAACTGAGTGTTGAAGCCGATGTTTCTGAATGACTTAACGACACATTTCAATGAGTTAAACTTGCAAGTATCACTGGAATGGATTTGCACTGAAACTACATGTACATCCCTATATTAAGGCATGTATTATAATAGATAGTTGGTTGTTTTTCCAGAAGAACATCGAAGCACTCAAGTGAAGTTTTCTAGCCAAAGTCAAGACTTTCAAATTGCATGGACTCATTTTTTCATACCAAATTAAGCCTAACTGGTTTGATCTTACTATAACCTTCTTAGATGTACATCTTTTTTTAAGTGGAGGGATATTGATAATTTTAAAATGCAGCAAGTTGATTTTAAATGTTTTTTTTAAAAAGGGCATCGAAATATGCCCAATTGTGGAAATAATTTGGAAGGAAGCTTCTTAGGAAAGTCGACTGCTATTCTCAACTGCTAGGCATATGCTCTTCTACTTTCAGCTTTTGGTTCAACTTAAACTTGTGATCATATTTATCGCACATAAAAGATGTTTTAAGCATCCAAAGAGGTCATCTACACTTGACCTCTCAGAAGGACTAAATATGTTTCTGACATTGTACAATTAGCGAATAGCATTCTAGTCAAGGCGCTCATTAATTGATACAGGCTTATCATATTCAAAAGAGTTTATGCTCATCTTCTTTAATTAAACATAAATATAAGTAATTCCAAAACAAATAAATTTGTATTATTAATTTAATAAATATAAGAGACTTATTTAATGGCACTAAATTATGTAATTTCTGTAATTATTAATGTTTACAAGATAAACTTTTAAAATGGTCAAACAATGAATGCAGGAAATGTTTATTTACAACTCTTAAAAGTTAAGTATTTTAATCCTCTAATAATTAAATCTTGTAAAGACTACCATATTTAATATATAAATAAATAAGAATATTTACAATATTACTATATTACAATACAGAACTTGTTTAGCATCACTATTGAATAAAGTGTGGAATCTTTTTTTTTTATTAAAGGGAGATAATAAACCCGTTTTATTTGCGCTAATATTTCTAATAATTTTCTTTTATACAACAATAAACGGCTTATAATTTATAACTTTGAAATGATTAAACTGTAAAAAGTATTTGAAAATTATATAAATATTATATGACAAGAGCATTTATTTGTATAGTTTAAAACATTACATTAACTACCCAGTTTGCATGATTACTACTTATCTATTCCGCTTAATTATAGCGGGATTGAATACAATACAAGTCTACCATAACATATTAATATTGTAAAAATATTAAAGGAATTCTTAGTTAAATTGTGATCAAATATAATGACCATTAGCAGGTACTAGAGATCCTCATATTGACTACCAAAATAATGATGTTTAAACAAATTACTATAAATGTGAAAGTTAAGTAATGAAATATTGTATTTGATATAAATGCAAATAAAAAGGATGTAAATCACAAACACGTTAATTTTGAATGAAATATAGGCTAAAACGCTTTAACGATTTTCTCTGTAACTAATCTCCTTTGCTTTTGGTCTTGATAAGAAAAGTATAATAGAGTAGGTTGACTTTTAGGCTGTTGGCACGCTGAATGATTTAGAAATCCAAGTTTGGCACACTATTAGCAAAAGGTTTCCGACCCCTGGCTTATGGTGCCATTGTCACACAATAATTGTACTCACAAAACTTCAGTATAATTTAACGCTTGCATTAGCCATAGGTAGGTAAAAATAACATAAACATACGGGCCAATATAACATAATGAAATGAATGAATTTGATCCATCCACTATTTGTGATAAATTTGTTTAGCTTATTGTTTAGTTGACCACACTGCCTACCAATAAATTATGTACAGAGAAAACACATGTCAATTATTATATTATATTGAATGCTAAGAGGAAATTTAAGAAATTATGGTATTAATATAAACATATAGTGTATACTTGAATTTTTTCATGCATGGTGTATTTAGATCATCTTCAGTGTGTAACTTAATGAAAGTCCATCACCTGTGTACGCGCGACTGTGTATTTAGGCCTACTTGTTTTTTTCATCTGGACTGTGAATTGTAAACGGTTTGTGTATAGAAACATGTCATCTAAAGAAGAAGTAAGTCTGTCATATATTATAGAGAAGTGTGTATGTCATGTAGAGAAGCAAAGTGTGTCATGTAAGGTGTGAATAGAAGAGTCTGTCTTATATTTATATAGAAGTTATGTTGCTCATAGAAGAATGTGTCATGCACAGAAATGTATGTCTTGTATGGAAGTGTACTGTATGTTGTTCAATATACAAGAATAAATAGTGCGCGTGTCTATGTCTAAAGAATGTTATGAATGTCAGTGAATGTTATGAAATCTTTGTGTACATAGCACTTTATAATTTATACTAATTCTAATTAAAAAAATTTAGAGAAACAAAAATACACATTGTGTTATTCATTTGTTTTTTTTACCAATTTGAAAAGTATTGACCTACTTACTAATACTACTTAGAAAAAGATAAAAGATGCCTATAAAAAAATAAATTATATAAATGGAGAGACAGACCTAGATAATAGTCTGACAAGACAAATACCGGTAGGTTATATTGATGCTAGAGAGAAATGCAAGAAAAAAAATTGTTTTACAAAGAAATAGAAAAGATTTTGGACATAACCAGGGCCGTATTTAGGATTGTGGGGGCCATGTTCCCAAATGTATGTGGGGGCCCCCTTGTGGCCTCGACCCTGCCTTCCACATCCCCGGTACCTCAGAAAAGTGCCGTTTATGCTACATTCTGTAAAATCATAAATACATTTTTTGTTGTTCTTAGCTTGGTTTGACTTGAGTGCTTAAAATTGAAGGGGAATAAATGAATTTTATTTAACATTTTCAACCAAAGAATGTGGATGTCACAAAAAAAAATCTTCTTGGGAAGTGAGGGGGCCCTTTTTGTGTGGGGGCCCCTGTTCCAATGTAACATGCCTAAATACGCCACTGGACATAACACATTTTAATTAATTTGTTCTAAAGTAAAGCTTATTATCTCCCTTGTATAAACTCAATGTATCCATATTCAATATTCATATTTGAAAAATAGAATCTAGGTCAGTTAAGTTAAAAAAAATATATTTCAATTAAGACATTCATTTTCATATTTTCTTCCTTGGTCCTTTTCTTTAATTTTGACCATTAAATTATCATTAATTAAACATGTTCTTAAATTTTTTTTTTTACATAAAGGAGACTAAATGATTAAATGTACTAATGGCAGCAGAGTTGAAAATAAGTAAGTAAAGCACCAATTGGACCAATTTTATCAAAGGGCCGGTAAAGCAGCATTCACCAGTTTCATTGTCATACTAGGGGATTTGTTGCCAGCACAATGCCCAGCCACCTTTACTTTACCCAAACTAATGTCAGGTACCCATCAGAGCTGGGTAGACTCAGGGACACCCTTGAGTCCAGGGCGAAAAAATTCTAGCCTTCACCAGGACCTTCAGAACGCCAGTGGAAAGTGCTGCAGCTCAGTGACTATGCCCCATACTACTTCTGAAAATAAGAAAACCACTAATAATAGAAGCATTGCCTAGCTCTTGATCCTTATACATCTGATAACAGTGGATAAATAAAATAGGAAAAATGATCAAATTGATGATATTTTCTTTATTATTTTTTATGTCTAAACATTGATGGTAAATATAAATTATTATTATATATAGAGATGATTCATTGTTCATGTTGATGTAACAATTGAATAATGCAAGTCTTCTCTTGGTCTAATATTGTCCAAACAACAAAAGCTTAAACCATGAAACTGATGGAATATAGTCTGGGCCAAAACCTAATGAAGAAAAAAAATTCCTTAGAATTGTTGACCATTCAGACAATCTTTTACCTAACTATGAACACATTTTTTTTTACCTCACTATGAACTAGTATCTTATTATAAGCTACTCAGTTTTATTTTACCTAACTATAAACTAGTACCTAAAATAATTATTTTGTTTATTACTATTGACAGCATTACAGTTTTCAGTGATATTTTCCTTTGAAATCCAAATTATGTGCTTTTATAATAATTTTGCTTTTGTTTGTTTTTTCTATGTGGGTAGTAAAAGGTTAAATCTTCAGTAGGCCTGGTCTAATGTTGAACAAAATCTTTAGTAGGCCTGGTCTAATGTTGAACAAAATCTTTAGTAGGCCTGGTCTAATGTTTAACAAAATCTTTAGTAGGCCTGGTCTAATGTTGAACAAAAATTAAAGAAAAAAAATCACATTTAAACACAATTCTCTCTGTATAAAATATATTCAATATGCTAGATTTGGTTTTAATTGAAATTTTCTCCTATAAGCCTGATTATGTGCCTTAATATTAGTCTATCTTCAATTTTGTATTTTTCTTTTACTATGTGTGAAGCAAATGGCAAAAATCTTGAAAATGCTCATGTAAAACAAAAGTTCTTTAAAAGGATTTATAAAATTTTGATTTTAGAATTTGTTAAAAATAAAATTAAAATAACATTTTTAACCCTAATTAGTCCTTATTAGTAAACTTATCAAGTCCATTTTCAGAAAGGTACAATATCTTTCCAACCCATATGAACCCTTCATACTAGCAACTTTTCTTTTACCCTACAATAAACTATTGAGCAAACTATATTTTACCAAAGTTCTTTTTCCTATTTATTACTTCAGCTAGAATCTACTTTGTTATATTCTATATTAGTTTACCGTACATAGAACATTTTAAAGGTTGAGCTAAAGACTTAAAGAGATACACACAAAAAACAAACTCATTCTTGACAAAGTGGAAATAACTCATTTAAAAAAAAGAAGTAATTTAGCACCTTTTGAAAGTGGATATCTCATTTAAAGATTGAATATGGTAGCAATGCAATAATAAATCAATTGAACTATAGCAATGTTGTGTCAACTTACCAAACAAACAGCTTGCCCAATTCTTAGTATCAGTAGCCTCAGTTGGTTCAGATGTTACACTCTCTCTATTAGATGTTTCCCTCTCTCTATTACCGGTATCTGAAAAGAAAACAAGGAAACAAATCATTGTCAAAATATTTTCTGTTGACTAAAACTATAAAATGCAATCAACACAAAATAAAGTACAAAAAAAAAAACACAGAGTAGGATACACAAACTAATAGGGCCTACTAAAAAAATATACTAACACACTTGAGATAATTGCTAGAATCATAATTTGCACACACAATATTACAACTCTATTTTGTCATCCAAACAGTGTTGATATGACACAGTTTGATACACAGAAATGAAATATTGTCATTTATTAAGAATTTCTTAAAATTTAATATATTTTCGGTATGTTTAATGTATACAATTTCAATTTTAAGAAACCATCTAAATTATTCAACACAAATCAATCAACAGCCAAAGGTGACGAGTTAATGAAATATATATATAAGGTAAACACAATTTCTCAGGGGATCATAAATAGGCGAACTGTGATTAGGTGTTCGCCAGTTTGAGTAATCACGGTTGTTGAATGGGTTAGATTTCAAATCTGCATGCCCCTCTTCACTGGTTTGTTGGTCTAAGGATGATGGCTACAGGCTGGACTAGGGTGTTTCAAGTTAGGCAAAGCTCGATATTTTTATTTAACATGCGAGTCCTCAAGCAGATCACCTTTAGTTTCACACATACGCAATCAAACAAAATCATTTTCCTCAAGTGGCAAGGAATAGAAATGTTTTTTATGCGGGTAAAGTGATAAGGTCCTACAAAAGCCATACTGATGGACAGAAAATAACATTAAGAAATAATGCAGGATTTCACCACAAATTAATCTCCCTTGTCCATTAATCCAGATTATCTATCAACGAACAGGTGATGTTTATTTAACCCCCACTGATGAAGGCCCTAATTTACCTTGGGACAAAGCAGGGTGATGGCAGTGAGTTCACTGAGGTCCGTCAGAGAGAAACCATTGAGCTCAGCCTAACAGTAAACAATGATCCTTAATTGACACTGGTTGTGGTGAGAACAAAGCGATATTATCCAACTGAAACTACACCATGGTTTGGATCCAGCCATGACAAAGGTTCAAGGTAGGGAGAGAGAAGGGGCGTTGCAATGCCCTTTATAGGCACCCCGCCTAAGTAGACAAGGTGAAGATTTTACTATAGAACAGCTAAGGCCAATGCCATCTATATGTATGTGAAATGTGTGTTTGTTAATATCAGTGGCCAAGCCTAACGAGTTCAAAACATTGATCTCTCAACAATACCTATATAATAAATGATAGCAATACAAACACAATTATTTTTCTTATACTTACCAACATGAGACTTTTTAGGCTTATGAATCTCCCGTTTATTAACAACATGCTTGTTGTGATTAAAGTTTTCCGTTAATCGGAATTTATAATGCTTATGCTTGTGGGCTCCACGACGACGCTTGTTATTGGTATCAGATGTCTCCACAGTTGGAACATGATGCTCTTTTAACAGGTCACTATCAACTTCTCCAGTGTAAGGCAAGTATGGTATCCTATGCTCCATTCCTTCATGACTATGCACATGTGAACTCTCAGTTTCTACTGCTTTATGATGACGTTTGTGTAGCATCTCCAGTTCTTCTTCATTAAGATGATGATGCAGATATGGCTTTTCTGATTCTTCTTCATGAGGATGCAGATATGGCTGCTCTGGTTCTTCTTCTTTTTCATAATGGTAAAACCCCTCTAGGTCGTCTTTTATATGATGGTGTACATGTGGTCCCTCACTCTCAATCTCCACTTTTTTATGATGGTGTACATGTGGTCTCTCACTCTCAATCTCCACTTTTTTATGATGGTGTACATGTGGTCTCTCACTCTCAATCTCCACTTTTTTATGATGGTGTACATGTGGTCTCTCACTCTCAATCTCCACTTTTTTATGATGGTATACATTCGGTATCTTCATCTCCATTTCTTTATGATGGTGTACATGTGGTCTTTCAGTCTCCACTTCTTTATGATGATATACATTCTGTAACTTCATCTCCACTTCTTCATGATGGTGTACATGTGGTCTCCCAATCTCCACTTCTTCATGATGGTGTACATGTGGTCTCTCAATCTCCACTTCTTCATGATGGTGTACATGTGGTCTCTCAATCTCCACTTCTTCATGATGGTGTACATGTGGTCTCCCAATCTCCACTTCTTCATGATGGTGTACATGTGGTCTCTCAATCTCCACTTCTTCATGATGGTGTACATGTGGTCTCCCAATCTCCACTTCTTCATGATGGTGTACATGTGGTCTCTCAATCTCCACTTCATTATTTTGGTATACATTCGGTATCTTCATCTCCATTTCTTTATGATGGTGTCCATGTGATCTTTCAATCTCCATTTCTTTATGATGGTGTCCATGTGATCTTTCAATCTCCATTTCTCCATGATGGTGTATGTGTGGTCTCTCAATTTCCACTTCTTCAAGATGGTGTACATGTGGTCTCCCAATCTCCACTTTTTTATGATGGTGTACATGTGGTCTTTCAATCTCTACTTCTTTATGATCCTCTATGTGTGTTCTCTCAATCTCCACTTCTTTGGGATGATGTACATGTGGTCTCTCAAAATCTGCTTCTTTATGATGGTGTACATGTTTTCTCTCAATCTCCAATTCTTTGTGTTGAATCTGTAGACTCTCCTCTGGCACCACTATTTTAGACAGTATATTATGTAGCAACACCTCCTCCTCTTCTTTAAAATGGTGGGATGTGTCCATCACCAGTGCTCTTTTAGCTACAATCTCTGTTCTCTCTCCAAGAGATTCCCCATCATCCTTATACTTGTAAATGTCCTCTGTTTCCAGCTTATATTCCGGCATCTCTTGCTCTTCCACTGCCTGCTCTGTTGCTTGGCTATAATCAAAGAAATTTTCCTCATCATCATCATCTTCATCAATAATGTCTTCCTCTAATATATTATCAATTATATTGATTTCTTTGTTCCAGACATACTCCTCAGTGTCTTCATCATCATCTTCTTCCTCGTCAATTATTACATTGACTGTTTTCTTATCTATTACTTTCAATGGCTCTTCTATTTTAAAATCTTCTCTGGTGATCTCTTGCTCTTTATGCAACTCTTCTATTATGACTTCATCTTTTTTTATGACCTTTAACTCTTCAACTTTCACCTCTGGTTCTTTAACCTTGACCTGTTGTACTTCAACTTTGACCTGTTGCTCTTCAACTATAACCTCTGACTCTTCAACTTTAACCTCTGGCTCTTCAACTATAATCTCTGGCTCTTCAACTATAACCTCTGGCTTTTCAACTATAACTTCTGGTTCTTTAACTATAACCTCTGGTTCTTCAATTATGATATCTGGCTCTTCAATTATTTTTGGCTTATCCAATATGACCTTAGATTCTTCCTTTATTATCTTAGGCTCTTCCATTAAGATCTTAGGCTCTTCCAGTATGACCTTAGGCTCTTCCATTATGATCTTAGGCTCTTCCATTAAGATCTTAGGCTCTTCCATTAAGATCTTAGGTTCTTCCAGTATGACCTTAGGTTTTTCTTTTATGATCTTAGGCTCTTCATTTAAGATCTTAGGCTCTTCCAATGTTACTTTTTGCTCTTCCTTTATCTTTGGATCTTCCATCATAAGTTTTGGCTCTTCCATTATGATTTCTGGCTCTGCTATTACAGTCTTTGGCTCTACTTTTTTTATCTTTGGCTCTTCAATCATAATATCTGGCTCCCCTATAATCTTTGGTTCTTCCTCTATAATCTTTGGCTCCTCTTTTATGATCTTTGGCTCTTCCATTGTGATCTTTGGCTCTTTAAAACGTTTTGTTGGCTCTTGTAAGAATGGCTTTTTGTCTGCAAGCAAATTTGAATTTGTTCATTCAATAGATAAATGAAAATAAATAGATAAAATAAATAGATAACTTAAATAGGCAAATGAAAGTATGTCTTTCCTGTAGTAAATAAAACTGTATGTTGTGTTTAAAGACTCTGTAGGCAGTTAGCCAGATATGTACTTTAACTTGTCTGCTAGCATGATACAACTCTCTGAAATATTTTAGGCATGGAAATATATCAAGTATCCTTTTATCTTCCTCATAACCTTAAAGAGGTTTTTAAGATTTTAAGAAGAATTACATACAATACTATAGTTGATTTGTTTTTTTTTTACTATCTTCAAATAAAAAAATATAAAAAGCTATTATAGTGGCTATTATAGTTCTTTCTGGATTTATCAATGTAATCATAGAATGAATTGCAATGTTCAATGTACCTGGATGAAATCAAGCTGTATCTAATTTATATTTTTTTAAACTAGAAATTAGAAAGAAAGGAATGCATGATAAACATGACCACCATTTTGTTTATTGAACTGTCTGAATTGTATTTGAGAATTAATTTGAGGATTTTATACAATGGATGTCAATCTGCCTGGTTTAAGTCTGTGTTTTGAAGTAGGGATGTTAAACGAAAACGGAATACCGGATTCCGGTTTTGAATCGGAAAACCGGTTTTGATTTTTAAAACCGGATTTCAATTTGTTGACTGGAAGGTAGTCACCCACCAATTTATTTTATTTTTTTATTGGTTCTGATGGAAATATTTTTAAAAACAAAAGTTGGATTCACGCAAAACAATTATTGAAATGCCTTGCTAACACTATTAGTCTTAGATATTGTGTTTCTTTTTTTTTTCTCCAAATACCAACTATGTCGGCTCATCTTTTAGATGTGCGCTACTCTTTGATGTGCCTCAAGTGCGGCAGGGATTGCCCCTCCCGGGTTGGCCTACACAGCTATTCTTGGTGGTACAGTTGGATACCTCACCAATGAAGCTACACCATTGTCTCTCGAGTCGGACGGATGCCGACTCTTTGATGTACGCAATGGAGATTGCAGAGACGCAAACTAGTTTTGTTCTGTGACCTTGAACAATTCGGCTAGACACCGCGTCTGTGTTTTATTATTAACGGCAGCATTAAATACACATTCTTTTGACTTTTGATTGGTGCTACGTGATCATATTCAATGCATTATTTTACAAGTCTAAGTCCACTGTGCACAAATGATCACTATTGAAAGCTATTATCGGTTGTAATAAATTAGCCCATATTTTTTTTAGTTCTAAAAAATGTTATGGTAAAGTGTACAAAATCATAATGTATTCACACAAATCAACCTCTTGAATGCTCTTCAAATACTTAATAAGTTTGTACTATTTTTCAAATACACCTACAAAACTACGCACATTTGCATGTCTTTTCCGACCTTTGACTTGTGACATTGAGGGGGGGGGGGGGGGAGGGGGGAAGTCAAAATCCGGTTTAAAACCGGTTTTATAGAACCAAAAACCGGTTTTGAAAAGAAACCGGTTTTAACATCCCTATTTTGAAGTATGCTCAAGCAAGATAAAAATGTTAACTATGTAAAAAAGACAAGCTATCTCAGAGTAACTTATAAGATATTTTGAGCCTTTTGGATTTGATTCACAACTGGTGTCTAGGAAATGAAAGGGACATAACTTGCAGTTATAGCATGTTACTGTAGAAAAGGCTGCATTGTTTCTCCCTGTTAGATTTATTGCTTTCACAAGATTTGGTACTTTGAACTTTGCTGAGTGCCTGTTATTGCAGGCTAGCCTCAGTAGCGTAGCCAGGGGGGAGCAGCTACCTCTCCTAAACCCATTTTCTGTAAAGTGGGGCCTTTTTTAAAATAAACATTAGTGCTTATTTAATGATAAAAAGGGGAGCATTTGTTATTTGTTAAGAATAAATAATTTTACATTTAGAAAACTTTTGTAAGCGTAAATAAAATTTTAAATAACTAAGATTGAAATGGACCAATATTTTGAGTTTTCAGACCCCCCCCCACACCCTTTTCTTTTGAACAGTTGGACCAATTTTGTATTGCTGAAATGTAGCATAAGTTTAAGGTGGCATTTTTTGTAGGCCAATCGAACGCAAATTAGAGTTGTGACGTATTAAGCCTAAACTAATAGTACTAATAGCGCACTTGTACGTGTGTCTCGCTAACTCGCGGTATTGGTTGAATACTCCTTATTATGTATCGAAATTTAATCTCTTGATTTCTGGGCGGGGACTAAATTCAGGGACTCCTTAAAAAAAAGGCAATGATTTCTCGCTAACAATCGATCGATGATAGAATTCCTCGAATCAGACTGTTCCATTGATGGAAAGGAGTTATAGACTAGGTTAGAATATTCCAAACTTAATTTACAAAAGAGAAAATAAGAGAAGGACACTGTCTCTTTCCTACCCTGGTGTCCTTATAGAATGATCCGCCTCAACCCCAGGCCTAACATTAGTATATAAAGAGGGCGTTTGGCGATAGAACCTTATTTTTTCTGCTTTGTTTTCACTGTGATACGGTGTGTGTCTTCTAGACCTATTTATACATATACTGTATATATATATTATTATTGACAGAACATGACTGAAAATAAATGATTTACATATATATAGATGGACTTTTATGTTTAAATTGTTACATGCACTTTTATATTTAAATGTTACATTCCAGGTCCTTTAGAACTCGACACACACAATTAAGGTTTCAAAATATAAGTTTCATCTAGATAAAATAGTAGTTTACAGCTTTAGTCCTTGCATCACATTCCAAATAGTAGTTTACAGCTTTAGTCCTTGCATCACATTCCAAATAGTAGTTTACAGCTTTAGTCCTTGCATCACATTCCAAATAGTAGTTTACAGCTTTAGTCCTTGCATCACATTCCAAATAGTAGTTTACAGCTTTAGTCCTTGCATCACATTCCAAATAGTAGTTTACAGCTTTAGTCCTTGCATCACATTCCAAATAGTAGTTTACAGCTTTAGTCCTTGCATCACATTCCAAATAGTAGTTTACAGCTTTAGTCCTTGCATCACATTCCAAATAGTAGTTTACAGCTTTAATCCTTGCATCACATTCCAAATAGTAGTTTACAGCTTTAGTCCTTGCATCACATTCCAAATAGTAGTTTACAGCTTTAGTCCTTGCATCACATTCCAAATCAATTCACATCATCTACTCTCTCGCCATCACAACTCCCTTAAAAAAAACACCTTTGTTTCATTTTTTTTTTTTTGCTACTCTGCCATCATAGCGGTCTTTACAGTGAGAAGAGACTTTTGTAACTGGTTGTATAGTACTAGACCCAGTTGACCTCCTAAAATTTGACTGTAACATATAAAGGATTGACTTCATTGTTTAATTACCCAGTTGTGTTATTTACATATTATTAAAATCTAATACCAGCCAAAGGAATAAATCATATCCTTTCAAGGAAGAATTACTAGAAAAAGAAACTGTCAGGACTCCGGAACCCAAGAAAGAGACAATGCACATAAGAATCAATATACATAAAGACTAGGGCATAACCGACTTTTGAATCGGTAATCGGTTTCCGCCGGATTTTCCAAAATTCCGATTAATCGGTACTGGCAACCAGAAGACCAACCAATAATTTCATAATTGAAATAATATTTTATAAAAAACTTACATTTTCATTAAAAAAAACACGAAAAAGTTACATTAGCCACGTGTAAACAATTAGTTTAGTACTTTATTGGAAAACTCGGGAACAGACCTTCCCTCTTATGGCAGCGATTGCCAAGCGATTGTGTGCAACACCACCATCAAGCGTTGTCAGCGAAAGAAGTTTTAGTGCAGCTGGAACAATAGCCTATGCAGTGACAAACGTTCCTCAAAAACCGAGATGCTTTTGTTTTTGCAAAAGAACTTGGAAGTAGTTAACTTCGAATATTAGGATATTCTACGGATTTTATCATTTTACAGCATATTATGCGAAGCTATGGAGTTGACTGACGCAAACATATTTCATTATTAAATAAAGTGCTATATCAAAATTTTAATTATTTATCGGACTGCTCCTCTGTTTTATGCTCTTTGTAAACATTAAAGAAAAGTAACAAGATTATTTCTTTTGATGAGATGGCACGTGGAAATTGGTTGGTTTTCGTTGTTTATAATTTATTCTTTAAAATTTAAATTATAATAATAAATTAAAAAGACAATTTTTATAAAGTATAATATAAAAATAACAAATTTAAGAATTTATTATTTTCATTCGTAAGCTCATTTCACTGTTGTTAACCAGCTGTATTATATTGCCTTCTGATGTCCAGTCGTCCAGGGTTGCATGGGACCTAAGCACAACAATCAATTATTTATTTATAATTAATTTAATATAGCAAAATTAATTAGCGCTGAACGTCCGATTAATCGGACCAAATCCGGAATCTGTAAAAAAAGAGGGAAAAAATCCGAAATCGGAAATCGGCAGAAAAATGACAATCGGTTATGCCCTAATAAAGACAACCCTAGATGTCAACGAGTGCATATTGTGCAAGCTCTGAAGGATACAGGATCGTGGTCGTAACACAGTATGGAAAGAATGGTAAATGTGTAAAAGCCTATCTAGGCCTGTATGTTGGTATAAGCTTGTAGACTAGTAGCTTAAGATATGTTTTATTTAGGAACTATAGCCTACTAATAAGGAGGTGTTTATCATTTCAATATAACCGTGTCATGTCTAAGCAATGTTTTCAAAACTACGATAGACCGATCGACACATTTCAAGACATTTTGGAAAAATTCTGCACTCAAACCTTTTTTTATTTTTTCAAATCTATATAGAAATAATGCGTGAAATGTTAATATTGTGATTTATTTTTCATTAGTTCCATCTAAGAGTTGAAAGCTTTCTGTCGGTTGTGAAAATAAATAGCCAGCACTCACCACTTTCTTTTTTGAGCAGTCGCATTTTAAATCATGACAAACAATGTTAATGGTAAATAGGGCACTAGTATAGCGCCATCCATGTGGGCGGCACTGTCCACTCTAGAAAGCACACTTCAAAAAACTTTTGTTTTGTTTTGACCCACTATAGTGTGACTATAGAGATAGGAACTTGAGTAGGGCCAGGGACATATATAGATGAAGAAACAGATGCCTTACAAAAACGTTCCCATATATGGCTAATGGCGTATTGCTGTTGTTTAAAATAAAAGAAGCACTGCCTTTATTTATGTTTGCAATATGCATGATTGAAACCATTTTTTAACAAAAGTTTTGAAATTAGGGTGAATATTTAGTAACTTTTATGTTTAAAAGGTATGTATTTTTTTTAGTATTTTTGAGAAGTTAAAAGGCAGTGTAACCTCCAAAAGTCAGAGGTGCGTGTTTACGCGGGTCAATGACAACATATAAGAAAAATAATCTTAAACTAAAGGTGCAAATTATCCGCGAGTATATATGGCATTGAAAAAAAAAAATCTGGGTACAAGTAACATAAATAAACAAAAAGCAGAATATAATGCTTTACCATGGATTTGGCTTTTCTCAGAACTGAACGCATAGTCTGGGTAGAAATAAAATAAAATTCAGCATTCAAAACAAAATTAAAGAGATTTCAAAATTTCTTCATTTGAAAAAAATATTTTTTTATTTTTCTTTTAGCATAAACCTTCATTTATTAAGTATCATTAACAATTAAATTGTGTACTAACCTAATGACCTAGTTTAAAAAACTCTTCCCTAAAAACATTTAGTTAAATTTGGCTTTCATACAGAGTGTTAACTAATCTAGCATTATGCTGGTAGTTTGAAATGACAATTTCCAATGTAGAAATGGCAAGTAAGAGCTTTGATTCAATAAAGAGATTACGGCATATTTCCCCCTTGCTCTGCTACCCAACATACTGAAAAACTACATAGTGTGTTTTTTTAAAGCTATATTATATCGATTCAAATGTTCATTTTCTATTTCAGTTTAAGGTTGAACATTCAAAATAAAAATACTTTTAGGTATGCAATAATGTACTTACAGACTAGTGATGATGCAAACAGCAAGAGTGAAATTGTAGTTAGAGCATTACCAAAACAATTAAAGAAATCAGAATCTTCCAGTTCTGTAGGAGGGAATAAAAGATGAGAGTGAAAAACTTAATTTGGCTTTATTTTAATTAGACAACCCTAAAAACAATTTTTTTTCTACAAACACTTTACACGCAATTTTTTTTTGTCTTAATCGGATTTTGCTCTTTGCCCCCCGCCCCCCATAGTTAAAAAATATACAGAAGCCAAGGCATATAATAATGCTTGTAAAGGAAAAAATAACTACAAACTTTAATTCCTTAGTTATATTATGCTGTCAATAGTTATAAACAAATTAATCGTATTGACTATATTATATAAAGAAAGATCCGCAAGAAGTAAATCTTTTTTAAAACATCTTTGTTTATATGCATTTTTCTTGTGCATTAGACTTCCTTACATTATGCAATGTGCCATTCTCAAAGAAATAAAGAAATTCAGAAAGAAGCACACACACATAAGAACAATTAATTATGTGTGTTTAACTGAAGTCCACCAAGGTGCATTATAAAGTATACATAAAAACACAGTTAAAAGCTTATTTTAAAAGGTTGGGAGAGGGGTTTGTGGCTGAAAATTTCATAGGATGTGTTACCCAGGCTATACATCAATGTGCTCAGTTTTAGTTTTATAGGATGATGAATAGTGGTTCAATTAGCTTTTCAAAGGTTAGATAGTGTGCCAGAAACTTTGTTTTCAAAGTTAATATAAAGGATTTAAAAACAGCAACAAGGTATAGGTAAATGAATTAAAATTATTACCTTTTAATGGGCCAGGCTTTCGTTTTGCTGGTAATATAATCCGACATACTTTTGGACGACAGCCTGCACCTACAGAAACCTTGGAATCACTTGACACCTTAGAATTACCCAAGGAGGGTCTGTGGAAAAAGATGTACAGCTTTAAAATTAGGACAGCAAAGATGAAAGGATAACAACAGTTGTGTCAGGAGTCAAGTGTACCTAAACAGAACACGGTTACATTTAATTTTGATAATATTTTGAATTCATCTTTATCAAATTTAGAACATTTTTAAAAAGTCATTATATATTTTTAAGTTGTATCATGTGTGTTTATGTATCTTCAAATAAAGTTTTTACAATTTGGGAATTTTTATTTAAATAACATAATTTTGACCTTAATCCAAACTTAACTTTTTAATTATGACCAAAGGCGCTTTTTGAAATTTACCATTGAAGATGGAATCTTTTAGAATGCTAATAGATTTTATACCTAATGTAGGCCTATTACCTTGTATTAAGGTGGATACTGGCTTTTGTACGATTCAGCCTTGCTGGCTCATCTTCTTGAAATTCATTAAAATCTGTATCTGAGCCAAGAGGACTGTTTTGAATGCTGTTAAGAGCATAAACTAATTAGTCAAAGTTGGTAGAAAATGTGTTCCCAAGTATTATTTCCTATTTATTTGTACAAAATTGCTACTAGAACTTGTTTTTATCATCATCTTTAAGTCCCCTGATTGATAAAGTTCTTGCTGTTCTAAACAAAATGAGGTGTATTTCTATGTAGTAAATAAACACAGTGGTGCATACATAGCATATATTTATTAGATTCAAAGACACCATGTAAGCTTCTTTAAGAAACTTTGAAATCGATCCAAACAACTGGGAGAGTCTAGCCGAGGACCAATCCTCTTGGCGCAAACTGGAGCAGCTGCTCACAAAGATAAAAGGCGAAGGGTCGCTACCGAAAAAAAACAACTCAGAAAATCCATCAAAGACAGCCCCGCTACTACCGGCCATCAAGCCACACATCTGTGCTCCCACTGTGGCCTCATCACTGTCATCTCCAAACCCACAAGAAATAATGACCCTGACATAGGATGGTCCTCAGCAAAAACGATGGACACCATCATCATTAGGCCATTCATTAATAACTTATTACTTTTGGGGACTATTGAAATGTCTATTTTCAAAAGGTGCTAAGAAAATTTTTAATACATTTGTTATACAAATTATTAACTGGCATTAAGTTTTTTTAAGTCTCTCTAAATAAACCTTTTACAGTTTTAGAATTTTTATTTCAATAGCATAATTCTGATTCTGCATTAAAAAAACAAAATTCAACTTTTTAATTGAAGCTGGACTCTTTTAGTATGCTAAGCCTTTTTTACCTAATGTATTACCTTGTATGGTGGCTATTGACTTTTGCACTTAAGAGCCTTGTTTGCTCATCCTCTTGAAATTCATTTATATCGATAGCTGAGCCAACAGGACTGTTTTCAATACTGTTAAAAGCATAAATTAATTAGTCAAAGCGGGTTGAAAATGTGTTCCCAGATATTAAATTTCCTATTTATTTGTACTAAATTGCTAATAGAACTAATTTTTATCAGCATCTTTAACTCCTCTGATTGATAAAGTTCTTGCTGATCTAAACAAAATGAGGTGTATTAGTGTATTTATAAGAAGTAAATAAACACAGTGGTGCATACATAGCATAATATATTTATTAGGTTATTAATAGCTTGTGACTTTTGGGGGACTATTGAAATGTCTATTTTCAAAAGATACTAAGAACATTTTTAATAGATTTGTTATACAAATAATTAACTGGCATTAAGTTTTTTTAAGTCTCTCTAAAAAAAAACTATTACAGTTTTAGAATTTTTATTTCAATAGCATAATTCTGATTCTGCATTAAAAAAACAAAATTCAACTTTTTAATTGAAGCTGGAATCTTTTAGTATGCTAAGCCTTTTTTACCTAATGTATTACCTTGTATGGTGGCTATTGACTTTTGCACTTAAGAGCCTTGTTTGCTCATCCTCTTGAAATTCATTTATATCGATATCTGAGCCAACAGGACTGTTTTCAATCCTGTTAAGAGCATAAATTAATTAGTCAAAGTGGGTAGAAAATGTGTTCCCAGGTATTAAATTTCCTATTTGTACAAAATTGCTAATAGAACTTGTTTTTATCAGCATCTTTAACTCCTCTGATTTATAAAGTTCTTGCTGATCTAAACAATTTGAGATGTATTTATATTGGATGAATAAACACAGTGGTACATACATAGCATCATCATTAGGCCTTTAATAGCTTGTGACATTTGGGGGACTGTTGAATGTGTCTATTTTCAAACGGTGCTAAGTACATTTTTAACCCTTACAGTCCCAGTCGGGTATATTTCCATCAATTTATTTCTTTACCTCAAACCCGATGCGTATATTTTCCTCCAAATACAAAAGCTCCTGGAACCTAGCCGCGTATATTTCCCTCAAGGTGTCTATTTCAAGATCGCAATAAAGGATTTGACCTTTCACCTAGTCTCTGGCAGAATATTTATTTGATAGCTGAATTTTATTTACTTTTTAAATTATGAAAATTGACCAATTACTGAGGTGTTTTTTGTTAAATTGAAAGTGCGGTCCTAATGGACGCTACCAAATTACCTTCCGTTATTATGGCAGTACGTTATTATGGCAGTACGTGTTGATGAGACTTTTTCTTATGGATTAATATTACAAATGAATACAATTACTTTATGAATAAGATTATTCTAATAAGGTAAGTTATTATGTTTCTAGCAATTTACTACTCTCTTTGTGTTATCATCAATTTTTACCAACAAAAAGTTACAAAATACTTTCGGAACCCCATTGATGTCTCAGCCATTCTGAAATAATGTCTGGGACGTAGGGAATAATTAGTAAAATAATGGCTGGGACTGAAGGTATACATCACAGATAAGTAGGTCGGTACAGGAAATGTAATAAATTTTTTATACATACTATTATTAATTGGTATTAGGTTTTTTTAAGTATCTCTAAATAAACCTTTTACAGTTCTAGAATTTTTATTTAAATAGCATAATTCTGATTCTGCATTAAAGAAAAACAAAGAAGCTTTTTAATTTAAGATGCAATCTTTTATTAAATTTTTTTTTTTACTAAATGTATTACCTTACCTTGTATTAAGGTGGCAATAGGCTTTAGTACGTTTAAGCCTTGGTGGCTCATCCTCTTGAGATTGATTTAAATCTGTCTTTGAGCCAAGAGAATTGTTTTTCACCCTAGTTAGAGCATAAATTAATTAGTTAAAGCCAGTGTAGAAAATATGTTCCCAGGAATTATTTCCTATTTATTTGTACAAAATTTGCTTAAGTTCTTGCTGATCTAAACAACAAGAAGAATATTTATATGGAGAGAATAAACAAAGTGGTGAATACATAACACATTTATTACGACAGTGATGACTTGTGAATTTACAGGGACTATTTAGGTAGTCAGCTTTCAAAAGGTGCTAATTTAAGTTACTTTTTTTTTTAAATAAAATGTTTTATCCCCAATGTGTCTTCAATATTATGTGTTTATTTATATCACTGATCTATAAAAAGAATGGATTAGGCACGGAAGTAACATTCTTGAAGCCAAAATAAATAGGCTTTCTCGTGAGTGACATCCACTTATCTATGAAATTATATTTACTAAACACTGACCTGTAAATACATTTTAAGTGACTTAGACTTCCTTTTTATCATATGGATTTGTTCTAATCATAAGTGGTTTATTCCTGTAACTTGCTTATGTAAATAAGTGCATAGTGGAAAAAGGGAATTCATTTGGAATACAATGGAGGTACTATCCATTCTTTTTATAGATCAGTGATTTACTGTATATACTCATGTATAAGTCACACCAGTGGATAAGTCGCACCCCTTGTTTCAGATTTTTTTCTTTTATGTTATCATTGACCCGGGCATATTTCACACCCCGACTTCCAGGGGTTACACTGCCTTTTAACTTTTCAAAAATGCATTCCTTATAAACATAAAATTTACTAAATATTCACCCTAATTTGGAAACTTTCCTTAAAAATGGTTTCAATGGTGCATAAGGCAAACATAATCAAACAAAGGCTTCATTTATTTTAAACAACTGATCAATAGGCCTACAGACATAAGTGATATGGGAAAGTAAGGTATCTGTCCCTACTCAAGTTCCTATCCCTATCATCATACTAAAGTGGGTCAACACACACAAAAAATCTTTTGATGTGCGTCATTAGACTGAACGTCGTCATTAGACTGAACGTCGCCTAGAGAGTGAGGCACCGTATTGATGATGCTTTATAAGTGACCTTATTACCATTAACATTGTTTATAATGATTTCAAGCGTGACTACATGACCGGCAATAAGCTGTGTTTTTATTCAACTCATACATGCAACTAATGAAAAATAAAACACACTATTTACATTTCATGCGTTGATCAGTTTTGGAAACATTGCTAAGTCATGGCCTGGCGGAATGCTAAACACTGCCTTATTAGTAGGCTATAACCTATAAGCCTAGACCTTAGGTCCTAAATAAAACGCACCTCAAGCTACTAGTCTAAAAGCTTATAGGCCTACCTACATTATAGGCCTAGACAGGCTTTCACACATTTACGATTCTTTACATACTGTAATTTGCGTTCAATAAGCCTACAAAATAAATGTCGCCTTTAAACTACGTTTCGGCAATATAAAATCGGCCCAAAAGTTCAAAAGAAAAGGGGTGGGTGTCGGAAAAACCTAAAATATTTGTTTATTTCAATTTCAGTTATAAAAGATAGTAATATTTAAAGCAACGAAAGCTTTCTAAATGTAAAATGTAGGCATACGCATATCCTAGTCATTCTACATCACTACTGTCAAATATAGAGGTTATGTAGGAAACTTTCTGACAGAGTAGTGATGTTTTTTTAACTTTTCAAAAACAGTGTCGGGTGTATAAGTAGCACCCCTACTTTTTGTCAAAATTTTTGGTAAAAAATGTGCAACTTGTACGCGAGTATATACGGTATATTCTGAACTTTATCTCAAACTTGAAAAAGGTCTCTACGCGAGTATATATGGTATATTCTGAACTTTATCTCAAACTTGAAAAAGTTCTATAGGCCTAATATTTTTGATAGAAAAATCACATGAAAAATCAAAATTACATACCTACATATTATACTCTAGCCCTATACTTAATATTATTTAGAATTGGGTATATTATTATCTTATCTTATATATTATAGACTCTCTTTATATTATTTCTAAGATTATTGCGCCCTACGCTTATCCATGGTCTGAGTCTAGTCTTGCATTTTTATTAATGGCTACCCAGGGTAGTGTTTTAAATGATGCCAATTTATTGGTTTTCCTGGTTTATTTGGGCAACCCTTTCCATGCCCGGATGCCACTGGGGAAGAAAGAGTACTGATATGAATTTGTTCTCACATGAGGGATAAGAAAAATGTTTTTGTCTTTATATTTATCTGAGCATTGCAACCTGCTGTTATTGTGTTGTATTTCTAAATTAGAGTTTAATGCCTTTTGTATTATTACTACTTTACTCTTTGACCTTCTGTCCTCTAGTGTTTCTAGGTTTAGTGATTGAACTATTGCATGGTGTTACTTTTGTCAATTGTGAATATATTCACTATTAATGTAATGATCCTTGCAGCTCTTTTCTGAATCTGTTCTTATTTTTTAATGTTTTCTTTAGTTGATAGGTCCCACGCAGAAGATGAATATTCTAGTATAGGTCTAACTAATGTGTTAATGTAAGATATAGCATTTTAGTTTTATATTCTTATAGTTATAGCCGAATTACATTAAAAAAGTGGATTCCAAGATAATTTATCCTTTATTATCACGCCTGACTCCTACTTTGCAGTGTTAGTTTGTGTGGATTAGGTCTTTACCATGAATGAAGGAGTTTGTAATTATTTATTGGTTTCTTATTCTTAATCTTAACAGTTGACGTTGTATAGGTCTAAGTCATCATAGTCATAGAGTCATAGGGACTCATAGGCCTAAGTCACCTTCACTGTCCTTCACCTAAGTAAAAAAGTATAGCCTAACTTAAGTTAACAGGTAGGCTATATCATATATATATATAAATCTCAAAAGGAATATGTATGTATGTATGTGGCTGGCTGGCTGGCTGGCTGGGTATGTACATACCGCATAATCTTTTTAAATACTGGACATAAAAACGTGAAATTTGCTACAAATATTCTTTGCGTTACGGCGGTGAACACTGTCAAGGTTTTAAAAAAATTAAAATGACCGCAGTGGTCAGTTTGGTCAAAAAACGCGAATAAAACGACATATTTTGGGTTCATGTTGAATTTGCCGTTCCAACTTTTTATAGTTTTTCGATCGATCGCGCTAAGAAAATAAAAAAAAGGATGGCGTTGAGATTTTTTTTAGGATGACGTCATCAAAGTTTGCGCAGGGATAGCTGGTTGTCTTTTTTTTTATGGCGTCATCGAATTTTGCGTATTCATTTTAATTAACTTCGCTTCAACCTTTGCTAATGTACTTTATGAATGAATAGAACAAAATATATTCACGTTTTAATTTGCGTCGTAATTTAAAGCGGGATATTTTTAAATTGTTATAATGGGTAATGATTAATGGTTTTAATGGTTATCTTACGTTGTATCTGGCAAATAAAAAATTCCTTCACGTTTTTATTCGTGTTGTATATGTTCACAGAATAGGTATAAAACAGAATGCGCAATCGCATTTTATTTCTGTTTCGGGAAGTAATACCGACGCCTTACTAAGCTTATTTAAACGCAGTGGTCCTGGTTACACTCTATATTTAAGCTTATAATTATATGGCGTCATCAAATTTTGCGCATTTATGCGTTTAAGAAGGGAACAAAATTTTGTTTTAATTTGCGTCGTTATTTGTGGAATGCAATATTTAAATGGTTTAAGTTATCGGAAAATACTTTATCCCCGCTTAAGACTATTGTTTATAACTCCATGGGTTATTTTATCAAGTTCCGAGAACTGGGCACCTTTAGGCTTATCGCCTAGGTAACGGCCATTGTTTAAATTACCGGGCAATGTTTAAATTACCGGGCAATGTTTATAATACCGGGCAATGTTTATAATACCGGGCAAAGTTTAAATTACCGGGCAATGTTTAAATTACCGGGCAATGTTTATAATACCGGGCAATGTTTATAATACCGGGCAATGTTTAAATTACCGGGCAATGTTTAAATTACCGGGCAATGTTTAAATTACCGGGCAATGTTTATAATACCGGGCAATGTTTATAATACCGGGCAATGTTTAAATTACCGGGCAATGTTTAAATTACCGGGCAATGTTTATAATACCGGGCAATGTTTATAATACCGGGCAATGTTTAAATTACCGGGCAATGTTTAAATTACCGGGTAATGTTTAATTTGCCGGGCAATGTTCAAATTGCCGGAACTAAATTTTTAAAGATTTAATTCGTGTCGTATACGTTTTATAAACATTATTTCATAAGGGTTTCATTTGTTATTGTTTTACATGTTGAATAGAAAATTTAATTCTAAGTTTGCTTCCAAAGCAACAATAAATAAATAAATAGCAAATAAACAAAAACAACACAACATAGGTCTGCGACTTAATGTTTGTCGTAAAAAAAATATATCAAACAATCATTAAAAAAAAAAAAGTACTGTCGAATGTTCTTAATCAATGAATAGAACAAAATATATTCATGTTTTAATTTGCGTCGTAATTTATATCGGGCAATTTTGTAATTGTTATAATGGGTGATGAGTAATGATTTTAACGGGTAATTCATGTTGTAGCGGGCAAATAAAAAATTACCTCACGTTTAAATTCGTGTCGTAGGTCATGCGGGCAATCTCATTATAACTGCCTGAGTAGTTAGAGTGTATGTAAACATAACTTTTAGCCGGTTCGGAGGACCGGGCACATAACGGCTTGTATAAACTATAATCTATATCTAAAAGCAAAAGTTTATAGTAATTTCTTATATTTTTCTTTATGATACACTAGATTACCTACCTTGTTATAGTTATAGGTTGATTACTCAAGATAATGCGATGAGGGACATGGCCCACATGGGCATAGCCATAGGCATTTCCTTCGTAAGGATCCCTCCTAGATCTATCAACCGTCGGCGTTGGACTGGGTGACGTCAACGGTAGATACTCTTTGTCTTTGGCCTTGGCGATGTGGCCATTATTGTAGTTGATATAGCGATACCCGTTTGGGTTATTGCACGAGTTGTTTTTGTACTTGTATCTGTGTTGAGTCTTGTTCATACACCGATGCCTATCGTTCTCCATGTGAGAGAATAAAATGTATTTATTATGAAGCCCGTTATTTTAGTTTGTCATTGAAACAGATGGCGCGATGGTTGCTAGATGACAATTAAAAATCAAAACCGGGAATCGTTATGCATTGGAAATTCAAAATTCATATACATTCTACGGAACAAATGATAATAAAAATAAAACTTTTTTTTAAACATGTAGATCTATAATTTAGAAACACTGCAAGCAGTGCCATCAAAAAGAGGGGTTGTGCAAATGGGGCATATGCCCGGGGGCGGCAAATATAGTCTAAATATAGCACAAAACAAAGCAGTTACAGTATGCAAGGGGGCGTCTCTGAAACGTTTAATATGGGCGCTACATGGGCTTGTGTGGGCTAACACTCCAAGCAGATTAAAAAAAATAAAAACAAAAATAGAGAATATAAAAAAAAGGCTACTTAGGAGAATTAAATCATATATAACTTAAAAATGCAAAACAATAGATCTAAGGGGTTGTACATTAATTATGTCAACAAAATAGGTGATAGAGGGAGTTGAAAAGTTTGACATGGGAGAGAGTGAGGGGGGGGGGGGGGTCAAGATAAGTTGACGTCAACAATGTTACTTATTTTATAATAGGCCTAAATTTAATTAAAAAACTAAAACTAGGCAGTGTCCTCACATGGGGGAGGGCAGAGGGTGGCATATGCCCGGGGGCGGCACATTTAGCCTAAGTTCATACCCGAAATTTTAGGAGAGTTGAAGGGGAAATAAAATTTGAAACACAAATTGTAAACAAAAGGAATTATGAATAAATATAGATTAGTAGAAGTTGACTTCTTATTTAATAACACTCAAACTTTTTTATACAAATTTTTCACTTTTTAATAGGCTCACAAAGGTTTCATAAGAGATTGGCTCATCTAGAATATTCTTATTAAAAAATTGCATTTTAAAATGTCGTTAATCATAATAATTAACTAAGCGCACAGGGGGGCGGTGAGAAGCTCGGGTCGGGGGGAGGGCGCTGATGTTCCTTGCAACAGTAGGGATCGCTGAAGGGCCAGTGGGCGGTACGAATGTAGCCTACTAGAAATAGATTTAACACCACTGATTTTTTAATTACCAAAATTAAGATCTGCTTCACTTATTAGAAGGGTAATCTTGAGCTTTGACAAAGGCTTTATCGACTAGTGTCTACTATGTAATTGTGACGTAAAAGTAATATAAATCCCATTCTGTGCTTGATCTATTGCTATATTTAGACTGTATCTGAGAAATGCAGATTGGGGCGGTGATTAGATTTTTAGTAGACGAAGTAGGGGCTAGGGTGAGTATAAATTAAATATCTGGCTCATCTCGTTAGAAAACGAAGTTCGATGCTTTTGTTCATTATCATAGTTTCATTCAGATTGTTTTGGTTTTAATTTGAATAAATTAGATTTATATAGCCTTTGATTTATAAAAACCAGTTTTGATATCGACTTATTAAAGAAATATAAGTTGAGCAAAAGCACTATGCAGAGACGAATTAATGAAATGGCACGTGATAAAGTGAGAGTATATTGTGTGATTACCTAAAAACTTTCCACATTTTTACTCCCTTTATATTAAGTTGCAATGTCTGCAATCGTCAATCGTCAATGCATGGTGCAAAAATTGGCTTCGATTTTTCGACCACTTCCCGTGGTCCGATCGAGCTGAAATTTGGACAGCAAATTTCTAACGCCTCACAATACATCCTATCAAATTTTCAGTTAAAACGACTTAATAATACTACACTTATGACAATATTCATTTCTTAAAAGGAAAGTATAAGAAATATTTTGATTTCGCGTTAAAAATGCCTGTGTAACTTTTTATATTTTTTCGGCGCAAAGCTAGAAAAAAAAATTATGCGCTAAGATTATTTTTAGAACAATTCATACGGAGTAAGGAGATATTTTTGAGATTTGCAACACAGATATTTTTCTTTGGGGTTTCATTTCCAGTAGTCAATCAATTGTTTAATTACATGATGGTAAACTTAGTTTGCAAATAAAGGGAGTATAATGAAAACTTCGTTTTTATGGTTTTCTTGTTTACTTCCTTTATATTAACTTGTATTTTTTACTCCCTTTATATTAAGTTGCAATGTCTGCAATCGTCAATCGTCAATGCATGGTGCAAAAATTGGCTTCGATTTTTCGACCATTTCCCGTGGTCCGATCGAGATGAAATTTGGACAGCAAATTTGTGGCGCCTAACAATACATCCTATCAAATTTTCAGTTAAAACAACTTAATAATACTACACTTATGACAATATTCATTTCTTAAAAGGAATGTATAAGAAATATTTTGATTTCGCGTTAAAAATGCCTGTGAAACTTTTTATACTTTTTCGGCGCAAAGCTAGAAAAAAAAAATTATGCGCTACGATTATTTTTAGAACAATTCATACTGAGTATGGAGATATTTTTGAGATTTGCGACAGATATTTTTTCTGTACGTTTCATTTGCAGTAGTCAATCAATTATTTAATTACATGATGGTAAACTTAGTTTGCAAATAAAGGGAGTATAATAAAAACTTCGTTTTTACGGTTTTCTTGTTACTCCCTTTATTTTAAGTTGCAATGTCTGTAATCGTCAATCGTGGTGCAAAAATTGGCTTCGATTTTTCGACAACTTCCCGTGGTCCAATCGAGCTGAAATTTGGACAGCAGATTTGGGGCGCCTAACAATACATCCTATCAAATTTTCAGTTAAAACGACTTAATAATACTACACTTATGACAATATTCATTTCTTAAAAGGAAAGTATAAGAAATATTTTGATTTCGCGTTAAAAATGCCTGTGAAACTTTTTATACTTTTTCGGCGCAAAGCTAGAAAAAAAAAATTATGCGCTACGATTATTTTTAGAACAATTCATACGGAGTAAAGAGATATTTTTGAGATTTGCGACACAGATATTTTTTCTGTACGTTTCATTTGCAGTAGTCAATCAATTATTTAATTACATGATGGTAAACTTAGTTTGCAAATAAAGGGAGTATAATGAAAACTTCGTTTTTACTCCCTTTATATTAAGTTGCAATGTCTGCAATCGTCAATCGTCAATGCATGGTGCAAAAATTGGCTTCGATTTTTCGACCACTTCGCGTTGTCCGATCGAGCTGAAATTTGGACAGCAAATTTGTGGCGCCTAACAATACATCCTATCAAATTTTCAGTTAAAACGACTTAATAATACTACACTTATGACAATATTCATTTCTTAAAAGGAAAGTATAAGAAATATTTTAATTTCGCGTTAAAAATGCCAGTGCAACTTTTTATAGTTTTTGGGCGCAAAGCTAGAAAAAAAAAAAATTATGCGCTACGATTATTTTTAGAACAATTCATACGGAGTAAGGAGATATTTTTGAGATTTGCGACACAGATATTTTTTCTGTACGTTTCATTTGCAGTAGTCAATCAATTATTTAATTACATGATGGTAAACTTAGTTTGCAAATAAAGGGAGTATAATAAAAACTTCGTTTTTACGGTTTTCTTGTTACTCCCTTTATTTTAAGTTGCAATGTCTGCAATCGTCAATCGTGGTGCAAAAATTGGCTTCGATTTTTCGACCACTTCCCGTGGTCCAATCGAGCTGAAATTTGGACAGCAGATTTGGGGCGCCTAACAATACATCCTATCAAATTTTCAGTTAAAACGACTTAATAATACTACACTTATGACAATATTCATTTCTTAAAAGGAAAGTATAAGAAATATTTTGATTTCGCGTTAAAAATGCCTGTGAAACTTTTTATACTTTTTCGGCGCAAAGCTAGAAAAAAAAAATTATGCGCTACGATTATTTTTAGAACAATTCATACGGAGTAAAGAGATATTTTTGAGATTTGCGACACAGATATTTTTTCTGTACGTTTCATTTGCAGTAGTCAATCAATTATTTAATTACATGATGGTAAACTTAGTTTGCAAATAAAGGGAGTATAATGAAAACTTCGTTTTTACTCCCTTTATATAAAGTTGCAATGTCTGCAATCGTCAATCGTCAATGCATGGTGCAAAAATTGGCTTCGATTTTTCGACCACTTCGCGTTGTCCGATCGAGCTGAAATTTGGACAGCAAATTTGTGGCGCCTAACAATACATCCTATCAAATTTTCAGTTAAAACGACTTAATAATACTACACTTATGACAATATTCATTTCTTAAAAGGAAAGTATAAGAAATATTTTAATTTCGCGTTAAAAATGCCAGTGCAACTTTTTATAGTTTTTGGGCGCAAAGCTAGAAAAAAAAAAAATTATGCGCTACGATTATTTTTAGAACAATTCATACGGAGTAAGGAGATATTTTTGAGATTTGCGACACAGATATTTTTTCTGTACGTTTCATTTGCAGTAGTCAATCAATTATTTAATTACATGATGGTAAACTTAGTTTGCAAATAAAGGGAGTATAATAAAAACTTCGTTTTTACGGTTTTCTTGTTACTCCCTTTATTTTAAGTTGCAATGTCTGCAATCGTCAATCGTGGTGCAAAAATTGGCTTCGATTTTTCGACCACTTCCCGTGGTCCAATCGAGCTGAAATTTGGACAGCAGATTTGGGGCGCCTAACAATACATCCTATCAAATTTTCAGTTAAAACGACTTAATAATACTACACTTATGACAATATTCATTTCTTAAAAGGAAAGTATAAGAAATATTTTGATTTCGCGTTAAAAATGCCTGTGAAACTTTTTATACTTTTTCGGCGCAAAGCTAGAAAAAAAAAATTATGCGCTACGATTATTTTTAGAACAATTCATACGGAGTAAAGAGATATTTTTGAGATTTGCGACACAGATATTTTTTCTGTACGTTTCATTTGCAGTAGTCAATCAATTATTTAATTACATGATGGTAAACTTAGTTTGCAAATAAAGGGAGTATAATGAAAACTTCGTTTTTACTCCCTTTATATAAAGTTGCAATGTCTGCAATCGTCAATCGTCAATGCATGGTGCAAAAATTGGCTTCGATTTTTCGACCACTTCGCGTTGTCCGATCGAGCTGAAATTTGGACAGCAAATTTGTGGCGCCTAACAATACATCCTATCAAATTTTCAGTTAAAACGACTTAATAATACTACACTTATGACAATATTCATTTCTTAAAAGGAAAGTATAAGAAATATTTTAATTTCGCGTTAAAAATGCCAGTGCAACTTTTTATAGTTTTTGGGCGCAAAGCTAGAAAAAAAAAAAATTATGCGCTACGATTATTTTTAGAACAATTCATACGGAGTAAGGAGATATTTTTGAGATTTGCGACACAGATATTTTTTCTGTACGTTTCATTTGCAGTAGTCAATCAATTATTTAATTACATGATGGTAAACTTAGTTTGCAAATAAAGGGAGTATAATAAAAACTTCGTTTTTACGGTTTTCTTGTTACTCCCTTTATTTTAAGTTGCAATGTCTGCAATCGTCAATCGTGGTGCAAAAATTGGCTTCGATTTTTCGACCACTTCCCGTGGTCCAATCGAGCTGAAATTTGGACAGCAGATTTGGGGCGCCTAACAATACATCCTATCAAATTTTCAGTTAAAACGACTTAATAATACTACACTTATGACAATATTCATTTCTTAAAAGGAAAGTATAAGAAATATTTTGATTTCGCGTTAAAAATGCCTGTGTAACTTTTTATACTTTTTTCGGCGCAAAGCTAGAAAAAAAAATTATGCGCTAAGGTTATTTTTAGAACAATTCATACGGAGTAAGGAGATATTTTTGAGATTTGCGACACAGATATTTTTTCTGTACGTTTCATTTGCAGTAGTCAATCAATTATTTAATTACATGATGGTAAACTTAGTTTGCAAATAAAGGGAGTATGATAAAAACTTCGTTTTTACGGTTTTCTTGTTACTCCCTTTATTTTAAGTTGCAATGTCTGCAATCGTCAATCGTGGTGCAAAAATTGGCTTCGATTTTTCGACCACTTCCCGTGGTCCAATCGAGCTGAAATTTGGACAGCAGATTACGGTTTTCTTGTTACAACTATGGGAGTCCACACGCTACCTGACAATAATTAAACGTTATGGTTGTTTTTTTATTATAGAAGGGAACATTTGGTAGTTTCGCTAAAGAAAAATAATTAAGGACACTAAAGGCAAATTATATTACTTTAACTAGAATACTTTTTAGGGAAAAAATAAATTCTTCCATCGACGATGGTATGGATTCTGATTCTATTATAGCTTGATGTCGTAATTAGAGAAATCGCTGACAGCTGATGTATTAGCTGTGTTTGATTCATCGACAACATTAATTTGCTAAAAATATCAGTTATCGCCTGCATCACCCACTACAATACGTAATTACTGCATATAACAAAACAGAAGCAACGCATTAAATGATTGTTCAGAGAGTTTGGCAGATTTTTTAAAGAATAATTAGGATTACAAATAGTTTGTCACTATCACTTAGGTACTCTAGTCATCTAAACTTTAAATACATTGTATGAATATTTGTTTCGATGCTAAAGTTTTTGGAAACCAAAGACAAATATTTGAGAGAAAATCTCATACAATTGAAAACTGATATCCCTCATTTTAATTGAATTAAAAAAGTTAAAAACAAAAAATGATTTCAGGGAATTGACCTTAATTAAAAGAACACAAAGAGTTTTTTTTTTTTTTTTTTGCATTTATGTCAAAACTTTTATTGTACAAGCACAACTTTGGACGCAGAAATCTTGAATTTATAAAGAAGAACTGACGAAGACATGCTTACTTCAATACATTGAAACAATTAATGTTTACTTCAACAGATGATTTAAAGATAATATTATAAACATTAAAATTCCTGATTGGTTATTAGACCTTTGTTTCTAGGCCTAATGGTGAAGTATTAAAATCAGCCCTACATTTACAACTGCAAGAAGAATAAATAACAAATAAAGAATAAAAATTGAATGCAGAAATGGGCTATAATCACGACTCCTTGTTGCAAAAGGACATCCATCAATTTTTCTAGGTATTTTGGTTTGGGCAAAAAAAAATGTATTCCATTTCCACACCCTATTTATTGGAACGTAAAAGAACTACTAGCAACATACCAGGAACAAGCTTCACTTTAAAATTGTTTTATTTTCAAAACCTTTTGCAGTTTTTTATTATTATTTATTAAACAACAATTAAACAAATGTATTAATTTCAGCTCTATGATATTTCAGCTCTTTTTAGGATGATAAAATTGCATACAAATCTAGTCGGCCTATACAGATTATATGCGGCAAATTTGACTCACTAGTTCTTCTTCGGATCTAGGGGGGGGGGGGGAACATATGTACTAAACCATAGGTTCTCAACCTTTTTCGGCTCTCCGCCCCATTTTGCAATTTCGTTCCGTTCACCGCCACCACCCCCACCCCAACTTTCTTTTATCGCCCACTCCCTTCCCCCCTCTCCGCCCATCTGGACCATAGTTTCCGCAACTTTGTAGGCGGACCAGACTTTTGTGTAATTAATTATCTTTAAAAAACTGAAAACGAAACATATTGTAAGAATTAAAAGATCAAAAAATTTCCTAAACAAACGTTTTTAATAAATCAATATAAATGTGAATCCTTGTCTGGTGTGTTGCTAGCAATTTGTCTATGTGTGTTTCAATTTTGGTTGCAAAAGCCATATGTCTAATAATGAGTAATAGGCTATTTGTTATATTACAAAACAGAACTTGTTCGGCATCACTTTTAAATCAAATGTGGAAACATTTTTTTAATTAAAGGGAGATAACTAGCCCGTTTTATTTGAGCAAATATTTCTTTTTTTTTTTTTATAAAAAAAAATGGCTTACAATTTATAACTTTGAAGTGATCAAACTGTAAAAAGTATTTGAAAATCATATAAATATTATATGACTAAAGAATTTATATGTATATTTTAAAGCATTACAATAACTACCCTGTTTGTATGATTACTACTTATCTATACCGCTTAACAATGATGTAAAGTCTTATCCAAAATGTAAAAACACATTAAAGACATCGCTGTGAAAATTGAGATCATAATATCATTAATATTAGCAGATGTGAGGGCGACAGTCTGGTGAACCAACCACAGGTGACAGGACCAGCCGGCCGCAAACCATATTTACCAAATACTGACCCCTACTTCATCGAAAAGTCACTGCGATTCCTATTTCTTATTAATATAATAATATGTAGGCATACTATTGGGAGATATCAGATATTTAGCAGCAATTGCGTTTATATCACATTTCATCCAAAGAGCAATCGATTCAAATAGCTGAGGTGTTAAAATATATCAGGTATGTTTGTACCGCCCACTTGCTCTTCACCGCCCCCCTAATCGCCCCCGGAAATGTCAGCGCCCCCCTGAAGCTTCTCACCTCCCCCCGGGGTGGGGGCGATCTCGCCCTCGTTGAGAACCTATGCACTAAACAATGCAGTTACAGTATGCAAGAGAGCGGCGCTAAAACTTTTGCCCTGGGGCGCAACAAAGGCTTGTGAGGGCCCTGATTATAGGCCTACTCCCTTTCTTTGTAAACTAAGTTTATATTTAATTTATATTTTGATAGATTAAAATAAATATAGTTATAAACTATACCTTATGAATTTCCACAAAAAAATTGTGCGCATCCTTTTTTTTCTAGCTTTGGTCCGCAAAAAACATAAAAAGATACATTGTGTCGTTTTCATTCTATTTATTTCGTAAAAAGGAACATATCCGAAAATTGTATTTACTTCCGTCTCTTCCGGTAGAGGCAGCAATAATTTACGTGAAATATACTCTTCGATTTGCAAATTGGTCGAAGGAATTCGTGACTATTCCAACGGCTATGATGCTGAAAGTTTGATAGAAAGTATTGTTAGTCGGGACAAGTCTGCTGCCTAAGTTTCAGCTCGATTGGACGACGGAAAGTGGTCGAAAAATCGATGCAAAGTTTTGCTAACAAACATCCAAGCAGATTACAAGCAAGCAGACAGACAGACAGTGCGAGTTAATAGAAAGGGAGTAAAAATTGAAATTAGTCGTGCGTTTGTTTGATACACACTCACTAGCCCCCGTTTAATCATAGATTAATGTATACGTTGTATATCGCCAACTTAATTCGTGGCCTATATTGTAGACCTAGCCTACCTTTCTAGTTCTATTCCATCTGAAAATAGAAAGGGTACGGTTGGATATGGATGATACTTCTGGTAAAGGCAGAAGAGGAAGCAATATCACGCCAGGGTCTTACAACCTATAACTATACATTAGGCTACCATAAAGCTGGAATTGTAAAAATCGCAAAAATGTGACCTTGACGATTGCAACAAATGGCGAGGAATGTACTAGTAGGTCTAAGATTTACTGTCGTATCGTCCTGCAACAAATCACTACCTTAGTGGACAAGATACTTCGTCAAGAACAAGCAGGTTTTCGCAAAGGGGGGTTTTGCATCGACCACATATTTGCCCTGAGACAGATTCTTGAACAGACACAAGAATGGAACAGCCCTCTACATGCAGTTTTTGTAGACTTCGAAGTAGCCTTTGACAACTTACACAGAGATTCACGCTGGACAATTTTCAGATAATAGCCTACTGCAGTCCATTGAAATTGGTAAAAAATCATACAATCCCTATACGAGAATTTCGAATGTAGTGTTATTCACAACAATTATCTCTAAGACTCCTTTTGTGTAAAGAAGGGAGTAAAACTGGGATGTTCCCTATCACCGACCCTTTTCGCTCTTGCAATGGACTGGCTCCTCCAGGATACGCCAAGATATCCAAACAAAGACAAGCAGTCTAAATGAGATAGCAGTCACATTAGAACTCAGGATAAACACACGGAAAACAAAAGTAATGAGAAACATCAACACTATTAACACCATGTCACAAAAGGCGATAAAGAAGTAGAAGACGTCAAAGAATATACATACCTAGGCAGTAAAATGACAACAAATGGTGACTGTGACCTGGAAATCAACACCAGAATCAATAAGACAAAACAGGCTTTTGCACTGCTCAGACCCATGTGGAGAACATCAGGCCTCAGCTTCCACACCAAAATATGGATATTCAAGAGCAATATTATCAGCGTCCTCTTGTATGGATCTGAATGCTGGAAAACTACAAACACCATTGAAAGGAAACTGGAGGTCTTCCAGACACAAAGCCTACGACGCATCTTCAAGATTTTCTGGCCAAAAACTATATCAAACGAATACGTACGTGAGATAACAGGAGTAGTCCCGTTCCGCATGCAGATGGATGGGACACGTCTTCAGAATGTCAGCTGACTCCAGGAGAGCCCTGAGGTGGACCCCGCCCCCCTTCCACCGGGAAAAAAAGTCAATAGGCAGACCAAAGGAAGGAAACAGGGAGAAGAACAGTTGAAAGGAACTTGAAGGATAGAGGTCTGAACTTACAGACAGTAAACAGCCCCTCGAGCTGTAGCAGACCGAGATAGATGGAAATTTTTGTCTTTTGCCTCAAGCGCCAGCCGAAACGGAGAGGATTGAGTGTCCATTTTTAGCTTCACATTTTTAGAAGGCTTTAAAATGCTGGAACATAATCTTTTTACACTCACTTTTCTTCTACTCTTACGACGGGACGCTTTTACTATGTTTTGTGATAAAGACTACTTCGTTGATGGACTAAGCTTATTCTACATCTTAACTTAGGTATATGCGTTATATAGGCCTATCATATATATATATATACATACATATATATATATATATATATATATATATATATATATATATAATATATATATATATTATTATTATATAGGTCTATGTATTTACGTTCAATTGCCATTTCTTGATGTGGACAGATTTATAGGACAGTTCTTTCATCATTCAAGACTTTATATTCTGTAAGTTGGACTCTTTCATTATTTAATTCTTAATAGTTATAAGCTCATTGTGAAGATTTCCTGCAGTCACTATAATAGAAGTATCTGTTACATTTAACTATGAGATATAATTGTTGAGGAGACCATTCCAAGTGTCGAGTCATGCATATTATAATAATAATAATAATAATAATGAAGCTTATATAGCGCATATCCCGCAATCAGTTCTATGCGCTTAACAATTAGAGACGATGATAACAATAACATACAAATATTTAAAAATGTAAGTGGGCTAGGAGTCAATAATAAACAGGTGAGTCTTGAGTCCGGTCTTGAAAATGTTAAAGTTTGAGCTTTGTCGCAGCTGGAGTGGCAGGGTGTTCCATGCGGAGGGGCCGGAGTAGGTGAAGGCCCGCTGACCAGCTGTCACGAGTTTAGTCCGCGGGATCGTCAAATTGAGTTTGTGAGCAGCCGATCGAAGTGGGCGTGGTTTTGTATATATTTCCAGACAGGAAATTAGATAATCCGGGGCAGAGTCATTGAGGCATTTATTGCATAGAGATGCGAGTTTATATAAAATCCTATTTTGAATAGGGAGCCAATGCAGAAAGTAGAGCAGAGGTGAAATGTGGTCGGACTTCTTCTTCTTTAGGACTAGTCTGGAAGCGCAGTTTTGGACGCGTTGGAGCCCTTGAATGGAAGAGGCAGGAAGGCCGGCCAGAAGAGAGTTACAGTAGTCCAAACGAGAGAAGAGGAGAGTGATGACGAGCTTGGTACAAGCTTCCGGAGTGAGGTAGCGACGGATAGTGGCAATACGTCGCAGGTGAAAAAAGCAGGTTTTAATCAGGAAGGAGATGTGGGGTTGCATGGACAGAGTGGAGTCCAGAAACATGCCGAGGCTCTTTACAGTTGGGGAGAAGGGCACAGTAACGTCACCCAACTGGAGGTCAGTCACGCTGAGGGAAGCAAGCTTCTGTCTCGTTCCTACGAGTAGGGCTTCGGTCTTATCGCTGTTGAGCTTCAACTTGTTTTCTGTCATCCAGTTCTTGATGTCCAGGAAACAACAGGAGATAGAAGCAAGGAGCTCGTCGATGTTCTCAGGCTTGGCGCTGTTAAGGAGCTGGGTGTCATCGGCGAAAAAGTGATAATTTAGGTTGTGTCGCTCGATGACGAAGGAAAGGGGTTGGGTGTACAAAGTGAAGAGGACTGGGCCGAGGACGGACCCCTGTGGTACACCATAGCGGACGGTGACGGGCTGGGAGGACAAAGATTCAGTAGTGACGGTCTGGGAGCGACCGTCGAGGTAGCTCTTGAACCAGGAGAGGGCTATATCATGAATGCCGAACGTGAAGCTGAGGCGATCGATGAGTAGGTGGTGGTCGATCGTGTCAAAGGCCGCGGACAAGTCCAATAACACAAGGGCGGAGACGAGACCTCTGTCTGCGGCGTTCAGGAGGTCGGTGGTGATCCGCAGTAGCGCTGTCTCAGTGCTGTGATTGGGGCGATATGCCGATTGGAACACGGGCATAAGCGAGTTCAGGGACAGGTGGACGTTCAATTGCTCAAGGATGATGCGCTCCAGGAGCTTGGAAAGGTAGGGGAGGTTTGATACTGGACGGTAGTTCCGGCATTCATTCACATCAAGTACGGATTTCTTCAAGAGTGGGCGGACGATGGCCGATTTAAAACAGTTAGGAACGATGCCTGTGGAGAGGGAGGTGTTAATGGTATCGGTGATGAACGGCAGGAGCTTGTCCAAGCACTGGGTGAACAGAAAGCCTGGCAGAGGGTCAAGCTCGCAGGTCTTGATGGGGGACTTCATAATGATGCGCTTAACATGGTCGATGGTGACAGGTTGAAAGCAGGTGAGAGGGAAGCCAGAGAAGGCGGGAGAGGGTGGGGAAGGGCGATAGGCATCATGATCCAGAGAACTACGCAGATTCTCTATCTTCTCCTTAAACTTAAAGTGCTCTGAGAAGAGTTCTGGGAGGTCCACGGGTGGGTGTGTGGTGGGGAGGGGTGGAGAGGGTGAGGAACCGAGGAGGGTGGACATGATAGAGAATAGCTCCTTGGACGACGAGGCTTGTGTGATGCGGTTGTGGTATTATGTAGGCTAATGATTAGAATTAAAACAAGACATTTTGAGTAAATCAAATGTGAATCTAGCCACCGCACTTGTGAAGCAATCTTGTTTATACCAATAAACTGAATCTGCTTAATGAACAGAGCATCTTTGTGAATTATGTTAGTGTATAGCCTATGTGTATTCTAAGTACTAACTGCATTCCATAAAATATAAATATCGTGCATCAAATTCGAAAACACCCAATATCAAGTTCTGCCATATTTTCTTAGACAAAGTAGCCAGTATTTGGCGGGTACAAGTATAACATGCCTACAGGGTGAGTGCCCTGCCCGTAGTACTCACTCTTCGAGTAAATGCGCGATAATTTGTGCACCCTGCTGTCCACACAATCCCCTGTCTTCACAGGCAGAGCTGTAAGAATTGGGACGCAGGATAAGTAGGACATCTCAACATTTTGCATTAGCAGTGGACCCTTATTACCCATTCATAATCGCCCATGTGCCATCAGAGTGTACGGAAAGAACCTTAACAACATATGCAGTGCTTATGGTAGTTATAGAGAAAAGAAGTTTCTTCATGTATGTGTTGATTGTGTTGCTAATCTGTACCCATGACCATCAAGAGCAGTGCCCACATACGCCTATATTGCGCCTTAGGGCTAAAGTTTCAGCGACGCCCCCTTGCATACTGTAACTGCTTTGTTTAATGCTATATTTAGACAATATTTGCCGCCCCTATAAGTGTCGAAATGTGAGGGCACTGCTCATTGTGCTCAAGGGTAGAGGCGATTTTAGTTTATTTTTTAAACAAAATTGTCATTATTGAGATAAGGCAAGGGTGAATGCATGGATTACATTAACATTTAATTAGTGTTTTAGTAACCAGTTAAATAGAAATAAAGTATAATTAAATTTAAGATTAATAAGATACCAGGTAAAGAAATCATAGTACATAACTTAATTTTTGAATTTGGTGCTTAATGCTTGTAAGTTGTTTTCTTTGTGTGCAATGTTTAGACAAACTAGTCGAAACTAATATTCCTCAAGTGATGGATGAGAATGAGAACTTGTATGAGTTAACCTTGCATCATGATCTAGAATAAGATGTCCTTTTAGTCTTTTAAATTGAAAAATATTTTCCATTGATTCAAAAATGCACTTGGAAAATGGAAGGTATATTTATTTCAATGCATTTTACTTTACTCATTAGGTTTAACTTTTACATGTCTAATCCAGATTTACTTTTTAATTTTCATCTTTCCTGATCTGTTTCTAAATATAGTAATTGCAAGCTGAGAGCTTTCAAATGTAATGAACCTTATTTCATGAATTAGTTGTCAAGTTTTTAAATGTTTAATTTTGTTGATGGAAACCATAGATACAATAAATATAGTTTAGTAACATTAAATAATATCATCTTTTAGTAACATTAAATAATATCATCTTTTAGTAACATTAAATAATATCATCTTTTTACAGCTGTGCAAATGTTTTTTTATTAACAATATTTTTCTTCAAATAATTTTTATTACATTCTCAAGTAAGGGATACAATGATAACTTTTTTGTATTAATAATCATCCTTGAAGTCTTGCACTTAATTATGATGTAACAAAACAACCAAGTATTGACCTAATTATAGATGTAACAAAACTAAACATTGAGCTAGGGTACTTTGTTGTAAAAAGATTATAACTGAAATATTACTTTTATTTATAACCTTATGGCAAAACCAAAGAAGACATGACAAATTAAACATAGTAGAAATGACCAAAGTATGCACAGACATTTAGTACTTTAAAATGTAACAAAAAGCTTTTAAATGGGAAAGCCTAAGCTGCTTTATTAAAAACATTTCTTTTCAAGTTTAGCTTATGCAAAGCTGAGTAAAACATTTTTTCTTTCAACATTTTTTTATCTTTTACCCTAAAATGACTTCCATTAATATAAAAATTATGGGTAACATTTTATATCTTGTATATACACATACATAATCCAACATTTGTGTACATAAGCTTTCTGATCAGACATTCAACTGTTACACACAACGGAGTGAAGATTTCCATTTTGAATTCTTTCTACCTGTAGAAGAAAAATATGATTGTATATCTTGAACAATGTCATTGCACTTGTCAATGAAATTATGTAAAGAATCCTAATGCTTTTCCATTCGGTAACGTATTCTATCAGTATATTTTAGTTAAAATTCCTTTCACAATATCTGTCAGTATATTTTAGTTAAAATTCCTTACACAGTATCTGTCAGTATATTTTAGTTTAAATTCCTTACACAATATCTGTCAGTATATTTTAGTTAAAATTTCTTACACAATATCTGTCAGTATATTTTAGTTAAAATTCCTTACACAATATCTGTCAGTATATTTTAGTTTAAATTCCTTACACAATATCTGTCAGTATATTTTAGTTAAAATTCCTTACACAATATCTGTCAGTATATTTTAGTTTAAATTCCTTTCACAATATCTGTCAGTATATTTTAGTTAAAATTCCTTTCACAATATCTGTCAGTATATTTTAGTTAGTGGAGGGAAATCCTTTAATTCTTATAATATTTTGTTCATTGAATTTGTTACCAACTCATTCTTCAAAGTAACAGTTTTGTTAGCATAGGTGTCTTGTAGTCACATTTTTGTTAACCCGCTCCCTCATCACACACATAATTCATGTTAGTAGGTGACCATATTCATATTGTCAGCAAACTAACAATTGGACCATCCATTTCTATGAGTTACTCCCCCTATTTTAAACTCGGATTACATTTTTATTACTGCAGAAAATCTTAAATAAATTTCTCTGAGTCAACAACAAAAAACAAAGCCTTTTTTGGTTGATAAAATACATTACACTTAAAAAAAAACACAAGAATTTGATGTTATAAAGTTATACAGGTAAAATTGTATGTAAAAACATGATGGAGATTTCTACACAGAAATTCTAATTCATTTGAAAATTCCAGATCTTTTTTTTATAAACTTTTCAATATTAAAAAAAAAAAAACACAATGCAATTGCTATTTATATAAAATATCAAAATGCATTATATTATGAAAACATATCATATTATTATTGTAATTTAGAATTAAGGAATAGATTTTGTTAAATATTTATTTATTTCATCTATTTTTTTCTAAAAAAGAACTGTTAGTAAAAAAAATATTCAAATTTCAAAGTTCATATATATTATATTTGTAATTCTATACTAAAACTATCAACATTACAGAAGAAAAAAAAAATAATGAATAGACCTAGCCTATATAAAAATTAAATGCTGCCAGTTGCAGCCATAAATTTCTCTGTTCTACTCTTGGGTCTTTTAAAGTCATACATTGTTAAGATATTGTTTTAATGGGAAAATATAACATATTACCTCTCCAATTGCAAATTTGAATGCTGTTTAACAACCAACCTATTCATTGACTTTTTGAAGATAAAAAGCAGCCGTGTGATTTATATATTTTGTGATATTTATTGTATTAGGTATTTGTTGAAAAAAAAAATACATGGCTGAGAAACCCCAGTAATCCTAAACAAAGATAGTCTTAAAAAACCCTAACCCTAACCCAAAAACTTCATGACCATAAGAAAAACTTTTTTTTTACTTGCTGTATGTCTTAAAGAGCTTGGCAGCCTAGAGCAATAAATAGAAATAACAATTCTTTAATTCAATAACAATCATCATATCCTTTTGATTTTTCCAGACTTTATGGGCCTTGAAATACCATATCATTGTCCTTAAAACTTGTTTATATAGCACAGACACTGGTTTACTAAAACCTGCTTATTCAATAATGCTAAGAGAAGTTAACATTTCATTACTAAAATAATGTTTAAAGGGTATTAAAAGATAACTTTCTCAATAGGATGCTTCAAGGGAAGGATCAACTCATAATTGTCACTGACCTAATCTATCCACTGACTCTGCTATCACTGCACTAGACTAGTCTCACTGACCTAATCTATCCACTGACTCTGCTATCACTGTACTAGACTAGTCTCACTGAACTAACCTATCCACTGACTGCTATCACTGCACTAGACTAGTCTCACTGAACTAACCTATCCGCTGACTCTGCTATCACTGCACTAGACTAGTCTCACTGAACTAACCTATCCGCTGACTCTGTTAGCACTGTACTAGATTAGTCTCACTGAACTAACCTATCCACTGACTCTGCTATCACTGCACTAGACTAATCTCACTGAACTAACCTATCCGTTGACTGCTATCACTGCACTAGACTAGTCTCACTGAACTAACCTATCCATTGACTCTGCTATCACTGCATAGACTAGTCTCACTGAACTAACCTATCCATTGACTTTGCTATCACTGTACTAGACAAGTCTCACTGAACTAACCTATCCGTTGACTGCTATCGCTGCATAGACTAGTCTCACTGAACTAACCTATCCGTTGACTCTGCTATCACTGTACTAGACAAGTCTCACTGAACTAACCTATCCATTGACTCTGCTATCACTGCATAGACTAGTCTCACTGAACTAACCTATCCACTCACCTCAAAATATTTGTTTTGTTTCTTTTGTAACAAAGTAGTACTTTTTTTCTTTATATATTTCTTTTGTTTTCTTGATGTTAGCTTTATTCTTGATGTTACTTCTTTTTCAAATTTGAATCTTGATGATGTTTAGCTTTTTTCAATGTTGTTTTATATTCTCATTCAGTGATTGGTTGATGTTATTAGTCTGAATGAGACCTTACCACAACATTCTTTCTTCTTTAACCTTCGAAACTGGATGCAGTAAATATATTGGCAACTCTAAAAATTACATCAGTGTCAAACACACATAAACAGAATGTGTTTTTTTGTGTGTCTAGCACCCAATGCCACAGATGAAAGCCATTGAGAGCGGGAGTCTATTTCCTTTCAGCTATTTAGTTACATGAACCACATCAGCCTGACCGATCCTACCATCCTGACTGAGCCTCGCTGACTGATTACATCAGCATGACTGATTCTAGCGTACTGATCTTAGTAGCCTGACCGATGTTAGCTGATTCATTCTTAATGACTGTGATGTTATAGCTTGACTAATGCCACGGACCAATCCTTATGATCAAGTTAATGATGAGTGTCTAAAAATAAAACAAAAAAGAAAGTACATTTGAACTTTACTTCACAACAAAACTTTATAATGTGAGCAATAGTTTCATCTTAGAAAAAAATAAAATGCAATCCTTGTATTAAAATCCAGATAGTTGCAACTTAATAATAGAGTAGTGCTGTTTTCTGAACTTATAAAAACTATGTGGAATGGATATGTCACACCCCTGTGTTTTAATCAATTTTTTATTTTAAGAAACTGACATATTTACGCAAGCATATTACAGTATATATATATATTATATACATAATTTATATTTAGATGCTTAAAATGTTAAAGTGAACAATGTTTAAGGTTTTTGCTGCCTGGTAAGCAAAATATAGGTCAATGTAAATGTAGGCTAATGCATACCCTACTAAGAGCTCTACAGTTAGTACTATGACTAGTACAAGTGATAGTTGCAACATGACAGAGTAGTGCTGTTTTTTTTTACTTTTTTTTACAACTGTGTTGAGTGGAAAAGTTGAACTCAGATAATTTTGTCAGAATTTTTTTTGTAAAATATGTGTGATATAATTGCAAGTATATACAGTACTTTCATTCAGCAAGACTATGGTAATAGCATGGGAGAAAACCCTTGGCGGTCAAATAGTTACTATCAGAGTTTCAAACAAAAGCAAACTTAGACGATGTTGGTAAAATAGGAAGTCTATTAGATCCAACAAGGCAGTTTTTTAAAGCCTGACTAAAAATGTTGATAAAAATCAGAAAGGAAAATATCTAATCACCTAATAAGTACACAGTCTCAGAATCTATAAACACTTTACCTTTAGATGCGAGTGTAAAAATTGTGTGTTGTGTTTGGTGCATATACTTCCACATGGTAATTTACTTGAAGTTAACTAGGCTTGATGATGTGATGTGTATAACTTGAGTTTAAATCTCAGCTAGGGATTTAATAGATGCTTAAACCATGACGTTGGTTTATGGTCTGAGCCAAAACCTGATAATTAGACATAAACAATAACTCTTAATACAGAATAAAATATTGTACAATTCTTTTGACAAAGTTACATTTGACCTTACTGTTATCCACCTTATTAAAATGTAATAAATACAATAATAGTGCTAAAGCAGTGAATGATAAATGGTTCAAAGATTATTATCAACCTTTTTTACTGCCTGGTATTGAGTAAAATAAAACAAATACCGGTAGGCCTATGTTGCTAGACCACAATGCCTAAATACTGCCAGACTTTATAAATTATGAGCAATAATTTTGAAGTTCGATCCAAATCAACTGTAGCGAACTAATTGACCTTCAGACTTAATATGTGGCCAAATACCATTTTGTCTACAATGTTTGCTTCAGCTAACCCTCAATAGTTAAAAATTTAAATACTTAAAATGACCTCCTATAAACTATAAATAAAAAAATGCAATCAGCATAAAATCATTTGCTAAATGTTTTTTTACTCTAGGCTACAAAACAAAACCTTTCAGATAAAAACACAAGACTGTTAAGTGTTCATAACACAAACAGTTTTAGCTTCCCCCATTACAAAACAAATGGAACTATCTGGACTCCAGAGTTGCTACTAATATTCGGCTTGTACCCTATAGTGAAATTCACAGACCCATAAATACTAGAACTACATTGTCATAGTGTACAGTGCTAGTAAACTATAAAAGAGTTCAAATTAAACATTTGTTTTGGATTTTTTTAAGTAACAAAAAAAAAACTAACAGAAAAATCTTTTGAATAATTTATTTAAAAAAAATTCCTCATAGTCTATAGTAAATACTCGTTAATGATATACATTTTTTAGCTCAATATTGTCATTAAAGCAAAATTCACAAACTTTCATAAAACTTGTTCAGTTTTCCTAAACTCTCTCTAACTTGAAAAATCCTGACTAACAAAACATGTTAATAAAAACTTACCAAAGGTAGATCCTTGCCATGATTGAGTTCTTTGTGGAGCATTGTGGATATATGTATGTTGAGTGTTTTTAGTAGTAGTGGGAGCTACAATAGTGTGATGATGATGTTCAGTACGTTTATGAGGTACTATAGTGTGATGATGTTCAGTACGTTTATGAGGTACTATAGTGTGATGATGTTCAGTACGTTTATGAGGTACTATAGTGTGATGATGTTCAGTACGTTTATGAGGTACTATAGTGTGATGATGCTCAGTTTTGTGATGATGTTCAGTACGTTTTTGAGGTACTGTAGTGTGATGATGTTCAGTACGTTTATGTTGTTCTGTAGTGTGATGTGGTACTGTAGTGTGATGATGTTCAGTATGTTTATGTTGTTCTGTAGTGTGATGTGGTACTGTAGTGTGATGATGTTCAGTACGTTTATGATGTTCTGTAGTGTGATGTGGTACTGTAGTGTGATGATGTTCAGTAGTGTGATGTGGTTCTGTAGTTTGATGTTGTTCAGTAGTGTGATGATCTTGAGTGGTATGAGATACTTTAGTGTGATGTGAAGTAGCTGTAGTAATGTGATGTGTGGGTATTGTAGAGTGATGATGTTTAGTTATGTAACGTTCAACAACGCGATGCTTAGATTTACTAGGTGCTTTTTGTCCTGAAAAAAATCAATATAAAACAAGCTTTTGAAACTAATGGAACTTTTATACTTATTATATACATATACTAGTGGTTATGTCCGTCAAAATGACGGAGAAACGAATGACTACAATGTGTTTTGTTAAGAGATAAAGAAAAGAGACTATATTACAATAAAGACAATGAACGTTTCTTTTCGGTATTTAGTATTTGTTCTTTTCAATTGTTTCTGGTCGCCCTGACCCTGGCATATGCATAATAATTGTTACTGTCAAGCTTCTGGTATTAAAACGTAGCAAGCAGTTGTGTTGACTTGTCTTGTTATTAATAATAGCCTATTAAATTAACAATAATATACTATCTAAAAGAAAAAAAAACCACAATACCAAATACCAAACAATAAAAAGGTAAATAATAAAAAAAAGCGTAGAAAATAATATTTCAATACCATAAAAACTAAAGTGAGAACGATTTTTTTCGGTATTTAATTTTTGATCTTGGTTATTGTATTAATAAAACAGTGTTGAAAATGTTTCTTTCGGTATTTAGATTTTGTTTTTTTTTAATTGTTTCTGGTCGACTTGACCCTGGCATATGCATAATAATTGTGGCCTCAAGGACTGGCGTAGTGTGTAAACCGCCGATACATTCCCATTAAGAATACACGCACGGGGCACAGCCCCCGCAGCGGGTCCGAGGTCCATTACACTGCCGAGAGGCCACTGGTCTCAAGAACCACCTAAAGTAGGCCTTTAGGATTTATGCTACCGGGTGACAGTGCAGCTCTACCTCTCTGTATTATTTGTTCAAATAAAGAAATGTGTCTTGTTGTGTAAATTGTGTATTCATTACTAGTCTTGATAGAATACAACAGTATTTACAGTTTTGCCTATCATAGCTGGCAACAATATAGAAAATCCAAACAATTTAGTCAAGTAGTAATCAGAACAGTTAAACTAGTAATGTAAGTGGGAAGGTAGAGGTAGACAAAGAGTCTAAAAAAAAACATTTAGAGAAAACAGTCCACAATCAAAACAATAGACATTAGTAAGTAGGGTAAAATAATTGCCTCCTTGCAGACCTAGAATATCAATAGGGCTGATGAAATAAAATTCACCAGCTATTTACAAGGGGACCGTATGGCTAGGCTATCAACCAGCTGACTTTATCTTTCTCAAACAAATTTCAAGTAAATTATCAGAGCTAGGTAGACTATGTTATGCCATGCTCTGTAAATTGTTATCTATAAATCTGAAGCTAAGCCACCACATTCCATTCACTTTGTCTACAACAATAAAAGCAGCCACAGCTCAGCTGGCAGTTCAAAAGGTATTTTTAAAACAACGTGTGATAGTCATCAGACATTCTTCTCATGATAAACATTCTCCTAAGTGTTTCCATATAGCTTTATTGTTTTTTCATGATTTTCTTACCAAGCAAGTGATGGTGAATTTTTTTATCCCTGTGTATTTCAAGGTGATGTCTCTGATGGTGGGCTTTCTCCTCCTCCCTGGCATTCTCTAGACTCCTATTTTCAAAGGCTTGAATCTCTTCACGATGTTTATCTATTTTATATGATTCCAGCTTGTTGCCAGCTGTGACATCTTCCTCATCATCATCATGGTTCACTGACGGTCGAGTTATATTTGTAACATTTTCTTTTAGTTCTTCTGAAAATAAGTTGAAGGACGTTAAAATTGAAACAGGTGTTAAGAAGTATCTTGTGATCAGGGGTTACCCCGGGCAGGTTGTCACATATGCACATTAATGTTTTATAGAATAGTAAATACAGGTGTGTTTACCTTCTTTTGACTATGAGCTACTTCATCGACTGAAACAATTCCGCACAATTCCAACACAAACATTCTCAGAAAGCTTTTAAGGCACTGACTTACATACTTTAAATTATTTGTTTTTCTCTTTACATATAACCTATAAATGAAAGTAAACAAAGTCTTGTTGTCATCTTCAGAAGAACATATATAATTAAAAGGTTAATTATAGAAACCTAACAAGTCTCCATACATGAATCTGATGGAGCAAGTTGTCACAATATGGGGTGAACACAAATGTGCAAGAACACTTGATTGCTTCTATAAAGCAAACTATTGGTTACATCTACAGAAAGATGTTAGTGTAAAATGAAACTATCTTGTGAATTCCTAGAAACTTAATAGTTCAATTAATAAACCATGCACGCACATTTTGGAAATCATTGTGCGTCTCTTTACCATAGCTGGTAAGGAAGAAATGTTTGCAAATCCCTTTTCTTTTTCTAGGTTTAGTTAGTATTATAAAAATAGTGGTTATTTCCTTCAATATGACATTTCCAAAATAATCCAATGTGTAAGTTTGCATAGCTCTAGAATACTGCAAAGTACATATTTTTTGTTAAGTTTTTTTTAATTTAGGTACCCTCTTGTTTTACAGCATAACATTTTTTTAATGTACCAGTATATAAAAAGATGGATGAACAGTCCATCAAGATTTCTGTATGACAAAAGAAGGCCATGTAGATAAAACAAATAGGTAGATAAACTAGCACAACATCGTTTCAAATTCAGAGATCCGCAAAATAGTTCTTCACTGCATGGGTCTATACTAGCTCATGTAAATAGTTCTTCTCTGCATGGGTCTATACTAGCTCATGTAAATAGTTCTTCTCTGCATGGGTCTATACTAGCTCATGTAAATAGTTCTTCACTGCATGGGTCTATACTAGCTCATGTAAATAGTTCTTCTCTGCATGGGTCTATACTAGCTCATGTAAATAGTTCTTCTTTACATGGGTCTATACTAGCTCATGTAAATAGTTCTTCATTACATGGGTCTATACTAGCTCATGTAAATAGTTCTTCTCTGCATGGCTCTATACTAGCTCATGTAAATAGTTCTTCATTACATGGGTCTATACTAGCTCATGTAAATAGTTCTTCATTACATGGGTCTATACTAGCTCATGTAAATAGTTCTTCATTACATGGGTCTATACTAGCTCATGTAAATAGTTCTTCATTATATGGGTATATATACTAGCTCATGTAAATAGTTCTTCATTACATGGGTCTATACTAGCTCATGTAAATAGTTCTTCATTACATGGGTCTATACTAGATTAGGTAAATAGTTCTTCATTACATGGGTCTATACTAGCTCAGGAAAATAGTACTGCATTACATGGGTCTATACTAGCTCAGGTAAATAGTTCTTCACTGCATGGGTCTATACTAGCTCAGGTAAATAGTTCTTCATTACATGGGTCTATACTTGCTCATGTAAATAGTTCTTCATTACATGGGTATATACTAGATTAGGTAAATAGTTCTTCATTACATGGGTCTATACTAGCTCAGGTAAATAGTTCTTCACTGCATGGGTCTATACTAGCTCAGGTAAATAGTTCTTCACTGCATGGGTCTATACTAGCTCAGGTAAATAGTTCTTCATTACATGGGTATATACTAGCTCATGTAAATAGATCTTCATTACATGGGTCTATACTAGATTAGGTAAATAGTTCTTCATTACATGGGTCTATACTAGCTCAGGAAAATAGTACTGCATTACATGGGTCTATACTAGCTCAGGTAAATAGTTCTTCACTGCATGGGTCTATACTAGCTCAGGTAAATAGTTCTTCATTACATGGGTCTATACTTGCTCATGTAAATAGTTCTTCATTACATGGGTATATACTAGCTCATGTAAATAGATCTTCATTACATGGTTCTATAATAGCTTAGGTAAATAGTTCTTCATTACATGGGTCTATACTAGCTTAGGTAAATAGTACTGCATTACATGGGTCTATACTAGCTCAGGTAAATAGTTCTTCACTGCATGGGTCTATACTAGCTCAGGTAAATAGTTCTTCACTGCATGGGTCTATACTAGCTCAGGTAAATAGTTCTTCATTGCATGAATCTAATCTGGCTCATCCATGTTCTGTATTGGTAATTTTAGTTAATATGCTGCTAATGCCTTTGATAGCAAGAAAACTATTTACAGCATTTTTTCTATGGGGCAATATAATTGTAAACCCTAAATATAAATTTTGTAACAGGTTGTGTTTTTGGCCCAAAAACTTTCATTAAAAATGTTTGGATGAAATTTTAAGAAAGATTGATTGTAGCTAAAGACTTCAGGATTGGTAAAAAGTGAAACATTAATGAACGAAAGCATGTGACAACCTGCCCCTATGTTCAAATTCACTTACTAAGCAATGTACAATACAATGGTGCAATGATCAAAGAAATAATTTCTACTAGGTGAATCTTTTTGTCCCATTGGAATATATTTGAGTTTTTTTACTGCCTCTCTAAAACTAAAGCATTATGAAACAAATGGAGGTTTCAAGACACCAAAAAGTGCATAAACGATGTGTTATTCTGTATTATTCTATTATCAACATTAGTAGCGAAAGAAAAAATAATAATCAAAACATCAAAGGTTCTAAGTGGGGAGTCAGTAAACTGATCTCATTATAGTCAGCAAATAATCGTCTCTTGATCTTAATTGGTTACAAACGAGGCAAAAGGCTGCTTGTCTCACATGGACCCAACTGAGAAGAGCCACCCAAGATCAAGACCAACGGAAATGTGTAATTGCTGCCCTTTTATCCAATGGGGACCCCAGGAATTAAGTGACTAGTTGATGTAGCCCTTTCATGTATTCCAAAACTCAAGAATGTTTCTTTGCAAAGTCTCGTATTTTAAATACCGTATATACTCGCGTATAAGTCGCACCGGTGTATAAGTCGCACCCCTAGTTTACGTTTTTTTTTCTTATATGTTGTCATTGACCCGCGCATAAGTCGCACCCCGACTTCCCGGGTTATACTGCCTTTTAATATCTAAAAAATGCATAACTTTTAAACATAAAAGTTACTAAATATTCACCTTAGTTTGGAAACTTTCCTTAAAAAATGGTTTTAATCGTGCATAAGGCAAACATAATCGAATAAAGGCAGGGCTTCATTTATTTTAAACAACCGATCAATAGGCCTATAGACATTAGTGAGATGGGAAAGTAAGGTATGTGCTTCTTCATCTAAGTCTTTCCCTACACAAGTTCCTATCCCACACATAAAAAAGTCTTTGAAGTACGTCATTAGACTCAATGTCGCCTAGACTGGAGACTTGGAGGCGCCGGCATTTATGACGCGCTATACATGTGTCCTAATTACCATTAACATTGTTTGTAATGATTTCAAGTGCGTTTGCGCAATCTACAAATAATAAGCTGTGTTTTTTTTTTCAACTCTTACATGCAACTAATGAAAAATAAAACACACTATTGTCACTATTGACATTTCGCGCGTCCATCTGCCGATCGTACTTTTGGAAACATCGCCTAGACCTTAGGCGGTCTTATCGGAATGCTCAACACTGCCTTATTAGTAGGCTATAGCCTATAAGCCTAGACCTTAAATACTAAATAAAACGCATCTTACGCTTTAAGACAGGCTTTCATACATTTGCGATTCTTTCCATACTGTAATTTGCGTTCAATAAGCCTACAAAAATGCCGCCTTTAAACTTACGCTACGTTTCGGCAATATACAATCGGCCCAAAAGTTCAAAAGAAAATAGGGTGGATGTCAGAAAAAACTAAAATATTTGTCCATTTCAATTTCAGTTACATATAGTTAGTAATATTTACACAGACAAAAGTTTTCTAAATTCAAAATGTCGGCCTAGGCATATCCTAGTAATTCTACATCAGTACACTCAACTATACGGGTTATGTAAGAAACTTTATGACAGAGTAGTGATGTTTTTCGAACTTTTTAAAAACAGTGTCGGGTGTATAAGTCGCACACCTACTTTTTGTCGAAATTTTCGGTAAAAAAAGTGCGACTTATACGCGAGTATATACGGTAATTCTTTTAAGGAAAGAGGAGGTGAAAAAGTGGTAGATGAGAATAAAGTAGGGCCTATATTTTCTGTAATATACTCTTAGCACTAATGCTCTAATTTGCAGGTAAATAAACTTTAATGTAACTACCGTATATACTCGCGTATAAGTCGCACTTTTTTTTACAGAAAATTTCAACAAAAAGTAGGGGTGCGACTTATACACCCGACACTGTTTTTTAAAAAGTTCGAAAAACATCACTACTCTGTCATAAAGTTTCCTACATAACCCCTATAGTTGATTGGAGTTATGTAGAATTATTAGGATATGCCTTTATTTGATTATGTTTGCCTTATGCACGATTAAAACAATTTTTTAAGGAAAGAGTATATACGGTAAGTAATAGGTGAAAAAGTGGTACGTGAGAATAAAGTAGGGCCTATATTTTCTGTAATATACTCCTAGCACTAATTTGCAGGTAATGTAAATAAACTTAATGTAACTAAGTAAGTTTTACCCTGGGGATGAACTTCATCTGAACTCAACATATAGTCTGCTCATGAAATAAAGAAATAAAAAAATATAAGTTAATAAAAGTAAAACTAAGAAGCCTAAACATTAAGCAGCATATGTTCAGTTCATTTAAAAAATAAGTTTTTTCATTGTTACCCTAGAAAAATATGAACTAACTTCTACACTTAACGCAATTATCACCTCGTTTACAGTGACCCATTAATTTTCTACAAATTAGTTTTGACTTTCATAATAGGCCTAGTGGCAAAATTAAAATGTAAAGAGAATAAAATAGCTTTCTGCAATGGTAATATTGTTTTAAATTCAGCTTTAAAGACGTGTATAATTTTTAAAGTTTTCTATGATTCCCTGACATTTTCAGCAATAATATCAAATTTTAACACTTATGTAGCACTTTAATATTGGGTATTGAAATAAGAACATTATGACGGAAACTTTAAAAGTATGCAGCCCTGAACATAATTAAAACATTTTTTTACATATTCATAACCGCACAAAAGTTATCAATTATGTTATCATAACTTTTAACAATAATTATATGCTCTTTTAAACATGACATATTCTACTCACGAATTATTGACAATGCAAACAGGACCACAAGGACTGCAGTCAAAAAGTTACCAAAGCAGTTGAAGAAATCTGATTTTTTCAAATCTACAATAAGCATTCAATAGGAATTCAATGAAGAGGATATCAAATTACAAATAAATATTTTTAATGCTCACATACAGCTGAAATTTTTAGCTACACTAATAAATTATGTATGGATATAAACTATTTTTTAAATAGATAAGGATAAATAATAATAAAACATAAATTTTAAAAGTTATGCCTTTAGACCTCAATTATATGGTGTTACATAAAAATTGAAATTAACCAGTAGGGCATTCTATATTGCATATTTTGAATAGGAAGTAGTTCTCTTATACATAAAAAATAATTAGATTTAAGTATATTAACAATTAACAAATTGAAAAATGCTTTCAAAATGCAAACAATATGTCTAGAGAGCTCTAAAAATGTTTTAAAAATCAAATTCAGGGGGATCGTAAAATGATTTTCTTTGCCTATTTATGAAAATATTCAATTTATAAGAAAAGAATCCTATTTGGCAGAATTTCACCAAATTGGTATCTGTCCATCCTCAAGGGACGATGGCGCAGTCACCCTTTCCCCTGCCCCTCGCCTTTCTTCTGGCTCGCTTTTCTTCACTCTTTTCTGTGAGGGTAGCTTCTTTGACTAGAGTGCCCTCGCTCACATTGGGTTGCCCAGAGGTGCATTCCCCAGCAAGACCCTCCCATGTTTTTTTTATCCATGTGTGCCAAAGGAAGCAAATCTTTTTTACAGACATCTTTAAAAAGAAAATCACCTATTCTGGTAAAAACTAGGACTGATTAATCTAGGTATAGGAAGGACAATTGTATCGAGTAAATTGTAGTTTTATAGTTTGATAACAAATGTTTACACTACTACGCGTATTACTAGCACTTTAAGGGTGACCAATTCAAAGTTTCCGACATTTCTATATTCATGATCACCATTAGTTATAATAAAATTCAATTTAGGCCCAACAGTAATTACACTTTCATAAACAAGCCTATAGTAGGGTTTTATAACATATAACACAAATAACAATAAGATAGAATTTTTTTTTAATTATAAAAAAAAATTTAAACAAATTGTAATAATTTGTTTCTCTGTCATTTTGACAGGCATAAAAACTAGGCCTATAATATTTTGATCAAGCAGCCCTTAATTAAAAACTGAACATTCCAAAATTCAAGCCACTCCACTTTGGCAAATGCATCCAGATAAAAATGATTGGGCGGGAAGAGGTGACTTAAAATCTTTACACATACAAATTCGTGTGTTTTTCTGTATTAAAATTCAAGATTTTTTGAATATTTTGATGGGCTTAAAAATTACATCCAAATGTGAAACTTTTCGAAGACTTGCAGACAAAATCTATATCGAGTCCAATAATATTTTAGGAAAAAATAAAACCCGTGGGCGTCCATAGACCAATTTATTATTACACTGTAATGATACTAAAATTAGGGTTTGAGAAGATATTGTCCTCTCTGGTGAAAATGTCTGTGGACGCCCATAAATTACCATCAAATGGGCCTGGTTTTCTTTTTGCTGGAATTATAATCCTGCAGGTTTTTGTACAAGCTTTCATGTTGGCTGGGTTGTTATCAAAATCTTGAGGACTTTGATAAATATACTGGCTGTGCAAAAGAGAATAAGGCATATTAAGACTAGATTATATCACCTTTTAAAAGTAAAAAAAAGTCTGTACAAGTCAAGATTGTATTTTTTAATACATAGTAAAACATATATTGAACATTACGTCATACATTAAATTTTTTAAGTATTGCTTTTTTGGGGGTTTTAGTTGAAAATGTTACTTTAATAAACATTATTATTTTGAGCTTATCAATTTGTTTTGATTTAATAAGCATTAAAAATAATTATGTTGCAAATATTTCTGTATAATAAAAGGGACCTGTAATGTTTCAAATGCATTCAAACTGCCAAAATTAATCAGGAATTATGACAGTAAAACACTTTATATTCCTTCAAAAACATACTTGTTAGCTGAAAAAAAAATTAACATTTAGATTGGTAAAATTATTTTATAATAAAATTTGACATTGCTTTTACCCCCAACTTTTATCTATTTTAAAAGAGTCTCAAATATAGGCCTACACCTAGTAGTTATAAGTCGTAGTTTTAAGTAGGTTGAGGTATAAGGTTAATGCTTATGTAGATAGAAATGTGTGAATCACTGTAAGCGATCATTTATCTCCAAAGTTTTACCGAAATGAAAAATGAGATAATCTTTTAAAAGATAAAGCCTTGACACTATTCACCACAATAATACAAGAATACTCATGTCAAATTTCATGTCATTCTGTCCAGTATTAAAAAAGATGAGACATGTACACATATACAATCTTTTACTTTTATATTATATATAGACATACAATATGTGTGTATGCTATCTTTGTAAAAGGCTTTTAAAATAATAATAACAAAAAGACATCCTGGATTGGGAACTAGCCAAAGGAAAGAGAGCAAAAGATTTTGCTACCTCTGCTACAAGGAGACTTGAAAAAGAAACTTCAAGGAGCTAAACATTGATGTTGCAACTCATGACAAGGCATGCAGTAGACAGAACATGTCCACTAGCCTTGAACCAGGAGAAGAACAAAATACCACAGCAAGCCTTTAAAATACTACCAAAAACAAATTTTGAAACGGCTGTCACCAGAGTGCCACTACAAATACACCACATGATAAGCAACAAAGTAGACATTTCACAAGTCAGGCTGAAAAGCCACATTAGAATGTGTCGCAATAATGAAAGTAGTTAGAAGAATGGACAATAAAGGGTGCCAATATACAACATAACTTTAATTCAGTACAAAATGATCATGTCATATTCTATATTTAAAGGTCTAATATTCACTAAACAAGTGATCATAAGAGAGTATAAAAAGCCTTATGACATCAAATTATTCTTAATATTTGTTTTATTTTGTTATTTTCACACAGATCATAACACAGACGTAGCCTACTTCAAACACAAGCAAAACACAAGTCTCCCTTCCAACAAAAAAAAAGAGAAATATCTCAGTAAAATTAGCAATAATTGTTGATAAATGGAGGCTCTCACTAGCAAACATGCTCATCCCCATTACCGTAATCAAAATGAGGAAAACCAAAGGTAAAAATAAGGAACATAGGACCTAAATTATAAACATAAGTAAGGAGGAAGCTATTTAAGATGCAAATATAAACCCAAAAGTATATTACTAAAATATATAAGAAAAATAGTTCAACTTACAGTTATATATATATATATTTAACATTTATAATAAATATAACATCATGTAAGACAATAGAGAATCACTGTATATCATTTAGTTGCATCTGTAATTTGGGGAGTTACGCTGTCTTTTAATATAAGTGTAACCTGGAGGGTTACATTTATTATGTTATCTAATTTTTGCTATGTTATTATATTATATTTTCTTTCAATGTTTTTATTCGCATTTTTGTACTTTTTGGGTTTGGAAAACCTAGTGGTATTCTTATAAAGACTTCAGGGTTTTTAGTGTTTTTTCTGAGTTGTTTCCCTGTGGGGAAAGATAGTCCTAAAATATTCTTGGGCAAAATGTTGATTTATGTAAATACCCGTACCTAAAACTTAAATAGTCCTAATTCTTTATTTCACTATTTTTATTTTATACTTTTATAAATATTTTATTTCAATTTCATTTAACATGTTTAATTTGTTGTTATTGTTTTTTTATTACCATGTTTGGTACTATTTTTATGTGTGTATGAGGATGTGAGTGTTTCGGTCAGGGATGGAGTCCGCCTTTTTTGAATTGATATTTAAAAACTAGTGGGACGGTATCAGGCTTTGTGCTAAACCTCTTGCTATGTGCTTGGGGCGTTGTTGCTTTGTAAACTTTGTGAGTATATGACTCAGCTTAAAATGAGTGTTGTATAATATTAAGTTTAATATTTGCTTATTTTATACAGTTGTGTTATAAACTTTGTGTGCCAGTATTACCGTAATTATTTGTTTTGGCCAGCTTTCTAAGGCTGGCACTGTGCTATTTTCTATAATTATAGTACACGTACAATACCTTAATGCCTTAATGAATATGTTTTATATGTCTATTACTAATTATATTTATTTACTTTTTTTCTCTGTTAGTGTGTCTTCTAACTGGGATTTTAGATTATCTATTTTGTTTTATTTAGATTTAGTTTTATATATTTTGTGGTTAGATTCGATTAGCAGTTGTTAGCAGGCAGTTGATAGAATAGTGAATAGTCTAGATGTTTTGATAGGATGATATATATATATAATATGTAATAAAGCTCATATGAATTTATCTATAGTACTCTTTTAGTTGTGTGGTTTCTGGTGTTGTTCTTGTGTCGTGCTTAATGTATATTGTTTGTGTTGTGTTTAGCTTTTTAGGTCTTAATTTAGTTAGCTTTAGCCTTAGACCTTAGGGTCACTTTGGGTTTTCCGAAGTTGCACAGACTAGGACCTTCCATCTTCCTTTCACCCCTTACATTTGGTAGCACGAGTGGGGTCTGTGCTTAAGGCTTTAGCTGTAGCTTAGATTGTTCTATAGTTTTAGTGCTGGTAATAGAGTGTTTATGTAGGCCTAGTTAGTGGTTTAGTGCTGTTCTGTCGTATATTTTCCTTTTGTTTAGGTTGCTTGTTTCTTAGGTACCTTTTAGTTTTTGTAACTGTCTCCTTCGGTTAGGTCTATTCTGTTTCTTTTCTGTGTGTTTATAGTTGTTAGGAGAAAAATCCCAGTTAGAATGACTGTAGGAGGAGGCCCAGAGACCACTACCATGAACAGCAGCATTATCATTGTCCAACCTTTGGACGTTGTTGTCCGCAATTTTCATGGTGGTGGCCCAGCAGACGAGGTGGGCGAATTTCTGTACGAGGTCAGAGCAGCTTGGAGGAGCAGAAGGCTTACTGACGAGGCTGAAAAGAATTTTCTTCTTTGGGCACATCTGGGAGACTCTGTCCAGGCAGAGTTACTCTGTCATGACTGTAGCAGGTCATCAGACTCGGAGGTCACTTTGGCCCTGTTGAAACAAATCTATGGCGAGAAAAGAAGCTGCACGCAGTTAATGCGCATCTTGCTGCAGTCAACGCAAGCCCCCGGAGAGACAGTCAGGGCATATTGCCACAGGGTTCTTGCCGCCTACCGAGCCCTTACATCGCGTCAGCGGGAACTGGGACTCACAGTGACCGAGAACTGCTACCTCAGGGACAGCTTCTTGGAGAATCTTCAAGATATGTTAGTCCGTCGCCAACTAGAGGAAATGGTGTTTCGCAACCCGGCTGTCTCGTTTCTGGATATCAGGGATGCTGCGATTCGTTGGACTGGGGATGAAAATTCATTGTTGCAACCTGCCCCTAGTTCGATACCTCAGTCTCCCAATCCTATACACCTGGCTCCCAATGTAGAGCCTATTACAACTGTGAAAGAAGTTTCATATTGCGACAGTAGGGATCTGCAATCCTTGCCAACAGGTCGGTATCCGAGACCACCTGCATATGTCAAACCCAGAAGGAGCAGAGGCAAACAACTCTGCTACAATTGTAGGAGAGCTGGCCATCTGGCTAGGCATTGTCCAGCGAAAGCTGAACGCTGGCCCCGACTGTCACCCCTTAAGCAACAGTCTTGGGAAGGACATATGCATGGACACATCTCAAAACACATGTGTTACCTGGAGGCCAAACTGGAAGATTTAAGTGCAACATTATTTCATTTGCTAAAGGACAACAGGATTGACAGTACCGGTATAAGAGTAAGAGACATAGGTCCACGGACAAGATGAGGCTCTTATTATTCATATTTTATACTTTCTATTTTTGATATTTGCTATGTAACTTGCCTTTTAAAGATGATAATAATGTATTTAAACTATTGCTTTTTGTTTAAACTTTTTGTATATAATCTTGTGTGTAGTACTGCTTAACAGCAGCATGTGTTTTTTTAGTAGTTTTATTTCTCTTAAGGTTGTAAGTTAATAAGTTGTATTTTTTCCAGTACTGTGTGCATGGGACTGCACACATAAAAAGCGGGGGATGAGTGTAACCTGGAGGGTTACATTTATTATGTTATCTAATTTTTGCTATGTTATTATATTATATTTTCTTTCAATGTTTTTATTCGCATTTTTGTACTTTTTGGGTTTGGAAAACCTAGTGGTATTCTTATAAAGACTTCAGGGTTTTTAGTGTTTTTTCTGAGTTGTTTCCCTGTGGGGAAAGATAGTCCTAAAATATTCTTGGGCAAAATGTTGATTTATGTAAATACCCGTACCTAAAACTTAAATAGTCCTAATTCTTTATTTCACTATTTTTATTTTATACTTTTATAAATATTTTATTTCAATTTCATTTAACATGTTTAATTTGTTGTTATTGTTTTTTTATTACCATGTTTGGTACTATTTTTATGTGTGTATGAGGATGTGAGTGTTTCGGTCAGGGATGGAGTCCGCCTTTTTTGAATTGATATTTAAAAACTAGTGGGACGGTATCAGGCTTTGTGCTAAACCTCTTGCTATGTGCTTGGGGCGTTGTTGCTTTGTAAACTTTGTGAGTATATGACTCAGCTTAAAATGAGTGTTGTATAATATTAAGTTTAATATTTGCTTATTTTATACAGTTGTGTTATAAACTTTGTGTGCCAGTATTACCGTAATTATTTGTTTTGGCCAGCTTTCTAAGGCTGGCACTGTGCTATTTTCTATAATTATAGTACACGTACAATACCTTAATGCCTTAATGAATATGTTTTATATGTCTATTACTAATTATATTTATTTACTTTTTTTCTCTGTTAGTGTGTCTTCTAACTGGGATTTTAGATTATCTATTTTGTTTTATTTAGATTTAGTTTTATATATTTTGTGGTTAGATTCGATTAGCAGTTGTTAGCAGGCAGTTGATAGAATAGTGAATAGTCTAGATGTTTTGATAGGATGATATATATATATAATATGTAATAAAGCTCATATGAATTTATCTATAGTACTCTTTTAGTTGTGTGGTTTCTGGTGTTGTTCTTGTGTCGTGCTTAATGTATATTGTTTGTGTTGTGTTTAGCTTTTTAGGTCTTAATTTAGTTAGCTTTAGCCTTAGACCTTAGGGTCACTTTGGGTTTTCCGAAGTTGCACAGACTAGGACCTTCCATCTTCCTTTCACCCCTTACATTTGGTAGCACGAGTGGGGTCTGTGCTTAAGGCTTTAGCTGTAGCTTAGATTGTTCTATAGTTTTAGTGCTGGTAATAGAGTGTTTATGTAGGCCTAGTTAGTGGTTTAGTGCTGTTCTGTCGTATATTTTCCTTTTGTTTAGGTTGCTTGTTTCTTAGGTACCTTTTAGTTTTTGTAACTGTCTCCTTCGGTTAGGTCTATTCTGTTTCTTTTCTGTGTGTTTATAGTTGTTAGGAGAAAAATCCCAGTTAGAATGACTGTAGGAGGAGGCCCAGAGACCACTACCATGAACAGCAGCATTATCATTGTCCAACCTTTGGACGTTGTTGTCCGCAATTTTCATGGTGGTGGCCCAGCAGACGAGGTGGGCGAATTTCTGTACGAGGTCAGAGCAGCTTGGAGGAGCAGAAGGCTTACTGACGAGGCTGAAAAGAATTTTCTTCTTTGGGCACATCTGGGAGACTCTGTCCAGGCAGAGTTACTCTGTCATGACTGTAGCAGGTCATCAGACTCGGAGGTCACTTTGGCCCTGTTGAAACAAATCTATGGCGAGAAAAGAAGCTGCACGCAGTTAATGCGCATCTTGCTGCAGTCAACGCAAGCCCCCGGAGAGACAGTCAGGGCATATTGCCACAGGGTTCTTGCCGCCTACCGAGCCCTTACATCGCGTCAGCGGGAACTGGGACTCACAGTGACCGAGAACTGCTACCTCAGGGACAGCTTCTTGGAGAATCTTCAAGATATGTTAGTCCGTCGCCAACTAGAGGAAATGGTGTTTCGCAACCCGGCTGTCTCGTTTCTGGATATCAGGGATGCTGCGATTCGTTGGACTGGGGATGAAAATTCATTGTTGCAACCTGCCCCTAGTTCGATACCTCAGTCTCCCAATCCTATACACCTGGCTCCCAATGTAGAGCCTATTACAACTGTGAAAGAAGTTTCATATTGCGACAGTAGGGATCTGCAATCCTTGCCAACAGGTCGGTATCCGAGACCACCTGCATATGTCAAACCCAGAAGGAGCAGAGGCAAACAACTCTGCTACAATTGTAGGAGAGCTGGCCATCTGGCTAGGCATTGTCCAGCGAAAGCTGAACGCTGGCCCCGACTGTCACCCCTTAAGCAACAGTCTTGGGAAGGACATATGCATGGACACATCTCAAAACACATGTGTTACCTGGAGGCCAAACTGGAAGATTTAAGTGCAACATTATTTCATTTGCTAAAGGACAACAGGATTGACAGTACCGGTATAAGAGTAAGAGACATAGGTCCACGGACAAGATGAGGCTCTTATTATTCATATTTTATACTTTCTATTTTTGATATTTGCTATGTAACTTGCCTTTTAAAGATGATAATAATGTATTTAAACTATTGCTTTTTGTTTAAACTTTTTGTATATAATCTTGTGTGTAGTACTGCTTAACAGCAGCATGTGTTTTTTTAGTAGTTTTATTTCTCTTAAGGTTGTAAGTTAATAAGTTGTATTTTTTCCAGTACTGTGTGCATGGGACTGCACACATAAAAAGCGGGGGATGAGTGTAACCTGGAGGGTTACATTTATTATGTTATCTAATTTTTGCTATGTTATTATATTATATTTTCTTTCAATGTTTTTATTCGCATTTTTGTACTTTTTGGGTTTGGAAAACCTAGTGGTATTCTTATAAAGACTTCAGGGTTTTTAGTGTTTTTTCTGAGTTGTTTCCCTGTGGGGAAAGATAGTCCTAAAATATTCTTGGGCAAAATGTTGATTTATGTAAATACCCGTACCTAAAACTTAAATAGTCCTAATTCTTTATTTCACTATTTTTATTTTATACTTTTATAAATATTTTATTTCAATTTCATTTAACATGTTTAATTTGTTGTTATTGTTTTTTTATTACCATGTTTGGTACTATTTTTATGTGTGTATGAGGATGTGAGTGTTTCGGTCAGGGATGGAGTCCGCCTTTTTTGAATTGATATTTAAAAACTAGTGGGACGGTATCAGGCTTTGTGCTAAACCTCTTGCTATGTGCTTGGGGCGTTGTTGCTTTGTAAACTTTGTGAGTATATGACTCAGCTTAAAATGAGTGTTGTATAATATTAAGTTTAATATTTGCTTATTTTATACAGTTGTGTTATAAACTTTGTGTGCCAGTATTACCGTAATTATTTGTTTTGGCCAGCTTTCTAAGGCTGGCACTGTGCTATTTTCTATAATTATAGTACACGTACAATACCTTAATGCCTTAATGAATATGTTTTATATGTCTATTACTAATTATATTTATTTACTTTTTTTCTCTGTTAGTGTGTCTTCTAACTGGGATTTTAGATTATCTATTTTGTTTTATTTAGATTTAGTTTTATATATTTTGTGGTTAGATTCGATTAGCAGTTGTTAGCAGGCAGTTGATAGAATAGTGAATAGTCTAGATGTTTTGATAGGATGATATATATATATAATATGTAATAAAGCTCATATGAATTTATCTATAGTACTCTTTTAGTTGTGTGGTTTCTGGTGTTGTTCTTGTGTCGTGCTTAATGTATATTGTTTGTGTTGTGTTTAGCTTTTTAGGTCTTAATTTAGTTAGCTTTAGCCTTAGACCTTAGGGTCACTTTGGGTTTTCCGAAGTTGCACAGACTAGGACCTTCCATCTTCCTTTCACCCCTTACATTTGGTAGCACGAGTGGGGTCTGTGCTTAAGGCTTTAGCTGTAGCTTAGATTGTTCTATAGTTTTAGTGCTGGTAATAGAGTGTTTATGTAGGCCTAGTTAGTGGTTTAGTGCTGTTCTGTCGTATATTTTCCTTTTGTTTAGGTTGCTTGTTTCTTAGGTACCTTTTAGTTTTTGTAACTGTCTCCTTCGGTTAGGTCTATTCTGTTTCTTTTCTGTGTGTTTATAGTTGTTAGGAGAAAAATCCCAGTTAGAATGACTGTAGGAGGAGGCCCAGAGACCACTACCATGAACAGCAGCATTATCATTGTCCAACCTTTGGACGTTGTTGTCCGCAATTTTCATGGTGGTGGCCCAGCAGACGAGGTGGGCGAATTTCTGTACGAGGTCAGAGCAGCTTGGAGGAGCAGAAGGCTTACTGACGAGGCTGAAAAGAATTTTCTTCTTTGGGCACATCTGGGAGACTCTGTCCAGGCAGAGTTACTCTGTCATGACTGTAGCAGGTCATCAGACTCGGAGGTCACTTTGGCCCTGTTGAAACAAATCTATGGCGAGAAAAGAAGCTGCACGCAGTTAATGCGCATCTTGCTGCAGTCAACGCAAGCCCCCGGAGAGACAGTCAGGGCATATTGCCACAGGGTTCTTGCCGCCTACCGAGCCCTTACATCGCGTCAGCGGGAACTGGGACTCACAGTGACCGAGAACTGCTACCTCAGGGACAGCTTCTTGGAGAATCTTCAAGATATGTTAGTCCGTCGCCAACTAGAGGAAATGGTGTTTCGCAACCCGGCTGTCTCGTTTCTGGATATCAGGGATGCTGCGATTCGTTGGACTGGGGATGAAAATTCATTGTTGCAACCTGCCCCTAGTTCGATACCTCAGTCTCCCAATCCTATACACCTGGCTCCCAATGTAGAGCCTATTACAACTGTGAAAGAAGTTTCATATTGCGACAGTAGGGATCTGCAATCCTTGCCAACAGGTCGGTATCCGAGACCACCTGCATATGTCAAACCCAGAAGGAGCAGAGGCAAACAACTCTGCTACAATTGTAGGAGAGCTGGCCATCTGGCTAGGCATTGTCCAGCGAAAGCTGAACGCTGGCCCCGACTGTCACCCCTTAAGCAACAGTCTTGGGAAGGACATATGCATGGACACATCTCAAAACACATGTGTTACCTGGAGGCCAAACTGGAAGATTTAAGTGCAACATTATTTCATTTGCTAAAGGACAACAGGATTGACAGTACCGGTATAAGAGTAAGAGACATAGGTCCACGGACAAGATGAGGCTCTTATTATTCATATTTTATACTTTCTATTTTTGATATTTGCTATGTAACTTGCCTTTTAAAGATGATAATAATGTATTTAAACTATTGCTTTTTGTTTAAACTTTTTGTATATAATCTTGTGTGTAGTACTGCTTAACAGCAGCATGTGTTTTTTTAGTAGTTTTATTTCTCTTAAGGTTGTAAGTTAATAAGTTGTATTTTTTCCAGTACTGTGTGCATGGGACTGCACACATAAAAAGCGGGGGATGAGTGTAACCTGGAGGGTTACATTTATTATGTTATCTAATTTTTGCTATGTTATTATATTATATTTTCTTTCAATGTTTTTATTCGCATTTTTGTACTTTTTGGGTTTGGAAAACCTAGTGGTATTCTTATAAAGACTTCAGGGTTTTTAGTGTTTTTTCTGAGTTGTTTCCCTGTGGGGAAAGATAGTCCTAAAATATTCTTGGGCAAAATGTTGATTTATGTAAATACCCGTACCTAAAACTTAAATAGTCCTAATTCTTTATTTCACTATTTTTATTTTATACTTTTATAAATATTTTATTTCAATTTCATTTAACATGTTTAATTTGTTGTTATTGTTTTTTTATTACCATGTTTGGTACTATTTTTATGTGTGTATGAGGATGTGAGTGTTTCGGTCAGGGATGGAGTCCGCCTTTTTTGAATTGATATTTAAAAACTAGTGGGACGGTATCAGGCTTTGTGCTAAACCTCTTGCTATGTGCTTGGGGCGTTGTTGCTTTGTAAACTTTGTGAGTATATGACTCAGCTTAAAATGAGTGTTGTATAATATTAAGTTTAATATTTGCTTATTTTATACAGTTGTGTTATAAACTTTGTGTGCCAGTATTACCGTAATTATTTGTTTTGGCCAGCTTTCTAAGGCTGGCACTGTGCTATTTTCTATAATTATAGTACACGTACAATACCTTAATGCCTTAATGAATATGTTTTATATGTCTATTACTAATTATATTTATTTACTTTTTTTCTCTGTTAGTGTGTCTTCTAACTGGGATTTTAGATTATCTATTTTGTTTTATTTAGATTTAGTTTTATATATTTTGTGGTTAGATTCGATTAGCAGTTGTTAGCAGGCAGTTGATAGAATAGTGAATAGTCTAGATGTTTTGATAGGATGATATATATATATAATATGTAATAAAGCTCATATGAATTTATCTATAGTACTCTTTTAGTTGTGTGGTTTCTGGTGTTGTTCTTGTGTCGTGCTTAATGTATATTGTTTGTGTTGTGTTTAGCTTTTTAGGTCTTAATTTAGTTAGCTTTAGCCTTAGACCTTAGGGTCACTTTGGGTTTTCCGAAGTTGCACAGACTAGGACCTTCCATCTTCCTTTCACCCCTTACATTTGGTAGCACGAGTGGGGTCTGTGCTTAAGGCTTTAGCTGTAGCTTAGATTGTTCTATAGTTTTAGTGCTGGTAATAGAGTGTTTATGTAGGCCTAGTTAGTGGTTTAGTGCTGTTCTGTCGTATATTTTCCTTTTGTTTAGGTTGCTTGTTTCTTAGGTACCTTTTAGTTTTTGTAACTGTCTCCTTCGGTTAGGTCTATTCTGTTTCTTTTCTGTGTGTTTATAGTTGTTAGGAGAAAAATCCCAGTTAGAATGACTGTAGGAGGAGGCCCAGAGACCACTACCATGAACAGCAGCATTATCATTGTCCAACCTTTGGACGTTGTTGTCCGCAATTTTCATGGTGGTGGCCCAGCAGACGAGGTGGGCGAATTTCTGTACGAGGTCAGAGCAGCTTGGAGGAGCAGAAGGCTTACTGACGAGGCTGAAAAGAATTTTCTTCTTTGGGCACATCTGGGAGACTCTGTCCAGGCAGAGTTACTCTGTCATGACTGTAGCAGGTCATCAGACTCGGAGGTCACTTTGGCCCTGTTGAAACAAATCTATGGCGAGAAAAGAAGCTGCACGCAGTTAATGCGCATCTTGCTGCAGTCAACGCAAGCCCCCGGAGAGACAGTCAGGGCATATTGCCACAGGGTTCTTGCCGCCTACCGAGCCCTTACATCGCGTCAGCGGGAACTGGGACTCACAGTGACCGAGAACTGCTACCTCAGGGACAGCTTCTTGGAGAATCTTCAAGATATGTTAGTCCGTCGCCAACTAGAGGAAATGGTGTTTCGCAACCCGGCTGTCTCGTTTCTGGATATCAGGGATGCTGCGATTCGTTGGACTGGGGATGAAAATTCATTGTTGCAACCTGCCCCTAGTTCGATACCTCAGTCTCCCAATCCTATACACCTGGCTCCCAATGTAGAGCCTATTACAACTGTGAAAGAAGTTTCATATTGCGACAGTAGGGATCTGCAATCCTTGCCAACAGGTCGGTATCCGAGACCACCTGCATATGTCAAACCCAGAAGGAGCAGAGGCAAACAACTCTGCTACAATTGTAGGAGAGCTGGCCATCTGGCTAGGCATTGTCCAGCGAAAGCTGAACGCTGGCCCCGACTGTCACCCCTTAAGCAACAGTCTTGGGAAGGACATATGCATGGACACATCTCAAAACACATGTGTTACCTGGAGGCCAAACTGGAAGATTTAAGTGCAACATTATTTCATTTGCTAAAGGACAACAGGATTGACAGTACCGGTATAAGAGTAAGAGACATAGGTCCACGGACAAGATGAGGCTCTTATTATTCATATTTTATACTTTCTATTTTTGATATTTGCTATGTAACTTGCCTTTTAAAGATGATAATAATGTATTTAAACTATTGCTTTTTGTTTAAACTTTTTGTATATAATCTTGTGTGTAGTACTGCTTAACAGCAGCATGTGTTTTTTTAGTAGTTTTATTTCTCTTAAGGTTGTAAGTTAATAAGTTGTATTTTTTCCAGTACTGTGTGCATGGGACTGCACACATAAAAAGCGGGGGATGAGTGTAACCTGGAGGGTTACATTTATTATGTTATCTAATTTTTGCTATGTTATTATATTATATTTTCTTTCAATGTTTTTATTCGCATTTTTGTACTTTTTGGGTTTGGAAAACCTAGTGGTATTCTTATAAAGACTTCAGGGTTTTTAGTGTTTTTTCTGAGTTGTTTCCCTGTGGGGAAAGATAGTCCTAAAATATTCTTGGGCAAAATGTTGATTTATGTAAATACCCGTACCTAAAACTTAAATAGTCCTAATTCTTTATTTCACTATTTTTATTTTATACTTTTATAAATATTTTATTTCAATTTCATTTAACATGTTTAATTTGTTGTTATTGTTTTTTTATTACCATGTTTGGTACTATTTTTATGTGTGTATGAGGATGTGAGTGTTTCGGTCAGGGATGGAGTCCGCCTTTTTTGAATTGATATTTAAAAACTAGTGGGACGGTATCAGGCTTTGTGCTAAACCTCTTGCTATGTGCTTGGGGCGTTGTTGCTTTGTAAACTTTGTGAGTATATGACTCAGCTTAAAATGAGTGTTGTATAATATTAAGTTTAATATTTGCTTATTTTATACAGTTGTGTTATAAACTTTGTGTGCCAGTATTACCGTAATTATTTGTTTTGGCCAGCTTTCTAAGGCTGGCACTGTGCTATTTTCTATAATTATAGTACACGTACAATACCTTAATGCCTTAATGAATATGTTTTATATGTCTATTACTAATTATATTTATTTACTTTTTTTCTCTGTTAGTGTGTCTTCTAACTGGGATTTTAGATTATCTATTTTGTTTTATTTAGATTTAGTTTTATATATTTTGTGGTTAGATTCGATTAGCAGTTGTTAGCAGGCAGTTGATAGAATAGTGAATAGTCTAGATGTTTTGATAGGATGATATATATATATAATATGTAATAAAGCTCATATGAATTTATCTATAGTACTCTTTTAGTTGTGTGGTTTCTGGTGTTGTTCTTGTGTCGTGCTTAATGTATATTGTTTGTGTTGTGTTTAGCTTTTTAGGTCTTAATTTAGTTAGCTTTAGCCTTAGACCTTAGGGTCACTTTGGGTTTTCCGAAGTTGCACAGACTAGGACCTTCCATCTTCCTTTCACCCCTTACATAAAATTTCTCAAAAATGTATATTTTGTAAGCATAAAAGTTACTAAATGTTCACCATAATTGGCCAATGCAAGGCAGTCAGTTGAAGAATGATAAAATTATTTCAGTGCCAGTGGTTTAAAATCAGCATTTTTCTAGTTACACTTATATCAGTTTTACTTGTGGATTGGAAGCAGTTGAGACACTTATATAGTTTTACTTGAGATTGGAAGCAGTAGAGACACTAATATCAGTTTTACTTGTGGATTGGAAGCAGTAAAGACACTTATATCAGTTTTACTTGTGGATTAGAAGCAGTAGAGACACTAATATCAGTTTTACTTGTGGATTGGAAGCAATAGAGTAACTTATATCAGTTTTACTTGTGGATTGGAAGCAGTAGAGAAACTTATATCAGTTTTACTTGTGGATTGGAAGCAGTAGAGAAACTTATATCAGTTTTACTTGTGGATTGGAAGCAGTAGAGAAACTTATATCAGTTTTACTTGTGGATTAGAAGCAGTAGAGACACTAATATCAGTTTTACTTGTGGATTGGAAGCAGTAGAGACACTTATATCAGTTTTACTTGTGGATTAGAAGCAGTAGAGACACTAATATCAGTTTTACTTGTGGATTGGAAGCAGTAGAGACACTTATATCAGTTTTACTTGTGGATTAGAAGCAGTAGAGACACTAATATCAGTTTTACTTGTGGATTGGAAGCAGTAGAGAAACTTATATCAGTTTTACTTGTGGATTGGAAGCAGTAGAGAAACTTATATCAGTTTTACTTGTGGATTGGAAGCAGTAGAGAAACTTATATCAGTTTTACTTGTGGATTGGAAGCAGTAGAGAAACTTATATCAGTTTTACTTGTGGATTGGAAGCAGTAGAGAAACTTATATCAGTTTTACTTGTGGATTAGAAGCAGTAGAGAAACGTATATCAGTTTTACTTGTGGATTAGAAGCAGTAGAGAAACTTATATCAGTTTTACTTGTGGGTTGGAAGCAGTAGAGAAACTTATATCAGTTTTACTTGTGGATTGGAAGCAGTAGATAGAGTAAAATCTTTTCTTTTATTAAATAAGGGTCATCAACAACAAAAAATTCAAATTAATGCTACAGTTACAAAATCTACACTGATAGATAGAAGATAAGATCTTTCTAATGACACCTCATTTGTTTTTCAAGTGAACTGAGGGAAGATATGAATTCTGTAACGCTTCTTCTTCTTCTATTAGCCAATCTGCAGAGCTGTTTGCTCTTTTGCAGTCAATGCCAGACAAACATATTTAGGCCTACATGTCTTTTTCAGTTGTTCAATACTGCTATATAGTGTGTTGGTAAAGGTAGGTTGAATGGAGCAAGATGCGTTTGAGGTCGATTAGCCCAAAGCACTCAAGCAGGAAGTTGGAAAAAAGCCACAGTAAAAAACCAGAATAACAATGCCAGAGAAACCTGTAACACTTGAAAATGGGGTTATTTTTTTTTAACTATGAAAAATATGCTCATTTCCCTTATCAAGTTTTTATTTTTCTATAGGAAGTAGTTAAATAAAAGGATTAATTCAGTTTAATTAGAATGCCAATTTTTCTATCAATAGTTTTTTTTTTTAACTTAAGATGTAAACAACTTATCTGATAGAAACTGATAAACAAATAAAGTAGATATAGTGCATTTTACGCCAATGTTTTATTTTAAGCCTAAAATATTTTAATGCTATATCCTAGCTTTTAACAATTCTTTAGTCCTTTAAACTTTACTTTTTCTGCATCCGATAATGCAAATGTGAATTCGATAGTTATAAATGGAAAAATGATCTTAGCAAAAATATACCCAGTACAATGAAAAGCTGTGAATTTTATTCTTAATTTGATATGCAGATGTTGGTAGTATGCATTATATGCCCATTAAGCGTGATGATATCAATTAAATCTTATGGAAAATTACATAGCAATAAATTGTGCAACATTTGATATCAGCCATAAGTCGATATTGAAGTCACTAATTAAAGTACTGTGGTACCTCAGGTTACAAACATAATTCGTATTTGAATTTATCTACTTGCTTTAATACATTGTTGTTTATTTTTACTTGGCATACTGGGCTGGTAGCCTTCTTTGTTATAACCATAGTTTTCATTTTTCTTATATTTAGATCCAAACCCTTTTTTTTCACTTTCACTTACTACCAGGTCTAAAAATATTTGTAAGTCATTCTCACTTTCCGCCACCAGGACAGTATCATCAGCATACCTCAGATTGTTTATGATGTGTCAACCTATTTTAATGTCAGGAAGTTATCTTATCAAGCGCATAATCAGCTCACTATACAAGATAAACAAGTCCGGTGACAGAACACATCCCTGGCGTACTCCACTCTTAATCATCTGAAATTTGGTGAAGCCACTTAACATCCAATCTCAATGCTGCTGTTTGCTCCCAATAGCCTACATGTTTTTGACAACCCATAAATCTTTTGTATCTATGTTCAAATTTTTTAACATTTCAATGATTTCACCATGTCTCACTTTGTCAACGGCTTTTGTGTAGTCAATAAAGCAAAAATATAGATCTTTGTTGACCTACATAGCTCTCTCTATGATCGTACTGTCACTGTACTCTATAGTACTACTAATATTAGAGTATTACTTAGTACTATAATATATATTATTATTGAAGTCTGGAATTGTCTGAGTCTGTCTCTTGACATTTGGATTTAGTAGGTCTAAATTCTATATAATTATTATATATAGCCCATATAATAAAGTAATATTTTAATGAGATGAAATTTCCATGCCTCATTATGTGACATATGTATCAGTTATATATGCCTATGGGGCACGGTAGCCGAGCGGCAGCACGTTTGACTGGCGAGCCGAAGGTCCTCGGCTCAAATCCTGGTGCAGGCTAGGATTTTTTCCCGGGTCTGGAGGGTGTCCCCGTGTTTACCCAGCTCTGATGGGTACCTGACCTTAGTTGGGGTAAAGTAAAAGCAGCTGTGCATTCATTGTGCTGGCCACACAATCACCTAGTATGCCATGGCAACAGAAACTGGTGAACGCTGCTTCACCGGCCCTATGGATCACTTCGGTCCGACGGGTACTTTATATATGCCTATTGTGGGTCAAAGGGTCAAATTTTAAATTGCCCTCTTTACCAAAATTTAATAGGTTTCTTCGCCTGGACCCTAGTTACGTAGAGTTACCCTACGTTACTCTTAGAGTAGCATTGGTGTTAGCCCTAGACGGCGTTCACAATCCAAGAACTTAGAAGAAAGAAAGAAATACCAAATTTACTAAATTAAAAATGATAGTCATAATACTTGGTAAAATAAAAGCCCATTATGAATTATCTAAAAATGATATCTTCACCTAATTATCAAATATAGGGATTACCTTGATTTAGAGTAATTAATGGGATTTTCTCTAGTGTAAGCCCCTTCGTAGCTAGTATGAGTATGACTAGTGGAAGTACCAACCGTCGTCAAATTTGGATTAGAAGCCAACGGCTCGACTTCGTCAGGGCTGTATATGTTGTTGTAGTTTCTCGAGTGATAGGAGCCGGAGTGGCTACACGAGTTGTTCTTGTAATTATGTTGGGTAACATGCATCCAGTGTTTTCTTCTTTGCTCCATGAATGGTCTTTTTGTTTCATTTGAGAGAAGGTTATTTTAGTTGTTCATTGAAAATGTTGGGCGCGATGGTTGCTAACGGACATTTCAAAATGATAATCGGAATCTCTACAAAACAAAAGATGCAGCACTATTTTTTATTTTAAAATTAAATTTGGAAGAAAAACATTTTCGCATGAAAGGCATAGAATAGATTAGACTCTGGTTTTTCAATAAAACGAAAAGTGTTTACATAGTTTTTTTTACTTGAATTTTCAAATCATATATTATACATACAATCATAAAGGAATTGTAGGCCCTACACTGAGACTTTGTGGTTAAAATTAGCTTTTTACTCTGAACCCGATTGCCCCACCCCCTTCCCCGGCAACAATAAAAATATGCATTAAATTTTAAACCAACTGTTAAATGGGCAATTTTAGATACTTTACTTTTACAGTAATAAGGTCATTTGACCAGAATTTGAACCAACTAAATAAACAAAAGTAATAACAAACGTTTAAAAACAAACATGAAAAGCATACAAGTGAATGACAGGAATGTAGGTGCGTTGTTCTAATGCTGTAATGAAGTAAGGAATATGGTGTGAGTGTGAGATTTTATTAATTACACTTATCATCTTATGTCGCTCCAGCAGTTAGGAAGAGCCTGGCGTGTTTTAGGGAATATTGGTTCTTCCAGAAGAATTCGGACTCGGTACTTTTTCTTGTGTAAGCCTATAAGGGTTAGGGTTTTAAATATTCTATTGGAATTATGTTACAGTGTTTATTCGTGGCTAATTATAACCACTAAATCTACAGACTTGTATATGAATAGCCGGTATAGGCTCTACCTATATTTTAATATTATAATATAATTGCAAGACTAGACTATATAACCACGAATGTGCGTAGTCTTCTTTTTTATAGATGGAGCGTCTGTAGTGTATAATTTAAGAAAGAATTTATGAGTATAATTTAAGATATAATTTATGTATTTAATTGAAGAAGTATTGTGAATCCAGAGTAAACTTGAGCTGATTACATTATAGATTAAACACTAAATATTTTGTATGCATTTCCCACTCCCCATTCAGCACTCTAAAACATCCAGGTCAACCTTTTGTTTTTATTTTAACATGACTTGTGGTTTTTGCTCAAGACTAACTTTAACGACTATCCCACAAGAGACTGTTACCCTGGTATAGCAAAAAGGCCAAACTTAGCTTAACATTACCAATGTAACATTTGACCATGCTTTCAAAGACACAATTAGATCTATAGTGGATTTTTTTTTAAATGACTTGTAAATCTAGATAGTCAGCACTTGGTAATGAAGATGAGTAAAGTAAAGTGTTAGTCACATTCACTGCGCTGATACCATTACCATTTTGATTATTTTTTGTATAGTTTTTAATTTAATTTTTTGATTTTTAAAAATGTTAACAATTAAAAATATTTTTGACATGAAAACTTTTTTTTTACAGTAAACAAAAAGAAAATCAACATTTTCTATGAAGTGTAATTCGCCATTTTATTTCAACATTTTGTTGTATCAACAGGAAACCAGGGAAGATGTTCTTTTGAAAGAAAAACCTCTTTATCCTTTCCAACTGTAGAGAAAATGGAAAAAAAATTTTTTTTGAAGTTTTATTGCAAAGTTAGACTCTATTGTATACTAGTCAAAATGATGGTAATAAGAATGACAAATTTTCAATAGTAATTAAAAAATATACATGGGTGATTGGTTAATATTTCCAAGTATTGATAGGACTATCAGGTGCATTTACCAAGTGTAATACCTTACTTCTACAAGTTGCCTACTAAATCACATAATGTGCAGGTGCTAAAAAGGTCAAACAACAACAGAGAAATAATTGTAAAGATCATGAAAAGAAAATCGACATGAGTACGACACATAATTAGAAAAGAAAACATAGAAATCATCATAATAACCGGAAAGCTAGAGGGACAGAAACACAGAGGAAGACAGAGAAAGAAGATACTAGATGATATAAAGAACGGCATGGCATGGCAGGAACAACGGAAATGCTGGAGTTGGCCAGAAATAAAGATACGTGGAAAGACATGATCGCCAACTCACCCGGCATGGTACCTTATGATGATGACTAAATCACAGCTATCTGTGATAACAAAAATAAACTCCCAACCTGTATACAAATCAGACAATAATTATTTCATTAAAATTAGATTTGAATGTAAATTCAGATTACAAAAATCCTACCAAGGTAGCCAAGTGTGAGTGCTTTCCACTTTAAAAAGCAATGTTAAGATTGTTGCACGCCGAGGGATTTGCAATGGCATGCGGAAGAGGTCTTAAAAGTCTATTCAAGTCTCTTCAACAAGACATTTAGTGCTACAGCAGAATGACTTTTAGGCTGTTGGCACGCTGAATGAATTAGAAATCCTACTTTGGCACACTGTTATCAAAAGGTTGCCAACCCCTGAGTTAGATCATCACTTACCTCTTTATTTTAATTTTTATGTGATGTTAATGTTTTTTGCTTCTCCTTTCTTCATGTCAATTTTGTTCCTTATGATAATGTGACATATTTTGTATTGACTTGTTGTTTTCATTGATGTTCCTGTTTCTTTCCCTTTGTTCTATTTATCAGACATTGGATGTTATTTGTCTGAATAAGACCTTACCACAACAAAAAACTGCATGCAAGCAAAGATTAGCACCTATGAAACCAACATCATGCACCAGCACATGTTACAAACAGATCAAAAGAGCATGTCACCAACAGATCAAGAGTGCATGTCACCAACAGATCAAAAGAGCATGTCACCAACAGATTAACAGAGCATGTCATCAACAGATCATGTTGCCAAAATATCAACTGAACATTTTTATTTACACTTTTTTGTACTGTTATTTATGAATTCTTCACTTAACATGAACTGTATGAAGTCTCCCTATTTGTCCAGACTATTTACTCAGTCATAAATGCCTATGGCTTTCAAAGAACAGGCCTAAATGAAAAAAATCTACACTTTAAAACATATCATCATATGTAGTGTAACTTGCATTAGTGTTGTGAGCTGTGGGATGTAATGTTTAGCCAGGATGCTAAAGTCACATGTCTTTTTTCGTATTTCTTCTGACAGGTGTGCTTAGTATAATTTACATTTTATACAGAAAAAAAAAAGCCACCAATGCATAAAAGATCCACATGAAGTCCTTATGCATCCAAATGTATCCCTGAAAATGGTTCCCTCTTGTGGAGTTGCAATTGTTCAACATTGTATAGATGTTGCAAAGCCTGTATGCCTCCACTGCTTGGATGTTTATACTGATTCTCAAGTGAAAGCTGAAAGCTAGAGCCCTGTTTGATCATACATAATGATGTGGATCCAGATAAAAAATTCTAGCTCTCCACTAGGGCTTAGATCTCTCCTAAATTGTTCAGATCTCTCCAGGTGGGTTTAGATCTCTCCTAGATTGTTCAGATCTCATCGGGTGGGTTTTGGATTTCTCAATTGTTCAGATTTCTCCATGAGGGTTTAGATTTCTCCATAAAAAAGAAATTTAAACCATGAACTTGATGGAAGAAAATCTTTACCAAAACCTGTTGATTGGAAGAAACCAAAGCTATTATTAATAAGTATTTTAAAAAAAAGGCTTTCAACATTTGACCAAGTTAAAATATATATCTAGTTGATTTTATTTCTTGGTTATTTTAATATTTAATGCACAGGCAGATAGTTGATCCTACTACTTATAATAGTCTACCTGGTTAAATCTTATGTGGTTTAAATGTATTGAAAACTAAATTAATTCAAGCAGTTACTGACATTGGGAGATTAGTATAGGTTTTGAAAATGTGCAACAAATGGCTATTAGCTGAAAAGCAAGAATATATAGGAGATAGGTCACAATACAGTAAAATATTGGTTTTCTTAGATAATCTGTTTATAAAACAATTAGCAAAGTCCAAAACCAATGAAAACCGAGGCAATAAAATTTGAATCAGTGTAAGTTCAATTCATTCATTCCAGACACTCAAAAATACATAAAAAAATATGGTATAGAAAATAAATATAACTTTTAATTCTAAAAAAAAAAAAAATTATTTAAGATGAATATAAAAGACTAGTCTAGTATGAAGAAAAATTGAACATTGCATTTATAAATTTTGCGTATGAAGGATAACATAGGAGGAAAGCAGTACTGTAACAATATTATTATTATTGTTTTAATAAAGTGAAGCCCTCTCCATAAGGACCTTAGTTATCAAGGGACTGCACTTCTTGGTCTAGTGGCACTAGGATCAGCATTAGAAAAGACAAAAACCAATGCTATCAAAGGAATAAACAACAGGTTTGCACTGTTTGCAGGTTTGTGTGGTTTTATAATTTTCTCAAATAAATTTTTTTAGTTTTCTTGTAATTTTATGTCACCTACTTTAATGATCATTTTTATTATTGTTAAAAATAATAAAATAATTATAAGTATTATGTGAGATAGTTCTAAAGATTTTTATATTTCACTATGCACTCTTGATCACATTTTTAAATTTTTGCTGGACGCAGATTGAAATCATTTTTCTGAAAGTTACACAAGATATGATGGAACTTACATATACAAGTTCTGGTAAAAGTATCTTATCACACAGACATGCCTACCTCCACATTTCAAAATGAGGAACACCCAAGGAAAAAATGAGGAACATGGGACCAAAATGAGGAACATAAGCGCTGAGGAAGCATTTTCGAGCCAATATATACGCTAAAAAATATTGTTAAAATACGTAAGAAAAATATTCTCATTTACAGTGTTAACACTGTATAGGCCTATATTAAATATATATAAGATCTAGAATACAATCTAAGTCAATATAGAGTTTATGGTAAGAAAATTATTGTGGAGGGGGGGGGGGATTACATTTATCTATGTTTAAGTAGTTTAACTAAGGTTATAAACCTATTAAAAGGAAAAACAGTGGTTTTTTATGTAGCTATATGATTTAAAGCTATTACTCAATAATTACAATGCTGTGTTTTTTTTAAAAATAAACCTTTCAATCTACTAAGTCTAAGGCCTACGACAAAAACTTAGAAAGTGGCTAAATTCAAATTAATCAGTATGTGACAGTATGTCTACCTAGCTAGGGCCTATCTATATTCTTAACTAATGACTAAGATCATTGTAATTGAGTATCAACTTAAATGCTTGATATTGGTAAAATTAACTAAATTCATAAGCCTAGGCCTAGGACTAAGTCTAAAGGTCTATGCCACTTTACGCCTAAGCAAATTTATTACAATAGGCTTGAATAGGCCTAGCTAAATGCACTAGGCACTTACACTAGACTAGTATCACTATGTCTGTTCTAATTACACAAACATCAGTTTTAGTATTAGCCGACCGATTTAAAGCAGTGTAGGTCAGTAGGGAAAATATAATTTACTTTATTTTGAATTTTAATTTATCAACTACTTTTATTAAGTTACTAAAACTACTAGAACGTAACATTTTGTTTTGGCTAGCAATGATTAGTTTAGTTTTAGTGTCCCTAAAATTATTCGACAAGTAGATCTAGTCGGCAGTGCCGCAAAGCCCTACGTTTATGCACTCTCAACCAAAATATTGGAAAAAGTATGCATTAAAACGGAAGTGACATGAAGAAAACAAAAGTTGGCAAACGCCTTTTGTTTTTTTTCGCGGTTTTACTTTCTTAATTAAAATGTTGGCATTTTCAAAGACGCCGATTTTGCGGAACAAACTGGTCTAATGCGGAATTGTGGAACCGGGGGTAATTTTCGGCCATTTTACGGAACGGTTCCGGAAAATCCGGAATGGTGGGCATGTCTGTATCAGCGATATTTACATTGTTATACATAAAAAAAAGTTGAGATACATTTAACCTAGAGACTGTATTGGATCTCATCAGTATCAGTACTGAAGCAAATCATTTGTATAATAAACTTACCAAAAAAACAGCTCGGGAAAGTAAATGCAGTACTCTGGGCAGGATGCATACTGTGTGGGACAGCTTCATGTGTACTAGCTGGGTGTGTATTAGCATGGTGTGCTTCATGATTTTTGCTATCATAAGAAAATGCAGGGTGTCCTTCATTAGCTCCATGTGAAGCAGTGAGAGGCATAAAAGAATGGGGTGTAACTGCATGGTGAGTACTCAGGTGTGTTTCATCAGTGAGATGCAGATCAGAATAGGGTATATCTTCATAAGTTCTAGGGTGTATATCATGGTGATCTGAACCAATATCATGAGTTTCTTCATAATTTTCATAAGTATGTAATAAAGTATTGTGATCTGTATCCCTGTTGGCAGCATGATCTAAAATAATTGTTAATGGAGCATCATCTTCGTTTACTATTTCAATTACATTATCTTCCTCATCAATATTAATTATAGTTGTAGGAACCTTGCCAATATCATGTACATAGGGATGATGTACATCAATTTCTCCATTTACATCATAAACACCAGTATAGGGATGATGTGCATCAATATCTCCATATTTATCATTTACACCAGTATAGGGATGATGTGCATCAATATCTCCATATTTATCATGTACACCAGTATAGGGATGATGTGCATCAATATCTCCATATTTATCATGTACACCAGTATAGGGATGATGTGCATCAAAATCTCCATATTTATCATGTACACCAGTATAGGGATGATGTGCATCAATATCTCCATATTTATCATGTACACCAGTATAGGGATGATGGGCATCAATATCTCCATATTTATCCTGTACACCAGTATAGGGATGATGTGCATCAATATCTCCATATTTATCATGTATACCAGTATAGGGATGATGTGCATCAATATCTCCATTTTTGTCAGATTTAGTGGGGTGATCTTTATCAGTATCATATGCAATAATACTTTCATCTAATTTACGTTCATAATATGTAGAGATGTCTGGTGAGTCTTTATGTGTATAATATTTTGGGGTATCAGATCCAGCCCCATAAGGGCTGTGAGTGTTGTCTGTATTAGTAAGAGAGTGTGGTGATGTCTTAGTTTGAGTTTCATGTGCAAGGGGTCCAGCAGTATAATCTTTTGAAGGATGAGATGTGGGATCTTTAACTAAAGCAGCATCAGATGTAGAAGCATGATGTTTATCAGGTGTATCACTTTGATATTTAGCAGCACCATATGCAGAGAAATGTCGTCTAGTTTTGTAAGAAGTAGCTGTAGGCCTATGGTGTTTCATGGAATCATGTTTAGCAGCATGGTGTAGGCCAGCATCATGTTTAGCATCATGGTGTAGGCCACCATCATGTTTAGCAGCATGGTGTAGGCTAGCATCATGTTTAGCATCATGGTGTAGGCTAGCATCATGTTTAGCATCATGGTGTAGGCTAGCATCATGTTTAGCAGCATGATATGGGCTAGCATCATGTTTAGCAGCATGATATGGGCTAGCATCATGGTATAGGCTAGCATCATGGTATGGGCTAGCATCATGGTGTAGGCTAACATCATGTTGTAGGCTAACATCATGGTGTAGGCTAACATCATGGTGTAGGCTAACATCATGTTTAGCAGCATGATATGGGCTAGCATCATGTTTAGCAGCATGATATGGGCTAGCATCATGTTTAGCAGCATGATATGGGCTACCATCATGTTTAGCAGCATGGAGTAGGCTAGCATCATGTTTAGCAGGATGGTGCAGGCTAGCATCATGTTTAGCAGGATGGTGTGCATCTTTAGTGGACTCAGGTTCAGCCTGATAAGAAGTCATAGATGATTTTGCTGAAAACATACATAAACATATATATATATATTTATATATATTTATACTATATATATATATATTTATATATAGAGACAGAAATAATTAAAATGATTTAAACTTTAGGATGTACGAATGTACATACAATGTAGGAATGCTTTAATCTTATCTCATCTATTACAGACGCTCCTTCTATAAAGAAGAACATGGTCTTCCGTGGTTCGAGTTTAGTCTTGCGTTTTTGTTAGTGTTCTAAATGATGTTAAGTTACAGGTTTTCCTAGTTTGTTCAGACAAGCCATTCCATTTGTACAAGTTCCTTTTTATGAAGGCTAATGTTTTGTTAGATTTTCTAATTACTTCATTAATATGAGGATTCAAAGATAATTTATCATTTATAATCACTTTGCATTGTTAGTTTGGGTTAGTTCTTTACCATGAATGAAGTAGTTTGTAATTATTTGTTTCTTTTTCTTGGATACTCTTAGCAGTTGGCATTTTTAGGGTTAAAAGACATAACTCCTGTTAGATTTTGTAATTCATCTAGGTCTTTTTGTAAGAGTTCACTTTCTTTTTTTATCTTTGTTGTTACACAAAATTATACAATCATCTGCAGATAATCTAACTTTTGTTCCTGTTTCATCAATTGGGTAAAAAAAAATCATTAATATAAATCAGAAATAGTAGGTTGGGGGTCCTAAAACAGTTCCTTGTGGAACTCCAGTGTTTACAGTTATTGGTGATGATTTAGAGCCATTAATTATCACAGTTTGTTCTCTACCTATAAGAAAGTCTTGAATCCACTGATGTAAGGGACCAGAAATGCAAAAAAAATTATGTTTTTTTTTAGTAAACTAGTAAGGTGAACTTTATTGAATGCTTTGAAAAAATCGAGTAATATACCACCTATTTGGTTGTTATGATCTAATCCCGTAGACAAGTCATCTATTAATTGTGTTTCACATGATCTGTTTTTCTTGATGCTAATTTGGTGTGGGCACATATACAATGTAAGAATACAAATATTATAAATATATATTTTGTATGACTGCATCTACATAAATATACAAAGTAGGAATGCAAGTACTTACACATAGGTAAGTTATAAATAGATTGAGCCTCTTATTTATAACCACTAGCCTTCACCAAGATTTAAACCCATAACCTTTGGTTAGGAGTGTATTTAATCATTTATCTCATTTAAATTGCACATACTTAACTCCCCTTGTGAACTTTATTAGAATTAGAATTTGTGTTATGAGTTGAGGTGTTTAGCCTGTTGAAGTCAGCCCGTATTATGTTTCAAGCAAATTTCATTTCTTCCGAAGCTATTATAGAAAACAAAACATTGTTCTTGTTTTCGAAAGTTCCTTTTATGTTAAAATAAATATCTGCCAACTTAAAACCTTACAGAGGCTTTAATGTTTATAATCTTGTAACACAAAAAAAACGGTGTCCTATTTGAAACAATGCTTTCTAAAACTTATTAACATTTCACATTTTTTCATTTAAAAAAAAAGAACAGTAACAATTCAAAGAACAACACCTATCTGTGCAGTGGGTTCAAGCAAACCACCTATTAAGCTGGTCACAGTCACCTAATGGTGCCAGGCAAATGTTATCTTTGATAATGCCTGTAGCTAGATCCAATGGGTGGGGGGAAACAGACATACATATCTTGTGTGATTACCCCCGGTTCACAAGTTTTAGACGGGATAAGTCAAGAGATCCAACTGCCAATGATCTCTACAGAGAATTAAATGCTTTATAAACAACTTAAAGTAGAGTTAATATCCATGGATGCAAAGGAATTCTAGTCTGGCATTTGGATAATGCATTTATGCATTATTTGGTGTCAAAAACTTGCTCCCCCAAAAGTATATTGTCTTCCTTATTGCGGGCCATCTCTTTACCCTAAATATATATATCAATCCTTAGATGAACCAAACAGTGGTCAAACAGTGCTACACTTGTTAAAGGTATTAAATTTAACATCTGGTGGGGGAGTAAAGCTCAGTTTTTCTGCATCCAAGCAATCAATAACTATTTCTCCAGAATTCACCATCCTTCTCACTATTGGCCACACTTACAGATTAAGTTTATCAAAATACCCGCTCACACACATATAAGTAAAAGCCTATATAAGTTTCTACAGCTCTTATTTACAAAACACAAAAAAATGTATTTCTAATATTTACCTTCACGGATGTGCGTCCAATGCTGTGGTTTCTGATTTCCTTTTCTATCTAAAGGGTCATCAATTTCAATAATTTCCTCCACATGAAGGCTTTGATATTTCTCATCAATCAGCCCATGAAGATGAGGTTTATCATGGTCGGGTATTTCATTTTCAACAAGGGTTCTCTCCCTTTTATGAAGTTCTTTCTTTGCCAGTGGCTTATCTTTCACTTGCTCTGTTTGTCTCTCAAGCTCTAACTGTTCTCTATAATGCATTTCTTCAATGGTCTCTTCTAGCGTTTGTTCAATGGCTTGAGTCTTCTCAAGTTTTTTATCTATGTTGTTCTCCTGTTCATCACCAGCCATCTCTTCAGTTGATTGAGACTGTTCAAGCCCATGAAACTGTTCAAGCCCATCTTCAAACGCTACTTCTGAGGAACCTTTAATGTGTTCCTTATTGCCAGCCATCTCTTTAGTTTGTCGAAACTTTTCAAGCCCACCTTTATCCTCTACTTCAAGGTGACCTATATTTTCTTCCTCATCATGGTGTTGTTTAAACTCCTGCAGTTGGTTCTTATAATGCTTTCTTTTATTTAGATGGAATTGTTCTGGAATTTCTTCTGGTTTAACATACTCTTCTCTTTTATCTTCAATTGGTTTCCTTGATCTAGTAAAACCGTCTTCATATGTTTCTAAATAGTCTGTAAATAAATTAGATACAATTTATTTTTAAGATAAAAATTGAACTTTTCAAATAAGTTTGCCTGTTGTGAAAAAAATTGTAACATGAATATGATTTGCTCTGGGTAAATTGTCACAAAAATTTGTTAACTTGTCAGTATTCAGGGATAATTTATTTTTTCACTCTTCTATATTACACAGGTAAATAACTGAACTTGATTTAAGGGACTGAAGATTTAATGCTGTCCACAAAATCCCATTGTATAGAACTGAAGAGGTCTAAAGTAATGGTTCTATGTCTAAATTATTTGTAGATGTATTTATTGATACTGTCTGACATAATTCCTTAATTTATTCATACAATTAATGTAGCTTTTTAAAAAATAGTTTTCCGTTACTGAAACCAACGATAAGGAGGCTTACAAATTAATAAGTGTTTATTTCATAATTCCTTTATTATATTACTTTCTAAAGAAATGTAATGATTTGTCCTCTAAAGCAGTTAGCATTTCAACATCTGGTTTTATACAAACAAATTTAAGTTAATCATTAAAGGCCAAATATCTTAAACAATAAAAAAAACTAAACTTACTCTTATGATTTAATAAAATGTATACATACACTTTACAAATATTTGTTCAAAATCATGACTAACTTTTAATTTGCCTGGTAGATAAATAAAGACAATTAAAGCCAAAGACTTATTCTGGATTGACTACCAGAGTAGATGACAGAGATTTTGCAGATGACTTGTTCTTGCTATCTCAAAACATAACAAGACACATGCAGATGACTTGTTCTTGCTATCTCAAAACATAACAAGACACATGCAGATGACTTGTTCTTGCTATCTCAAAACATAACAAGACACATGCAGATGACTTGTTCTTGCTATCTCAAAACATAACAAGACACATGCAGATGACTTGTTCTTGCTATCTCAAAACATAACAAGACACATGCAGATGACTTGTTCTTGCTATCTCAAAACATAACAAGACACATGCACATGACAGCTACCAAGAGTAAAGCCTTAAGCTTGTGGCATTTAAAACCTTAAGGGTGTCCAAAAGTATGACAGAAAGAGCCCAAGAATGAAAGTCCTGGCTAATGGTGCTCACCTCAAATATTACCAACAGTCAGAGAGGAAAAAATAGGTCTTGAGGAGAACCTGGTCAGAGGAACAGATGTATATCACAGAGTATTTGATGTCATCTAGGATTTTTTTTAAAGCAAAGGAATGGCATTAAAAGATATTAGCTGGCTTGTCCAAGATAGAAGCATATGGGGTGCCTTATGTTTTCTTTTAAAAAACAAGATGCTTATAATAATTTAATAAAATGTGAAACAATAACATAAATATAAGATGCTATTAATAAATTAATGAAATGCGAAACTCTTGTATTTATAATCAACAATAGCATTAAAAAAACAAGGTGCTTGCTACTAAGAAACTAATGAGACTTTAATTAGTAAATGTGACTATCATTAAATGAGTTGGTGAATAAAATTTTACCTTCATAATATTCATCATCAGGAGTCAAGGCATAGCCTGAAAAGAAAACAAAAGCATAAATAAAAGAGAAAGTTTATCTTCTCTTTTAAGTTACTAACTCTCATTCTATACAGAATATTATTTTGGCTTTTGCTGCAGATCTGTCATCAAGTCAAAATTCCATTTGTTTGGATCAAGAAAGGATTCTTAATCTTACATTTATCCGTGACTTTGCATTTTGATTACTACCGGTATTTTAAAAGATGTTAAGTTAATGAAAGAAAGTTTTCTGAATTTTATCTATTTTAAAATACTGTACGTGTCTATATATTGCCAAAGAGAACACATACATGGAATATTGACTGAGTAGACAAAGAAATTTAGCAACATAAAACAGAGTGTCAGGTCCAGAAGTTTTCATATGGGCAGATTATTTTAGCATAATGCGACGTTGTACCCAGAATTTTTTTTTTTTTCATAACTGAAGGTGTAATATGCAAATTACTGGACACAATAATGATCATTGAGCCTACACTGCAGGTATGTTAGATATATTGAGTACAAAAAAGGCCTGTGTAAAAGAAACTAGTTCGAGAGGTCAGAGTTTTGTCCTTTATTTCTGAGTTATAATTGGAGCGGTTGCTTGTTTCCATCTGTTGTACATTGAGATAACACATAAACTTAGGCTTTTATTCCCTTCCCCAAAAAAATTTGTCTGTAGTATTCTAGTAGTATGCACAAAATATTTTCTTGAAAAAAACAACAACAGATAACTAAAGGTCCTCAAAATAAAAGCCAATATCCCAAGTTAGGTTTAAAAAAAAACACAAGATTTTGTGGGAAAAAGCCAAGGAGTAATATCACTGATGTCAATGACTTTCACAACAGTAATAGAAAGTGGAAAAGGGGGAGAGGGATGTTAAATCTTATCTGGCTTCCTGGAAAAGTGAAATTTGGCAATTTATTTACTATTAAATTTCTTACAATTAGTTGACTATTAAATTTCTTACAATTAGTTTACTATTAAATTTCTTACAATTAGTTTACTATTAATTAAATTTCTTACAATTAGTTTACTATTAATTAAATTTCTTACAATTAGTTTACTATTAAATTTCTTACAATGAGTTTACTATTTAATTTCTTACAATTAGTTTATTATTAACTCTTTCTATCCCTGGACTTTTTCCATGGTTTACCAAGCATTTTTACAGATACAAGAAAAAAATAGGACCTTTTTTTAAAATGTAAATCTTGGGACAAATATAAGAGATATACCTTACTGTTATACATCAAAAGAAAGCAAAATAAATGTAGTTTATGATCAAAGTACTTTAAAATACGTTTATTGAACTATATACATTTTTGTATAGTGGTCAACCACTAAGAAAAAATTATTTTAAAAAAAAATTGTTTTTCTTTCCAATAAAAGTTTTTTATATTTATAAAACGTGTCAACCAATTGATGCAATAACTTAATCACCGATAGCAAATCTAACAAATAATAACACTTTCGAATTTGAAAAAAATTGATCAATAAATAACAAAGTTACACAATATTTAACCTTAGATATGCCTTCACAAAAAAAAAATATAGCAAAGTTGAAATAAACAAACATCTACTCATATTCTCATAAATTGGTCTAATATTAAAAATATACATGAATTGTAATACATCAATTGAAAGGAAATTGAATGTAGCATATGATAAATGTATTTAAAAATATATTTATTATATGTGACCCGTTCTGACAAAATGAGACATAAGTCGGAAATATGAATTTGTGCTACGAGTGTTTTTGTGTTGTGGGGGTCTTTCCGGTGAATTTTTAAATTATGTTTGTAAATACTAGGTTATCCATTTCTAAATCATAATTTATATGTTTTTTATATTTTTTTATACTTAAAAATACTTTAATTGATTATTTTGATCAACGTGTGATTTAGAATTTAGCATAAGTTCACTAAAATTCGACTTTATTTAACCTATTGTTTTGTACCTAAACCCTGACAGAACCCCAAAACATTATATATCAATGAAAAGGGCAGACTCTCTGAAATTTTCTTGTCATCACTATTTGTTTATAGAAACCAATCAGAAAATATTTAAGCCTGAAGTTTGGGATAAAAAATTCCTTTCTTTCTATCCAATGAAAATTCATTTATAAATTGATCATTGGTTACGATACCATATTTTTCCAAAACAAATTCGCTGATTGGTTATTGGAATACGAGGAGATAACGATTAGGCTTTCCGTTTTTGAGATTATGAAAAGTTCACAAAATGGAGACCCATGGCTTCACTGCTAAATTCTTTGCGAGATGTGAATATTTTTTGTTCAGTTTTATAATAAAATAATTTCGTATATACCACTAAAAGGATAATTGAATGCCCTTTCGATTGGAATGTAAATATATATTGTTATGAAACGGAGATTCATAATAATTACCTTTATTAAATTCTAGTATTAATAATTGCGAATCGCGAATCTAACGTTGGGAGAATAATTATTACTAAACATTTACACCGGAAGAGACGCTATTTTAAGAATCTTCTAGAAGCATTTTAATTCGATTTGTAAAGTCTCGTTAATAATCGATAAGAACGATACAATGTCATTCACCTTAAGTAATCGTGTTGTTTACAAAATATGCTTAAAACAATTACGATACGCCCAAACTGTTAAACTATAAAAGGAACAACCGCGTTCAATCTATCCCTTTTCGATCTATCGCCTTTTTCAATACAGTTAGGCGTATGACGCTGTCTGTTAATAAGTCACTTCGTGCATGTGCTCTGAATCTGCCTTGTTTGCTCAACTACCTCAACCTAATAATGTAAATTCTAAATATAAGGTTTGGAATGTGTTTCTTATATATTTCAATTTATTATTTGGACAAGGATTCCATACATACACATATTGAAATGCATGTTAAATGGATCTAAGCCATACTCTTGTTTATATCAATTATGGAACTGTAGCCTATTGTACAAATATGTGAATATCAGAAACTGAAAAACAATTCAGTACTTTCATTATTAAAGTTTAAAAGTATTTACAACTGAATTATTATCTCAGTCCTTTCCTTGTGAATTATTTTACATGTGTGGTCTTAGAAACTATAATTACTGATAGTAATCATATTATATACAAGACAAGTAAAATATACAACCAACTTGAGCTGATATAAATATTTACCATGAAACAAGATGAATTACACTTATACACTATTGTTGCATAACAGATGTCAAAAGGATATACAACTTTGGGCATACTCATACTCTAGACTATAACAACCACAATAACTACAACAACAGTAAATCAACTCATACTAAGTTCATGAGATAAACATCAACTACTTACTAATTCTGTCATAAGAAGAACGGTTAATAAATATACTGAACATTGAAACAACAGCACAATTGAGCTGGAATTCATATTTATTAAGGGGGGCTCGGAGTCAAAATACAAGGATAACATTCTTAATACAGATTAGTATGTCATCTAAAATAAATATAATGGACAATATAATGAACTGACTTGATCAGGTATAATAAATAAATTATAACTTGGCGGACATGAAAAGTGTTGGATGACCACTAGTGTTTGCTGAAACAACATCTCATAGCTGATTAGGTAAGCCCATTACTTACTTCGTTGATGGTCAGTGGTGTTGAATACACGGACAGTAATTACGAGAACGAAATAACTGTTGGTTTCTGTTCGAAGGAATTGTGTCACGTAATAATATATTACGATTCTGGTTGCTACAGAGTTTAGACATTTTCAAATACATAAACTTTAAAACGCCTTTTCTCAAAACTCTAGTTTTTTGTCTGACTAGTTCTAAGTGATAGTAAGTGTCATAGAAAAATGAAATATTGACGTATAATAAATTTGGTATTAAAATAAAGCTTATTCAATGCCCTTTTAAACCACATATATAGCTCAAAATGTTTTAAAAAACCACTTATGTCACCTTTTGTGGGAACGGGTCACATAAATTTTTGTCCAAATTTGTAACCTTTCCAAGTGGGCCACGCCTCCTTTTTGGACGCTTTCATTACATCATTTATTTTGCTTTATTCTAAATTATAATTGATCTCTTGTTCTGTGAAGTTTTCATTGTTAGAAGTTAATAAAATAGGTCTCCGTATTTTGTAATGAATAAATCAGTTATAGAGCTTTTTTAGCGGTAATAATCTAAGTTGGAGATGCCCCTGGACAGCTTAGCCCCATAACAGAAATGATTGAACCCAAATATCGATCAAAATGTAAAAAACTAAAGCAACAAATGTAAACAAATTGCATTAATAACAAAGAAAATGGCGTAACAAAAATGGCGACGTAAAATTACATCTTTACACCGTATAGGCTTTTTGCAAAATTATTAATTAATCATGAGTCGGTATAATCGGCTCGCGGGACAGAAACAAAAAAAAAGCCGATTGTACCGGTTCATGGGACGGAAAGAGTTAAATTTCTTACAATTAGGTTACTATTAAATTTCTTACAATTACCCGGTAGTTTACTATTAATTAAATTTCTTACAATTAGTTTACTATTAAATTTCTTACAATTATTTTACTATTAAATAAATTTCTTACAATTAGTTTACTATTAAATTTCTTACAATTAGTTTACTATTAAATTTCTTACAATTAGTTTACTATTAAATTTCTTACAATTAGTTTACAATTAAATTTCTTACAATTAGTTTACAATTAAATTTCTTACAATTAGTTTACTATTAAATTTCTTACAATTAGTTTACAATTCAATTTCTTACAATTAGTTTACTATTAAATTTCTTACAATTAGTTTACAATTAAATTTCTTACAAAGTTTAGGTTACTATTAATTAAATTTCTCTCTACAACTTCCAGTTTTTAATAAATGAAATCAATTTTGTTTTTAGGCTCGCTGCAAAAAAAAAAGAAAGGAGATTTTTATTTTGTCAGGACTAAATTAAATTTTTCAGGAGTTTTTTTAAAAGGTCCTGGAATACAAAACTTTTTTTCAGGAGTTTCCAGGACTTTTTTTATCAACAATAACATAAATATAAGATGCTGTTAAATTAATGAAATGTGAAACTTATAATCAGCATTAGCATTAAAAAAACAAGGTGCTTGCTACTAAGAAACTAATGAAACTTTAATTAGTAAATGTGACTATCATTAAATGAGTTGGTGAATACAATTTTACCTTCATAATATTCATCATCAGGAGTCAAGGCATAGCCTGAAAAGAAAACAAAAGCATAAATAAAAGAGGAAATTTATCTTCTCTTTTAAGTTACAGACTCTCCTTCTATACAGAATATTATTGTGGCTATTGCTGCAGATCTGTCATTAAGTAAAAATTCCATTTGTCTTCACAGGTTCCAACCCTTAGCCTTCAAAACATATGTTGTCTTAGTCTTTTGTGCCCGGTCCTGAGTCTGAAGATAATTTTTTTTTTATAAAAGCTGTAGTAGGAGTCATTCTTGTGTTCTGCCTGGTTATTGGTCTGTTTTTCTTATATTTGTTCTTTGATATAATTTTTCATTTCCTCTGCATTAAGGAAGACATCTTGTTGTTCTTTGCTGCCAGATTTTGCCAGTTAGTCAGCAATCTAGTTTCCAATTATTTTGGTATGTCCTGGCATCCACTGCAAGACTGTTTCCTTTGTGTTTTGGTTTAGTTTGTGAAGGGCTGTTCTGAGTGGAGTTAGTTGTGTGTTTTTTTGGTCCTAGAGAGACTAGAACTTTTTTTAGCATCTGTGAGTATGACAATATTGCTGTTTGGCGTAGAGTTTGAAAGTACATTGACTGCTGCTTCTATTGCTTCGTTTTCAGGTTTGAGGAAGTCCGATTTTTTCCCAGTGGGTATGCTGCGCTTCAATTTGTTTCTTCTCAATATAGATCCCAGTGCCTCTGTTTTCGGAGTGGATTTGTGAGGAACCATCTGTAAATGTTGTTATCCAGAGACCACTGAAGATCATCTATCTCTATGATTGCCAATTCTGAGAGAATGTTTGTGTCATGCTTTGTCTTTTTGGTTATTTCTACTAGGGAGTCTCACATTGTGACCAAGCAATTTGTGTCTCATGGGGGTAAATCATTATATTTTATATGTTAACGTTGTTTTTATTAAGCAGACTGCGAACAGTTTGTACTATTGTTATAATTTTCGAGTTTCTGAAATGAAGTGTGACCTTTGCAATCTTTGAGAGGAGTTTGTCTTTTGTACTCTTTTGTAGCCTATAAGGGGTGGTTTTCTAAGGTTTCACATTTTTTGTACTGGGAGAGTTTGTTTTTTTTACCTTTCTTGCTTCCATGGATGTTATACTTTCCATGGTAGAAATTGGGGTTGACCTCATACCTCCTGTCATTATCCATAGCCTTACATTTTGTTTTTAGTGAACTTTTTTAAAGCTTGTCTTGGCTGCTGATCTCTAGACAGCTCCAGAGTGGGACTTGCATAATTTGTGTAGGTGTTTTTAAGTACTGACATGTTTGCTCCCTAGTCTGCTAGCGTTTTCATCAGGGTCATACATTTTATTCCTTTGCTCTGTGTTAGTTCTAGTTGTTTTGCCCATGTGTCTCCAATGTAGACTGAGATATTGTATCGGTCTGTTTGTCTGTTAAGTACGTTCAGTGTTTGTGAGGAAAACCCAGTTCTAGCTTCTCAAGTACATATATAAAAAGGATGTGCCAAACACTTGCATTAATGGCAACAAAATATCTATGCTTGTTGTTGTCTTTGCTTGTATCGCAAGCAATATTCAGGATTTGAAAAAAAACTATAGGCCTATGAGCTGCTTATGACTAATTATTGTTCGCAAGGCACTTAATGTTAAGGAATTATTTTTTGTGAATCAAACCTGGTTTTACAATATTTCTATGAGAATAAAAAAATATAAATAAATTGTGAAATACCTTATTTGAATCATTTCCTCACAACTTACAACATCCCTCCCTACCTATCAGAAATTCTACTCACTCAATAATGATAATCCCATGGTGACAACAAGGACTGCAGTTAAGAAATTACCAAAGTAGTTGAAAAAGGATTTGAGATCTGCAAGATGTATATAAAATATATTTAAAACAAAAGTCAACCTAACTATTTTACAAAGCTCAACCAAACTATTTAGCAAAGCTCAAATAAACTATTTAACAAAGCTCAAATAAACTATTTAACAAAGCTCAAATAAACTATTTAACAAAGCTCAAAAAAACTATTTAACAAAGCTCAAATAAACTATTTAACAAAGCTCAAATAAACTATTTAACAAAGCTCAAATAAACTATTTAACAAAGCTCAAATAAACTATTTAACAAAGCTCAAATAAACTATTTAACAAAGCTCAAATAAACTATTTAACAAAGCTCAAATAAACTATTTAACAAAGCTCAAATAAACTATTTAACAAAGCTCAAATAAACTATTTAACAAAGCTCAAATAAACTATTTAACAAAGCTCAAATAAACTATTTAACAAAGCTCAAATAAACTATTTAACAAAGCTCAAATAAACTATTTAACAAAGCTCAAATAAACTATTTAACAAAGCTCAAATAAACTATTTAACAAAGCTCAAAAAAACTATTTAACAAAGCTCAAATAAACTATTTAAAAAAGCTCAAATAAACTATTTAACAAAGCTCAAATAAACTATTAAACAAAGCTCAAATAAACTATTTAACAAAGCTCAAATAAACTATTTAACAAAGCTCAAATAAACTATTTAACAAAGCTCAAATAAACTATTTAACAAAGCTCAAATAAACTATTTAACAAAGCTCAAATAAACTATTTAACAAAGCTCAAATAAACTATTTAACAAAGCTCAAATAAACTATTTAACAAAGCTCAAATAAACTATTAAACAAAGCTCAAATAAACTATTTAACAAAGCTCAAAAAAACTATTTAACAAAGCTCAAATAAACTATTTAACAAAGCTCAAATAAACTATTTAACAAAGCTCAAATAAACTATTTAACAAAGCTCAAATAAACTATTTAACAAAGCTCAAATAAACTATTTAACAAAGCTCAAATAAACTATTTAACAAAGCTCAAATAAACTATTTAACAAAGCTCAAATAAACTATTTAACAAAGCTCAAATAAACAATTTAACAAAGCTCAAATAAACTATTTAACAAAGCTCAAAAAAACTATTTAACAAAGCTCAAATAAACTATTTAACAAAGCTCAAATAAACTATTTAACAAAGCTCAAATAAACTATTTAACCATGCTCAGATAAACTATTTAACCATGCTCAGATAAAAACGAGAGATGTAACTTCAAAAAATGAAATTATTTATATCAAAATGTACAATAATGTAAATACCACTAGTGTTTTAGGAAAAAGGGTGGAGGAGACAAAATTATTATTACCATGAAAAATTCCAGGTTTTGGTTTTGCTGGTAGTATAATCCGGCAGGGCCTGGAACAACAGACTTCTTTAGCTGGTGCACACAATTTCGGACTGCAGCTAGCCACGTTTGAAATACTGTGGAAAAATGACTGCCAATTTACATTTTGTTCTTTTGAATTAATCATAGCCATATGGTTACCAAGGAAAGACTAAAAAATTAACATACCGTATATATACTCCCATATAGGTAGCATTTTATTATCTACTGGACACAGTTTTTTTAAAGATAAAAAAAAGCCCTACTCTGACTAGAGACCCACCGATATTCGGTTTTGGCTTCGTTTTCAGCACCAAAAATAGGCAAAAACCTTTTTTGGAGTGTTTTCTGTTTCGGCCAGAGCCAAAATGTTAGTTTTCGGTTTGTTTACGGTTTGGGACGAAACTGATATTGACTTTCGGTCATCAGCCGAATATCTATTTTAACTTTCAAAATTCATAATGCTACGCTATTGCGGCATCTATTACTCTGCTTATTAATACTTTCATTTAGTTAAACGGTTGTAAATTAATCTGTGTGAAGTAGGGATGTTAAACAAAAACCGGATTTCGGTAGGAAATCATTCATAACTGTGTCCCTTGATTTATTTATCTTTTTATCTGAAGAAATATTTGTAAACCCTGTTTGATTAGCATATTTAGTGTTTCACAATCCACAATCAGTTCAGTTTTATTACATTAGCTGCCAATAATTGTATATTAGTAAAACTGACCCAACATTTTATTTAATGTTGACTGAAAAGCAACTTGGTCAATTACAAAAACAACTTTGCAGCGCATGTAAGGTTCTTTTCTAAAACTGTTAATTTTCTTGCCGGACGCCTGTCAACCCTAGATAGATGAGTCTAGGATTTTACTCATATTCTACAAATATTCTTTTAATGTGTGTAACATATAGATCTAACATCCACTGATTTATATTATAATTATAAAGGTCTAAATTCATGACACTACAGCTTTTGACTCCTGCTAATCCAAAATCAACTTTTTTTCTTAAAGATTTCACCACGTTCTAAGGATCAATGGTCCTTTGTATTATTTTTTTAGTATAATCAATGCAAATTTGTCTTTTCCAAACTATAACTTACTTTGCTCTGGGGCGGAGAGGGGGAACCGAAAATGGTTAAAAAAATATGATATTTAGAGCCGAACATAGGTTTTAAAAAAGAAAAAAAATTTATTAACATCTCTAATGTGAAGTAGAAGACTGAAGTTAATAATAACGGATGATTTATTCACTCCAAAGAATGGTTTACTCAAATAGAGTGCCCATAATCTAGTTAATATTATACATAAATGTGCAGTCTTTTGAAATCAGTTGTTTCGCATTTTTGGTTTATTTTTCGGTTTCGGACGAAACTAAAAATTTGGAATCGGTCGGTCTCTAACTCTGACATTTATTTGCAACTGTTACCCGTATCGGTGGATGTAAAGAGGTAGAAGTAGTAGGATATGCAAAGGCCTACATTTTACAGCTAAATTGTAGGTCTAGTGACCTTTATTTTTGCTTACAGAGCAAAAAACTTGTCACTTTTAATTAGCATTTAAGCAGGTAAATAATATAAATTCTATATTTAAATCAAATTGACAAATATTTTAGGTTTTCTTTTGGGACGATTTTGTATTGTGGTAGAGTAGCACAAGTAGCCTAAGGCAGTTTTTTTTCATATGGATCGCAAACTACAAAATGGGAGGAATCATAAAAATATAAAAGCCTTTCTAGGCCTGTAATATAGGCCTAAGGTTGTTGTAACATAAGATGCGCTTTACTTAAGCTCTAGACCTATAAACGTCTCTACTTCAGGGGTTGAAACTTGAAACTAGGGCATCAATTTAATGTGATTAGCACACCCATACCATCCTTGTAGCTTAAAGTTAAGTTCATTAAGTTTTCCTTTTTTGACTTTGTTACGAAGATTTCATTGTTTTAAAATGTGTAACTTCTTTGTTATCCCATTTTAATAACGTATATACAAAAACGTTCTATTGATAAATAAATGGATAGCAAAATAATATTTATTTGTTTCGAATACTTCATGTCATATTCATATATCATACCTAATATTGTTCTTTTTTGGCATATGACACAACAGCACCTTGCAAAGCTTTGCACTTTTCACTAAAAAAAAACTCAGGAGCATTTTGAAAATATTTTGGCCAAAGAAAATATCCAATGAAGAATTAATGTCCCAATGCAACCACGAAGACATGGGCGCAATGGCGCAATCATAATGAAAAAGCATTAGTAATGGATGGGCCATGTGCTAAGAAGAGAGGAAGGGAACATCTAGCAGGTTCACAAAATGGCCACCGAATGATGGAGATTTATTGTTTATTTAAAAAATAAAAATTGTTGATACAAAATGCTTTTTTTTTACTTGTATGTGTTTATATGTCCATAAAGTATCAGCTGCATCAGTATTGTATGTTTTAATTATGTTATTGTGTTGTTTATATTAATTTAAACACCCTCAAACGTAACATAATCCACCGATCCCATTTCCCGATTTTTTTAATACATTTGAAAATTACTTACCAGGAATAAATAAAGCCGAAATATAAAGTTTTTTTAATGTTTAACATTCATAAACATGTTAATTTTGCCTAGGCCACCATTAGAAGCACAAAAAAATGTTTATCTTTAAAAAAAAAAGTGTTTTAAAAAGCCTTAATTTTTACGGCCTATTGGTGTGTTTTTTTCCGCCGCCGAGACTAATTCTAAAACTAGATATAAAATAAGATTTATCTATGTAATTTTCTAAAACTCTTTTTATTTTAACCAGAAATATATTTCTTTTCATAAAAACAGTTAGTTTTAAATATTTAGCCGAAGAATTCAATTTATTAGTAAATAAATGAAAATTGATTGGTACAAAAAACAAGAAAACCACTCCCTTTATTTGCAAACTAAGTTTACCATCATGTAATTAAAAAATTGATTGACTACTGCAAACGAAACGTACAGAAAAAATATCTGTGTCGCAAATCTCAAAAATATCTCCTTTTCTCCGTATGAATTGTTCTAAAAATAATCTTAGCGCATAATTTTTTTTTCTAGCTTTGCGCCGAAAAAGTATAAAAAGTTGCACAGGCATTTTTACCGCGAAATCAAAATATTTCTTATACTTTCCTTTTAAGAAATGAATATTGTCATAAGTGTAGTATTATTAAGTCGTTTTAACTGAAAATTTGATAGGATGTAATTATGATGATGATGATTTATATAGCGCGCCTATCCATGCTATGTTAGCATGCTCAGTGCGCTCTGGTTCCACGTCTCAGTTGTGGATGTGCTAAAAACAAAACAAAAAACTATACGCCTAGTTGAAGAGGAAGGTCTTTAAACTTCTCTTGAATGACTCTTTTTTTCTGGAATCCCTCAATGTCTGAGGCAATTTATTCCATAAATAAGGCGCTGCTGACTCGAAAGAGCGTACACCAAATGACTTCTTTTTATGACCGTCCACACTGGGTACTTTGAATAGTGACTGTGATGAAGAGCGCAGCCCCTTAGTGGACACATGCTTGGGAATAAGTTCTTGAAGATATTGAGGGGCAGTGCCTTCCATACAGCTATAGGCAAGTGACAGAATTTTATGGTCAATGCGCTTGGTCACAGGGAGCCAGTGGAGATCTTTAAGAACTGGGGTTATGTGGTCCGACTTCTTAATCCCTGATACAATGCGTGCCGCAGTGTTCTGTACTTTCTGGAGTCTTTGGAGCTGGTTCTGGGGCAGACCCCACAGACAGCTATTACAATAGTCCAGCCTTGATTGAATTAGAGAGACTGCTACGGCATTAGCTGTTCTCTTATTAAGTTGAGGACGCAGCTGACCCAGGGCGCGTAGATGAAAGAAACAAGCCCTTACCACAGTACCAATGTGCGGAACCATTGTAAGCTTATTGTCAATAAAAAACCCAAGATCTCTAACAGTGTTGGACAAGGGGATATCCGAGACACCAACTTTGATTGATTCAATATCGACCTTTCTGCGACTGGTGTTAGAACCACACAGAATTGCCTCTGTCTTTTCATCATTTAACTTGAGTCTGTTTGCTGCCATCCATGATTTTACTGTAAGACAGCAGTCTTCCACAGCCCGAATAGCATCACCGCAAGCAGAAGGATCAGGCTTGAAGCTCTTGTACAGTTCTGTGTCGTCGGCAAATGTTTTCCGGGCAATTCCATGATTTTCAACAATTCTGCCCAGCTGACTTGTGTACAAAGAGAACAGGATAGGCCCTAAAACCGAGCCCTGTGGTACTCCACAGGTAACAGGCGTGTCCCGTGATGAGGCCTGATTAACAACAACACGCTGCGTTCTGTCCTCCAGATAGGAATTAAACCAACGAAGTGCAGTTCCAGAGATGCCCGCCTCATTTTGAAGCCTCGACAGAAGAAGCTCATGGTCGATTACATCGAAGGCAGCACTGAGATCCAGCAGGACTAAGAGTGTCAGATCACCTCGGTCAGCACTACACAGAACATCACTCAGGACACGGAGTAAGGCTGTCTCACAGCTGTGCCCAGGTCGATAGGCTGATTGAAACTTATCAAGCAGGTTATGACTGTTAAGATGCTGTACAAGCTGCTGAGACACAACTCTCTCCAGAAGTTTAGATACATAGGAGAGGTTAGAGACAGGGCGAAAACTCTTGCAATCATTTGGGTCCATGCCATTTTTCTTAAGCAGGGGCTTTATGACCGCAGCCTTAAAGAGGCGTGGGACTGTTGCAGATTGAAGGCTACTATTCACAATGCGTACCAATACAGGAAGCAGAACACTCAGACAATCCAACACAATCTTGGTTGGAATGGGATCGACAATGGAATAGGTAGGTTTGGATGACATGATGAGATGACTCAGCTGCTCATGGGAAACTGGAAATAGTTCTTCTAGAGGGGTGCCTACAAATACATTTTCCACTGCAGACAAATCACAACGTTCTCCAAAGCTTTGTCTGATTGTTTCAACTTTGTCATTGAAGTAGCTGCACAGTGTTGCTGCAGCTAGCTCGCTGCTCAGGTCAGGCAAAACAAGGGGTGCCGATTTCTTCCCGAGAAGGTCATTCACCACGGAAAACATCTTGCGAGAGTCGGTGCCAGCAGCCTTTAGAACAGCCTGAACATGCTCAGACTTCGCATGCCTGATTTCTTGTGCAAACATGTTTCTTGCCTTCCGAAACATTTGTTTGTCCACCTCGATACCACTTCTTCTCCAGCGCTTCTCAGCTATACGCCGGGCCAACTTAGCTTTCCGAACTGAGGGGGTAAACCAAAAGGAATCAGGTCTGTCTCTAACAAACTTTTCTGTCACTGGGGCGTATGTATCCAACAGAGATGAGAGAGTATGATTGTACAAGAGGACTAGCTGTTCCACATCATCTGGTGGTGACATCACTAACTTAGACTCAGACAGGTCCTTACGGAAAGAATTAATATCCATCCTCTTTAAATTCCTCGCCTGAATTTTTATCTTTTGAGCAACAGGCTTAATCATATTTATAGTTAGCGATACAAGGAAGTGATCTGACAAGAGTAGGTCATCAACAGTCACTGACTGAACAAATATCGCTTTGTCCGATCTTGATATAGCCCAGTCCAAGATATGACCATCTCTGTGAGTTGGTTCGACAACATGCTGCACTAAGTCAGCAGAATCAAACAGCTGTGCAAGCAGACACGTTTGCCTATTGTCTTGAATATCCCAGTGAAAATTAAAATCCCCAATAATGAGAAGATTTTTGTTGCTGATGGAGGACACAAGCGTTCCAAAGTCTTCATGAAACATGCTATCCTTCAGTTTATTTGTGGCAGAAGGCGGTGGTCTGTAGAGAGCAACAGTTCGTACCGTGAGTTTGCCGTGTGAAATTGTAAAGTTTAGGCATTCAAACGAAGTGAATGTGGTCACTTTACATAGCCTTACCGTAATACAGGATCGGTGTATCACAGCCAACCCCCCACCACTCTGACCAGACGACCTAGGACGGTGGAAGAAAACATAGCCAGCAGGAGTCATGTCCCTAATTGCCGGTTCATCACCACCCTCGTGAAGCCATGTCTCCGTTATGACTAGGATGTCAAGTGACTTCTCTATGATCAGGTCATTAATTATCAAGGCTTTCTTTATTGATGACCGTACATTTAAGAGGCCAATTGTAAGAAAGCCATTTTTCTGATGTAATATCTTCTTAGAGTGGCCAACACCTTTTTTCCTCTTTCCTCCCCGAAATCCTCTTGATGTTTTCTTTTTTACTAAGCCAAATTGTCTGCATTGCATAAGTACTGTACTGCTCAGGAGATTTTTTACAGGGGTACACAACTGACGCAGTGTAGTAGTTAAGTAGTGAAGCGGGTGCATTTTAAGTACTATAACAATGTTTGTGGGCCTAAAAATTGCTACGCATCACTTCACAGTGTCCACACACTACTACTTGAGAGCCACAGATGAGTTTGTTATGACAACAAAGCTCAGCTGCTAACATTGAAAATAGGCCAAGTCACTGGTAGCCTATATTAAAATAGAAGCCAGTATGGAAAACCACAGTAGAAGTCCATCAATTATTAGTCTTTTTCAAAGTAAATAATATCTATATTTCCAGGAAACTTTCATACACAACATTATCTAACAATCCAGGAATAAATTTTGAATAAAACAGTCCAAAAATGAGAAAAACTGCAAGCGGTTTCACTGCTGCCTGTTAAGCGACTAGTGACAACAACTCACAACAAATAATTGTTAGGCGCCACAAATCTGCTGTCCAAATTTTAGCTTGATCGGACCACGGGAAGTGGTCGAAAAATCGAAGCCAATTTTTGCACCATTGCAGACAGACAGACAGACAGAAAATGCAACTTAAAATAAAGGGAGTAAAAAGGCTTCTGACGAAGAAATATAACGTTTGCTGTCAAAACAAGATTCAAGATTACGGTCAATTTAAATGCACACGTGCGAATTTTAGAATGTAAATCCGATCGGATAGCTTAAAAATTACATTTGATGCTTTTTTTGAGTTTGTAAAAAGAGGATTTTTATTTTTTTTAATTTTTTAACTCCATTTGGTGGGAAACGCATGCTTTTTGAAACGTTTGATCGATGTCGAAATGGTATTTTCTAAAACACTATTTACACATTTATTTTCCGATTTCCGACTATTTGTGTACTATCTATGGCAACAAAATACTATTATTTATAGTTTCAAATCAAACTAAATTCACGCAAACTATTGGGGTTTAAACGTAATAAATCATTTTTTTCGCTTTTAACACATACGCTTTGTTTACGTCCAAGAAAGCCAAGTTTTTTTCAAAATGGAGCCGACTTCGGTAGTTCTAGACTTTATGACGCCCGAGTGCGAAATCACGTTTTATTGTAAAAATAATAATAAAACACAACACAAACACTGATATATTTACGTTTTGTGAGTTTATTTGTCATAAAAGTATCAATTTCAACAATATTGTGTGTTTTAATGCTATTTTGATGATGTTTAGTCTAACTCATTTTGTAGCCCCAGGAACTTTTTAATAGAGGGATTTTCCCGATTTTTAAATGATTAATTATAAAATATTGGAATATCAGCTGACTTTATAAGTGTTATATTTGGATTTCTGGGCTTTTAGGGTTTAAAATGACATATAATACTATACTATACCGTAACATTATTAAAAAAAAAAAAAATTAAAAACTGAACTCCTGAAATCCTTGTCTTTGCAAGACAGCCCTACATTGTACGCCAGAGGGGAAAAAGAAAGAGAGGACGACCAAAAGTTACCTGGCACACAACAGTAGAGCAGGAATTTGGTCAGTCCTGGGGTACAATCGGAATTTTCGCACGTGACAGACAAAGATGGAAAGACTTTGTTGCTGCCCTATTAGATGCGCCACCGGCGTTACAGGCAGTAAGTAAGTGATACTTATTAATCATATATATATATAAATCTCAAAAGGAATATGTATGTATGTATGTATGTATGTATGTATGTGGCTATGTACATACCGCATAATCTTTTTAAATACTGGACATAAAAACGTGAAATTTGCTACAAATATTCGCTGCGTTACGGCGGTGAACACTGTCAAGGTTTAAAAAAAATTAAAATGACCGCAGTGGTCAGTTTGGTAAAAAAACACGAATAAAACGACATATTTTTGGTTTTTATTTGCCGTTCCAACTTTTTATAGTTTTTTGATCAATCGCGCTAAAAAAATAAGACAAAAGGACGCGCAGAGATTATTTTTATATGACGTCATCAAAGTTTGCGCAGGGATAGCTGGCTGTCTTTTTTTTTATTGCGTCATCGAATTTTGCGTATTCATTTTAATTAACTTCGCTTCAACGTTTGCTAATGTACTTTATGAATGAATAGAACAAAATATATTCACGTTTTAATTTGCGTCGTAATTTATAGCGGGATATTTTTAAATTGTTATAAAGGGTAATGATTAATGGTTGTAATGGGTAACTTACGTTGTAGCCTATCAGGCAAATAAAAAAAATCCTTCACGTTTTTATTCGTGTTGTATATGTCCACAGAATAGGTATAAAACAGAATGCGCAATCGCATTTTATTTCTGTTTTGGGCAGTAATACCGACGCCATACTAAGCTTATTTAAACGCAGAGGTCCTGGTTACACTCTATATTTATGCTTATTTGGCCTACAATGTCCTTTTCTTCAATCTACAAGTTTGAACACCCAAAGCTAATATTTCAGGCAAAATGTGCATAAACGGTTGTGTAATAAACTACAACAATGATGCGAAAACGACTGATTATCGTAAAAAAGAGCATGTTAAACTGCATGGCTTTCCTGACTCCATAAAGGATAAACAACGGCATAAACAACCTCATATTAACTCATTATGAATTATATGCCTATTTCCCTTCATAATTTTAAAAGTTTATTTTGGTATAAAAAGTATATATTTATGTACCGGTAGCCGTAGCAATTTAGTTACCGGTACCGAGCTACGTCTAAGCCATTTTTTTTCAAATCAGTACCGGGTAATAAATATTTTTACATCATATTGGCCTAATCCTATAATGTTGAAAACAAAATGGGTAATTAAGTCAAATTTATATAAAAGTAAGCCTATAATGAAAGATAATGTAGGCCCTATATATATTGTATATATTTATGGGAGACGTAGATATCCTTTCTCATTTTACTATAGTAGCGTCTCTATCGACCGCTGCATTGCGGAAAATGGTAACTTTCAGTGACTGCGTATATAGGGATCGTGCATTCTGTTTTATACCTATTCTGTGTATACGTCTTATAAACTTTGTAGCGGGAAATTTTTCAATTGCCAGGCAATGTTTAAATTGCCGAGCTCAACGTTTTAAAGTTTTAATTTGTATCGTATACGTCTTATAAACTATGTAGCGTGAAATTTTTATATTGCCGGGCAATGTTTGAATTTGCCGGACCAACTTTTTAAAGTTTTAATTCATGTCGTATACGATGTATAAACTATGATTCACATCGGTTTCAGTTGTTATTGTTTTTCCTGTTGAACTTAAAATTTAATTATAAGTTTGCTTCCAAAGCAACAATAAATAAATAGCAAAAAACACCAACAAAAACAAAAAAAAAACAGAAAAAAAATTAATATTGATCTACGACTAATGTTGTAGCAAAAAAATATATCAAACAATCATTTTTGAATAAACAGTACTTTTTAAATGACATGTGAGTTCTGTTTTACAGAAAGAGTTTAATTACCCAATAAACTCACAAAATTCGATCATAGTGGTCATACTTTGAGCAAGAAATTAAAAAAAATTATTATTATTTGTTTTTCCTTTTTAGTTGTATATTGAATTGGTGTATAATTAATAAAGTGTGCAAAACAAAAATAAATACTGACCACAAAAAAATACTACTTTATTTATGTTGCAAAAACAAAACTAAAAAACTATAATGTGTCAAGCATATTCTAAAAAAAAGCCCGTTCGAAGAATCGGGCACATATCGGCTAGTACTTAATATAACTATACAACATACTTTTAGCCTACTATAACAATATAGGCCTACACACAATTAGGAAGTGGTAATAGTATCTGGCAACCATATCTGTGTAAGCTTAACTATGTAGGAATGTAGGCCTTATAATATAAGCCCTATAAAATATAAAGATCTGTTTATATTATAAGTCGGAAACATTTTTATTTTACTTTTTAGTAGACCTAGCCTATAGGACTATCGGACTTATAAGCTTCTAGCCAATGGCCTAGCCAAGCCTATCATTATGTATAGTCTATCAGACACAAAATGTCATACAAGTAGTAGGCCTATAAGTATAAGATACTACCTTGACTTGGGTAAAAAGCTGGATGAAGTGCTAAAGAATTCATCCTTGTCCTCGTCATCACAAAGAAGAATACGCGTCTTTTGATGATAAATAACATGTTTAGGTTTAACTGAACTTGTAGGCGTCAACGGCTTGTGGTGAATAACATGTTTAGGTGAACTTGTAGGCGTCAACGACTTGTGGTGAATAACATGTTTAGGTGAACTTGTAGGCGTCAACGGCTTGGACGCCTTCGCGGCCTTAGGCTTGTACTCTTCTTGGTGCATTGGTGGTAATATTTGGGTCTGAGGTTGGTAGAACAGTTAGCGTTTGGGGAACTACACGAGTTGCTCTTGTGCTTGTCTACGTTCATCCTTTGAATCCTGCAGTTCTCGGTGCAAGAGGAGAAGGTCCTTTTTGTTTCATTTGGAAGACGGTTATGTTCTTTATGTCTTCCCCATTCCCCGTAGAAAAATGTATGGTTGTTAATTAAGACTTTTTAAAAAAAGATCCGGGAAATCTGAACAGACCTATACAAATTAACGACAATGTATAAAAGAAAAGAGTGCCCTTTTTCAAAAATAAAAAAAATCACTTGAAATTAGGCTAAATGCCATGTAGGCCTAACTTTTTTTTAAATTCGCAAAAAAATCTGTTTATGTTTCGGATTCCCTGGTTGGCTGACAAACCTTTGGAAGGCGAACACCATGAACACATAAATAGTTTAGATAGTAAAAAAAATAATTATATATAGCCTATATAGGGCCTAGGCCTATACGCCTATATAGGGGCCTAAGCTTATAGGCTACAACCACCACCTCCCTCCCCCACTAGCAGAAGACTAGGCCTATATAATAATATTAGTTTTTACAAACTTTATTGAACATTTTTAACACGAATAATCTTTCTTGAGAACTTTCTTTTTACATTAATGCTGAATCTTAATCCAGCGTTCAGTGTTCACCAGTTTCTGTGGGCACGGCATACTTGATTGTATGGCCAGCACAACGCACAGCCGCCTTTACTTTACCCCAACTAAGGTCAGGTAGGGGGCCTACCCATCAGAGCTGGGTAGACTCAAGGACACCCTCAAAACCCTAGAAAATATCCTAGCCTGCACCAGGATTCGAACCCAGGACCTTCGACCTACCGTGCCTCCACCGGACCTATACATATGGATCAATATGGTTTGACGGGTACTTTAATTAGAATCTTAATCCAATTCTACCAATTGTCCAACTCACCTCACTCAGAACTCTTAACTTAGTCCATCAACCGGGTAAAGTGCCCAGCACCGTGTTGAAAATTTTCTCTGTAGGCCTATAACATAGACATCTTTGAAATGCCGCCATTATTATATAACTGTTAAAATTTTGTGTAGATTTCGCTTCTTATGTCGTCCCATTTATGGCACCATGCACAATGCACATGATGTAGTCCCGAAAGCCCCCCCCCCCTTTAATTTCCCTTATCACATTTTATGTTCCCACGTCTGCCCGTCTCGGTTATAGCTGTTGAATCTGCCTAGCAGCTACAAAGCTCCTCGGCGGAATCCCATAGACATGAGATTGATTAATGGGATCTGGTCCCCTTTTTATAACGCACATAGGATACGTTCATGAAGTTCCAAGACCATCTCTTTAAACAGTTTTAAAGGAGTGTATAAAGTTATAATAATGAGCTTTTTAAAAAAAATTACATTCTCCCATTGAAATATTTCATGGCCACTTTGGGATTATTGAATTTAATAGATCTACATGTTTCTTCTGTGTTATTGGCGTGTTTCTTACATGTTCTTTGCACGTTTCTTACTTGAATTTGCTTTAGCATAGGCTAGTGATTATGACAATATAGACTAGTACTTTTTTTAAAGCGTAAAATAACGTTACTTTATAAAATTAACATTTTAACTTAACACAAAACAACATTATGCATTTTTAAGGAAGGCACGTTACATTACCTATATACTTAGCCTATCAATGTGACAAAACACAGTTCTACTTAAAACAACATGGGACTTTACACAATTAGTGAAACATATAGCGCTCAATAAGATACAAAGCAGTCTTTAAATGGAGAGCCACGGTGGATTTTATTGCTTGTTTTTATATTTTATATTGCAATACATTTTATTTCATCATATTATGTTTTAAATAATTGGTTTAAAGTTCTTTTGTTACATTTAAATGGGGATCTGTCCAACATAATATTTGGCATAATAGTCCAACAGTCCTCAATGTTCAATATATGTGTTCAATATTACTTGTTTTTTTGCCGTAGGCTGTTTTACAGAGTATTCGATCTACCAGCTGGGCGCAACAAACACAATAGCACTGATATTCTGAACCCTGTAGAACAATCGCTTAGAACTGTTCCTAATGTCCTTATGCCACTAAACACAGACACTTTCTCTGGCCTGAGGTTACCTATAAATCTATAAACAATCGGAATGATGTAGGAATACATATCACAGTTGCAATCGGTCACTGAAGTTTTAAATTCATTGTTCTAGTGAATGGAGCTCGATTAACCAATACATTTTAAATTAATGTTTACTTACGGAAAAATAGGCCCGTTTTGTTCAAATAGGTTATGATTATATGCCAATCATTTAATCTTATAAAATAACTTCATTAATCTAAAACGTTCCCAAATAAAAGCTTTTTTTTTCTTGTACAGACTTGGGTTTTATTGATGTTCTTGTTTATTTGTGTTCCATTTATCAAACAGCCGTTGGTTGATGTCATGTGTCTGGATGAGACTTTACCAAAACATTTGAAACGGGATGCAGCAAACACACACATTGGCCAATACAAAACAATCTCAGTACAAGACACTATATGACAATGACGTCATAACGAAAGTGTCTCTCTTTGACTTTGATGCGTGATACGTCCTAGTTCTCACAGGAAACGTTTATGTGATATCAATATGTAACTCGTTTAGTCATCACCATCGAGACAGTCTCGTTTATTCCGTGCTTTGTTGTTCTGATGATTAACGGGAACAGGGTGATCTTAAAATAAACCACACCAGCTTGATCGATCCTAACATCGCGATAGAAAGTCAATCACGTCAATCGCAACAGCCCTGTCGATCCTAACAGCGCGACCCTAAAGCCAGTCACTCAAGCCTAACAGATCCGAACAGCGGAACCCTTAAATCAATCGTACTAGACTGACCGATCCTACCAGCCCGACTTCCCCAAGATGGTTGGTCATACATCATGGTATCCTAGCTGACTGATCGTATGCAATAAATGACGATAGACGACTGATCCTTGCTGACTGATCGTTTGCGCTGAATGGTGATAGCTGACTGATTCTTGCTGGCTGATCTTGTGTGCTGAATGGTGATAGCTGACGGATCTTTGCTGACTGATCGTTTGCGTTGAATGGCGATATCTGTCTGCTCCTTGCTGACTGGTAGCGTGCGTTGAATGATGATCGCTGAGTGATCATTGCTATCAGTTTGTCGTGGGCAAAATGATGATAGCTGACTGAGCATGTTGGCTGAAAGGTGACTTGTCCCAAAAGGACAGTTAAACTGGTTGTCTGAAAATATACAGATTGATTTCGTTAGTAAATAACACACGTAGGCTATTTATTGTATTTTAACTAGCCTCATCATTGTTTACAGGACACATACAAATAAAACATAAAACAAAAACTTTAAAATGTACAGTACAACTACTACATTTAAAGAAAGAAATTGCATCAAACAGGTAAGATATGAAACCAACCATAACAAACCGCTTTCTATCCTTCAGTAGGAACGGTAGTCGAAGAGAATCCTGAACATTATAATCAATATATATATAAAGTTGGCTTGTCAATTTCCATGCCATTGGTCAATCTGAGGACAAGTGACCTGATGTTCTTATATTAAACTTTCGCGATTTTATCCCCACTTGTGTACTATGTAGTTTAGCAGTTAGAATCCCACCCTGACATCCGGATTGCCTGGGTTTGATTATTTTAAATGTAGTCTCTCTCTCTCTTTCTTTCTATTTCTCTTTCTGTAATAATAATTTAGGTTGATTGTTACCCCGAGCAACCCCGGGCACATTTAGCTAATAGTATAATATTTACAGGATTGTAAGACTCTGTCGCGCATGGCACCTATAATTACAAATCACGCTTAATGTTATGGGTTAATATCACCAACATTTACCGAGCAGTGAAACAAATAAAAAAATTTAACAATCTCTACATTTACTGTAATGATGAATAGTTCAAGCACTAAACTTACACAAAGAAATTATCGACGCGGGAATGTTAAGCTGCTACATTTGGGAAATTTTTTTTTGATCTCATATCGCCGGAAACTTAAAGGAAAAAAAAATTTTAGTGCCTCATTTTTTTTGTTTGCCCTAAGAATTAGGCACGAGCTTATTTTTCTTAATTTAATGATTGATTCCTAGTTTTTCAGGATGTGGTCCTTCGTCTTTGAGTTTGACAACCAATTATTGGCTAAGACATAGATCTAAACATACAACAGTGACAAATTTTAATACATACCTTTACTTGAAGCTAAAACATTTTAACGTTTTATTTTTCGTCAGCATTCTGACTGCGTCAACATTCCAACTTTGTCAACGGCCTAATGAGAACTTTTTTTTTATACAAGAACTACTCCTCAAATTCTTCACTTTCTTCTGGTTCTAAAAGCAAATATGAAAAATTTGTTTAGAATTTGTACAAATATTTTTCGTTTTTATGAAAATTAGACTAAACATGATAAAAGAAAAAAAGAAACGATTTTTTTTTCTGAAACTCTACAAAGTGGTCGTCTACTGAATATGTAAACAAAATAAAATTGGTAAGGGGGGGGGGGATGAGGGGTTGAAGAAGTGTGACTATTTCGCATGGGGAAGGGGAGGGTGATGTTTAAGATAATCATACGCCAACAGTGGTTACTGTGGGTAAAAATAGTTTGAAATAATTTATTTATTTTTTAATTTTTTTTTTTGGGGGGGGGGGGGGGGAGGGGGGAACTGAAAGAGTGACGATTTTTGACAAAAGTGGAGGGGTGGGCTGGGTTAAACCAGTGGCGTAGCTAGGGTAAACTTCACCCGGGGCGGTCCATTCAAATGTCACCCCAGTGACCCCACATGACCCTATGCTGAATGGTTAGGTGTAGCTAAATTTTCATACATTCTCTACCTCTAGGCTCTACTTTACTCTACTGACCGGTACGTTACTGCTTACATGTATCACATGATGTATGATCCAAGACAAAATCCAAATCCAATACCACAAACAAAAATAGTTCAAATCCAGAGATTTTAAAAATGCAAATGTTTACTTTCAGAATATCTAAATGCAAAACACGGCAATGCACTGACCAAAAGAATGTCCTTCGACACTATAGTCCTAAAAGGAATTCTTCTTGTTTTCATTGTGGCAAACAGGTCAATGACATCGTCAAAATCTATTTGTCTTGTAAGCTCGTGTTCAATGGACAGAACAGCCAGATTCGACAATCTCGACTGGCTACATGGTTGACCCGAGGTAATTTTTTATAAGTTTCATTTTGGAGAAATTTCGTTCACACTATGCCACAGAAACACATATTGTCAGAAAGAATCTTAGAGTCAGCGTAAGATATGGCAATGATTCAACAAAGTCCCACTTGATAAACCGTAGGAATTACAGTACAGCCCAGTGCTTGACTTCCTTCAAGTTTATTTCGGCTGCTTGTAGGTGTCGCCTTAAACGTGGTATTTCTAGACAAAGGTCTTCTTCAGACAGCTCATCATACACGGCTGTGAGCTTGAAAACAGACATTGTATTTCTTCGTCGTTGGCACAAATAATATGGTCTAGCTCATAGGTTCTCAACGGGGGCGATATCGCTCCCCGGGGGGCGGTGAGAAGCTGTAGGGGGGCGCTGACATGCTCGGGGGCGATTGGGGGGGGGCGGTGAAGGAAAAGTGGGCGGTACAAACGTACCTGATATATTTTAACACCTCAGCTATTTGAATCGATTAGTTTTTGGAGGATGAAATGTGATGTAAACGCAAAGGCTACTAAATATCTGATACCTCCAAACAGTATGTTATGTTAATATCTCGAGGATAGAGTCAAATTCGAAATATGTGACGTCATAACGGTCACATTTCCTTTGTTGTTGGGTTTTTATCACAATTCTATTTTCAGACTATTTTCGCACCTTAGCCTGGCTGAAAAATTTTGTTGGAGGGGACATAGTGCAGTGTCATTCTCTATATGCTGTCACCCGGGGCGATCCGCCCCCTCGCCCCCCCCCCATAGCTACGCCACTGGGTTAAACTAATTTTTTGTAATATACCTGCATTTTTACTTTATAGAGAAAAGACATCCATCCTACTTTATGGCATATTCAAGTTGTTCGGATAATTATTGTTTATAGATATCAACCAAGAAAATGATCAGTCAGATGAGAAAAGTTTATCTAAGCTTATTTTGTTAAAATGTTAAGAAATAAACGAAATCCAATTTCTGATTTTTTTACGTCAAAAGTCATAACATGTTTTCAAGGACAAACTGTATGGTGGACTTGAGCAACTGACAACCACAGCGCAGTTCATCGCAAATATAGGACTAGCTGTCTAAATCCTCTAAACTCTAAATCATGAAATTTTGAGAATGAAGAGGTAGAATATGTTTGTATGTATACATTCTTACATTATTCATCCTATGTAAATAGTTTAACACAGTGAGAAGAATTAAACACTGTTACCTTCTCCTCCGTGTGATCCAACTTCATGGTACAGGACATGCTCTGTGGAAAGATATAAAAGTACCATCCTGTTATATTAGCCCACAATTAATAGTTCACAGATTCCGCGACATTTTAAATGTTATTTTATTAGCGAAAATTTAACTTCAATCAAGGCTAAGGTTGTGTACGAACTGATAAAATACTGAACTACTTTAAATGGTTTATTTGTAAGTTTATAAAGCTAAACTATATGATAAATTATGTTTAGGCTAGTGAACGTAGGTGCTACTTAAATGATTATTAACCACTGCCCTCTCAACCTTTGAGTAAGGAATTGCTGGTGTTTTTTGTCTTCTGAAAACTGAAGTATAAAAGACACAACTTTCGATTTAATGTCTGAAGCATTTAGTAAACGTATCCTAGACATGGTACACATATTACGTGGTAGATGTATCCTAGACATAGTAAACGTATCCTAGACATGGTACACCTACCACTTGGTACAAGTATCCTAGACATAGTAAACGTATACTAGACATGGTACACGTATCACGTGGTACAAGTATCTTAGACATCCTAGACATGGTACACGTATGCTAGACATAGTAAACGTATCCTAGACATGGTAAACGTATCCTAGACATAGTACACGTATCACATGGTACAAGTATTCTAGGCATAGTAAACGCATCCTAGACATGGCAAATCTATCCCAGACACTATAATATACGTACCCTAGACACGATACATGTATTCTAGACACAATACAAGTACCCTAGACATAGTACACGTATCCCTCAGAGACATGGTGAATGTATCCTAGACATGATACATGTATCCTAGACATAAGCGGATAGGGGAACGACCTCCAGATACGGAGGGTACCGTGGAAATAAAATACCCGGGGTGGAACAAAACAGGCACAATGCACGTGAAGATATATGTGTCCTGTGGTAAGATGTAGGAACTGCCTTCCTTGCATGGACAGACTGGATGTGGTAGAATTCGCAGAAGCTGTCCGTTACTAGGCCCGACGGGAATAAAGGCAAGGACAGCAACACACCGAGGAGTGTGAGAAGGGGTTCAGTGAGGCACAAAAGACCACTGTAGGCCATCCACTGCATCCCAAGCTATCTCTAACAACAGACCACTGTAAGCCATCCACTGCATCCCAAGCTATCTCTAACAACAGACCACTGTAAGCCATCCACTGCATCCCAAGCTATCTCTAACAACAGACCACTGTAAGCCATCCACTGCATCCCAAGCTATCTCTAACAACAGACCACTGTAAGCCATCCACTGCATCCCAAGCTATCTCTAACAACAGACCACTGTAAGCCATCCACTGCATCCCAAGCTATCTCTAACAACAGACCACTGTAAGCCATCCACTGCATCCCAGGCTATCTCTAACAACAGACCACTGTAAGCCATCCACTGCATCCCAAGCTATCTCTAACAACAGACCACTGTAAGCCATCCACTGCATCCCAAGCTATCTATAACCGTCTGGACATTGTCTTGCCGTTGGAATACGATAGACTGGACGACAGAGCGAGGCTGACGGCCTGCACAACTCTCCCTAACTTTAATCCAAATAAAGCGCTTGTTACGTCTCCGATATAACCGGGAGACGTGGTCATCCTCGGAAATTAGGGACGAACAACATGCAGACATAAAACATGAAGGCTATCCTAGATTTGACTCACCTATCATGGACATGATAAACAAGACTATAACGGCCAACGTCAGCAAATTCCCAAGAAGGTTGAAAAACCTGGAACGTCTCAAATCTGTCCAACAGAAGAAACAATACACATTTTATTTCTTACAATACGGGGTTATCAAGAAGATGATGTTGAAAAAGTTGCATGAAATATTTATTTAAATGCTGCCATGTGGGAAAATTTAAGGTATATTTGCTTAAATTTATGTTTGCACTTAAACGCAACGACCTCCTCATTCCCAAACCAAGTGAAGAAATTTGATATTTTGGGCCAGTGACACAGCGTCTACGCATTTCCGTGGCAATGGTATATTAGGGGATTTTGTGGACAACACAAATCACCAGTATTTGAACGTTCGGGCCGCCCTTAGATTACCGTGCTCTCATGATGTGGAACAAATCTGGAATACGGCTATCAGAGACCTCCGGCGTGCCCAGCCATAGGTCTATATTCTATATTATATGATTTGGACCGATTTGACCAATAATGGAGCAATGCGCCATATAGATTTGAAATTCCTAACCAACCCCAATTTAAGCAAAATGAACTGAAGTCGTAATAATACATATGGCATTAAACTTCAACTTGGAAAAAAACAACCTATTATAGTGCTCAGATAAGCAAAAGGACCAAACCACTTTACTTATCCCATTAGCAAGAACAAATGCAAAAAAGTACTCTTTTTACCCGAGTGGCATCCGGGCAAGGAATGGGTTGTCTTGAACAAATCAGGACAACCAGTAGGCCTAACTAACGTAACATCATTCAAAACAATGATCAAAATGCAAACCCAGACTCAGACCACAGTTGAGAGTAGGACGCAATAAATAATCTTCTTCATAGAAGTAGCGTTCTGTAACATATAGTTTACGACAAGATAATTAAAACATTGCAAGATTTATTTGTTACGGAGTATAAAAAAAACTGAGCAGTTACCGTCAAAAATTGAAGTTGTTTTGGCAGGTATGATAATGCGGTAAGGCTTTTGTGAGACACATGATCTGGAACTGGTACAGCAACAGGATGGGCAACTATTGCAGGCGGCACTTCTCAGTTCTGTATTGCTACAGCCCCTCGAACATGGGCTCTGGCAGCGGCTGGTCGATGGGCTGGCCCTGGTACTGTGGCTGCAAAAGAGCGGCGGGTATCTCTCACACTGCTGGAAGCGGCTAGAGTCCTCGTTGGCAGCATGCAGACTGGCCCTCCGGTAGCAATTGACGCCACAGCTTGATGGGCTCTTGTAGCCGCAGTGTGGGGGCGTGGCGTTTGAGGCGCTAATGTATCTGGGATGTTCCCAAGAGTATACCCGTTGGCCCTCCATTTGCTTTCATCATTAGGTTTTTTGTTCTGCTTTTCTTAAAAACCTAATGATAACTGAAATAGATTAGCGCCATGGCCCCTAGACTAACGTCATTAGATGGTGTCAGTAAAAGTTGGAGTGGAAAAAAACAACAAGTTAAGACTTTTAAACAGTTTATTATGGCCATGTTTTAAAACTTCTTTAAAATTTAAAGAGATCGTTATGCATCGTCTTAGCGAAGAATAATAATAATTTAATATGCTTGCAAATTACTCTTTAGTATTTTTAGCCTTTGTCTAATCAAATTACTTCATTTTTATTTATTACACTTTTATTCTTGCCACAGTAACAGTAGCCTCAAATGAAAATTTGAGAATATAAATCCTTTATTTTAAATTATTGGTCTACGATATCTTAACTTATCTTCTTATCTTAATTAATGTAATAATGTCTTGGTCTTGGGGAAATAAATTTTCTCTAGGCTACAGTTAAATTAAAAAACAACATCTACAAACTAAACTATACTGAGCACAGATGTGTAGGCCTAGAGTCTACGTATAGCCGATTATACAAGTTTAAGCGTTAACCAGTTTGCTGCATTTACTTGAAGAGAGCACCATGGCGCGCGACTAATGAACGGTGGCCATTTTGTGTTTGTTTTTCGTTGCTCCACAAATCCTGTACATCTTTAAGAATTTATTCTAACAAAGTTTTAAGTAGTAAGACGCACTGACATAATCATTTTGCTGTTCATACCATTATTTTAACATCGGAAACAGAGAGTGTCTTTATATCTGTCAAAAAAAGGTAACATAGAAACGATGTATCATCATCATCATAATTATACCATATTCATTGGCTCCGTAGTCTTGGAAGACGATTAGATTTGCGCTCTTGTGATTTCGCCAGCCTTGCAGAATTATTCTATGTGTCTGTGGAGACCTATCCTTGAGAGACAGGCTCTGTCGCATCTATGACACTTGAAAGCGGTGCCGTTTGAGTCGAGTAGATGGCTTATATAGCCGGTAACTGCCGCTTTCCGTGGAGTGTCCTTTCCAGGGCGCAAGCCCTGTGTTAAGGAGAGGCTGATGTTGCTCATGCATCATTTCTCCTCTCTCCAAGCATCAAATATATACAAGGGAAAGACATAAAGCCGATACAGCTTGGCACCAGTTGCGTCACAGGAGTTGCCAGTATGCTACGTAAAGGCGACAAGCAGAAAGCGTAATGCCTTAGGGACTCCGGCTCCTGCTTTATTTTTGGGGTTTACTCCCCTTCCCCATGCATGGGTTTAGCCACAAGTCAGTGGAGGTTTGCCGATCAGAGTTTTCCTTTTCCGGAAGTTAATAAAGAATATAAAAAAAAAACTTCCAAATATGACATTAACCGCTATCTTAGTGCGTCACGTATACAATGTATACAAATGACTAAATTTAGTATATATGCTACTTCCGTGAAGAAAGTCTTTAATAGCAACTTTAATAGTTATGATGAGTATTAATAGTATTATAATCTAAATAAAAACTACAATACCCATACACTAATCAAAAGTTCAGAGAGAGACTTAACAGTTATCATTGTTCCGTGTTTTCCTTGCCTCACAATCTCAGTTTTACCTTGCCTCACAATCTCAGTTATACCTTGCCTCACAATCTCAGTTATACCTTGCATCACAATCCCAGTTTTACCTTGCCTCACAATCCCAGTTGTACCTCGCCTCACAATTTCATGCTTCAGTTGCCACACAATTTTAATTTTTACTTGTGTAATGATTTCATGTTTCGCTTTGACACAATCAAGACCACAGCAAAAAATGTATCAACAAAAGTTTAGAAAAAGTGAAGCGTTTAAACGTATTGGTGAGCTTCTGTGTTGAATTAATAATGGTGGAATTAACCATGATGACTTTGTTAATTCCAAGTGTTAATTCCCAATGACTTAAAATAAAATGTAAGTTACAAAGCTAACTTGTTGGCTGGGCCATAATTTAGAAGTTTTATTGGTTCGCTACTTTGTTAGTTTGTTGAAAAGTTAATAAAAAAAAATTGATTAGATTTTAAAAAAAGCCCCATTATAATAAAAAATAAATTATCAAACCACTTTCTAACATACTCAGCCTATATACAATGTTAATGCCATATATACAATATTCATGCTAACGTAACTTACATTATGAGACACAATAATATTGACAGTTTAAACACTTATGACACAATAACATCCAGCATTCTAAAAAAACAACAACAGACATTTCAACAATTTCGACTACAGTGGTCAGTACTAAGTCAGTAGTCAGTGTTATGTCAGTACTAAGTCAGTAGTGAGTGTTATGTCAGTACTAAGTCAGTAGTGAGTGTTATGTCAGTACTAAGTCAGTAGTGAGTGTTATGTCAGTACTAAGTCAGTAGTGAGTGCTATGTCAGTACTAAGTCAGTAGTCAGTGTTATGTCAGTACTAAGTCAGCAGTGAGTGTTATGTCAGTACTAAGTCAGTAGTGAGTGCTATGTCATCTGGGATGTTTTTCTTTTCTTTTTTCTTTTCCATCCCCTCAACAACCCAGTTGACATTTTTAGTGGGTCAAAGCCACGGTTGAGTATACCGACAGAGCCACAGTTGAGTGTACAGATAGAGCCATAGTCGAGTGTACAGACAGAGCCATAGTTGAGTGTACGGACAGAGCCATAGTTGAGTAGAACCACAATGACTGATGACGATGTCTGTTGTTGCTATCAGGTCATCACTCAACCTCCGCCAAAAACATTTTTTGAAAGTGAGTTAGATCTATTGTTGTTGGCTACTGTTGTTGCAAATGTTGCTATTTATTGCACTTGTTACTATTGGTTATCGCTGTTGTTGTTTTTGTTGCTGCTAGAGTTGTTGTTTATTGCTGTTGTTGATGTTGCTAATGTTTAGTGCTGATGTTGTTACTATTGTTGCTGTTGTTGGCGATGTTGCTATTGTTGCTGTTGTTGGCGATGTTGCTATTGTTGCTGTTGTTCGTGTTGGTGATGTTGTTAATGTTTAGTGCTGATGTTGTTACTATGGTTGCTGTTGTTTTTTTATTTTTTTGTAAAGTTTAGTACTCCATCGGAATCCATTGATCTGTAGGGCCGGTGAAGCAACGTTGACCAGTGGTCACTACTGCTTTTTATACTCATAAAATATTGAAGCAATTAATGATCCTCTCTTACCATCCTTCTCCTTCTAGAATGTATTATCAAACACATGATATGCTTATTTTTTAAGTATTTTAGGAAACCTGTGTATATATGTATACACATTTAAAAGATCTGCTGTTGGTTATAAATACATTTTTGCAGTAATATCTGTTCAGGAAGTTTACAGGTTAATCTTAAGTATATATCGAATGAGCCTGAAGTTTACTGGTCTAATAATGCATATTCCAGCTTAGCTAACTCTGAGCGTTATTAATTATCATCAGGGAATATGGTGTTAGGGGACGTCCATTAATTACGTCAACAATTTTTTGGCGATTTTTACCTCCCCCCCTCCCCCTTGTCAACAACTGTCAAACTTTCAGAGACCCCCCCTATATAATTACGTCAACAATTGGTTACCCCCCCCCCCCCCTAAAAACAATTAACACAATTTTAGACGCTTGCTTTTATGTTTAAAATAGATTTAAAAAGGAAAGGTCTATACTATAATTAATTTTATTGTAATACATTTTAAAACTTGTTAAAAAGATTTCTAATTGACTAGGCCTATAATTCTCATATGTTTGCTATTGTTCTTTTCATATATCATATTTAATCATGTCTAATTCTACGTTTCACTTTTGTTACAATGTTAATTGTCAAATATTTTAGGGGGAAATTGTGCACCCGTTGTAAATTAGCTTTCTATTTTAACTAGGGATGTTAACCGAAAACCGAAATACCGGATTCCGGTTTTGAAACCGAAAACCGGTTTTGATTTCCAAAACCAGATTTCGGTTTCTTGTTTGGGAGGTAGGCCTAATCATTATTTCAAGTAGCACAGCCTTTTTTGGGGGGTTTTGATGGAAATATTTTTAATAAATAGGCCTAATGTTGGATTCACACAAAACAATTCTTGAAATGCCTTGCTAACACTATTTAGTCTTAGATATTGTGTTTCATTTTTCCAAATACCAACTATGGCTTGCGATAAAAACAACATCAAACCAAATGTTAAGTTACAGTTACAATCCTTTGTGTCGGAAAATTTTGAAAAAACGTCTTTAACGATGGCTCGTTGTAAACTATGTTCCCTACAGATAAGCAGGAGCAGTGGCAGTACCACTGGATTGCGTACGCATCTACTAAGCATCCTGGATTAACATCGTCATCCTCTTCATATGCTTTTTAATATCATGGTCAACGATAATCGCACATTTTATTATCACCATCGAAAGCTATTATCGGTTTTAATCAATTAGCCCAGATTTTTTTTAGTTCTAAAGAATTGTATGGTAAAGTGTACAAAATCATATTGTATTCAAAGAAATCAACCCCTTGAATGCCCTACAAACACTAATTAAATTTAAACTATTTTTCAAATATACCTACAAAACTACGCACATTTGCCACAGAATATATACACACGGTAGTTGCCTTCCCTGTCCCCCTTCCTTGCACTATTTGCCCCCCCCCCCCCCACTACTTCCAATACTGGCGACGCCACTGATACTAATACATTTTTATCTCATTACACTTTTCCAGAAAATTAGAAATGAAAACGTAAAAATTACTAAATATGTAGCCTAATCGACCTAATTTTAATGTTTCACCTATTATAACGTAGTGAGCCAAAATATATTAGTTTATATATCTGAATTAGGGATGTTAAAAGGAAATAAGGTAGGCTAAGTATTTCGTACTTCATGGGGTGGGCCAAGAATTATTTTTTTCTGAAGGAAATATTTTTAAAATAACCATTTTGGATTCACAAAATTCACTTCATTCAATGCTGCAAACATTAGTTATAGTCTCGGCGAGGGCCTGTCATTGTTTTTAGTTCTATTGTCAATCCCAGCCATTGCTTACATGGCTTTTATAACGAACGCCGGACTCTGGCGCCTAGCTTAATTTAGATGTACTGAGCGGGAAAAAAAACTTGGTTACTGAAAGTTCTCTGCAGACAGTTTGTTGGTGTGTTTGTGTTCCTTTGTTATTCCAGCCACCATATCTCGCTAGACTAGGGTTGCCAGACGTCCGGCAAAAGAAGGACATGTCCTCCTATTTAGACTCTTGTCCTCCGTCCGGCAGGCAAAGCACAATACCTTTAAAATGTCCAGCTTTTGTAATATTTCATGTTTTTTAGGCATAAGGACAAATAAATTTTAAAATTAGTATTAACATGTTAAGAATATAATTAACAAACAGGTGATCATTTGTACAAGAACATAATTATCCGTTTTTTAGAAGACTCGCGCATGAGATTTAAAGTTGCGCAAACAAATGCAAGCTGCCTTTTAGCCTACAGTGAATTTATATGTTATTTTTAACAAAACTGTTTAAATTCTTGCAACCCTACGCTAGACAGCGAAGGTGAGGTTTTCTACAATTGGTCGGTCACTTTGCCTTGCTAACAATATTGCATTAGTTTCCACCCATACATAGATCTACAAACTAACAAGATGGACACAAAAAGGACATATCAAATGTAGTTTCCATAATTGTTATATTTGTATTAACTTAAAACTATGTTGTTAATGTTATCTATGTAAGTTGAAAAGGACAAATGTAGAATTTAGTACTAAATTTGTATCATTATTTACTTCATAAAAGGTAACATTGTTGACGTCAACTTTTCTTGACCTCCCCCCCTCCCCCATGTCAACAATTGTCAAACTTTTTCAGACCCCCCTCCCCCCTATTTTGTTGACGTAATTAATGGACGTCCCCTTAATGATAAAAAAAAATTAAAATGGAAGAGAGTGAGAGACAAAAATATGTGCTCTTATGAGAGTGAAGTGCGTGTAAGTTTGTGAATGAGGGGTGTGTGTGTAGGTAGGTTAGTGGCTGAGTGAGTAGACATATAAAGAAAAACAATATATCTATATTTATAATATATATAAATATATATAAGCTATATAAAGAGAGAAAGCGTATATAATATCAATAAAATGGTATAAAAAAAGTTCTACTTTTTATCTATTTTTACTTGCCGAATTGCAAACTTATGTAATTAAAACAAAATTAAGATTATTTGAATAATTGTGGAATGAGTGGACATTAGTATAGTCACATGAAATGTAATTTTTCTTCGCAAAAAATGTACCTCTAATTCTCTGATTATATAAACAAAATGAAGTTCACGAACGTGTATTAATACAAATCAACATTCTTTATGTTTCAGAACTAAAAGACAGTATTGCGTTCAGTGTGATAGCCAATATCTTGTTTTTCGTATTGGTAGCCCTAATCGCAATATCAATCTACGGTAAGTTATGTTTATTAAAGCATGATAATACATTACAATGAAAGTTTTTTTTTAAAGGGTAATTTACTGTAGCTGGTGTATTGGTGAAGGTATACGTCCAAGGAGCTTTGTGAGAATACAGCTATTTTTTTTTAAATTCCGTTTTTAACAAAGCAATGGTGAATTCAATAATAACAAAACGATGGAGGGATATAGGCCTATCTTCAATTAATAAACATGCACATTTATTTTGTCAATTTAGTTTGATTTCCAATCCCTGCCGCTCTGCGGGAGTTTTGGGAAAGGAGGAAGTACTCTTCTTTCCAGAAGGAACTTCTGTAAATGTATACAATATTAGACAAGTTAAGCATTCAATGTTGAACGTGATGTAATTCTCAAGATGTGCTAATGTTTTTTCTTAATAGATAGACCTAACCACCTGATTTGAATTGGGTTGCATAAACTTAAAACAAATAAGAGCATGTTACATATAGTCAGTGTACGCTTCATATAAAACAAGTGTGAATCTGTTGGGTATAACATAGTTGTTTGTATCAATGATTGCCTGGGAGTCTGTTGAAGTGATCAAATTTTCTGTAGAAGGAGGCTCCATTTTCTGAGCAGTCCCAACAGCCGACTTGGATTATTATTAAAACATCTAAAGCGACTTTTGTCTGGTGCAACTAACGTCGAGCTAAATGAAATGTATGTATCGTATATGTATTTCGATATATATAACTATTTGACACGTTGGTGATCTTCAACTTTTTTTTTGTCTACTTTTTGTTCAATCTAAACGGTTTGGACTACTACTAATTTCTTTTTCTTTTTTATTCTTTTTCACTATAGTTATTATATTTCACTTCTTTAACTACAATTTTTTTTTCTCTTCTTTATCTAGATTATAAAATGTTATCACAATCGGCATTAGAACATTTTAAAAAATTAGCCTATATTATTTCCTTGAATTAATACGATCATTCCAAAAGGCTCGATTTCATTTTATCCATTAACGTTCGTATCCCTGTCTTTTTTAAATAGTTATTACAAACGCAATGAATAAGTTACTGTTGGTTAAACCTGATTCTGCGCGACCGTGATAGTCTCCGGTGGCACAACATTATCCTCAATTCAAACCCAGTTCACAGTTTGAAGACACTTCTTCATCTACATTATAATTCACTTCTACTTCCACCTTGTGTATCAATCATATCGTACAATCAATGGGAACAATCAAACACCTCTAGTTTAAGTGTTTTTAATAATCATTCATGCTTCAGTTTAGGAGGTCCATAAATATCTGCTCATGATGTGTTTTCTCGTAGAAACCCGCACTCATAAACTTCTCATGCATGGTTGGAACCACTGGAATCCGTTTGGCGAAGACCAAAACGTGGACGAAACGCGGCCGCCACCAAATATGAACGAAAGAGACACGGTTGCTACAGTAAGTAATTTATACAGGAATCATATATCTTTTAAGTGCCGTAACTGTGGTTTTAAGTCTAGTAAAACCACATAGCAACGTTGTATTGTTTTTTTTAATAAAGATTCGAAATAAAATCTTCTGGGTATCTGTATTTACACGGCTTCAAATAACAGCACTGATGGGATTCTAGGCATAGTTCTGGTGGCTTATTAGCAAGTAGTATTCTAGTCAGAGCACTGATAGGATTTTAGCCATAGTTCTGGTGGCATATTAGCCACTAGGATTCTAGTCACAGCACTGATGGGGGTCTAGCCAAAACACTGCACTGATTAGATTCTAAGCACACCTGGAGTGAGATTTTAGCCACTAGATCTAATGGCATTCTAACTACAGCACCAATTTGACTTTAGCCAAAGACTGATGGGATCCTAACCTTAGCTCAAGGTGGATTTCTAGGCAAAGCTCTAGTGGAATTCTAATACAGCAATGATATAATTCAAGCCTCAGCTCTGTTGGGAATTCAAGCAAGAGTTTTAATGGGATTCTAGCCACAGCACAGATGGTATTTTAGCCACGGCCCTAGTGAAAGTTTGACTTGGGCAAAGATTTGGGAGATTCACCGTTGAAATAGCATGTTCGCAATAATTTCGACCTCAAATATTGGTGTTTACCTTATGGCTATGGGGCACGGTAGCCGAGTGGGAGCGCGTTCGACTGGCGATCCAAGGGTCCTGGGTTCGAATCTTGGTGCAGGCTAGGATTTTTCCCCAGGATTTGAGGGTGTCCCTGAGTCTACCCAGCTCTAATGGGTACTTGACCTTTGTTGGGGTAAAGTAAAGGCGGCTGTGCATGGTGCTGGCCACATAATCACCTACTATGCCGTGGTCACGGAAACTGGTGAACGCTGCTTCACCGGCCCTATGGATCAATTTGGAGCGACGGGATAATTTACTTTACTACCTTATGGCTATAGGCCTATAGACATGTGAGCGTTATTGTGAGCGTAAGACGGACAAAGAGAGACAGACAGACAGAGAGATGAAGAGTTAGCGAAATTGAAGTGAGGAAGTTACTATGCATACTAACCAAGAAATTAAAATAAGAAAACATTGTTAAGGACATTTCTTATGTTCATGAACATCGGATACGTTGTCGTTTTGACTAGTCGAATTTTTTTGAAAATGCAGAGTTATATTTTATACTTAATACTTAAGAATAATTACACATTGTCACTTATAACTTAGACTAATAGAAAGTATTTGTTTTAAAAAAAAAGTATTGTACACCAAATCTAGCTTACTATTGCACCCCCTCTTTTTTTTTTACTGTGCACTATTTTCTCTTCTCTCGTCCACCGCTTAATAGCCTGTTTTCTAGTTCACCATGCACTATTTAGCCTGCTTATTTACATTATGGGCTCCTCCACCACTCCACGAAATCATGGCTCCACTACGAATTACTTGTCTATATCGTTTTCTTGTTTAATTTTAGTTTGATCAAGTTTTCAAGTTTAATGGCGTGAATTTACTAAGTACCCAATACCTGTCTTGTTTCTCTTCAATGATATGTTCTCTTCAGTGATTAGTATTAAAGTATTTAAACTCTTTCTAAAATATTTCTTTGTTCTGACTTGCCAATGTTTAGCTTAAACACTGGCACTGTGAACGTTACATAATATATATAATATTCTATTTATATATGGGCACGGTAGACGAGTTCCACTGGCGATCCGAAGGTCCTGGGTTCGAATCCTGGTGCAGGCTAGGTTTTTTTCCCGGGTCTGGAGGGTGTCCCTGAGTCTACCCAGCTCTGATGGGTACCTGACCTTAGTTGGGGTAAATTAAAGGCGGCTGTGTATAGTGCTGGCCACACAATCACCTAGTAGCCTATGCCGTGGCCACAGAAACTGGTGAACGCTGATTCACCGGCCTTATAGATCAATTTGGTCCGACGAGATACTTTACTTACTATATATTTATAAGTAGATCTATGTTATATATAATATATATAATTTGTTTGTATTATTGAATTGTTTATTTTTTGTTCTTTGCATGTTATGCTTGGTTTAACAAACAACTATTACTGTTCCATCTGTCTAGCCGAGGCCAAATAGAGACTACTAGTACTGGCTTTCTATCTCCTGCTTTCTGGTCAGCAGACATAGTTGGACAGATGAGCACCAAGGATATTCATTACCAATGTTTACAAAATAGTTTATTGAAATACAGCTTTAAGTTAAAAAGTAAATAGAAGGCCTACTGTTAAAGAAGTATTGCACATTTTTACTTATAATGTAGAAGATTATTACAACCGAGTTTATCTGTAACTTAAAAAAACAGCGACATAAACAATATATTAGTGTTTGAAATATAATAATATACTGTGCATCCTATATTATGTAATTAAATGTAAATATTTGCAAATCTAAAAATATAAACATCAATATATGAAACCTTATGTGAATTGTTTTAACCCTGTGTATCCATTTTGAAAGTGTAGGGCCGAGGGGGGCACGTTGATACACATTTTACATTTTTGTACATTAATTGCAAACCATTATATTTAGAGTGGATATAAGTACTTTTATTTGTTCCCCTAGGTATCCTGCACCTTTTTATCTACAAATTGTATTCATTTGAACATATTTAAAATAAATATAGCTCTAAAAGCAATGTAAAATAATTTGTATCAACTTGCCCCGTGCAGGGGCAAGATGATACACAATATGGGGCAAGCTGATACATTGAAAAAAATTTAATAATTACACTAATACAGTGACAATTTAACAAAGTATACAACCCAAAAACTATTATTTTATTGTATACAACCCAAAAACTATTATTTTATTGTTTTTTTTATTATTTAGAACAATTTTGGTCAATAAAACTTGTATCGTAACCCCATGTTGGGACTTTCTTTTACATCTTCGCACCATCTGAAATTACAAACAATAAAAAAAAAATATCCCTGGTAATTTAATACAGTTTAAACTAAATTTTAAAATCGCAATAATCGTTAAAAAAATATGATAAATAATAGTTTAATAGTAATGTATTTAATTAAAACCTTTTTATTAGATGCCTGTATAAGGCCTAAGCATTAAACTTAAACCCCTAGGCTAGTTCTAATAAATAGGAATAACACTAGCTAGACATAAAAAGTAAAGCAAGCCTAATCGTACAAGAAATAGCCTTTCCAAATTGACTGTTGTTTTTTATCCATGGGTTAAAACCAAGTTGTGTGGAATGTAAGACAGATTATAGTGTAGCACTTGCTGTTGTTTGTATAGACAGAAACCAATCGAAACACAAAGGTCTTTAAAAAGTACAGGTTCATGTAGGCCTATAATTTTGTTTTACAAGCTCTATGTGAATTTTGCCCTTGCTTGGAACATAATGTTAGAGTAGCATCTAATCTAGTACAATTAAATACAACGGCCATTTGCCGAGATGGGTTCAATCAATGGGTACCGCGTCTGTTTTGCAACTTACGCACGTCTTTCATTAGCCATACACACTGACACGTCAGAAGGTTATATAAATAAATAATAAAAATTTAAAAAAAAAATTAAAGATTCTTTTTTAAAACGTGATTCTGTGGTGGGCCAAAAGTCATTTTTTATACAGACACTTGTACATTACTAAGTGGTTCATTGTCAACTAGGCATATAGGCCTTTATAATGACCTTTATAAATAATGCATAAAAGGCGGTCACTGGCTATAGTAGTCTGATAAATTGTCGAAGAAGAAACAAACAATGATCTGGTTTTCTCCCCTCAGTAAGCTACGGTAGTTTCATCTCATCTCAAAGTGAATTGGACATTACGATGAATAAAATAACTTTGATAAGAATGAAATCATGAGGAACAAAGTCATAATGGAATATTCCAGTCTCTAAAACTATTTAATGGATGTTAGTTTTCTTATGCTATAGTTGTTTTTTGTTCTACAAAATACGATTTTGCTAGCTTTAAGCTTTGCTGATTATATAAACAATTCAAGTTAATAAAAAAATTTTTTTATAAATATGGTTACATACTTGTAATAGAATTAAATCTATGTCTACAATGAGACAATAAGACAAGAACATTCTTCATGCAACATTAACAAAAGATAACTTTGAAAATAAATGTTGATAGGGGAATTTATTAAGTAGCGTCCCTTGTTTCGAAAGAACTTAGTTGTTTCCTGATTATTATTTTTTTTCTGGTCGAGTATTGGGGAAAAGTGGGTTGGGGGGGGGGGAGGCTAAAGTATAAATACACTTTATACAACATACTGGCAATGAAAAATGTGGCTCCTGCATACAGTATACCAAATCAATAAAAAAATAGATTTTGCAATTCATTGACTACATAATTTCGAGACTGTTTTATAACACAATTGACTAAACTGTACAGGCCTACATTTTCCAAACTTGTAACCAAACTATTGTTATTAGTTAATTAATTGAAACTCTTTCCTTTTTTTCAAAGGTATTTAGTTTCTAGAATGTTAAAATAATATATTAACATAATGTGTTTATGCTTAATACTTTCTAAGCTTATATAATTCACATAAAATGTTACAATTGTAGGATACTAAGGCAATCTTTAAAAATTCGAATAGGCTATGTTTGCACCGCCAACAATAGTTTGATAATCTAATAAATATCAGTCTTTTTTGTTGAGCAGGTTTTGAATTAAAGATAAGATCTTATATTCCACTTCCTTTACCTCATCAGACCAATGATAAGCAATAATAACAGATGTTAATATGAGTAAATAATATATAGGCATACAGTGCTAGTTTTACTATTGATCTGTGAGCGAGGCACAGCATAAATTACTTTCTGGCTGGCCAAATGGACAGAGCTTTTCACGTTCGTCTTGACCTGTGATCATATCTCTTACTCCAGCACGCTTGTATTCTCAATGACGAATGGGGCCGTTACTAAAATTAGCATTGACCTATGTCTGTTTCCACTAATCCAATGTCTCTATCGAGGCACTCACGTTTCTCTCGTGGGAGGGGATGTCGGTGGGAGGGAGTCTGGGTGGGAGGGGAGAGAGGTCATTGGCAGTTCAGGGCGACCATGGGTAGACTTGACTTGAACAAGACGATAAAGTACGCCCTATTAACATTTTAAGGGTTGCATAAATCGTAAAAGCTCACATACATTTATTTACAGAGATGCAGAGAGGTATACACACTGTGTATAGGAGAAATTAGAGAGAGTCTCTGTGGGTTGGGTTAGGTGTGGAGTTTATAAACAAACTTGCTTAGTACTGCAGCTCTAACTAAAGTTACTAAACAGTGTTTTATGGACTAGGGCCAAGCTTCTCGTTGCCATGTAGACATAGGTACAATGACTGTTGAATTAATTAAACCGTTTTATAACACGTCACCAGCGCTACTAGAGACTAACATTTTAATTATACACACACAGAGAACGTAGCCTACATATATAAATACATACATTCGTAAATCTGTTCATACATAAAATGATAAAAGTCGATGGTCGCAAATGAAAAGTTGCATCTCAGAAAATCTAGTAAAGACACCTTTGCTACTACCGGCCATCAAGCCACGCATCCGTGCTCCCACTGCGGCCAACACTTTCGGGCAAGATTATGCCTCATCAGCCATCTCCGGACCCACAAGCAACTATGACTCTGACAAAGGATGGTCCACATCGAAACCGATGGACAAGCAGCAGCAGCATACATAAATATACACCGGTAAATACATATAAAATATACACACATATTTACATCCTTACATAGTCTTATACATAAAAACACATTCATACCTATTAAATACGTACAAACAGATAATAACGTATTTACTATAGTTCATGTATTACTTAAAAACATAAACCGGAAAGTTTCAATAACATAATTGATAAGTGACGGAAATTTCCAGATTTCGAAACGGAAATTTCCGGGTCTGCAACAATTAAAAAAAAAAAAGGAAGCTTAATTATTCTCTTCCCTGAGTTAGTTAAGTGATGCAGGGTCAAACTTTATACGTACTTATACTTGTGTGGGACCTTTGATGTAGGATCAACATTAATAACCGATTACTTTGGTAGACCCCATGATGGTATAAACTGAATTGTAATTTCGTTTAGTGTGATTAGCCTACATTTAATTTCACTAACTACAAAACTACAACATGTGCATTATAAGGAACAATATATCATTTTATTTACTTTCGTCCATTTGGCACTTAAAGGAAAGATAATCGTGGCTTATTTGCTTTTTAAATTTAAAAGTGCAGTATTAGTGTACTGTGTTTACGCTAGAGCGGACACTGACACACCTGTTAGTGAAAACAGGTGATCAAAATATTTTTGTCTGATTCTACGACCCATAGAGCTGGTTTTAAGTAAAGTTCAAAAGTCTCGTTGGCTAAGGCACAGTGAAGGAATGTGTGTCGAGCACAGTACCCAGTCGCCTTTTTGTGTGTTCTCCGATGTATTCAGGTACCAAATAAAGCTCTACGACTCATTTACACCCACTAGGCCAGGTACACTCTCTAGGCCAGGTACACCCTCTAGGCCAGGTACACTCTCAAGGCCAGATACACCCTCTAGGCCAGGTACACCCTCTAGGCCAGGTACACCCTCTAGGCCAGGTACACCCTCTAGGCCAGGTACACCCTCTAGGCCAGGTACACTATCAAGGCCAGATACACCCTCTAGGCCAGGTACACCCTCTAGGCCAGGTACACCCTCTAGCCCAGGCACACCCTCTAAGCCAGGTACACCCTCTAGGCCATGTACACTCTCAAGGCCAGATACACCCTCTAGGCCAGGTACACCCTCTAGGCCAAGTACACCCTCGTGGCCAGGCACACCCTCTAGGCCAGGTACACCCTCTAGGCCAGGTACACCCTCTAGGCTAGGTACACCCTCTAGGCCAGGTACACCCTCTAGGCCAGGTACACTCTCTAGGCCAGGTACACCCTCTAGGCCAGGTACACCCTCTAGGCCAGGTACACCCTCTAGGCCAGGTACACTCTCAAGGCCAGGTACACCCTCTAGGCCAGGTACACCCTATAGGCCAGGCACACCCTCTAGGCCAGGCACACCCTCTAGGCCAGGTACACCCTCAAGGCCAGATACACCCTCTAGGCCAGGTACACCCTCTAGGCCAGGCACACCCTCTAGGCCAGGCACACCCTCTAGGCCAGGTACACCCTCTAGGCCAGGTACACCCTCTAGGCCAGGTACACCCTCTAGGCCAGGTACACACTCTAGGCCAGGTACACCCTCTAGGACAGGTACACCCTCTAGGCCAGGTACACTCTCAAGGCCAGAAACACCCTCTAGGCCAGGTACACACTCTAGGCCAGGTACACCCTCTAGGACAGGTACACCCTCTAGGCCAGGTACACTCTCAAGGCCAGAAACACCTTCTAGGCCAGGTACACCCTCTAGGCCAGGTACACCCTCTAGGCCAGGCACACCATCTAGGCCAGGTACACTTTCTAGGCCAGGTACACCCTCTAGGCTAAGTACACCCTCTAGGCCAGGCAAACCCTCTAGGCCAGGTACACCCTCTAGACCAGGTGAGTGAGTAAGTGAGTGAGAGTGTGAGTTAGTGAGTGAGTGTGTGGATGAGTGAGTGGGTGGGAGGGGGAGTGAGAGAGTTATCGATTGAGTGAGTAAGTGTCAGGGAATGAGTAATTGAGTGAGTAGGTCAGTGAATGAGTGAGTGGTTGGATTAGTGGGTGGGTGGGAAGGTGGGTAGTTGATTAAGTGTGGGAATGGGTGAGTATGAGAGTGATTGGCTTTGTGAGTGAGTAATATCTAGAGAAATTCGATTTCTGCCGGTAGAACGTATTAGCATACCATTTTAAGGCCATTGTCCCCATAAAGTATATTATATATTTTTAACGTCAAGGAAAATCTTATATGTACAGAAAACTGCACCAATAAACTTCTGGTCAACTTTGACATGAATGTGTCATTTGACATGAATCTGTCATTTTTAAATAGCCGAATGGGATAAACAAATTGTGTCATGTGCACGCAGGCAAACACGCAACACATAATGGCATTGACCTCTGCGCTCTGCATGTCAGGGACAAATTACTGACACAGCAGACACGTCACCACCATCCAAATGCAATTCTAGAGCGCAATTAATGAGTAATTTAAATAAAATGCTTGATTGATTATTAAACTTCATTTCGTAAGGGTCAAGCACTATAAAGATTAGAACCGCGTTAAATCTCTTTGTATTGCCTAATGGGATTCTCTCAGTTTCGTTGCCTGGTTCCGGACAATCTATTGACAACTGTTGTAACGACGTGTTACTACAATAATATAAGAATACTAATAATATAATATAATATATAATATAATATAGATTTCATATAATTTCAAGTGCCACTAAAATAACATGTATAGATTTAGTACTTAACCAAGTAAGACTGACGTGAAGGGACGTATATTTTCTAGGACATTCAATTGACTCACGTTTTCGAAGTAAACTCTTACGCACTGTCAGTTTGTATGACATTGTGTTTGTTTGTGAAGTAGACAAGTGGAAAACTGTTTTTTTTTATTTTATTTTAATTAGATTCAGCTACTGGAACGATGGTTGGCATACCCTTACCCTAGTCCTTTCTCCCCCCTGCCCCACTGAGCAAATAAAATGTTGGGCCGACTCAATCTCAGCTGCATCCCCCACCTCTTTTCACCCATCCCCCCCCCCCAATCAACCCTCAAATCTAATTAATAGAAAACGCAGTAGCCTATTTTTCATCACGATGCTGATTCTCACCTGGTCAATTAATTAAAACCAGGCCAGATTCAAAGAGAGCCCACCCGTGTACTTTTAATGGGGGTTGTATCGGTGGCTTACACTTTCACCAGATTTGAGGCCCATGGGTAGAGAAGTGAGCTGAAGAGTCAGAGATGCCAGTTAATCAAAGACCAACCCCCCTCCCATAATTTACAATTTACAAAGGTATTTACAAGTAGACAAGAAACAACAAATCAAAATCAACTGATTACATATATACCTTATATAATAAGTAAGTAGGCTACATGGAAAATATCAATTTTATTGGATGTAGAAATATGGCTTCGATATTCTGCAAAATATTTGCTTAGAAATAAATTAACTGTGAGCAGGCACACAACAACAAAAAAAAAAAAGAACAAAAAAGAAACCTTGTAGACCATATTGTAGCAATTACTTACATAAATGTAGACTTTATTTAGGCCAAGTTCATGCTTCTATTCAAGTGTGTGTCATGTGTCTGCGTGTGTGTCTGCGTTTGTGTGTGTGCGTGTATGTGTGTGGATACGTTACGCTCTAGTCACAGCTGTGCATAATTAATGACCAGTAGTAAGTTCCACTGCCAAAGCCACATGTGATCTGGCTCACTTTTAGATCAGGATCCGCTGCCCCCCCCCCCGGACAGGTCACGTGACACTCTATGATACTAAGACAAAGCCAGATATCTGAGTGTCAGGTGGTAGAAACTAGAAACAATCGTCTGCTAACAGACTCTCATCGAGTTGTTGTTTTTGAATCCATGCATCACTGAAAATCTTCGGTCTGTGATAATACTAGTTACACCTGTAGTATTCTTTGTTCCAGTTAAAGTGCTTCACAGACCCCCCCCCCTTTCTATGTTCTTTTTCCCATTTTGACCTTTTGGTAGTGACACTATAGGCCTACACACCAATGTCAAAAATATGTGACATTTGATTTGTAAGGACATTTTGTCTTTTGCATGTTTCAAATCGAACGAGACATTTTAATTAATCTAGAATCACATTTTTGGCGTCTTAAAGACAGTTGATGCAATTATTTTATATTATTGACATTTTTTTTATGATAGGGCCTAGTTATATTTTGAGATATTTATTATCTAGGCTAACTAAAGTGGGAAGTCTTGACAGTTTTTCTTTAGACACATCGCCACGATATGTAGAATCTACTAGAATATTTAGGGCAATCAGGGTATAAAATTATACCTGTGTAAGAGGCCTTATACTTATTATATTATGTGTTTAGATTCTTTATTTTCTATTAGTGTGTCTTTTTTTGTTGTTGTTGTTTTAATTTGGGGCCTTGGGTCAAACGTCTCGCCCCCCCCCCCCACCTCGTTGCAGATCATGGGCATCCAGCTCCCTGGAAGGGCATTAATTAGCGTTTGCCTCCCCATTGAGACGTTTAGTAGGCTGTGTATACGTTACTCCTCCTGGGAACATTTTTGTGGACAACTTTGAAATAAGTTAGCATGTATAACTGTCTTTCTCTAAACTTGTGTATGTTGTGGTTGTTACGGTTCTCTGGTAGGCCTATTAGTAGCAGTTTTCTTTATATTTACATATGTAATTGTTTCATAATTTTTATACTTGTGCTTACATCGGGATACTTTTTTAATTCCGTAATGCAGGGATCGGCAACCTACGACACACTTGCCAGACTTGGCAAGCAGAGTGATTTTCAATAGCACGCGGAAGACCCGACATATAGACAGATCAAGTCTCTTTGACAAAAAATTAAGTGCTAGAGCAGGTTGACATTTAGGATGTTGGCACGCTGAATGAATTAGAAATCCTACTTTGGCACAATATAATGAAAAGGTTGCCGACCCCTGCCGTAATGTATTTCTGTGTGAACAGAATCATAGCAAACGAACAAAGAGAATGAAATATTAAAACAGCGTAGATCTAGATCTAAATAAAACTCACACTTTAATATCTTGTTGACAAAGGAAGTAAGGAAGTAGGTCAGTGTTTTTTTGTCTTTGTTCCACACTAAGGACTTATGAAACATGTCGTCGTATTGGATAAATAATTGTTGTTGTTTTTTTTCCTTCCCCCCGCCTTTGTCATAGCTTTCACGTCAGTCCGTATTTCTAATTGTCATCGTTTGTCCGTGTGGTTGAAACTATGACAACCCTAATTCTTTGTAGTGGGCCTGGTTGGCTGGTTTACACAATTCTGGAACAAAGACGCGGGAAATCAGTGAGCTCTTTGTATTTGGGGGGGGGGGGGGGGCGGGCCAGATAATTTTACGTACGTAGACTGACATAGAGATAGATAGACAGACCGACAGACAGACCGACAGACAGACCGACAGACAGACCGACGGACAGACCGACAGACAGACCGACAGACCGTTATACCAACAAACCGTTATACCGACAGACCGACAGACAGACAGATAAATAGATTGTAAGATAGATAGATAGATAGGTGGATAGATAGACAGATATGCATACAAACAGATTGCTAGGTAAAAAGATAGAGAGACAGATAGTATGATACATAGAAAGGTAGACGGACAAATAGATTATACAAATAGAAATGTTGATAGCATGATAATATCTATAGTAAGATAGAGAGACAGACAATTAGAACGATAGACATGTAGCACTTGGTATATAGTTGGTTAGGCAGAATTACATAAGGATAGAGAGAGAATAGGATAGAAAGATAGATGAATAGATAGAAAATAGATAGACAGATAGGTCTAGATAGACAGATGGAAAAAGAGACAGATAGAAAGACAGACATATAGACAGGAATATAGGTATATAATTAGGTTATAGACAGACTGACACACAGATAGACGGACAGACAGACATATTGATAGATAGATTGATAGATAGATAGATAGATAGATAGATAGATAGACAAACAGACAGACAGATAGATAGATAGATAGATAGATAGATAAGTAGATAGATAGGTAGATAGATAGATTGATAGATATATAGATAGACAGACAGACAGACAGATATACAGACAGACAGATAAATAGATAGATAGATAGATAGATAGATAGATACAGTAAGACAGGCAGATAGATAGATATAGGCCGATAGATAGATAGATAGATAGATAGATAGATAGATAGATAGATAGATAGATAGATAGATAGATAGATAGATAGATAGCATTAGTAGTTGGACTCTCCAGGAATTTTTTTTGACCTACATTGGCTACAAGACATAATATAAAGAAGGGGGGGGGGGGCGGGAGGAAAGGCTTGTCGGAGATTGAACAAAGTGGGTCATGTCAAGGGCTCAGTAGGATTTAGGCTTACAGCATTTCTTTTTAAAGTTTGGAAAGAAATGTACAAAGATATTTTATTTATGCTACAACGCAGACATGTGTAGGCGTACATACATCTTTATATACATAGGCTACCTTTATATATAGGCCTACATAGGCAATATTTATATACATAGGTTACCTATATATAGGCCTATATAGGCTACCTTTATATGTATAGGCTACATTATTATGCATAGGCTATATACATAGGCTACCTTTATATACCTAGGCTACCTTTTATATAGGCCTACATAGGTTACTTTTATATACATAGGCTAAATTTATAAAAGCCTACATAAACTACCTTATATACATAGACTATACCCACAGACATTTACAGAGTTAAATATACCAGACTACAGGAAAAACATCGTTTACACACACAGTTCCTTCTTCCTGACTCTCAAAATCATTGCCAAGGTTGTTTTGTATGTGCGTGTGTGAGAAATGCAAAGATAAATAAATATACTCTTGGCAAGTCATATCATTTTTTTACACACTAACGGGTCAACGTGTTCGGGGGAAGACGAAACGCCTTCATTTATTGCTGCGTGTGTTGCCCTAAATGTTTCATTATGGATTCTGATGCCACGTTTCTGACACAGCAATTTATTCATTTTTTTAAAGAAGACAATTTGTAATGACAAAATGACAACAACAAGTAACAAAATGACTCTATTGGCGATTTGATTGGTTGGTTATGCGGGGGGGGGGGGGGCTGTGTCCAATCGTGTGAGTCGAGCGTGGACAAACATCGTATTAATAATATAAATTATTTAGATGATGTTGTAGGAGTTTACATGAACGATTAATTATTTTTTAAGAATGTAACTTTATTGAGTGTTTTATTAAGACGAGTGGTGATTTGCTGCTGTGAGGGTTGGTGACAAACACACGTACAAAAACATACACTAACAAACAATTCACAGAAAGCCTTTTAAATTCCTTGGAGAAAAAAAGTTCCCGCCAAAATACTATATACAAAGAAAAGATATAGCGAATGGAGACTAAGCACCAAGAATGAACTGTGTAACATGGCAGAGGTATCATGATCCTACAAAAATTGCAGATGGTTTTGTTTTTTTAAGGGTTCATGCTACGTAGTACAGTTCGTTTAGAGATATAATATTCTATACATATGATACTAAAACAACGTTATATCTCTACAAGTAAATAGTTGGCATTGGACGAAATTCTAGAAAGCCTTGCATGACATGGCTAGAATTAGACTTCCTTGTGCCGTCTGCAAGATCAATGTTTGTCTTGCGATCGATATGTGACGCGGAGTGTCTGACCTTTGACCTCCTTACCAGTTCAAAAATGTTACATCGATTTCCAATACTTATGATATACTGCACTAGGAATATATTTTTAATAAGTCGGCTATGGTTATCTTTAAAACAAAATTCTGATACAAAAGTTTTTATGATTCATATTTTTTTCTCATATCTAAAATCCTGTTTTTATATTATAAAGATTGATTCTCTATACCAGGGGTCGGCAACCTAAGGCACGCGTGCTAGACTTGGCATGCAGAGCGATTTTCAATGGCACGCAAAAGACCTCAAAGAGATGTTTCTTGATGAAAAAAATAATTCCGGTATTGAATGAGGACAAGTGACTGTTGAAGCCGATGTTACTGAATGACATAGCGACGCATTTCAGTAAGTTCAACTTGTAATTATAAAGACGGAGTCAAACAGCAGATGATTTGTTAGACCAATACATAGAAACTGGAATATTTTGCAGTGAAATCAATTTTTAACATTAAACTAATCGTATTTCCCTTAATTTTTGGCATATATTAAGATAGATAGATGGGATTTTAAGAAGTGGCCTATATTGAAGCAATCAAAGCGGAGATTTCTAAAAAAGGCAAGACTTTCACATTATTGGACTCATGTTTTCATATCACATCAAAGCTGACTTGCTTGATCTTACTTCAAACTCCTTAGGTGAGGATATGTTTTAAAGTGGGGGGATGTAGGTGATTTAAAAATGCAGCAAATTTTATGCATCCCAAAAATAATGGGTATCAAAATGTACCAATGTGCGGTAATATCTGCTTAGGAAAGTCGTCTGCTATTCCCAACTGCTTGGCATTTGCTCTACTTTCAGCTTTTGGTTCAACTTACACTAAGACTTGCGAGCAGATAATATTATCGCACATGAAAGTTCTTTTCAGCATACATAGAGGGCACCTACACTTGACCACTCAGAAGTGATTAAATATGTAGGCTACCTGACATTATACAATTAGAGAAATGTTCATATTTTATCCTATCATCATACCAATATATCTGACACTGTAATTTATACAAAGAGCACACTGAGCATTCTAAATGTAATAGCATGGATGCAAGTGCTATATAAATAACCATTATTATTAATAGCATCAAATTTGGAAACTTTATTTTAATTAAAGGGAAATAATTAACCCGTTTTCTTTGCGCGTATATTTCTACTATTTGCAATTATTTTTTTAAGGACACATTTATATAAGATATATATATATTTTTTTTTTTTATAAAAGAATAAAAGGCTTACAAGGTATAACTTGGAAATGCTAAAACTGTAAAAAGTAGTTTATAAAATTATATACATATTATATGACTAAATAATGTATAAGTAGGCCTACATTTTCAAACACGACATTAACCACCCAGTTTATCTGATTGCTATCTATCTATTCCGCTCAATTACAGTATATCGATCGTTTCTTAAAATAAAATATAATAATTCGAAAATAGCAGAAGCTAGATACATTCTAGACCACAATTAACCATCAATGTAACGATATAATTATTTTTTTTATAAATTCAAATAATAAGGATGATAATCACAAACACGTTAATTTTTCATTAGATCTAATTGTAAAACGCTTTAACAATTTTCTCTATAAATCTCCTTTGCTTTTTGGCCTTGGTCTTGCTACGGCACTAAAAAAATTGTCTTAAAAAATTATTTTTAAAAAATATAATAGAGCCAGTTGACTTTCAGGAAGTGGGCACACTGAATGGTTTAGAAATGCTAGTTTAGCACACTATTAGAAAAAGGTTGCCGACCGATGCTCTAGCTAGACTCTAAATGTCAAAACTTGAATTAGTTTTTTTAAAATGAATTTTGACGTCTATAGGCCTATGAGAAAAAAATAATAGTGTAGATTTAATATAACTTCAGGATTCATTGTATGCATCTCTTTATATATAGTTTTAACGGATATTGTGTATTTTGTATGTTCTTTATTCTATGGAATGTGTAAAGTGTTTACTTGATCGTATTCGAAGCATACTGGAAGTAAATCATTGCTTTAAAAATAGTTCTTCCAAAACAGAGATTAAACGCCACCAACTCTGTTTAAAATATTCTTAGATTTACATGATTTTAAATTTGAAAATTAATCGAAGAGTGTCTACACTTGGCCTACTATGAGCGTCTCTAGTTTTTAATAACTAACAGAAAATATAATGATTATAATTTAGTTGCTTTTTAACTATGAATATAAAATAAAACCTGTGCACAGCACTTTGGTCCAAACTATGAATATAAAATAAAACCTGTGCACAGCACTTTGGTCCAAACTATGAATATAAAATAAAACCTGTGCACAGCACTTTGGTCCAAACTATGAATATAAAATAAAACCTGTGCACAGCACTTTGGTCCAAACTATGAATATAAAATAAAACCTGTGCACAGCACTTTGGTCCAAACTATGAATATAAAATAAAACCTGTGCACAGCACTTTGGTCCAAACTATGAATATAAAATAAAACCTGTGCACAGCACTTTGGTCCAAACTATGAATATAAAATAAAACCTGTGCACAGCACTTTGGTCCAAACTATGAATATAAAATAAAACCTGTGCACAGCACTTTGGTCCAAACTATGAATATAAAATAAAACCTGTGCACAGCACTTTGGTCCAAACTATGAATATAAAATAAAACCTGTGCACAGCACTTTGGTCCAAACTATGAATATAAAATAAAACCTGTGCACAGCACTTTGGTCCAAACTATGAATATAAAATAAAACCTGTGCACAGCACTTTGGTCCAAACTATGAATATAAAATAAAACCTGTGCACAGCACTTTGGTCCAAACTATGAATATAAAATAAAACCTGTGCACAGCACTTTGGTCCAAACTATGAATATAAAATAAAACCTGTGCACAGCACTTTGGTCCAAACTATGAATATAAAATAAAACCTGTGCACAGCACTTTGGTCCAAACTATGAATATAAAATAAAACCTGTGCACAGCACTTTGGTCCAAACTATGAATATAAAATAAAACCTGTGCACAGCACTTTGGTCCAAACTATGAATATAAAATAAAACCTGTGCACAGCACTTTGGTCCAAACTATGAATATAAAATAAAACCTGTGCACAGCACTTTGGTCCAAACTATGAATATAAAATAAAACCTGTGCACAGCACTTTGGTCCAAACTATGAATATAAAATAAAACCTGTGCACAGCACTTTGGTCCAAACTATGAATATAAAATAAAACCTGTGCACAGCACTTTGGTCCAAACTATGAATATAAAATAAAACCTGTGCACAGCACTTTGGTCCAAACTATGAATATAAAATAAAACCTGTGCACAGCACTTTGGTCCAAACTATGAATATAAAATAAAACCTGTGCACAGCACTTTGGTCCAAACTATGAATATAAAATAAAACCTGTGCACAGCACTTTGGTCCAATTGCACATTCTCTATGTGCTAGAATCAACCAAAAGAAGGATCTAGATTTGTGCTTTGTAAACATTTTTAATCCGGGACCGAAAGATCCAGCTATGCTGACTCGTCATGACTAATCCGGGTGCCTTTTGTAATGGGCCTTGCACCAGAAAGCCATTTTATAACAAGTGTAGAACTATTAATTTCTTTTCTAAGTTAACACTGTTATTTTCAGAATTAGATTCTTACTAAGACTGCTTCCTCTCTTTGATGCATATTTTAATCCACTGAGATTGAGTATGCCCAATTTCTTTCAAAATACACATAGGCCTAATAACAACAATAAAAAAAAACCGGCAACTTAACATCTTTTGAAATGAATCAAAATGTAAGACTAGACTCAAACCACTGTTTAGCGTAGGACGCAATAATTTTCTGTATAGAAGTAGCGTCTGTAACATATTAAGACAACAAGATTCGATATAATTTAGTGTTCAAAGTTCAAACACTTTATTTATAGCCATTCCCGAAAAAATCCAAGTTACAAGAAATAAATAATCTTTGTTATTTAAATATCCTGCTTCCGTCTAGTGACAAGTGATTCAGCTTTATCGTGGGAGTTCTTTTAATTACTGTATTCTAAGGTCTAAGTTCGCAATACAGTATCCTGGATATTTAGACGCTATATTTAGTAGCATGATATGAAGATTTCGTTTTAATCCCATTTCTTGTCGCATTTCCACCTCCTTTTCACTTCTTTTATCATAAATATATACTTGGATGTAGAAATATAGGAATTTAATATCCGATACATCAAAGTTATCATATCAAAGTTTTCCCATCAACGTTATACTATCAAATGTATGCTATTAAAGTTATACCATCAAACTTATGTTATCAAAGTTATACCATCAAACTTATGCTATCAAAGTTATACCATCAAACTTTTGCTATTAAAGTTATACCATCAAACTTATGCTATCAAAGTTATACCATCAAACTTTTGCTATTAAAGTTATACCATCAAACTTATGCTATCAAGTTATACCGTCAAACTTATGCTATCAGGTTATACAATCAAACTTGTCCTATTAAAGTTATACCATCAAACTTATGCTATCAAAAGTATACCATCAAACTTATGCTATCAAAGTTATACCATCAAACTTATGCTATCCAGTTATACCGTCAAACTTATGCTATCAAAGTTATACCATCAAACTTTTGCTATTAAATGTATACCATCAAACTTGTCCTATTAAAGTTATACCATCAAACTTATGCTATCAAAGTTATACCATCAAACTTATGCTATCAAGTTATACCGTCAAACTTATGCTATCAAGTTATACCGTCAAACTTATGCTATCAAAGTTATACAATCAAACTTGTCCTATTAAAGTTATACCATCAATCTTATGCTATCAAAGTTATACCATCAAACTTATGCTATCAAGTTATACCGTCAAACTTATGCTATCAAAGTTATACCATCAAACTTATGCTATCAAGTTATACCGTCAAACTTATGCTATCAAAGTTATACCATCAAACTTATGCTATCAAGTTATACCGTCAAACTTATGCTATCAAAGTTATACCATCAATCTTATGCTATCAAGTTATACCGTCAAACTTATGCTATCAAAGTTATACATTCAAACTTATGCTATCAAGTTATACCGTCAAACTTATGCTATCAAGTTATACCGTCAAACTTATGCTATCAAAGTTATACAATCAAACTTGTCCTATTAAAGTTATACCATCAATCTTATGCTATCAAAGTTATACCATCAAACTTATGCTATCAAGTTATACCGTCAAACTTATGCTATCAAAGTTATACCATCAAACTTATGCTATCAAAGTTATACCATCAAACTTATGCTATCAGGTTATACAATCAAACTTGTCCTATTAAAGTTATACCATCAAACTTATGCTATCAAAGTTATACCATCAAACTTATGCTATCAAGTTATACCGTCAAACTTATGCTATCAAGTTATACCGTCAAACTTATGCTATCAAAGTTATACAATCAAACTTGTCCTATTAAAGTTATACCATCAATCTTATGCTATCAAAGTTATACCATCAAACTTATGCTATCAAGTTATACCGTCAAACTTATGCTATCAAAGTTATACCATCAAACTTATGCTATCAAGTTATACCGTCAAACTTATGCTATCAAAGTTATACCATCAAACTTATGCTATCAAGTTATACCGTCAAACTTATGCTATCAAAGTTATACCATCAATCTTATGCTATCAAGTTATACCGTCAAACTTATGCTATCAAAGTTATACATTCAAACTTATGCTATCAAGTTATACCGTCAAACTTATGCTATCAAGTTATACCGTCAAACTTATGCTATCAAAGTTATACAATCAAACTTGTCCTATTAAAGTTATACCATCAATCTTATGCTATCAAAGTTATACCATCAAACTTATGCTATCAAGTTATACCGTCAAACTTATGCTATCAAAGTTATACCATCAAACTTATGCTATCAAAGTTATACCATCAAACTTATGCTATCAGGTTATACAATCAAACTTGTCCTATTAAAGTTATACCATCAAACTTATGCTATCAAAGTTATACCATCAAACTTATGCTATCAAAGTTATACCATCAAACTTATGCTATCAAGTTATACAATCAAACTTGTCCTATTAAAGTTATACCATCAATCTTATGCTATCAAGTTATACAATCAAACTTGTCCTATTAAAGTTATACCAACAAACTTATGCTATCAAGTTATACCGTCAAACTTATGCTATCAAAGTTATACCATCAATCTTATGCTATCAAGTTATACCGTCAAACTTATGCTATCAAAGTTATACAATCAAACTTATGCTATCAAGTTATACCGTCAAACTTATGCTATCAAGTTATACCGTCAAACTTTTGCTATCAAAGTTATACAATCAAACTTGTCCTATTAAAGTTATACCATCAATCTTATGCTATCAAAGTTATACCATCAAACTTATGCTATCAAGTTATACCGTCAAACTTATGCTATCAAAGTTATACCATCAAACTTATGCTATCAAAGTTATACCATCAAACTTATGCTATCAAGTTATACCGTCAAACTTTTGCTATCAAAGTTATACAATCAAACTTATGCTATCAAGTTATACCGTCAAACTTATGCTATCAAGTTATACCGTCAAACTTATGCTATCAAAGTTATACCATCAAACTTATGCTATCAAAGTTATACAATCAATCTTATGCTATCAAGTTATACCGTCAAACTTTTGCTATCAAAGTTATACAATCAAACTTATGCTATCAAGTTATACCGTCAAACTTATGCTATCAAGTTATACCGTCAAACTTATGCTATCAAAGTTATACAATCAAACTTGTCCTATTAAAGTTATACCGTCAAACTTATGCTATCAAAGTTATACAATCAAACTTGTCCTATTAAAGTTATACCATCAATCTTATGCTATCAAAGTTATACAATCAAACTTGTCCTATTAAAGTTATACCATCAAACTTATGCTATCAAGTTATACCGTCAAACTTATGCTATCAAAGTTATACCATCAATCTTATGCTATCAAGTTATACCGTCAAACTTATGCTATCAAGTTATACCGTCAAACTTATGCTATCAAAGTTATACAATCAAACTTGTCCTATTAAAGTTATACCATCAATCTTATGCTATCAAAGTTATACCATCAAACTTATGCTATCAAGTTATACCGTCAAACTTATGCTATCAAAGTTATACCATCAAACTTATGCTATCAAAGTTATACCATCAAACTTATGCTATCAAGTTATACCGTCAAACTTTTGCTATCAAAAATATTCCATCAAACTTATGCTATCAAGTTATACCGTCAAACTTATGCTATCAAGTTATACCGTCAAACTTATGCTATCAAAGTTATACCGTCAAACTTATGCTATCAAAGTTATACCATCAAACTTATGCTATCAAAGTTATACCATCAAACTTATGCTATCAAGTTATACCGTCAAACTTTTGCTATCAAAAATATTCCATCAAACTTATGCTATCAAGTTATACCGTCAAACTTTTGCTATCAAAAATATTCCATCAAACTTATGCTATCAAAGTTATACCATCAAACTTTTGCTATTAAATGTATACCATCAAACCTAGGCTAATAAAGTTATACCATCAAACTATTTTGAAAGAAAGAGTACATCAAACGTTAGGTCAGACTAAGTGGTTGATGGACAATCGGGCATATTGACAGACTAACGATCTGTGTAACGGTGAACTGTCTGAGAGATTTGCATAGTAAGCGAATGCAGATTGACGGACACTTAGTCGAGTAACAGATTGATAGAAAGACGATGTTAAGGAAATGTTTTAATTTTCCACATAACAGCCTCAACTTACAGAACCGTAATATATATATATATATATATGCCATATATATATATATTATTAATGCGCACACCTAACTGGTGAGAGTTCGTGGATTCCTCTGAGAGCAGGAGACTTGAGGTTAAGAGTTCGTAGATTCCTAAAGGACCAGGAGACTTGATGTTGAGAGTTCGTGGATTCCTCAAAGAGCAGGAGACTTGATGTTGAGAGTTCGAGAATTCCTCAGAGATCAGTATACTTGATGTTGAGATTTCGAGGATTCCTCAGAGAGCAGGAGACTTGATGTTGAGAGTTCGTGGATTCCTCAGAGAGCAGGAGACTTGATGTTGAGTGTTTGTGGATTCCTCAGAGATCAGTAGAATTCATGCTGAGAGTTTGTGGATTTCTCAGAGATCAGTAGACTTGTTAAAAACATTTGAATGATCCTAAAGAATATATTAAAGAATGAGAAGTGTGTGTAGATGTGTTGTTGTTTTTAATATTGATTGGCCAATATGTTTAATATGATTCTTGCCCCCCCCCCTCTCCCTAGCTTGTCTGGGCACCCAACGAACCTCTGGGACAGATTCGCCTCTGCTCAGTGGGTGCAACATATGCAAATAGTGTACAATTCCTTTGAATTCGTCGATCTATCAATGATTGACACGAACATAATATATTAAATTGAAGCTGAGTGTTTCATTGATGTATATCTATTTATGTACGTATTACCTTCAAACAAGCAACATTATAACGGAATGTGTTAAAGTAAATCGAAAACTTTTAAAAGGTTTATAACCCCTAAGGACATAAAGGTTTATAACCCATCATTGACCGACATTTCTGTGACCTCCTTTAAGAACTCTAAGGTCACACATATCTCCAGAATGAGGGCAAAAATGGGAACAATAACAATAAAAACATAGGTCTATTTTTATACACACAGAATGGGAACATTATTTGTGGTTGATTTTGTTTTTTTACATCTATTTAAATAGTAGGCCTACATAGACTGTTATTTCTGAACATGTTAGAATTTTGTTTTAAACACGCCCATCATTGCACATTTTTTAGAGGAAAGGGGGGGGGGGGTTACAAACTCATATTATAAGCCTTACCCTTTCTTGCTCGAAAAGAAATATATAGAAAGTTATAAAGTCAGCAATTCAAAACTGGACATGACAATGACAAAATCCAGAAGAAGCTCAACTGTTTTCGGCCCTTTAAAAAATTGTATAGCCTACCTATTACTTCCCTCTGGGAAATCTTTCATTCATATCAAAATTTATAAAACAACTACTTGAATTCAATTTATAATTGTTCACTATCTGTTATTGGTCTTTTTTCTATTTAGGAAACTTGACGGTTAAATGCTTGACATGATTATTATAAATGCCCCGTAGATCTAGTTTTTTCGTAAAAAAAATATGTGGGTTAGTTACCTTGACTTCTTGACACGAACTGGCCACACACTCTACGATCACATGTACTTAAAAATTACTGTGAAAACTGTCATCTGTACTATCTCTGGGGGGAAGCATAAATCTTGATGTATGTTTTTTTTTACTATTTCACAAGTACGTTACGATAGAGCCACGTGTACGTATCAAATGAACAACATATATCCTACATATCAAATGAACCTTATGTACATATCAAATGAGCCACATGTACATATCAAATGAGCCACATGTACGTATCAAATGAGCCACATGTACGTATCAAATTAGCCACATGTACGTGTCAAATGAGCCACATGAAAGTATCAAATGAGCCACATGTAGGTATGTATCAAATGAGCCACATGTACGTATCAAATTAGTCATATGTACATATCAAATGAGCCACATGTACGTATCAAATGAGCCACATGTACGTATCAAATGAGCCACATGTAGGGCTACGTATCAAATGAGCCACATGTACGTAACAAATGAGCCACATGTACGTGCAAACAAGTCAATCGTACGTATACAGCCTATAATGAGTTTGTTCTGTGTGGGCTACTGCAAGCCATTTTCTATTTCATCTATCGTAGCCTATTTAAATGTTGATCTACATTAAGATTCGCTGAACTGTTAACTTATTTGTAACTGAAGTAAACAATACACGTAGGGTGTTTACTTGATGATGATGTACCAGTTTCATTAGTCCCAATAATAGATTATTGGCTTATAATTCAATATCAATGATGGAGATGTTGTATCGCATAGACAATAAGGAGAACAACAAAGTGCTGGAGGGAAGTTATCGAAAGACAGAAATGCAATGTGTAAGAGAGAGAGAGAGAGAGAGAGAGTTTCGGTGGGAGGGTGAGACTGAAGAATGATGAAAAGATAACTGGTGTGTGATAAATATTGTGCTGTCGTGAAATAAAGACATAGAAGATGGAAAGATCTACATAAATAAAGAATGCAAGCAAAATGAATACAAATCTCAGGATTTATACGTTGGCTTATAGATATAGATTTATCGAATACAGTAACAATTTACGAGTATATTTTTTTATAATTAGTTCCATTTAGTAGACATCGCTTTCTTGTGTAGCTTTATTTAAACTCAAAGTATTGTTGTGTTTTTTTTATATTAATTACAGGCAACCTAGTGTTTGAGCAGCTTTTTGTTTTGTCCATTATGTAAGAAATAGATTGGTGTCTATGGGGCTGTTCGTAAAAAGTAATAAATCTATATTGAAACATTCATCGGGTTCTACACTTGTCAAACTATTTATCATCTATTTGTATTTAGAGAAAACATAAACATTTTCACACTAACAACTTATATAAATGGGAAAACAAAAGGCTAGCCTACATCTTACATTTAAGAATGCCATTGTTCAAAATTAGGCCTACACTCCCATTGCTTTTAGGCCTTAGTATCGAGTGTATGCCTGACCAGAAAGATGCTAATGTTTCTTAAAGACATGATGTTAATTGTTAACACGTTAGTTCAATTAAAATGTTATTTTGCTGGTAGGAAAGAGAGAGGGGGGGGGTGCACAATGGTGACTAGAAGCAAACTCTAAAGAATCAGTAGTTAGTAAAAATAAAATACAAAACTGTCCATCATAAGCCTATAGTCTAAAGACTAATATAATAAGTTGTTTTTTTTTCGGCATTTTATTTATAAGCTGAAGATTTATGTAATAGACAACTTAAGGCAAGGTGGGCAAATACCTCTATGTCTTTTTGACACAGAAGTTCAAGGTCAAAGAGGCCTAATATCACTGTCAACTGTGAAGAAAAAAACAAATTTTAATGACCACCATACCTCCCCCCTTTCTCCTTCACCCAACCCTCCTTTTAACCTATTTTTTTTATATAAGCCTAGAGTCTTGTCCATACCGTGAATCTGTCACGTGAACATTTTTTTTTAATGGAAGGTTCAGTGACAGGTGAAGAGTAGGCACCAGGTCACGTGATTATATTCAAAGTCATTTAATCTCTAGCCTAAGCTCTAAATGTATAAACTCCTATCATAGCTTGATGTTGTTCAATATCGAATTCAAACTGGAACCCAGCTCATTGGTTCGAGACTAATTGTTGTGCTTTAGCTGAAACATTCTAAGTCACGACTTCCTCACACCCCCCCCCCTCTCCACCTCTTCCACATAATATAAACAGTTTGGTATGGTATCGCTTAATTTAGATAAATGTGAAAATGTTATGGCTATCATCAACTTATAATTTAAAGGCTAATCATATACGACAGTGTTAGAAAATTAAATGTCATCGCATTTTTTCTTTCTTCTAAAGAGCTGAACGTGGTGTAAATTGCATTGTTTGGAAAAAGTATGTAACAAAGCTAGGTCTATTTAATAGGCTAAGTACCATTTCATGAACAAAAACTGCACCGCATCCCTCCAAGTTACACATACAATAAAGCTGGAAGCAATGGTTATAAATTGAGTTGAAGTCGGTCCTTAAATTTGTTCTAAAGTGGAATTTCTGATAAGGCTAATGTTTTCTTTAACTCTGTGGTCACGTGATCTTTGCGACCACATGACCTGTATGATCTGGGTCATGTAATGTATGTCAGCACGAGACTCCTACCCCCGGCAGTTGTTATTGTTGTGTTGTTGTTGTCTTTGTTAGGTCTTATTTATTTCGTTTTTCCAGTATATTTCTATAGGTCTATACATTTTTAGGGTGTACGCTTTTACATTAATATTCCTAAGGACACAATATACCTACTATATCATAAGACAAAAAAATACAAAAAATTAAACATTGAACTTCGCACATAGCTGCAGAATGAATATGTAAACAATGTAATTTCTAAAGATAATAATAAAAGCTTTGTTCCACGGATGAGCGTAGGATGCAACAATCTTCTTTATATAAGGAGCGTCTGTAAAATATAAGACAAAAGCTAAAGACAAAGGTTGAGACATTATAAAAAAAATAAAGTAATGTTTTTTTGTTGATAAGATTTAGATAATTAAGACAAATAAATTATGAACAAAAAGGTATTTGTAACCTGAAAATGAACTGTATTTTATGAAAACATTAAAGTGTTTCTGTGGTAATTTCAAAACGAAGTTGCATATTCTGCATGATATACAGAATCTAGATCAATTGACTTGGGAGAGAACACTAGAATAACTATATCTCTATTCTATATTTTTTTAAGTTGACCTTATTTCTCGCCAATGATAAATAAAGTCGCAGAATAAATATAGCATTATATAGCATTAGGCCCTATATTTCTATTCTGGGGGATGTTGTATGTAGGCCTAGTAAGCCTAGTAAGCCTAATCAAGAAATGAACAATTCTGTAAATGGTTGGTCAGTTCGTTTCTGTGATTCCGGCTGTGAAGCCGGCTGGTCCAGCGGTTAGTTCACCGGCCTGTCAACCAAAAACCAACGGGCAGTTCGCGGGTTCTATCCCTGCCACCGACGGATCCCTGTCGCCCTGCAGGAGTTTTGGGCCTAGTGGACGTAATAATCTTCTATCTAGAAGGAACGTCTGTAAACTTATAAGTATTCTACAGAGTTTCTAGAGCTTTAGTTCGTGATCACTTTCATTGTCACAAGCGAGGAGTCCACAAATATGTTTAGAGCTTAGAGCATAGGCGTAGCCAGGAAGTAGGGGTGGGGAGTGGGGGGGTTCCCCCCTTCCCATTTCCAACCTCTTTTAGAAGCCCTTCTTTTTTAATATTAACAAAATGTTTTCAGAAAATAAAAATAATTATAAAAACTGTTTACGTATAGAGATCTAGTATACGACCCGCCAAAGCCACATCCCAAAGAGGATGCTCGAGTCAAAATGTAAGTTAAGCCTCAAATTTTTAAACATTTCTGTACGTCCTTTGTGTGTGGTTAGCTCTAAAAATGGCTTGACATTTTTTTTTAAAGTATTTAGGCTATGTTTTAATTATAATAAATCTGAAATACCGTTCTCCCCCTCTCATACCTTAGGTTTCTGTGTAATTTTGGTAATTAAAATAGTTGAGATTGGCTAATTGTTTGATTATTTTACAATCTTAACGACCAACATGATCTTCAACGCCATTCCAGGGAGTGTCATTACCCTCAACTCCAACCCTCTTCCAATTCCTCTCCGCCGAACTGAAAGGCAAACTATGATTAGATTTTAGATCACTCTAGCTATCAGAGTAGGTATTTTGTAGGTACAGACAAGATTGTGCAATGTAGGTACAGACAAGATCATGCAATGTAGGTACAGACGAGATCATGCAATGTAGGTACAGACAAGATCGTGCAATGTTGGTACAGACAAGATCATGCAATGTAGGTACAGACGAGATCATGCAATGTAGGTACAGACAAGATCATGCAATGTAGGCACAGACAAGATCATACAATATAGGTACAGACAAGATCATGCAATGTAGGTACAGACAAGATCATGCAATGTAGGTACAGACAAGATCATGCAATGTAGGTACAGACAAGATCATGCAATGTAGGTACAGACAAGATCATGCAATGTAGGTACAGACAATATCATGCAATGTAGGTACAGACAAGATCATGCAATGTAGGTACAGACAAGATCATACAATGTAGGTACAGACAAGATCATGTAATGTAGGTACAGACAAGATCATGTAATGTAGGTACAGACAAGATCATACAATGTAGGTACAGACAAGATCATGCAATATAGGTACAGACAAGATCATGCAATGTAGGTACAGACAAAATCATGTAATGTAGGTACAGACAAGATCATGCAATGTAGGTTCAGACAAGATCGTGCTTTAGTCCATAATTAAACTTTAGGCTCATTAAGACTTAGTAAAAACTGCCTATGGTAGAATGGAAAGGTAAAATAGTTACGACAAAAATGGCAAAAGTCATAAAGCAGTTTATAGCATAAGGCAATACAATTTTTAATAAAACAACCTATCATAAATCATATGTCTCCGCTTTGGTTCTATTTACTAATTTGTTGTTTTTATTTCCCTGTCATTTAGATACAACAACATGCTTATCTTTCTATTAAAAAGACCATCTGAGAAATAGAGTTTCTAAACTTGGCCTGCTACTGGTTATCGATTTACCTCAACCCATCACTGTAATGTTTTTTAACGATTCGTTCTAGACTCGCAATACCCATTTCATGACTCATTTTCTGACTCACTTTTGGACGTTTCTGACTCAATACGCTTCTCCATATCTTCATTATGAGACACAATTTCTTTGCATTGTATTACTTATCTACTAAACATCGTATTCCAAGAATAGCTTATTGAACTTAACATTGTAAAAGACAAAGTTAATGTCAATGTTACTATATAATAACTGCCAACTCATCAAATGCGTTTAGAATAGTTTAGATAGTTGACAACTTTAAAAGCAAAAAAAAATAAATTTGGTCGGGAAATTATCAAAATATAAAAAAAATGGGTTAAAATTGCTGAAAAAGACAAGAAAGGCTGACAGTTTTAAATATAATATATAAATGGTGTTTATATAAATAGCTTTGTTTACTATTGATTCTTGTGGTTCTCTCTGGTTATTATCTAGGCTTGTGACACATTTATAGGAAATCATAATCAATGAATACATTTTATTATCTACTGGGTTTAGTAGCGTGACAGAAGATAAAGATAAACACCAGTTTTGACCAGTTTCAAGGCTAGATCCATTAGTCATTCGGGCCATTAATATGATAATTCTACGAATTAACTGATAAATCATAGTTTAGTGATCAAAAGATTCTATAATGTATTCAACTATTATTTTGTGTATACACAAAAAGTTATTCACAAATAATTAGCTTAATATTGTAATTTGGCTGTTGTAGTCCCGGTGTTTTGTTTATTGTTTTGTTTGTTCATTTCAATGTTGTTTAGTTGTAGTTGTAGTATTCGTCTGTTGTGTTTTACTTGTTGCTCTTATACTTCTTTGTTAAGAAAAGAAATCATCTATATATTAGGCTACGGTTTAATGACTAATATAGAGTCTAGTGATTTTGAAAAAAAAGAAATACCAGTAGTTTCCAACGTTTGTGACTACTAAGTTACTGGTAGTCGCCAGTAGTCTGACGCCTTTAGAGCCATTTCTTAACAATGTGCTCTGCTTTATTGTAGAATATATGGTAGCCTTAAGACATTAATATAAGGATTACAGAGGACAAACAAATCTTAAAATGTTTTTAATCTTGCCATCAAGTTCACCCATGTCTATTACTATTATATTTCTGAGAAATCAAAATGACTTTAACCAATAAATGCATATAAACTTTTAAACACTACATGGATGTTGACATTCATGGCTACCAATTCAACAGCCCACATCCATCTTCTCTCAGAAGCGTCTGTATACACTACATCGATGTTGACATTAATGGCTACCAATTCAACAGCTCACATCCATCTTCTCTCAGAAGCGTCTGTATACACTACATCGATGTTGACATTCGTGGCTACCAATTCAACAGCTCACATCCATCTTCTCTCAGAAGCGTCTGTATACACTACATCGATGTTGACATTCGTGGCTACCAATTAAACAGCTCACATCCATCTTCTCTCAGAAGCGTCTGTATACCCTACATCGATGTTGACATTCGTGGCTACCAATTAAACAGCTCACATCCATCTTCTCTCAGAAGCGTCTGTATACACTACATCGATGTTGACATTCGTGGCTACCAATTAAACAGCTCACATCCATCTTCTCTCAGAAGCGTCTGTATACACTACATCGATGTTGACATTCGTGGCTACCAATTAAACAGCTCACATCCATCTTCTCTCAGAAGCGTCTGTATACACTACATCGATGTTGACATTCGTGGCTACCAATTCAACAGCTCACATCCATCTTCTCTCAGAAGCGTCTGTATACACTACATCGATGTTGACATTCGTGGCTACCAATTCAACAGCTCACATCCATCTTCTCTCAGAAGCGTCTGTATACACTACATCGATGTTGACATTCGTGGCTACCAATTAAACAGCTCACATCCATCTTCTCTCAGAAGCGTCTGTATACACTACATCGATGTTGACATTCGTGGCTACCAATTCAACAGCTCACATCCATCTTCTCTCAGAAGCGTCTGTATACACTACATGGATGTTGACATTCGTGGCTACCAATTAAACAGCTCACATCCATCTTCTCTCAGAAGCGTCTGTATACACTACATGGATGTTGACATTCGTGGCTACCAATTAAACAGCTCACATCCATCTTCTCTCAGAAGCGTCTGTATACACTACATGGATGTTGACATTCGTGGCTACCAATTAAACAGCTCACATCCATCTTCTCTCAGAAGCGTCTGTATACACTACATGGATGTTGACATTCATGGCTACCAATTCAACAGCTCACATCCATCTTCTCTCAGAAGCGTCTGTATACACTACATGGATGTTGACATTCATGGCTACCAATTAAACAGCTCACATCCATCTTCTCTCAGAAGCGTCTGTATACACTACATGAATGTTGACATTCATGGCTACCAATTCAACAGCTCACATCCATCTTCTCTCAGAAGCGTCTGTATACACTACATCGATGTTGACATTCGTGGCTACCAATTCAACAGCTCACATCCATCTTCTCTCAGAAGCGTCTGTATACACTACATCGATGTTGACATTCGTGGCTACCAATTCAACAGCTCACATCCATCTTCTCTCAGAAGCGTCTGTATACACTACATCGATGTTGACATTCGTGGCTACCAATTCAACAGCTCACATCCATCTTCTCTCAGAAGCGTCTGTATACACTACATCGATGTTGACATTCGTGGCTACCAATTAAACAGCTCACATCCATCTTCTCTCAGAAGCGTCTGTATACACTACATCGATGTTGACATTCGTGGCTACCAATTCAACAGCTCACATCCATCTTCTCTCAGAAGCGTCTGTATTCACTACATGGATGTTGACATTCGTGGCTACCAATTAAACAGCTCACATCCATCTTCTCTCAGAAGCGTCTGTATACACTACATGGATGTTGACATTCGTGGCTACCAATTAAACAGCTCACATCCATCTTCTCTCAGAAGCGTCTGTATACACTACATGGATGTTGACATTCGTGGCTACCAATTAAACAGCTCACATCCATCTTCTCTCAGAAGCGTCTGTATACACTACATGGATGTTGACATTCATGGCTACCAATTCAACAGCTCACATCCATCTTCTCTCAGAAGCGTCTGTATACACTACATGGATGTTGACATTCATGGCTACCAATTAAACAGCTCACATCCATCTTCTCTCAGAAGCGTCTGTATACACTACATGGATGTTGACATTCATGGCTACCAATTCAACAGCTCACATCCATCTTCTCTCAGAAGCGTCTGTATACACTACATGGATGTTGACATTCATGGCTACCAATTCAACAGCTCACATCCATCTTCTCTCAGAAGCGTCTGTATACACTACATGGATGTTGACATTCATGGCTACCAATTCAACAGCTTACATCCATCTTCTCTCAGAAGCGTCTGTATACACTACATGGATGTTGACATTCATGGCTACCAATTCAACAGCTCACATCCATCTTCTCTCAGAAGCGTCTGTATACACTACATGGATGTTGACATTCATGGCTACCAATTAAACAGCTCACATCCATCTTCTCTCAGAAGCGTCTGTATACACTACATGGATGTTGACATTCATGGCTACCAATTCAACAGCTCACATCCATCTTCTCTCAGAAGCGTCTGTATACACTACATGGATGTTGACATTCATGGCTACCAATTCAACAGCTCACATCCATCTTCTCTCAGAAGCGTCTGTATACACTACATGGATGTTGACATTCATGGCTACCAATTCAACAGCTCACATCCATCTTCTCTCAGAAGCGTCTGTATACACTACATGGATGTTGACATTCATGGCTACCAATTAAACAGCTCACATCCATCTTCTCTCAGAAGCGTCTGTATACACTACATGGATGTTGACATTCATGGCTACCAATTCAACAGCTCACATCCATCTTCTCTCAGAAGCGTCTGTATACACTACATGGATGTTGACATTCATGGCTACCAATTCAACAGCTCACATCCATCTTCTCTCAGAAGCGTCTGTATACACTACATGGATGTTGACATTCATGGCTACCAATTCAACAGCTCACATCCATCTTCTCTCAGAAGCGTCTGTATACACTACATGGATGTTGACATTCATGGCTACCAATTCAACAGCTCACATCCATCTTCTCTCAGAAGCGTCTGTATACACTACATGGATGTTGACATTCATGGCTACCAATTCAACAGCTCACATCCATCTTCTCTCAGAAGCGTCTGTATACACTACATGGATGTTGACATTCGTGGCTACCAATTCAACAGCTCACATCCATCTTCTCTCAGAAGCGTCTGTATACACTACATCGATGTTGACATTCGTGGCTACCAATTAAACAGCTCACATCCATCTTCTCTCAGAAGCGTCTGTATACACTACATCGATGTTGACATTCGTGGCTACCAATTAAACAGCTCACATCCATCTTCTCTCAGAAGCGTCCACCCTTTACTCTCAATAAGAGGATAACGTCTAGGAATCTAGGTACCGCGTTCCAGACCTGACACGCAGTGCGATTTTCAGCGGCACACGGAAGACCACCAAAAGGGCAATTAAAGTATTTTCTACAATAAATTGAGCGCTAGAGCATGATACATTTGAAACTGTTGGCACGCTGGGTGAATTATGAATCCTACTCTGGCACATTATTATCCAAAAGTTGCCGACCCCTAGTCTAGACAACAAAGATGAAAAAGTATATGCACGTTTAGACTTAGTTTCGCATCTTAGCTTTCCCAACAACGCTTATAGGCATATGGCGCTACAATAAGCTGATGAGTTTACTAAACGCTATAAAATATTCAAGGCAATGCCCAAATTTAATTCTTACTATGCCAACAACAAAGCGTTTATTTTCTTGACTAATCTACTCTATTCTATGTATGTAAAAAGAAACGATGAATATTTTAGATGCTGTGTATAGAGGGGTTGGTTGTGTTTCCATCGACCCGAAATAATCTGGAAAGCTATCTAATATTTTTTGCGAAAACACGCCCACTCACAAGGACTGACACATGGACTGACACATGGACTGACACATGGACTTACACATGGACTGACACATGGACTAACACATGGACTGACACATGGACTAATACATGGACTGACACTCCTTCCTCTAAACTCTCAATGGTTTTCCTTGACCGCTACTTCCCACCTACACCCCCCTTTCACCACCGACTCCCTTCCCACACATCCTCCTTCACTTTCGAGCCTAGCGTCGTGACCCCTACCCCATCATCTCCCGGGGCCAACCACTCGGACAGATAGATCTACGTTTTCGCTTACGACTTGTAAAGTTATTAATGTGTCTGCTTTTTTTCGTTTAGCTATTTTCTTGTGTGTAACTGGGAAAGACCATTTGGTAGACACGTTTTTCTTCTTCTTGTTTGGTTTTATTTATCTTCTTACAGGCACAGATCGACCTCTTTATGTTTCGTCTTCATTGATTCCTTTACTCTAATCATTGGCAGTGGCAGCTAGGGTCATCTACGCCCGGGGACATGACACAAAGTCTGCGCCCCTTCTCGGACCAACAGTGTCGAAATTTTACGGTATATTGTTCATTTTCGAAGCATCTGGTATTTTAATAAAATAGAATACAGACTATTAAGTCTCTATACGATTGTAAACAATTTATTAGAAAAAAAAAATTCTACTAATTATACATGACTGGTTATCAACCTTTTTATTTGCATTTTTTCCACAAAAAATATATTACCACACTTTCACATTTTTGGTAATGATTTTGTAAACATTATCATTTGGTTGTCAAGATAAGGATCTAGCAACTGATAATATTGATGATAGTTTATTCGGAGATTGTCTTTAATTTGCTCAATGTCAAAGTTGGATTAATATTATCAATACACTATAGTAGAGCGGAATTCATATGTAGTAATCATACAAACTGTGTAGTTAATGTAATGTTTAAAATATGTGCATGAAATGTTTTAGTCATATAGATCTAATATGTATATAATTTTCAACTACATTTTACAGTTTGGTCTATATAACGTTATAAGTTGTAGGCCATTTAGTCTATTATAAAAGAAAAATAAGAAACAAAATATTTGAAATAATAGCATAAATAAAACGGGATAATTATCTCCCTTTAATTCAAACAAAGTTTTTAATTTTTATTCAATATTGATGCCAAACAAGTTATGTTTTGTAATATTATAACAAATATTACTGACTAATTATAATTTCTTTTTATAAATCCAGCATTATGGTATTCATTACAATATTTAATTATTAGAGGTATACAATTGATTTACGTTAAACAGTTGTAAATAAACATTTCCTGCATTAGTTGTTTGTCCATTTAACCCACTTGATTGAACCCGTCCTTGTAAATGCGTTCAACTAACTGAAATGTGTCGCTCTGTCATTCAGAAACATCGTCTGCAACAGTCAGTTTTCCTCATTAAGAACTGGGAAATGTGTGTTTTTTCATCAATAAAAAAAAATCTTTTTTCATCAATAAAAAAAAACCTCTTGGAAGTCTCTCGCGTGCCATTGAAAATCGCTATGCGTGCCAAGTTTGCCGACCCTTGACTCAGACGATCTTGTCCCATTGAATTAAATAAGACAAAATAAGCTTCAGTTTGCCGAAGGACTGCTCACAGCTTGCAATTGAAGCAACAATCGTTAGAAGTATTTGCAGTGAAATGCGCAGATTCGGAAATACGTCATCTCCATTTTCAAAACCAAGAAGATCCAAAGGAGTTTCCGGTAGAACTTCTGTCCGGGCACTGAGCAGCATTTTACAGTCTCTGATTGCTGTGCACAATTCGTGACCATTGACGTCAGTCTCGTAGAAATTTTGCAATTTTGACGAAGTCTATCGACATTTGTCTCAGCGAGAAGAGTTTTGACGTCTAGTAAAAATCCAAATTTGCTGTTTAGCTTTTTTTAGACGTAAAAATCGTATTGATATCTCCTGAGTTTATCAATTACGCTGTTCATAACACGTGCAATTTCTTCTTCTGCAGAAAGTCCTGCATCTCCAGGCATTCTTCTTTGTCGTCTAATCCTTCTGTCAACCTCGATTCCTCAAGTTGTGCATCTTGTTTTTCCATTGTCTACCGCAACCTGGCTCAAATTATCACTAATGTTGACAAGTTCTTGCTCCAGCGATTCAAGATCAGATGTTTGCTGCTTCCTTGAAATTCATAGTAGGATCCTGCAACCGTTTCAGGACACGATCAATTTTCCCAAGTATGATGTTCCAGAAATGTAACAAAACTAGGAAGTTAAAGTTTAATAGCAAAGTTTCTGCATCACTTCTGGTGTCAGGCGTCATAGTTTCATCTTCTGATAATTTCCAACAGCCCTACTAATTCATATAGTCTTTCATAAATAGCTTTAACAGCTTCTGATCGTGCACTCCAGCGTGTTTCAGACTCCCACTTCACTGTGATTGGCACAACTCTTTTTAATTCTCCCCAACGAGTTGTTGAACGAGAGAAAATAAATATATATAATTTCAACTGTTCCAAAAATGTGATAACAACTGGATCCAGTTTAGCTGAGTGTACTCATGCAAAGTATATTCAACTCGAAATTATCCAACATGTATAATTGTTAAAACCAGATGCCACTTTCAGTATATGAAGAATAATATTTGAACCCGAACTGATCTTTGTTTTTAAAAAATGCTATCAGCAATCCTACATTGTGGATGTGTCATTTGTTGTATGAGTAGAATGGCGCCCTTTAATGCTCAATGGGGGTGCCAAAATCACGCTTGCTTACTGGTTTGTAATGAAGATATTTGTGGAGCTCCAAAATTCAATCCTGCAAACGTTTTTGGGATACATTAGTTTACATCAAAATAAAATTATATAATTAATTTTAATGCTCATTTTGGCGCCCCCCTGTTCTCCCTAGCTACGCCACTGATCATTGGTCAATGTTGAGACATTTATACCACAGTTCTAGTTTCATGTTTGTTATTGGTTTGTGTGTGTTGTTTTTCATTGGGCCTTGGTGAGCAGGGATGGGGCCTGGTGGCCAATAAATCTTAGGGAATAAATTGGTTTAACAGTACAGTAGGTTGAGAGCCCATAGTAACCAACAACAAAAATTACCACTTGATTTCCGCCACAGTGGAAACGTGACTTCTGCACGTAGTCCAGCCTACGGTGGTCCTGTATGTCACATGATCTTAATCTCGTCCCCCTAATCAAGATATGGCGCCCTAGTGGATGAAAAAATACGAGGTTAATCAAACTATCGGAATTCTGAACTACCCATAATTTGAAGGTCGTGAATATTTCACAGCGGTTCTCAGCAACTGCTGGGAATGATATTCAATCATTCTATTTCATTAGCATTAACAGCCACGACGCAGTTCATTACAACTAAACTTAGGCTATTTGACTTGTTGTCTGAATTCTCCAAATCATAACTTTTGAGAACGAAGAAGAAAACTTAAATCATTGTACCAATAAAGTTGTTTTAAAATTGTTTGAAAGACTACGAGGCTACAAATCTATTATGCTTATTCTTCTAGGTTTATCAGCTTGGCATAATAAAATGACACAGATAAACGGGAATGTAGGCCAACTCTATCACATTTATCACTGTTGGCGAATATTTAGTTTTTCTTTGATTTTCTGTTAACTAGGCCTATTGATACACCTTTATTAGATAGGGAAGCTGAAGTAGGCACGACAAACACAGGATTTTGAATCGGCACAGATCGTATTCCATTATTTTCTCACCAGTCTGGAAGGCCCTAGGCCTTATACACTTCTGAACCCTTTGGGGTGGCTAGTCTCGGACATGATCGTGGTGTGCACGCACCCCCCCCCCCCCCCGCCCCTTCATCCACCCCTTTATGTCGTTACGCCCTGGACTTTAGAGCTGGAAGGCTCGTCCGTTTTTTTTATGAGACATTATAGAGCGGAAGGCCCTATCCATTAAAGATAGATAGAATTAACGAAGCTCTTCAGGACTAGACTAGTACCGGTTATCTGATATTAACGTTTGGTTGAGAAAATAACTTGAATTTTATATACAACTTAATTTGTCCAACAGGCAGATAATTAAAGTGAAAATAATGTTGTTGTTTTTTTTTAAATTTACGTTAAATTAAATTATTCTAATTGAAAACCTAACTTTCATTATAGGATTTGGAAATTTAAATAAATGAATCATGATTTGATAAATAATTAGGCCTACGATAAAGTCAGGAAATAATTGATGGAACGTCTTGGCCAGTTATATCTCTGTGGTAAATGAAGAAAAAAAAGGAAAAAAAAAAAAACTACTGGTACTATCATTCCCTCAATTCATATCCTGTAAACCTAAGTACAAATTCGTTACACACACACACAAACATACATACACACACAAACACACACATATTTACACACAAACACACACATACAAACTTTACAAACCTGAAGTCCTGAACCTAAACATAAAAAAGTTCCGCCCGCGCCTTATAAGGTTAATAGACGTGACCTTTTGACCTCGCTTCCTCTGCATGAATAGCGACAAAAAAGATGTAAACAATCTTACAGTACAATGAAATTGCGTAACATTTTAGTTTCAATAATATCTAAATCTAGATCTAGTACTAGATTAGATATTTTATGAGACTTTATATTTATAAATGCATTTCTACTTTAATTAAAATGTTTTTTTTTTTAATATTTCGAGTTTTATATTTCTACAATATCATCGTATGTTTGTAGCTTTGATTTTATTTTACAACAAAGGTCTCAATTAAAAACTAGATAGAATAGAAATGTCTGATGTTAGAAACAGGTCGAAGCGTGCTGGTGACACAATCCCCTTCTTACTACGTGCATGGTAACTATAATGACGATTTTTTTCCCTACAGGTTTAATCTTTAATGAAAATATTAAAACTGTGTTTTGACTTCAGATAATTAGCATTCATTTAATGTATAGTGTTTGATTTTGTGTGTGGGGGGGCATTTTTACCTGGTAACAAACGAAAAAAAACAAACACGCCCTACGTTTTTCTATGATTTTTAATAATAGTTTAACCATAGATAGTCTATAGGCCTACATATCTATGGTTTAACCATGTATCCATCTTATTCATCAATCTCAAAATCTGGTTATTTTTATATCTGTTATATTTCAATGTTCTCAAATTATGTGTATCATTTATTTTTTCATGTGAGACTGTCCGAAATCGGTCAAAGAAAAAAAAGAGGTAGCACCATTGTGAAACACAAGTACCATTTTCTATCCAATGTCTACTCAGTTCACAGTTCACAGTTCACAGTAACCTCTTCTTTCTTTTCCTCCTTTTGGCCTTGACTTGTCCCCGCCTGCCAGATCGGGGTGGTAAGTGCTGTGGGGGTATCCAAGATGGAGGCTGTTAGATAAAGGTCATTACTGACCATCAAATCACACGTAGGCCTACTGAATGTCATTTGTAGAAGGTCAGGCGGATTTATACCTGAATTTTAAACCTCGAAATCAGGATCTTGGAGTACAGGCAGGCCAGACATCCCATAAACTGACTGGACAAGAAAATAACCATAATGTCATACGTGAAGCCGGCTGGCCTAGCGGTTAGCTCACCAGACTGTCAACCAAAACCACTTGACACGTCGCGGGCTCGAGCCCCGCCACCGGCAGATCCCTGTCGCCCTACAGGAGTTTTGGGACTAGATGACGTTAATATTGAGTTGTTATCACATGCGCTTAACCGGCAGCAGTGAAACCTCTCACAGATTAATAGTCTTCTAGAGCGCACTGAGCATGCTAAAATAGCATGGATAGAAGCGCTATATAAATTACCATTACTTACATTACTAATGTAGGCCTTTAACCAGCATTTTTTTAATACAGTTGTTCTCGGTGGAATAATGTCTGTAAATTAATACAGTTGTTATAGGTGGAATAATGTCTGTAAATTAATACAGTTGTTATAGGTGGAATAATGTCTGTAAATTAATACAGTTGTTCTCGGTGGAATAATGTCTGTAAATTAATACAGTTGTTATAGGTGGAATAATGTCTGTAAATTAATACAGTTGTTATAGGTGGAATAATGTCTGTAAATTAATACAGTTGTTCTCGGTGGAATAATGTCTGTAAATTAATACAGTTGTTCTCGGTGGAATAATGTCTGTAAATTCACTTTGAATGATCACGCACATTATGATTTTCACTAGACCGGTAATAGTAACATGGAGACGGAGATTAGATAAGTGTATTATGTATAGGCCTACCACAATATGTCGACGTCATGTGTAATAGGCCTAATTACAGGTAATAAGTGCAAATTATGCTTTATCTGTCAGCAGTGGCGTAGCTAGGGGAGGTGGAGGGGGGGGGGTCCAAATTCGAAAGTCCCCGCGGGCCCCTACTTAAGGGGGGGGGGGCCAAAAGGAGTGTCCGAATTGTTTTTTCTCATGTTATAATGTCGAATGTCAAAATGCAGGGGCCCCTAAAGAGGCCAAGCCCCCCCGGGCCCCCAAATCCCTTGCAACGGCGCTGTCTGTCAATGACATAAAGACCATACGCTCTATTGAATCTATTGTTAAGATAGTCAATTGAATAGTTTCTAAAGTCTCTTCTAGAAGAAAGTCATACTGAGTAGGCCTATAAGTAAAGTTTAGGATAGATTATGTTCTTGTCTGGAAGCAATTAAGATGCATCTTAATGGGAGAAAAAAATTCCGTTATTGAATGAGGAGAACTGACTGTTGAAGCCAATGCTTCTGTATGACTTGGCGACATGTTTCAGTGAGTTATACTTTCATTTCCAAACTGGGTCCAAAAGCACTTGAAGTGTTGGGCAACTGGAATGGATTTGCATTGAAACTGGGCATATCTTTCCGTGAAATTAATTTCAAAACATTTTACTCTTTCCCTAATTTAAGGCAAATTAAGATAGATGAGCATTTTCAGCAGTACACTAGCTATATTAAAACAATTAACTCGTTTGGTATCACTAGCATCAAATTTGGATAAATTAATTTAAGGGAGATAATTAACCCGTTTTCTTTACATTAATATTTCTAATATTAATTATGTTTCTTTTTTTTTTTCTTTTAAAAAAAATTAATGGGTCACAATTTATAACTCTAAAATGATCAAATTACACAAAATAGTAAAAAATTATAAGAATTTACATGTACATTATTAAACATTAAAATAACTACCCAGTTTGTATGATTATTACGTATCTCTTCCTCTTAATGGTAATAACCGGTTCGTGTGTCTTTTTCGGGTGAAATAATATGTTAGAGTAATTCTCAGTTATTCTGAAGATCAAACATTAAAGACTTTATCTATATCTATTACTAGGATAATTTCTTGACAACGAAATTCAAATGTTAATTTTTGTTACTATTAAGGTGTAAGTTGAGTAATGGGATTGTGTATTAGCTACGAAATGATTTTTGTTTAAAAGCTGATAATAACAAACAGGTTAATTTTTTATTAAATATAAAACGCTTTAATGATTTTCTCTATTAAGCTCCTTTTCCATTGGTCTTGGTCTTGCTACGAAACTAAATAAATTGTCTTATAAAAACAATATAGTTGATCAGTTTGACTTTCACGCTGTTGGCACGCTGAATGATTCAAAATGATTGTAATAAATTAAATTGTTTAAATGGAATTTAAAGAAAAAAAATAGAAACAGCATAAATTGTGCTGACGACCGTTGGCCTTATAGCCTTCTCAGTATCCGGTCCGAAGGTGTGGAATCAACTTCCCATTCAACTGAGGCGAACAAGCTCTATTGTTACTTTCAAACAGAACTTAAAAACTCATTATTTCAATATTTACCTTAGATAACATTTAACATGCTTTAGAAACTTACTGTCTTATTTATGGGTTGGGTTTGTTAATACTACATTTATTTGTTTTGTCTTTTTTAATCATCAATTTAGCTCTGTCACCTGGCCTAGGGTAATATCCGTATTCTTAGTTGTATGTTAAACGCGCTCTGAGCTTACATTATGTTTGTTGGCAGCGCTATACAAATATTATTTTTATTATTATTATTATTATCACTGTAACCCCGATTGTGACTGGGATGTCATACTGTGTTTACTCTATGCCTTCTGCTTGGTTTGGTTTCATAATTAATGAATATTACGTAAAGCCAATTAATATTATCATTTATCACCGTCACGCCATTTGTCTATGCACTAACGACTATTAGGCGCTTAGGCATATACATGGAAAAGGGGGGGGGGTACATGACCTTACCAACAGATGGTAAAGACTAAACCTTGATTATACTAAAAGTATGTGTACGGTGTCTTTAAATTACATAAATTTTAATAGAGAAAGTATGGGCGGCTGGCACATGGGCGATCAGTGCGAGACTAGATGCGTGCTGGGTACGGAACTCTTGTGCTGTACCCAGGAGCGGTGACGTTGCCGTGGATACCGGGTCATGAGGGAGAATCCCTGGCAACAAGATAGCTAATTCATTGGCCACGAAGGAATCAATGGTACCCGCTCCGAGTTGTCCGCCATCATTCGAGAGCGCCCGCAGAACGATCCGTGCGTGGGAGTCAGAACAAGTGCAGGGACGAATCTGGCAAGGACCGATGTCTACGGGAGAAACTCAAACGACCAAATCAAGCAGGATCCGTTGTTGAAGCTCCACAGAAGGGATCAGACAACAGTTGCTCAGTTTCGCACAGGGCATTGAACTATGCCGAATTGGGCCTATTTAGGTTTAGGCCCCACATGGACTCGCGGTATCGAAATTGCAAAGAAGAAGAAGAGTCGGTCGAGCGTGTGCTTTTAGACTACCAGGCCTTGCAGGAGCATAGAGTGGATGGTAACGGAGTAACGGTCAACTGTTTGCTCAGAACCTATACGTGACTTGGCTACACTGTGTTGTACAAGCGTGTTTGTTCTCTTGTTCTAAGAGACTATTATTTCCTGAACCCTTAATCTCTTCCTGCCTGGTCTTAGATCGGACAGCAATCATCATATTCATGCCCGTGCTTCCTAGAACAATCACCCCCCATCCACCACCAGCACGCCTTATTCGTGCGCATGTCTGTGGATAATATGATCAGCGGAGTAGATTATTTGTGAGAAAGGAGGTTGGGGGGGGGGGGGGGGACAAAGAATAGTGTCCTTTTTTTTTAAATATAATTTCTTTTAAACTCTTTCACCTAATGTTGAGGCGGATCTTTTGGTGGAGCATTACTATGACTAAATGTGTAATGCCTCACTACATAGTGCCGTTTATATTTTGGGAAATGACTCCAGCTTATCGACAAGGAAAGGATGCTGTTGACTTATCATTATGCTGGACTGCAGGATACTTGGTCGTCAAGATACTTCGGTCTATCTATCTATATATCTCTTTATCTATCAATCTATTCATCTATCTATCCAGCCATCTGTCTATCTTGCCGTAATTCTGTCCTTCCATTGATATTTCATCTATCTAAATGCTCGTCTATTTATCTATATTTCTAACTATCTATATTATCAATCTATCCACTGTCTGACAACTAAGAAAAGTTGCCTGCCTATATCTATCTATCAATCGCCATCGCCTAGGCCTAATCGTTGCATTTAATTAACGAATAGACTAGTGCAGGTATCGGCAACCTACGGCACGCGTGCCACACTTGGCACGAAGAGCTATTTTTAATGGCACGCGAAACACCAATACAAAAAAACTAATGTCTCTTCTACAAAACATTGAGTGCTAAAGCATGATGACTATTAGGCTAATTGCACACTGAATGAATTAGAAATCCTACTTTGGCATTCTATTATCAAAAGGTTGCCGCCCCTGGACTAGTGCTTTATGTTCGTCCTTAAATATCAGCACTGTTGGAGGACAACCTGTTGCCAGAAAAAAAAAGTCCATCAAAAATATAAATACAGCGATATAAAAACAAAAACAAACAAACAGCCCACCCACAAAAAGATCATGTTTTATTGTTAGATCTAGTTCCATTAACACTTCAATTATTTATGAGCATCAAGTGGCAAGGAGGGGAATTTTAATTGTATAGGTCAGATGTCAACTACGAAAATAAGCTTACGGATAAAATTTGTTTTCATCAGCAGAAAATGCGTATACGACCGGCTACAGCCAAACCCTTTAAAAACAACAATTGTATTTGTATGTGGCTTTATAGCACTTTATCTGCACAGTCATTAAATTAATCGTACAATGTTAAAATAAAAAGTTCATTTTATGTTCGCTTTCAAGGTCTAATTACTGTGTAGAGTGTAGGTTAGGTTTGTTTAGTATTTTATTGTAAAATTGAGAACATCTTTATTGGCATTTGGCATAAAACAGAAGGATGTATGGGACTGCCTAGTGCTTACTCTATCAGAGATAACTTTTCTTTAATAATGGCGGGTCCATTTTCCATGGGTGAATCCCTTTTCTGTGGACACCACTGTATGCATGAATAGAAGAAAATAGTGAAAATACTCAGCCAACAGGTAGGTGAGTAATGGGTGTTACATACTAAGCAACAAAAAAAAAACAGGTGGAAAGCGGGCAACTGGTCATCACACGACAGCCACACATCCACACCCAACCACCTGGCCACTACGAAGGACCCTCAGGTCAACCGGGGTGATGACAAACTTAATGACCTTTAACTAATTACCAGGGTTACCCGATGAACGCTGTTGTCCATTACAAACAAAACATTAGCGCATGACGTCGGCTTCCAGATTAATGATCGCATGTCACAGATACAGGTGTAAATATTGCAGTGCCGGCATAGGCGTCTACAAGAACATATTCATAGGTATGGACATTAGGTTCGTATTTTATTTGTGTGTAAAGCTCATCCCGGGTTTGGGGTTTGGGGTTTGGCAAAGGATGTGAAGGGGGGGGGGGTGAATTAAACTGTTTAGTACGGTATTGTTAGATTGTAAGAAAAAGGTAATGGGATGGTTTCAAATCACCCCTTACCCCTCTCTCTACCCACGCCAGCATTCCACATTGCCTACGTCCATGCCTACAGGTGTCGCGAAGATATAGGTATCGTGTATTTTATTTCCCCTAATTTATCCTGCCATACCTCAACACTTTATTGTTTACACAAGGTATATCATTGAAAGATCGTACAAGCGAATATCAATTCTCTAACAAAACAAAATTATTTAACAGCGACTGGTTATTTGTATTTATATGTTATATTAATTGTCGCTTTATGTAGAAATGTAAAAGAAACATACTTTTCATATTAAATTAATTTAAATCAGTCACTTTGCTACGTAGATGACACGGAAGATTATTATATCACTGTTTGACTCGATGTCCTATCTGAGTTTTAATTTACTTCGAAGTTGATGTTGATATAGTGACCGTTTTGTGGAGATATAGTGAATGGTTTGGTGACATAACAATCTACAACATCAATGTGATGATCTGTTGAACGTCTGCTAGGTAACTATATAGAACCTATAAAAAAATATTTCATTCTGACGCCCGCTCTAATGTGGTTTGGAACCAGGGGTGACGGAAAGAGGACTGACACGGGCGTCCATTGCGGACGACTCCTAATCCCCCGCCCGTACTTCGCTTTACACATGTAGGTGGCGATAAGCCTTGGGCTATTACCCACCCCACCCCTTTTTGAATCAATATTACAGGTTAAATTATATTATGCAAATTTATCAATAGGCCTACTACATACACCTGGCGATGAACCTCCTCCCCTCTCGTGCCTCGTTAACTAGAGAAAGATAAGAATAAGTATCCGGGGAGAGATCAGATCTCTCACAATGTGAAGAATTCATTTTCATAAACGCCTTTTAAATTAGTTCGCTGTAAAATAAACAGAGTATGCACGAAATTTAAAACAAAATTATTGTACAAACAAATACACAACAATGAACAAGACAATGCATAATTGTAAGACTGCTCATACATTAAATTCATCCTAAACTAGCCTAGTGTGTAGCATGTCCTTTTTTTTAAAATTTATTTATATGCATACCCTATATTATAACAAGTTTTTATTGTGCAGCTCTCAAATCTCCTGTAAACTGCATCATTAGATTACCAGGAATAGTGGTATAAATATGGGCTTGAATATATGATTTTGAATATGACATTATATCTGAATTTGAGTATGGATTTTAATATGATATTACGTGTGAATTTGGGTGTGAATACTGAAGATGAATTAGAATCTACTTTTGAGGGTAAATTTGAGTATGAATTTGAGTAAGAATTTGAGTGTGGGTTTAAATCTGAATTTGATTACTAATTTAATATGAATTCGAATTTTAAATTGAATATAAATTTGTAATGAATTTGAACATGGATTTTAATGTGATTCGAATTTGAATATGAATATACATTTTCATGACCAGCAACGCTCTTTAGGCCTATGTATTAAACTTTGTGAAATTCCTCATGGTTGAAGAATAGTGATTAATTATCGTTCCTTGTTTGTTTTTTTAATATGACTTCCTGAGATATGATATTAAAGTTACAAATATAGGGCCTAAGTAGCCTAATAGTCACAATAACCTACAAAGAGATCGCGTCGCCAGTAAAGTGCAATATATTGCAAAAAACGTCTAGGATTTACTAACTGATTGCATGCAAACATGTCTTGCTAGCCACAATGAAACCCTCTAGTCTCCTGTTAGGGGAAGGGAGGGGGAGTCCAGCGCTTTTATCTAGATTTGAACCAGAGATCATTGCAAAAACAAAACAAAAGCACTACCACAAGACCACCGCCACCACGCTCCCAATCAAGAATGTAATGCTTTCGTTCATTTAATCTTGTATACAAAAATAATCTATTGCTTGTTTGTGAAATGCGTTTGTGATGTAGTTTTTTTTCTCATCATCAAGGTTGAAAGTTTTTATGTAATGCATGTAATGCGTTTCTTTATGTCCGATTAAATAACTATATAGTAGTTTTTTCTTATCAGGAATGATTATTTAATTCAACTATAAAGATATCCATGCCAATGTAAGTCTATCCATGTTTTCGCTAGAAGGCGTATCTCCCGTAACATTAAAACGCTAACGAACGTTAACACTAAAACATCCATTACAAACAAACAATACGGCTACTTGCTGATAGCCAACGCATGTAATAACAAACATATCCCCTGCACTGCTTGATATTTTCTTACTCAGTGACCCTTCTAGCCGACTGACACATGCTTTTGTGCGCAGTTGCAGTTGGGGAAGTGGTGGGTCTGGGGAGGGAGGATGGATTGGGAGAAGGGCCACCAATCAATAAACTGTTTAGCCCCCCCCCCTCCCTCCACACTATCTTTCTCTCTCTCTCTCCCACGTACATTAACAACTAGTCGCGAGACGAATGACCCCGTGACGTCACGTCAAATTCCGTTTCATCATTATCAAAACAGTCGTACAATGTTTATTAAAAAAAAAAGCAAAGATTCTCAAATGAGTTTAACCCGTGGACTTATTACAAAGACCAGTTATTCTTTTTTTTTTTCCGAGACGATTTTTAAATACATTACATCGGACATACATTTTGAGCACATGAAAGCAAAATCGAACTTAAAGTTTCGTGGATACGCCGTAGGAGACCAAGGGTTCCGACGAACACAATTTTGAGAACCGCCGGTAACAGCTCGGCGTCAACTACGAGTAGGTTGATTGTGGTTTTGCTGCATGCGTGTGTAAGCAAGGTTCACCCGCTTTAAAGTAGCCTACTCTTTAATCATTTGGATGGGGTATACAATATTATGTTTGTGTTTGCGTGTGTATATTTATTATATATATGCGTATATATAATATATATATATATAATTTATTTCATGTGTATAGTATAGGTTTATATTTTATACATACACAAATAATATTATACTTAAGGCTTACACAGTGGCGTACGTAGCCAGGACTGGAAGGTGACGGCGGGGCAAATAGCATAATGAGGGGGGGGGGGTGCTAGGGGGGGGAATAGACTATATATAGGCCTAGGACCTACCTATATATATATAGCCTTCCATAATTCAATATAAGTTCTAATGAAAAATATTAACAAAAATGTTTTTTTAATCCTCGGTTTGGTATTTTTTTAAAAGGAGGGGGCTCCACCCTGCATAACACCCTCCCCTTTTTTTTTCCAAATATATGACTATAATATAATATAGTTGAACCATGTCCACAGATTTCAAATTATTAAACATTTCGTTTTGGCTTGGTGAAATCATAAACAATCTATGGTTTAAAAAAACAAATTCATGTTGATTTAAAACATAAAAAAATATAAATAATGGATCAAGAAACATATGATTAGATCTAATATAAAGTGTTACAATATAAAGTGTTACAATATAAAGTGTTACAATATAAAGTGTTACAATATAAAGTGTTACAATATAAAGTGTTACAATATAAAGTGTTACAATAAAAAGTGTTACAATATAAAGTGTTACAATATAAAGTGTTACAATATAAAGTGTTACAATATAAAGTGTTACAATATAAAGTGTTACAATATAAAGTGTTACAATATAAAGTGTTACAATATAAACTGTAGGCCTACTTTAGGCGTAAAAAAATAATAATAAATGGTCACTTCTAAGTAAACTTATAGTGTAGTTTAGACTAAGCAGCAGTGTAAATTTAAATGTGGTAGCAGATGCTTATATGAAAATGTAGCTGTCAATCTAGGATCCATGCATATAGCTTTCAACATTATTATAAATGCGCTCTGTCCTAATTAACATTCACATATTTTTGTTTAGTTATTTAATTAATGTCTTAAATTTACAAGTCTAGATCTATCACGAACTACAACATCACGAATATAATATATCTTTTATTCGAAATATTCCAGGACTGCAAGAGCACATTCTTTATTTAATCTTTCTCTTATCTTTCAAAACAATAGCGCACAGAATTGAAAGGATTTTGTATGTAATTAAATTAAACTATAATTAGCATAGTATATTATTATGTATTTAATTTTCCGTTCGATGCACGATGTACCACTCGTTGAAAAAGAATGTGAGTCACTCCCCCTTATGTCCTACATATTTATTGTTGATTCCTTCCACCAAGTATTGGAGGATAACACGTTTGTGTACACATTTCAAATGTTACTCCACCATACACACATCCTTCTCTTTTTCTCTCTCTCTCTCTCTCTCTCAACTCTCTCTCTCTCTCTCTCTTTCCTTACCTCTTGCCGTCTTTAACTAGGACATCCGAACCAACCCACAGTTTTGGCTACAATACAAACACGAAACAGACTGATTGCTTATCGCGAATTCAAAAACTTACTCCGTGGTTATTATTATAAACGCGAAACAAATAAAATGTTAAAATAAATTGTCCCATTTCTTTCGGTTTCTCGGACTACACACTTTAGCTTTTTTACTAATTCATAACACTAACGTATTTGTAAAATTATTAGAAATGGAAATAAATAATTAGGCTTACACTATACATGTTTACCAAAATGAAACGCTCTACCAAAAACAACTCCATCATTTATGAATATGTGTGATGTATGATTGTGTACTCTGTGAATCCTCGTCCAAAATGGGAACTAAAGTCAATGGGTTGTCCTTAACTTGGCACCATAACATAAGCAACACTGTGGGCATGTCTGTTGGACACAACATTGTGGGCCTATCTGTTGAACGCAGCACGGTGGGCCTGTCTGTTGGATAATACTGTTGGCCTATCTGTTGGGCACAACATCACAGCGGGCCTGTTTCTTGGACACAACACACTGGGCCTATCTGTCGGACACAACACAATGGGCCTATCTGTTGGACACAACAGAGCATGGTTTGAAGGTTAACATTTTGAAGGCTCTAGTCCGAGTGACTGGTTGTGTATTTACTTTTCCTGAAGACATCAAACAAGAACAGTTTTTTTTCTGTCAAGGCAAATATCATTTAAAAGTTTTTTTTAGAAGAAGATGCAGACATGGCTTAGCAGTAGCTTTGTTTTGTTTACGTTTCAAGATCAGACTGACATATAAAAGATTTATGACCATGTGTGTAAGCCTTAAGGTTAAACTGGCAACAACAACAAACAATAATAATAATCAAAAAAGAATAGGCCTACCCCAGCGGGCACACCACGTAGTATCGAAGGATGAAAAACGTGGAAACCACGAAGTCACGTGGACATCACGTATTTTCCCCGTCGATACGACGTGGTATGCCCGCTGAGACCTCAACATACTCCCAGCGGGCACACAACGTCGTAACGACAGGGATTAAACGTAGAAACCACGAAAACACGTGGAAACCACGTTTTTTTTCTCCGTCGGTGCGACGTGGTGTGCCCGCTTGGCTTACATACAAAAGATTGTGTTTCTTAACTCGACTGATACAGCTTATATTTATGTCTAGACAAGTAGTTATAATGACACAGCTTAAATGTGCAATGTTTTTAACAACAGCCAAGGACGTTTTAGCGTAACACTTTTTTTTTGTTCTAATGGATAAATATCACCTCGAACTATGCACTTTTCGCGATTTCAATTTTTTTCTCTTTGTCACACTTTGAGGCACAATCTTTTCAAATATCACATAATATTATAATTTACATTGAATGCCGCGAGATAAAGCGTTGTTTGTCTTGTAATACATTCTATTAAGGCACGCATTAAATTTAGATTTACAGTATTTCTCACTTGAAGAAAACTATGTCGGCCTATTTGATTATTAATGATTACACTCAAGGAGATTTATTTCGTTTAAGCAGTTAAGTATCCTTTTCCGGACAACCTAAAGTCCATGTACACTTGATTCAATGTACCTCGTTAGATCTAGACTCTATCCATTTTCCTGGACAACTAATCCCTTTATCCGGAGTACCCTAATAGATTTTTTAAAAAGTGTATTATCTATGCGACGTTCGCTGCTTCACTATAAGCTAAAGACAACACTTTGTTGTCCGGCTCAGCCGCGTCACAATTATTGAATTCTTTTTTTAAAAACAGGAGGGAAGTGGAAGAAATAGTCCGAAAGGTCAAGGCCTTCAAATGTGACGCACATATTGTTTATTATGCGGGAGAAAAAGAGAAGAGGTGGAGAAAGGATTGTTGTCCTAAATCTGCGTAGGTTTTCTTCCAGCATGTTCCTAGTGGATCAATGCTGGGCTTGTGTGAGTCTGCACTATTCTACTGTAGTCATTTATTTCTTTTATGTATGTGTTTTCCCTTATACATTTAATGAAACCAGATACTAGCTTATTATCTGTAACAAACAATGCCCTTTTTTTATTATAGAGCGTTATAGTAGTAACTGACAGATAGATCAGGGCCGGGTTGAGGGTGATCTTAGGGATGGTTGGGGGGGGGGGGGGTATTCGACTAAATTTCTATTCCTTAATGGAGTGGCCACAAAAACAGTGGGGTATGGGCTCTGGCATTATGGGCCAAGTGGTGGTCACCCCCCCCCCCCCCGCCCTACTTAATAATTAAAAGTAATCTATGTCTACTAATTACTTACTAATATTGATTTAGTTTTATTGACTTTTTTTTATTATAAAATTACGCCTCGTGGTCATATTCGACAGACAGACCCTAAACCTACCACACATACACACAAAACATTTTGTTTAATTGACTTTATTTATTATAAAATTACGCCTCGTGGTCATATTCGACAGACAGACCCTAAACCTACCACACATACACACAAAACATTTTGTTTAATTGACTTTATTTATTATAAAATTACGCCTCGTGGTCATATTCGACAGACAGACCCTAACCCTAACCCTAAACCTACCACACATACACACAAAACATTTTGTTTAATTGACTTTATTTATTATAAAATTACGCCTCGTGGTCATATTCGACAGACAGACCCTAAACCTACCACACATACACACAAAACATTTTGTTTAATTGACTTTATTTATTATAAAATTACGCCTCGTGGTCATATTCGACAGACAGACCCTAAACCTACCACACATACACACAAAACATTTTGTTTAATTGACTTTATTTATTATAAAATTACGCCTCGTGGTCATATTCGACAGACAGACCCTAACCCTAACCCTAAACCTACCACACATACACACAAAACATTTTGTTTAATTGACTTTATTTATTATAAAATTACGCCTCGTGGTCATATTCGACAGACAGACCCTAAACCTACCACACATACACACAAAACATTTTGTTTAATTGACTTTATTTATTATAAAATTACGCCTCGTGGTCATATTCGACAGACAGACCCTAAACCTACCACACATACACACAAAACATTTTGTTTAATTGACTTTATTTATTATAAAATTACGCCTCGTGGTCATATTCGACAGACAGACCCTAAACCTACCACACATACACACAAAACATTTCGTTTAATTGACTTTATTTATTATAAAATTACGCCTCGTGGTCATATTCGACAGACAGACCCTAAACCTACCACACATACACACAAAACATTTTGTTTAATTGACTTTATTTATTATAAAATTACGCCTCGTGGTCATATTCGACAGACAGACCCTAAACCTACCACACATACACACAAAACATTTTGTTTAATTGACTTTATTTATTATAAAATTACGCCTCGTGGTCATATTCGACAGACAGACCCTAAACCTACCACACATACACACAAAACATTTTGTTTAATTGACTTTATTTATTATAAAATTACGCCTCGTGGTCATATTCGACAGACAGACCCTAAACCTACCACACATACACACAAAACATTTTGTTTAATTGACTTTATTTATTATAAAATTACGCCTCGTGGTCATATTCGACAGACAGACCCTAAACCTACAACACATACACACAAAACATTTTGTTTAATTGACTTTATTTATTATAAAATTACGACTCGTGGTCATATTCGACAGACAGACCCTAAACCTACCACACATACACACAAAAAATTTCGTTTAATTAAGTTTATTTATTATAAAATTACGCCTCGTGGTCATATTCGACAGACAGACCCTAAACCTACCACACATACACACAAAACATTTTGTTTAATTGACTTTATTTATTATAAAATTACGCCTCGTGGTCATATTCGACAGACAGACCCTAAACCTACCACACATACACACAAAACATTTTGTTTAATTGACTTTATTTATTATAAAATTACGCCTCGTGGTCATATTCGACAGACAGACCCTAAACCTACCACACATACACACAAAACATTTTGTTTAATTGACTTTATTTATTATAAAATTACGCCTCGTGGTCATATTCGACAGACAGACCCTAACCCTAACCCTAAACCTACCACACATACACACAAAACATTTTGTTTAATTGACTTTATTTATTATAAAATTACGCCTCGTGGTCATATTCGACAGACAGACCCTAAACCTACCACACATACACACAAAACATTTTGTTTAATTGACTTTATTTATTATAAAATTACGCCTCGTGGTCATATTCGACAGACAGACCCTAAACCTACCACACATACACACAAAACATTTTGTTTAATTGACTTTATTTATTATAAAATTACGCCTCGTGGTCATATTCGACAGACAGACCCTAAACCTACCACACATACACACAAAACATTTTGTTTAATTGACTTTATTTATTATAAAATTACGCCTCGTGGTCATATTCGACAGACAGACCCTAAACCTACCACACATACACACAAAACATTTTGTTTAATTGACTTTATTTATTATAAAATTACGCCTCGTGGTCATATTCGACAGACAGACCCTAAACCTACCACACATACACACAAAACATTTTGTTTAATTGACTTTATTTATTATAAAATTACGCCTCGTGGTCATATTCGACAGACAGACCCTAAACCTACCACACATACACACAAAACATTTCGTTTAATCTGTTATAATAGGTGGGCGCCTGGTGAGCATGTGAGAATGGAGAGAGAATATGACATAGGCCTACAACATGCCAATAGATAGGCCTACATGCGATGTTAGATACGTTTAATTTAGTAATAGTTTATGAGAGGCACATATGGTTGCCGTGGTCTAATGATAGATGGTTCAACAGCCGTTTTGAAGGTCTTGGATTCAGATCCTGGTGCACGAGTCCTGCACACCACTTTTCCTGGAATTAGCCGTCCCCCTTTCCCTGCCCACTAGTCCGTCAGAGTTCTACTCCTGCCCCTGACTACTTAAGCACAATAAATAACGACTGTGTGTAGGCTGGGCCACGCAATCCTCTTGTACTTTATCCCAAGGCCAAAGAAACATTGATGAACTGCGCATGCACCAACCACCAACGAACCTGTATGGACTGAAGGAGAAGGTAATGCCTTGTTTATATCAGCGTCACGCGCTCTGTTAGGTTAGTAAGTAACCGGATTATTAAATAGATCTTAGTAGGTCTCTGCGATACGCTGCGCTATTAGTTTAGTCAGGAACTCGTGACTTAATTGGGTTGATAAAACTATCATAATAAACTGTCCTGGCAGTCGTTTAGCCTTTATAACTGTCGAGATCCCAGGTGGCTAGTAGGCTAGTAGGTAAAGGTACCTGAAGATAGTTTATACATTGAAGTCACCAACAATCGACCTGATGTTGTTGTCTTTAAAAAAAAAAAAGCCTGTTTTGTTAATAAATGTTCTTATAGGGAGTTCGTCCACATATGGCGTCTAGCAGTAAATGCAAAGGTGGGTGTGATAAATATAGAAAAACAATAACAACACACAATTAGTTTGCGACATTTCGCAGAGAAGTGGGCTTTTGTGACGAACTTTGACAATTATTGGAAACTCCTTGCACTTAAAGACCTATGTGAACGACCCTATTTGTTGTTTTCGCATCGCTTGATATAGTATAAGTGTAAGCTTATGTTTCTTGTGTTGTTTTTTTTTAATGTGTTTATGTTATTAAATGTCAAAGAAAGATAGCATAAATATTTTTCGGTTGTTGTTGTTTTTAAATTAGAGACTGCTCTATTTTCTTTTTAAGGAGATTGATATGTGCTGTGTACTGTTTATGTGTGCGCATGCGTCCGTGTTTACTTCCTACTTTGAATGATTGTTGGGTTAGCTTTACGCCCGAGTAATTAACTGTTCTTGGTTTTTCTCGTGAGATATTTCGTCCCTCCTCTATATCCTTGTATTTTATGGCTGACTGAATGTAATATTTCACTGAAAGATGTAATGATGGAATTCTTCCTTTAATCAATGAGTCTGCATTTCCCCACCCTTTCCCCCTCCCTATTTCTATCGATTTGTTGAATGTAAAAACAAATTATGAGAGGCTGCTCAGCGGTTGCTGGGAATCTTACTGGTGTCAAGTGTATAATGTATCATTAGGTTTTATTGGTCTTCCAGAGATGTTCCTAAACTTCTCTTCGTAAAGCCTCGTAGTTGCGGGTAAAAGCTTAGTAAAAAAAAAGTAAGTTGCATAGTTCATGCGTTGTCGACCTATACAGTTGAAGGCTGAATGCCTCGGCAACTCCGAGGGCTGTATGGGGCTCCATTTACAGATAATAAGCTCATTTCTATTGTGTTTCGTTGTTCTTTTGTTTGTTTTTTTTATTCTTGTAAAATTGTGTTGAAAGTAAAGTCTACTGAAAAGGGTGCTGAAGTTCAGGTCCAGAGGCGCCATATAGCTGTAGGCTATACAGTGACACGATGCTGCAATAGTGTTACTAAGTTACTACACACACACAAAATGCGGTTTATAGTGATAGGGGAAATGCATAGAAAATGGGGGCGACAAACTGGAATAGCACAGTGTCACGTGTAGACATAGATTTTACTAGTTTTTAATTGTAGTTTTTTTTTTGTTAAACATATTTTTTTAATATAATTAAATCAGTTTTGTTGACAACTAACGTAAGATTAAATGTTTGTTTTAATTTTATGACTAGTGATTATGCCCGTCAAAATGATGGAGAAACGATTGTTTTTATTTTATGATGAGCATTGAGTCGTCTTTGTAGTTGCCGTAAAATGCGTTTAAATTTTAGAGAGATCTCACCAAGATCATCTATTAATAGATTTACAAATCTTTCTGTTTGTACAGAAGTAAATCTAAATTCTAAATGGAAAAAGCCTATGCTTGATCAATCACTCGTTTAGAAGTACCGGTAAGCTGTCTCTTGAACTGTCGAGTACGGGATTGGTAACATTTTAGTCTTCTTCAACATGGAATTTTACTTAGTTGTTTTTGTTTTTTTTTAACTAAATGATAATTTCTGCTAGCTTGCACAATAAAGGAATTAGTTGTACCATTATACTCTATAGGTCTAGATTTAGCCTAGTTGTTGTTGTTTTTTCACAAAATGTCACGACATGTAGTTTACATTTTTCTGTCCATCTCATTCTATCTTTACTCTCTCTTTACTCTTTCGTTATTTCTCTCTCCGCCCTGTCTTTTTTCCCTCCTATGATCTTTTTCTTCTCTCTCTCGTTCTCTCTCTCTCTCTCCTTCTCTATTACTTTCTCCCTCCTATTCTCTCTCGCTCTCTCTCACTTGTTCGTTTTTTAATCATTGACATTCAACCATGTAGTATGTAATATGTGAACTTTTTTATTTGATAACGTTGTGCAGGTGGTTGCTGAGGTGGAATTTGTTTTTGTAGTGGTATTATTCTTTCCATAGAGGTAAGAACATTTTTAATGGTTCGTTAAAAAGACTTAGCCTACTTTACTTATCAATATTTAAAATTAAACATCTTTTCTTGATTCAGCAGTTGTTTATTTTGACATTCACATCTCATTCAATAATAATGAGTTCAGTAGCTTCGTTAATAAAACATAGTTTTCAATGTCCTTTCTCTTGTGTTCTCTATGTGTTTCTCGTATGTTCTCTATGTGATTCTCTTGTGTTCTCTATGCGTTTCTCTGTGTTCTCTATATGTTTCTCTTGTGTTCTCTATGTGTTTCTCTGTGTTCACTATGTGTTTCTCTTGTGTTCTCTATGTGTTTCTCTTGTGTTCTCTATGTGTTTCTCTTGTGTTCTCTACATGTTTCTCTTGTGTTCTCTATGTGTTTCTCTTGTGTTCTCTACATGTTTCTCTTGTGTTCTCTATATGTTTCTCTTGTGTTCTCTATGTGTTTCTCGTATGTTCTCTATGTGATTCTCTTGTGTTCTCTATGTGTTTCTCTTGTGTTCTCTACATGTTTCTCTTGTGTTCTCTATATGTTTCTCTTGTGTTCTCTATGTGTTTCTCGTATGTTCTCTATGTGATTCTCTTGTGTTCTCTATGTGTTTCTCTTGTGTTCTCTATATGTTTCTCTTGTGTTCTCTATGTGTTTCTCTTGTGTTCTCTATGTGTTTCTCTTGTGTTCTCTATGTGTTTCTCTTGTGTTCTCTATGTGTTTCTCTTGTGTTCTCTATGTGTTTCTCTTGTGTTCTCTATATGTTTCTCTTGTGTTCTCTATGTGTTTCTCTTGTGTTCTCTATGTGTTTCTCTTGTGTTCTCTATATGTTTCTCTTGTGTTCTCTATATGTTTCTCTGTGTTCTCTATGTGTTTCTCTTGTGTTCTCTATGTGTTTCTCTTGTGTTCTCTATGTGTTTCTCTTGTGTTCTCTATGTGTTTCTCTTGTGTTCTCTATGTGTTTCTCTTGTGTTCTCTATGTGTTTCTTTTGTGTTCTCTATGTGTTTCTCTTGTGTTCTCTATGTGTTTCTCCGTGTTTCCTGATTCCTTGTTGTTGTTTTTTGTCTGCAATAATTCTAAAATCGAACTAGTATAAAGCTAGGTCTACTTATGACTTCTATTTCTCTATCTATATATATATATATTTGTTCATAATATGTTTCAGCCTTTTACTTTTTATTACAAGCCTTCAAAAAAAAAGTAGGGCATTTGCAATTGACGTCACAAGTCATCATATCACGTGACCTATGTACATATGCTCAGTTTCTTTGACCATATTATACAACGGCACTGTGTAGCCAACGCAACGCCAGATTATCTGTATTTATCTTTCGAATGTTGTCGGTACTAGAGTGTAACTAGAGTCAATGACATCTAACCCGGCGGTTGTTGTTGTTGTTGTTTTTAAAACAGAATTTGAACCTTAAACCCCGCAACCGTATTTTAAATTTAGGACTTATAGGCCTGCTACTATTTCACAATCGCTTCATTCATTTATAGTTCTTAATGAGGAAAGAAAAATATATGGGAAAAACAATTATGCTCTGGCGTTAACCCTTACAGTCCCGGGCGCGTATATAGCGGAACTGAAGGCAGCATAGATAGAAGTAGGTCGGTACGGGAAGGGTTAAGTCAATTTATTACTGAACGCTGGGATATTAGAATGAGGTCGTCGTTGAATAATCAAGGAACGATCAATTAGTAAGCCTCTCCCTCTCTTCCTTTCCCTTCCGCCTCTTCCGATAAATGGGTCCTTAGTCCGAGAGTCTGTCCTTCATCAGGTCCAGGTTTCTGTTGAATTTCGGTCAGTAGTTCTAGGTTTGAGCAAATATGCGTGTGTGTGTCTCGTGTTTACGAGAGCTTGCTTGTATGCGAACTGGTTGTTATAAATAACCAATCAAACGTAATTTGCTTCTTTTTTTTTAGATTAGAAAATTAGATGAAGATGAGTGTATGGGGAAAGAGCATGGGTAGAAGAGGTAGGAGTTTGCGTTTTAAGGATCTATTAATAGTAATGAAGACGGTCGGAAGGATGAGAAGTGTAGGCTACAGTGTGTTATCAGTAATAACGATAACTTTAGACTTTAAAATGGGAAATCGGAACATGCAATATTTTCAAAGTAGAAGACATGATCTCTAAGTTATACAAAGAAACGTGAATTCCATTAATGTGGTAAACTCTAATCGATCATACCCTTTTCATATAGCATATAGAACAATAAATATTTAGGGAGATGTATAGTGCAAGTCTCTCCCCTTTCACCAATTTTACTACCTGGTGTCATAGAATGTGCAAAATAGGATTCTACAGAAAAAGATAAAACGATAAAAAGGGTAAAAGATAAAAAGTAAAAAAAAAAATTGTCGGTTCAGAGAAAAATACGAAAAATGATGAAAGTTTGAAAGTTAGCCTAATAATAGTAGATTAGGCTTTAAAATAAGAGATGACTGTAATAATATACGGGTGTTGGATAGACATGTAACAACGTTGAAGACGGAGTCTGGACAAAAAGAAATTTGATAATCACTATAAGATATTATTAGGAAAACTCTATTTGTTTATAAACGATATTAAAAATATGCTTGGTCAAAATAGGACTCAATGTTCATTTGTGATGAATGGAGAGATACATTATTGCGGAGTCAATGCGGAGAAAGGCGGGAATTAATCAGTGCGTTTGGCTGGCGTACCGAAGGTTCTGGGTTCGAATCCTGGTGAAGGCTAGGACTTGTTCTCAGGTCTGAAGGGTGTCCCTGAGTCTACCCAGCTCTGATGGGTAGCTGACCTTAGTAAATTCGGCTGGGCAATTTTCTGGCCACATAATCCCCTAGTATGCCGTGGCCACAGAAACTGGTGATCGCTCCTATGGGTAAATTTTTTCCGACGGGATAATTTACTTTTCTCCTTTTTTTTCCTAGTAGATAAGCTTAATTGTTAAAAAGAAAAGTAAGCTAGATCAATATAGATATCTAGATCTATTCTGTGAGCTTTTTGTTTCCTTTTTGACATAAATAAATGATATAGGCCTACTTTTTTTTAAGTTTAAATACTATTATTGTCTTCATTTAATTTCTTTACCGGTAAAATAGAAAACTCTATAATTGGTCATTGGGCGGGTGGGGCCTATAAAAAGCGTATTTACGGCTATCCTACTTACAGGAATTGTTTTAATTAGGCTGTTGGTGTGGGATGTTTGGCGGAATCGTCCTCATGATTGGATAATAGAGACGAGCGATATTGCCGAGCTGCATAGCGAGTGTTGGCTATAGGGGGAAAAGTTCGTGGCATTCCCTGGGTTTTTATCTGCTGATTGATGCCTATGACGTCATTGTCGAATGCTGTGATTACAGGTTTTTTGTCTTCTTTTTTTTTTAGGTCAACTGAATAAAATCCAGGGAAATGCAAGTGCCAATGTACCGGTATATCTCTCTTTAACCCCAGCATCAGCTTTATTGGAATCACGTAGGTTAGGCTGTGCGGCACTGACCAAGGGCGATTACGTGGAAGTGTGTGTTGGAGGGAAGGGAGGGGAGGTAGAACAAGAAGTGACAGATAATATACCTTACCCCATTTCTTGATTTACAAACACTGTGAATAGCTGAATTAAAATTCAGGTCTGTTCCAGCCTAACTGTTCTCTCTCTCTCTTTATCTCTTTCTCTCTTATCCGTGTGGACTACTATAAAAATGCTTCTTTCCTGAAAAAAATAAACAAAAATAAAATGTCTGCGACGCAAACGGTAATGATCTGACAAATAAACTACAACAATGATCTAAGTCTAATTTGCTTTCTCTCGAATATACCGTTTAACAAAATAAATAACTGATCTACATGGACACGTCTTAATGAGACCTGGACTTTTCAATAGCTCATGGTTGAGCGTGTTCGTGAGCTTCCGATGTATTTCCTTAAACCTTAAACACTCGTTTAAGATTCTTTTCGGCATGTTTCAAGTATATATTTTTCCAGTGCTTGCCAATTCGTTTCAACGTCAACCCTAGGTTCTGGTCTTTTGGAAATATACAAAGGCTACAAGAATAGTTATGAGGTATCCGTTTTTAACATCAAAAGTGAGTATATCACTCGAAGTGTTATTCGCGTTAGGTTAAATTTAGCATTGTTTATAAAATAAAGAGATGCGTTTCTTAGTTGTTAAAAAAAACATAATCCGTAGATACATAAAAATAAAAAAATAAAAATTATTTTGCATTAAGCAATAAGTTTTGGATTTTAAATAGGCGATTCTTCACGTCTGACGTTCACAATCCAGCGTTTTCTTTCGGCAAAATCTTTTGGAAATGAAAAAATATGTAATTTTTTTCATCTTTTTTACTCTCCATATAATAATAATATATATATATATATATATATATATATATATATATATATATATATATATATATATATATATATATATATATATATATATATATATATATATATATAAATATATATATATATATACACACACAACCAGTAACGCAGCACAAAGACATGTTTTGTTAACAAATGATCGAATGGGATCGGAAATGTTGGTACACATTAAACCTTTGGGTTCACCATGCATGCATAATATATTTAAGACGTGTCCATTGAGCCATTAATCCACCCATCCCCTTTCCGCTATTTCACCAAACTTTATTAGTTTTATGATTTTATGGAGTTGTATAAAATCTTGAACCTCGATTACCTTCTTTAAAAATAATAGACCCACTACCCCCCCCCCCCCCCTGTCCAAGTTGTTAGGACGTGTGCACCACATAAGGAAGCAAAGGTTCAGACTTCACACCAGTGATTCATTATATGAAGATCTAGATCGCCCATGAAAGCCTTCATTTTAACATTGGTTTTCGTGGGAAATGACACCTCCTCACTTCCGCTAGGGGCTTATCACTGATCTATAGGCTATTAATAGATCGTCGCTGCATTTTTTTAAAATATATTTTATTCTATTTCCAAATAATTGGAACCAGCTAATTACTCTATAGTGACGACCAATACTTTTGTTTATTAGAAGGAATCATTCCATTAACCGTGAACACTTTCTGATTGTTCTGACAAAGATGTTTGATTCACTCACTCTCGGAGATCAGAGCCTCTTAATTCATCTCCACTGCTTTTGAGCATTAAGCGACTTATATATTGTCCATCGATAGTTCAGAGAGTAATGATCAGACTTGTAGGTAGTTTCCTTACTATTGAAAAGCTTTTATTTTGTTAATATTTTTATACGCAAGTCAAAAATATAAGAAAATCTTCAGATTACTTTAGGCTACTTATCTTGTCCATTGAAATGTTTCTGTTCTCCTTTATTTTATTCAAACAGGTGATAAAATCTAGTCTAAGTTTTTCCCCACATAAATTTTAACGTTAGGCCTATATAGATCTTTTTTATAGATGTTTTTTGTGTGTGTAAGCTTATTTCAACGTGTGAAACATTAGTCTATAGACCTAGATCTATAGGTTTATACAATAGATTATAATCTGCCAATATTTGGTCTTCGCGTGCATATTCTACTGTCAATAAATAAAATGAAGTAGATATTAATTGAAGAAAAAAAATTGTGAATAACTACATTTAGTTAATTGACATTTTTATTGTGTTTTTGTTTACGTTAGGCCTATTAATAGATATATTTCTATTTGTTTTATTACAAAGCTATGGCAATACTATAATTAATAAGCATTGCTTGTATTTGCATATTTGCATATAATGCATTGTTGGGTTAATAATTGCAGTGGAGTTTGTTTTTTTCAAAGTTTCCCGAATGCAAGGTGCAGGAAAGAAACAGACTCTCAGTTAACTATGTAAAGAGCATCATTCTTACAATGAAAGTACAACTTGAAAAATCTCACGTAGCCTAAACAGTTTTAGCCTATAGGGCCTACATTTGTGCTTGCGAGGATCTTCGGCAAAAATTTGGCTCGTCAAATCAAAAATACCCAGCTAACACGAAATATTGGCATCATATTGGAACAATATTGGCTCAATATTGTATTATTGGCTTTACATCTACCAATGTTTACCCAGGCTAAAACCATTGTAATGCCAATTTAGACGTGGTTAAGTCCCTTGTCCAATGTGTAGACAAGGTGGAAACAGTGTATTGCCAATTTTGTCACAGTTAAGGCCCTTTATCCAAGCTATATACAATGAAAAGCCAATATTCTCTCCCTTGCCCTTGAGAATTTGGTTGACAAAAATGGGGTCTACATAAGGTGTGGCATAATTATATTGTTAAAAAAAAGACATAGACTTTTAAAGAATATTACTAAACATATTAAAATATTTACAAAATGCAAACATTGATTGATTATATTTTTACCTGGCTTAAAATTTATCACTTACAAAAAAATTATTTGCTGCCTACCATAAATTATTTAGTGCATGACTGTTGGCACATTTTGAGTTTTGGCTCGCTTTGAACAAGAGGGACTAATAAAATTTCTGTAAGTATATAGCATATAGCCTAATAATTAATCATATTTCTGTTTATAAGTAGCCTATACCTATACTTATATTATATATTGTATTAATTTATCCATTTGAACCTTATTTTAAATATTTGTTTGGTTTTAATCCGATTTAATTTTTTTAATATTATTAACGTAATAGAAAACTGCATTATAATTTAGAATTTACTGTGGCTTGTCAGAAAGTTGTCAATATTGCAATAATATAAGGAATAGGCTGGTGACTAGGCTATAAACTATAGTTTATAATAGGCGCAGTAGGCCTAGGCCTAGGGCCTATTCCTAGTCCTATTAATATTCTATTACTATTATATTAGGTGATATTTTGTTAAATTTGTATGCCTTCTTTGATTCTAGTTTAATTAGACATTTTATATTTCATAAATAAGTCAATAAGTTTATAATAGTAACTAATAACTAATAGTAGTAATAGTAATACTAATAGACTAAGTCAGTAGGTGTCACCTAAGCCTAAGCCATCATTATCATAGGGCCTACATGAAAATTATAGTTTATAGGATTTATAGGCATATATAAATAGCTCAAGGGTGGAAAGATAATCTTAATCATCTGCCAAACATTTTTTTATAGGGCCTACATTATTTAGAAAGGGCCCTGAAAGGGATATTTGATAGTTTAATTTCCTTTTTTACAGACTTACAAACCTGTATAAACTATTGATTTTATGTAGGCCTAGGCCTAAGCTTAGTATCATTCCTCACTAGTCACTAGCATTGAAAATGTGTGATTGTAATGTTTATGCCTATGTTTTGTTTTTTAAAATAAATAATGACCAAGATCTGTTTTAGGATGTATTAATTACTTGAGACAGTTGAGGATGGATCCAAGATGGTGATTGTGATACCAGAAAAATGACTTTTGGACAGTGAAAGTGAAAGCAAACTGTTTGTCTGGCCCAACCACCAAAATGCTGGAAGTGCATGGGTGCGGATGCAAAAAAAGTCATGTAGTGATTGGCAGATCTGCTATTACACAAAAATCCTGCATAGTTCTGGTAAATCTTTTTTCTTAATTAGTGTTACTTAACTCCATGCCATGTGACATAGTGTTGATTCAGTGATAAAACATTTCACTGCTGTACTGAGTTCATATATGCTTGATTCTCAGTCTGGTGGGTTTTATATTCTCTATTATTTTAAGACAGCTCTAATGAACATTAGTGTTTAAGGGGTAAAGCCACCATTATGATAGACACACAATATCTTCCCATACAATTAGAAAAGGATGAAATTTACTTCATTTGCCCTTTGTGCAGGGCCTATCCCTATATCATCTATAATCTATATCAATATCTCATAAGAAACTTGTTAAATTTCTGATAGGCCTACATTTTTTTTCACTTGTGTATGCTCATATCAGTTTGTCTGTTTTATAGCTTCAAATAAAAAAAAAGGACATTAGAAATGTAAGGCATTGTATGAAAGTGATGTCCTGAGTTCATTATCAGAAACAGGGCCACACTGTTTATATCGTCCAACAAGAAAATTGTACCTTTTAAATCATATAATTTTACTGTAAAACAAAAGCTTACATTTTTTACTTGTATTATTGCTGTTATAGTCACATTTGAAATTTACTTTCTATTAATGATTATGCATTTTTTCTTCACCCCCAGCACCAAAACCTTTTCTGTCTTTAGCAGCGGAACATATGCCGACACCTCTTGGATACTTTCCATCAGGATGGGCCCTATAACACTCTTGGATATTTTCCATGGGCTACTGAACCTTCCTCTTATTTTATTCATAACTGTAAGTGTGACTGTAAGCCTGCAGGTGTTTTTTTTTATTTTTTTATTCTAAAATCATATAGGATGATATTATAATTTCAAGAAAAATTCAAATAAATGTCAACATTTTCAATGTGTAAGTGTAATATAAATTCTAAAGTAATTTTCTATTGTATTATTTTAACTAATGCTAACAAATTTTATTTTTCAGTAACCAATTGAACAAATCATGTCAAAAGTTGAGCAACTTTCTGTGGACATAAAAATCTAACAAGGATAGGTGACCGTTTAGAAGCCAACTTCAGGTTGCTGACAACCAAGCAGCAATACAGAACTGTCTGCCTAGCATCACTCAAGTAGAGGATGTGGAAGAGCTAAATTCTGCACTTGAAGATTCTGATATTAAGCAGAAGATGGGTAAGAATCATGCTTATTTTTATACAAACTGTTTATCCCATATATTCTTAATGCTAAATCACAATTAAACAAAACATTATCATTTTAAGATACTTTATCTTGTCAACCATGGAGGGCAAAAGCAAAAAATGCTCTCTATTTTGGGTATAGAGAATGGTTTTTGTTTCTACACTAAGAATTAAAAATATCTTGCACATAAAAAAAGAAAAAGTGAAATTTACAACAACAAAAAAGAGCAACATCACAATTACAATATTTGGTAAATATATATAGGCCTATATCCTCGTTTGAATGTTACAATTTACTTCTCCAGAAATTAAATTCTATGATCATCATTTTGATTGTTAAACAACTGTCTGTATGTGGATGTTATCTTAAAAATAACTTTTTATGATTCAGATTAATGTTTTATTTTACAGCTTCCTACACTTATTTTTGTCTAGTTTTGCATTATAATTAGGGTTTAAATATGATGTAAAATTGTTGGTTAAGTCTTTATTTTTGCTGCTGTTTTGCGGATAGTTAGGGACATGGACACAATTTTCTACAATAAGTACCTGTAACTTATATTATGTAACTGTTTCATGCAGGATAATAACAGAAATAAGTTGTCATTTTAAATATTAACTTTTTATGTTGTTTTTTTTTAAAATATTTCAGATGCTATCATTAGTAGATAGATATACAACGTCAGTAAGAGACTTAGAGCTATTTACTGGTGATTGGCTCACAACATCTGCAGACAGATCCGATAAAAGAAAGAAGACAAAGGAAAAAATGAACTGCCCATTCTCTTCTTGCAACAAAACATTATTTGTATATCTTGTTAAGATTTTCAAGAAACCTTTTTTTAGTATCTTTTGACTAGTAAATAAACATGAAAGGGACTAAGTTTCCTGAAATGGGGGTACATAGCTACAGATGGTCCTTACTGGTATTTCATCATATATATGTTAGTGCTGTTTTATTTTGATTATTAAGTTTATGACCTTGCTTATTATAGATCTCACTTTAAAAGTATGATGTACTGTTGTTGTTATGTAGAAATGAAATTTGCATTTGGTAACCTCTCTCTCTATATATATAAGTAGTCTGTATGTGTGTTATCTGACTCCCATTGGTTAATTTAAAGAAATATGACCTTATTGTCTCATATTTTACTTTGTGATCTTGCTTCTGACATGTGATTTCTCCAGCTTAGTGGTTAGCGTATCTGACAGCCATGCGGGCAACCTGGGTTCGATTCCTCACTGATATTGATAGCTTTCTTTTTATTTTTATAAATTTCCATTATTAATATTATTATTACTTTTTTGTTAAGGTTGTAAAGTATTTTAGGACTTAAAGCTTTCCTATTTCAGCATACTAAATATAATAATTATATTTTAGTTGCATGCGGGAGACGGGTTTGATTCTCATCCCTTATGATCCACAGGGATAGTCCTAACTTTTTGTGAAATAACAATACATACTTTTATTTTTGTAACATGATTATAGTGTTTCTATGTTTTCAGTAAATAATAATTATATTATTTAAATTATTAAATCCATAGCTTTCTGCTGTTCATTGTAGTTTATTACATTTTTATCTAGTTTATTCAGGCCTAATTAATTTTCCCCCATGCAATGCCGGTATATATTGTACATATCTTTTAGGATATATTTAGAATATATATATGTAATTTAATTTCCCTTTTGTCACCTTTAATTATTTTGTTAATTCTATCCTCAAAGAAGTGGTCCTCTTTCATTATTTTATAAAACAATTTAATAATTAAAATTTTGTTATGAGGACCCAGAAGTGTATTTTGGCCATAGTTATGTTTTTGCTTTAACGAAACTAAATAAAATATGTATATATAGTCAGGTCAATATATAAATATCTTTTCAAAATTAGAATATTTCATATTTAGTGTAATGCTCTCTTTTTTAATATTACTATTTGAATTCTCTGTTGTAATATCAATTGCATTCATATTTAACTTGACGTTACCCGGTATGTGCATTTTTAGATAATTGGTTAGGTTAAGTTGGAAATTAAAGATTAGAATTTAACAATTTTTTTTTCGATATTAGATCAAGTTTCTGCTATTGTTTTAGTACAATTTTAAGAAATGTATCAGATAAAGTTTCTGTTAATATCTTTTAGTACAATTTAAAGAAATGTATATTATTATAGTTTCACTATGAATATTTTTGTCTATCTCTGGAATTAATTTTAATTGTGTTCGTAAAAATATTTTATACTTTTTTATATGGAACTTATGAATAGTTACCGGTATAATTTGCTTACACAGTTTTCCCAGAGCAAACAAATGTCTCATTTAATTACTATTTGATTTAGTTTGTTCTTTATGTTTCATTGTTTTTATGTGGTAGTTAAATTGTTCGTTTAAATTCCTGGTAGACATATGCTAATTTTAATTTCCCATAAAGGTAAACTTATCTTAAATTGTATTTAACTATGGTTGATTATGTTGCTTACTATAATAATTAATAATTTGAGAGTCATAAAGTTCAATATTATATCATTGTTGTCAGGTGAAAACCGGCCAAGTCCAAATTAGCTAATTTTTCAGGAGTAGCATAAAACTGCATAGATCCAGTAAACGAATCAACGCCCTTTTTATAAGCGGAAAAACTCCCTTTTTATAAGTAATAAAATTGTAGACAATCTATTGGACAATACTTCAAGATATTTTTAGACATCATGTGGGATATCGCAAGTAACATTTTTGGTAAAAAAAAAATGAAACTTTCAGACTTGGCCGGTTTTCGCCTGGCAACGACGATATGTGTTTCCATGATTTAAAAAAATGCTTTTTTTTGTAGTGCATAATTCATATCTATGCATGTTACTGAATTTTGAGAGGAACATTTTTAAAATACAATCAACTATTTTTTGTAAAAATATTTTGCTGATAAATTGAGAAAGAAAATAATAAAAATTATGCATATCATAAAATATCTGCTTTGTATTTTTGTGCTAATAAATGTATGTTTGTTGATCATATAATTAATTAGATACAACCTGGATAGCAATATTACTAAAATATTGGGTATGTCTTAGCTATATATTGGCATAATAATGGGTAAATATGGATACAATATTGGCTATCTATTGATACAACATTGGGTAATTATTGGCAATACTATGGATTACTATTGGCACAATATTGGATTTAGGTTGTACCAATGATGTTCCAATATTGTACCAATATTAATCCAATGGTAATCCAATATTTGTCCAACATTGTCCCAATAATGTTACCATGTTTAGCCAATATTGTGCCAATCCCAAAACAATATTTTGCCATGTAACATGCCCAATATTGCCCCAATTATTAGCCAGTTTAATGCCAATATTGTACACCAGTCAAATGCCAATATTGTACCAATATAGCATGTTAGCTGGGTAGGTTGCAACCTATAATTATTAATAAAGACACTAATGTATTAACTGTATAATTGGCTGTTTAGTTTTCAAATAATATAGTATTGTTGCATTTTTTAAAAAAAGAAAAGTCAATTGAATTCATTAAAAAAAATTTTTACAATACTTTTTTGGTTAATTTACTAAAAGGTAGATTAATTATCGGCAACATTGTAGTAAAATTGTAGCCTACTGATTGTTGGTTAAACCAGCATTCAATTGAAAAAAAAAATTTTAATGAAACACTCAGTGTGTCCTCCTATGGTACCCATGTATCCTCCTTTGTCCTACTTTTTGTCTCTATAAGTTCTCCTTTTGGTAGGCCTACCCATGTATCTGGCAACCCTAATTAATTTAGCCTTTAACCGGGCATAACTGTCAACTGTTAAATTGCTTCTTCGAAAAAGTACCGGAAGATCATTGCCCTCACAGTTCCGTCTGGTAAACACTAGCGTTTAAAAGCGTTGCTAATAAACAGTTCCGCTGTATAGTATGTTGAAACTTGAAACATCATCCTTGGACGATTATTTCATGCGCAAAAAATAGTAGTGCGTGAGATCGTAGTATGAATGAACTTTTGCTTTCATTGAAACGGACGTAAATTATAGTGAGTGGTTAGTGAGAAATCTAGGGAGGGGCGGGGTGTTTAAATGTCGAAATTACAAGAGTGAAATATAGGCTACCTGTAGAGTTACAAATAGATTGGGCTTCTGCGTGTTATTGTATTGTAGCCTATGCCTAAAACATGTTAGTTTTCGAGACTAGCCAATAACAAATAGATCTAGGCCTACTAAAACCAAATTGAAAATTGCTAATTAAGTCCCTACATTAGGCGACACTGTTTTAGATAATCCATTAAAAACTTCTGTGAAACTTGAAGCTCCGTGAATTTTGATTTTGTATAAATGTTTTAGGCTATAATTTAGATAGATCTAGATTATGTAGATCTAGAATCTAGTTTAAAAAAAAAAAGAGAGGTTTGAGAAAAAAAAGGGGTCGGTGGACGAACAGTGTTTGGGACGCCATGACCTAGATTAATGGAACGGAGTAAGAAGAGGGGAAACCAGAACGAAGCCAAGCATACCATATTTCCCGACGTGCCTATAACCACGCCTTGTTTTCACAAGGGCCAAACATGAAATATGTGACCCTCCACGACGAAATGAGTCGCTTCTCACCTCGGCCTATTTTGAGCTAGAGTCAAAAATATGTGTTTGGGGTGAAAAGGATCGATTTTGGGATTTTGATTATTTCTAATTATTTATTCATTTCTTCACACATCAGTAATATTGTTTTTTTTTAAATTAAAACTATAACTTATTTAAAAATTATTTTAAACATAATACCCTGTAAGAATTTCATGTGAAATCTGCGTAAAATTGAGCATATTTTGAACGCTCTTTTCTTCATAATCCTTTCGAGCTAACTCGCCATGTTTGGCATCATTGGAAAGAGAATTCTCCCTTTTATTATTATTGTCTAGCCTACACGTATACTTTAAAAATATCAACCAACCAAAAGGCTTAAATTAATAAAGGTGTTTTCGGGAAAAAAATGTAAATAATGCCGTCACTAGGAAGGGAAAGCCGTTTTTCATTGAACGATACTAGCACGTGACTTTTTCTAACCAACCCGAGCGAGTGTTTATGCTTAACTTTTCAACATGGCTGCTTCCATTACGAAAAAAACTACTATCGCTAAAGCACTTAATTCGGCAAGAAATAGAAATATTAATGATGAAAAAGATTTGGAAAGTGTTGAAAATATTATACAAGAGTATTTTACAACACCAGCATTTGATGACACTGACGGATCTAACTCTAGTGGTGAGTCTGAAGCGAGTGACGACGAAGAAAATGCATCTGCTCTGTGTAGGCCTACACTTTATCAACTTGAATCTAGTGATGAAGAAGAAAACGACCCACCTTTGATCGAAGATGTTTCTATAATCAATCAAAGCTATAGTGGCGTTATGCAGCCGCACGAAGAAAAGAATAAGGTGGCATCTTTTGATTGCCGGTGCTCGCTAATTTCATCGCATAATATAGCTCTGCCTCGACCTCAATAAAAAAAAAGGGTGCATTGGACACATCACAGCTGATGACTGATGAGATTTTAGGGAGAAGGCTGGACATGCAGGAATTGACAGAAGGTAAATATATTATTCAGCCTTTAAGTGTTATTCCTAATATTTTAGGGCTAGGCCTATGGAATTGATCATGCTTACACTTATAACTATAACTATTATAGATATTAAACAATAAAAAAAAATAGGCTAATTTAGGCCTAATAGTAATAGTATTAATAAATTTACTACGCCTAAACCACTACGCTTATATTACTACTAGCCTACTATTAAAACAGTTACTAATACTAAATGAATTACTTAGAGCTAGACTTTAGGCTTATGTGCAGTTGCCTAAATATTATGTCATAGAATGAACAGATGTAAGCTATGTTATTTAAAGACTATAGAAAGTTTATATTCTATCTCTTCAGCTGAAATGGACATTATATTTATAGGCATACTGGCTGGTAGCTCTATAAACAGCAGTGAGTTGACAATTTAATTGATAATTCTTGTCGACGAAAAGTAAGAAAGCTGGAGAGAACCACCTACACAGTCAATGGCAAGAATGTTTGCAGGGAGGCATTCAAGTTTATATATGGGTAAGTCATGTGGATGATTGATATTTTTTTAACTGTGGTGCTCAAAAAGAAAAACACATTTGATTTAATGTTAAAAACATTTTGGATACCAGGTAGTAAAAATCATTATTAAAACCAATGTTATTTTAATTTTAATGTATTTTTTTAATGTTTCAGAATTAGCCAAAACAAGCTGACCAATGTCCAGAAAAGATTCTGGGCCTGGAGAGATACAGGCAGTATTCCAGAAAAGAAGTGGGGTGGTAGAAGTTTGAAAATTCAGTAAATTATGTATTTTTACCACCTTTTGGAAACATTTCCAAACTTGACAAAACACCATTTTCATTTCAATAAAAGTTTAAAATGTTACAATTTTAACCCATGACAAAAAATTGAGTTTGTTCTCTATGCATATGAGATTGTAATGAGTGCAAGTGATTGTGTTTAAGTCATTTACTTCTACAGATATGGCTTTGCAAAAATGGTACTTTATACTGTGTTTAAAAAAAAATCAGAATATCAAGATTTTAAAAAAAATCATATTTAAATAACTATGGGGGATATATGAACAAATTTGGTATCCACATTCTTAGAATCATTAGATCTCACTAAATCATCAAAATGAAAGCTGTAAAACCATTTTGAAAAATCAGTTTGTGGTACCTACTAATACACCTAAATACTATTTTTTTAACTAAAATCTAAATTTTTATCTTTTCGTTTTTTACGCATAACAAAAAAAGTATATAACATTTTCCTTTCAAATTTGTCACATATCTTGCGTATAAAGTGTTTAACAAGTGTGCCTAATTTCATAAAAATCCATAAATGGTTGCTAAGGAAATTCTTAGCCCGAAAAATTTATTAAGTAAAATCATTTTTTCTCAAAATCAGGTCTTGGATAGTGGCTCCAATAAAATATTCATAACTAAAAAAGTTACTGTCCGATTTTCAATCGGTTTTCACCATTGTACTCAGAATTAAAAGATATATAGGAATCGATAAAAATCTAAAAATGGCCATCAGGTGAGAAGCGACTCATTTCGTCGTGGAGGGTCACATATGACAAAGAGATTTGAATTTCGATTATAGCTATTCTTTTCTTTTTTACACTATCAGCCACTAATGTAAGAAAATAAACATGTCTCAATAAATGGTGCCTTTTCAAAGTTTTCAAAATATATTTAGCATTGTTTCTTTGTGTCTGTGTGCCTATCTGATAGTAAAATAACTGTAGTAATGCAATTTCTAGGCAAGACAACCAGTCAATGATCTAGTTTCAAACCAAACCTCTAGCACGGTAATCTATTTTTAGAACCCCTACAGTAGAATGGAATTACCCAAAAACGCGAGAGGGCACGGACTTGTCTGTGACGTCAGCATTTGTGAAGTGAAACATTTTATTTAGGCTAGGCAACTGCGAAGGTTCTTGAAAGAGACGTTTTCGTGTAACTTGTGTTGGACCAAACGGAAGCAAGATGATTTTTGTGACAAATATTGTTTATGTAACAGTTTTTCAGATACTGTGTTTTCATTAACGTTATATTCTCATTTTGCCACATTTTAAGCAAGGTAGGGACGCTCTAACTTTATTTTGTATTCGTCAAAGTTATACTTTACGGAGTTTACGCAGAGAAACGAGTCAGCTGTTCTAAAAATGGGAGACGTGGATAATGAGTCGAAACGGCAACCAAAAATAGTTATCATTGGTGCTGGATTAGCTGGATTGTCAGCTGGAAAATATCTTCTTTCTGAAGGATTTACGGATTTTGTAATTCTTGAAGCATCAGATCGAATAGGTGGAAGAATATGGAGCATTCCCGTCGGTAAGTAGGCCTACAAACATTTCTCTTGCTTGGGCAATGTAATCAAAATATAAAATGGATTCGCCCATTCCGTAGAGAAGTTATGGTAAGGTTATGTTATAATTTAGGCCAATAACTTTGCCGTTGTCATGCGAAGAACCCGTGCTTTAATTTTATCTAGCAACTTAGTTCTACGCGTACACTTACACTAAATAATACAACCAGAAATTGTCATATAGGATATATCATATAGGCCTATAAAAAAATTATTTAGCCTAACATAATTAATTACAAAAGTCAAAAGGAAAATTGGCAAAGCTAGTTGCTAGTCTAGTTTTTAGACCGAGATAGGACTTCCCCCTCTTTAAACCCATTAAAATCTGCTAGCTTGTTGAGGATAAGTCCCACAAGTGGCATAAGCCGGCTAAAACCCCTAATAGACCTAACTAAGCAAAAATAAAATGATTTATCAGTTTTATTTCGTTAGTTTGTTGCTGATTTAGTGATGTTTTGACACTGCAAATGATATTTTGGTTTAGAATCACAAGTTCCATTAACTCGATTTGACCTTACCTTAGCCCTTAGCCTAACGTGATTGTGACTAAGTACAAATAGGCCTACTTGTAATTATATGCTATAGAATACTCTACTATAGACTATAGTCGGCTATAGCAATATAATATTGGATAGTGGCTGACTATAGGCCAACTTGCATTTTTTATACAACATGATCAGCATGATTAGGCTATATAATGATTATTATAATGTCTAATATAATATAGGCCTAATAGCTAGTTAGACCTATAACCTAATATAACAATTCATAATGTTCATTATAATTTATTAATAGGCCTATACAAATAAAGTACAAGTAGGCCTATATTAGTATATTAGGTAGGTCTAAGTGCCCTATTTCATGGTGTGTCTTGGGCAAGTAAACCTGGCGGGCCCAATCCTCTCCAGGCTGTTAGGCAGCTCCCATTTTGGGTGGGTTGTCCTAGCCATTGTGCCTCTAGCGGCATCCTCTGCCTAGCACAGATGAAGCTGTGACCAGTTCTTGAGATACTTCTCAGCTGCTCGCCATTTCTATCCATCATCTGCCTTCCATGATGTCACATGACCCTGATCGGGGGGCTAAGCGGGTACTCCACCCCTGCCCATGAGATGTCCCGCAGACTAGCGGAGGGAAGGAGGCGCCTTATATCACTCTTCAATATTTACCTAGAAAGGATCATGGCCGATGCACTGGATGACCATGTCGGGACAGTCAGCATCGGTGGGATACCAGTCACCAATCTTCACTTTGCCGATGACATAGATCAGGGATGCCAGTTTTCAGGCTAAAGCCTGATTTCAGGCTTTTTGAAAATTTCCGGCTAGCTCCTTTAAAGGGAAATAGACAAACAATTAGCTGTTCCTCCCCTTCTTTACACACATGCTGCTTATGTAAAGTTTGTAAGTACACCACCATTTGCATTACATAATTAGTTAGGCTAAATTAAAAATAATGTTTATGGTTTGTGTCACTATACGTATTGTCGAGCGCTCAGGCTTGCATATTAGTTTTTGGAGAAAAAAATTTTTGAGGCTTTTTTGTCTGGGCCTGCTGGCATCCCTGATAGATGGCTTAGCTGGATGTGAAGATGAACTGAGGGAGTTAACAGCCAAACTGGAGATAACATCATTAGCGTATGTCATGGAAATCAAAGCTGAAAAGACTTTAAAAGCTATAGCAAACGTAGAGTTTGAATCCGAAGTAAAAGTGGGCGGTCAGAAGCTCAAGAAAGTCCCCTCCTTAATATCTGATGTAGGATCCAAGCCGGAAATTCTTGCAAGAATAGCCCAGACAACTGCTGCACTTTGCAAGCTAAAAAACATCTGGCGAAGCAAGACAATCTCACTTTACTCGAGGATTTGACTGGTGCGCTCCCTGGTGATGGCAGTTTTTATGTACGGCTGTGAAACATGGACACTTACAGCAGATCTCCAGAAAAGAATCAGAGCCCTGGAAATGAGATGCCTATGTAAAATTTTAAACATCTCCTACAAAGATTGAGTTACAAATGATGCTGTCCCTGAGTGAATCACCATCGTCATCGACCCTCACGAGGATCTACTCAGCGCCATTAAATCCAGAAAACTCAGATGGTAGGGGCATGTGGCAAGATCCAAAGACCTGGCAAAAACCATCCTGCAGGGCACAGTGCGGGGTGGAAGAAAGAGAGGCAGGCAGAAAAGACGATGGGATGATGACATCAAGGAGTGGACCTGCTTGTCTCTTGCAAACTCCCAGGGGGCAGCGCAGGACAGAGACGAATGGCTTAAAATTATCCAACTGTCAAAAGATAGTGCCCCAACAACCCTCACTCGGGTTATGGGATAAAAGCAGAAGAAGTGCCCTAAGCCTTTAATCTAAGCTATAGGCCTATGTATTATAATAATATGATGGGCTGTGTTTTTACCCACAGTAGCTAGCAGGTCTATTCCGTCCTGCCTAAACAAAACAACTCAAGCTGAGATAAGTCAAGACTAGAGCTATTGCTATTAAATATTAAGACACTAAGTAAAAAAAGTTTAAGTCTCAAAGTAAGAAAATGAAGAAGTTTGAAGGGGCAGAAAATCCTATTCTTGCCAAACTTCAGACTAGGAACATATGATAAGGCCTTAGGCTATCTAATATAATTATTTTGCAATATATAAAATTGAAATCATTTACTTTTTTAAAATTTCAAGTCTTAAATGTTTGTTTCAGTTTTGGCATTAATTATATAGGCCTACAGACATATTACAATATTATAATATGCCATTTCATTTACAAATCCTGGTTGTCATTGACACTGTCTCTGTAGTCTGTAGGCCCCAAGACGTTGACATAATGACTATTACTATATACCAGGGATTGGCAACCTTTTGATAACAGCGTGCGTGCCAAAGTAGGATTTCCAATTCATCCAACAGCTTAAAGGTCATACTGCTCTAGCCGTCAATTTCTCGCCGAAGAGGCCTGAATTAACTTTTTCGGGGTCTTCTGTGTGCCATAGGTTGCCGATTCCTGCTATATTCTATATTTAGCCTTTCACTTTACTAAATGGCAAAATCTTTTTCTAAAATGAAACAGCAAATAAATTTAAATCTTTTAGGAATGTCAGGATGTTTAACAAAAACCGGAATTCCGATTATCAGTTTTGTTGGGAATTATGAGGGAAATCATTCAAATATGGTGTATTTGGCCAGCACTAATAATATATTTATAGGCCTATATTGCCTCCCCCCCTCCCCCCGCTTAGGATTTTCTTTAATAAAGCTGTATTAATTCTTTAATTAAACAAAAGTATTTATAAGAATGATAAAATAAAAATAAAATAGATATGGAGACCTACTTAATACAAATAATTTAATTATCTGTGGGGGTCTGTTATTTAGGCTGCTACCTTCTTTTATAAAAAACATTTCTAAAATTGTATTAATGAATGGATTGTTCATATTCATACTGGTCTTTCAAAGTTGTTCTAACTATCCAAATATTCAAAAGTAAACAATACATAATAGCTATAGCCTATAATGTTAAATGATTAATATTAAATTTAATTCATGAACTGAAAACTAGCTCAGTAGAATCTCAGGGAATCTATTATCATTAAAAGGGAGTTTAGTGATCCATGGAATAAGTTCTTGTCTTTGGCATATATTTAAGAACTAGTTAATATTCTTGAATAAGCCCTAGAACCTAGCTCTATAGTAATGCAACAATCTTCCATAGAATCACACATCACACAATTCCTTCAGACGATAGCCATTGAAATGTGATAATTCTACCTTAAGCCATATAAATCATTAGATTTAGAGATTAAATTCTATAGTATAGAAAGAATATTTTAAAATGTTTCTTAGGGGTAAAGTTTTCTATTACCTGCATTTTATAATGCTGCAAACATAACATGTAGGCTATCAAAGTAGTTGTGTAGACTACATGAAATAGCCTTGTTGCCAAGTTGTAGCACAGCGCTCATATTATTATGTATTTTTTTAATTTACTGGTATATTTATAATTATATTCTTTACGTTAAATAGATTTTAAACTATATCCTTATATAGTCAAAATTATTGGAAGCTTTTTAATGTAAAACCACATTATTTTCAGATAACAATGGTCGCAAGGTGGAGATGGGAGCTAACTGGATACACGGCGTGAAGCACAACCCAATATACAAAATAGCAGATGAAAATAATCTTCTCACAGAGAGAGAACTTCACCTGAACAGTAAAAATATATACATTACTGAAACAGGGGAAACCATTCACGAGGGCACAGTGAAAAAAGTTGATTTTGCCTACGGTACAATGTTAACTTCTTGTGAGGATTACTTTCTGTCACACATCCCAGTTGATATTAATGAAAGTCTAGGTGGTGAGATGGATCGTTTAATGCAAGAGAAACTAGAAAACACTGCAGGTGAAGAGCGCCATATGATAGAATTGGTGTATCACCAACGTAAGCTCTTAGAGTGTTGTATATGTGGTTGTGACGACTTAAATGAAGTTTCACTTTCTCAATTCGGATCCTATAAAGAGTTACCTGGTCGCCACTTAGTGATTCCAAAAGGCTTTAGTGCCATCCTGGATATAGTGAAAGAAGGGATACCTGATGAAAAGATTAAACTGAAGACTCCTGTACAAAAAATTTACTATGGAGATTCAGACCTTGAGCCAGGTTATCAGTGTCCAGAAGGTATGGCCTGTGTTGAGTGTGAAAACGGAGACCTATATTATGCTGATCATGTGATAGTAACTGTATCTTTAGGAGTTCTGAAATCAGTTTGTGATAAGATGTTTAGCCCTGCCCTTCCATCCAAAAAGTTAGATGCTATCCATCGTCTGGGATTTGGAGTAGTAAATAAAGTGTTACTTGTCTTTGATGCACCAGTGCTAGAAAAGCCAACACATCGCATTCATCTAGCTTGGAATCCTGCCATTATCCCAGCAGAAAATCTTAAAGAGAGATGGTTCAGAAAAATGTATTCCTTAGAGGTTGTCCATGATAATGTTCTAGTTGGTGAGTTGATCAAGTTTTTTTTTTGTTGTTCTAAGAATTACATTTTTATATTCATATTTTATGCCTAAAGTTGGTAGCATTCATGATAGTTTATTTATGTGTTTAGTTGTATTTATCATTAAAGGCTTTACTGTAGCATTTGAGAAAAACAAACCTTCATAATTATTTCATTAAGGTTGGTTGTCTGGTAAAGAAGCACTTTATCTCGAATCATTGTCTGAGGATGACTTATTGCGAGACATGAGTGTTGTGGTTAAAATGTACCTGCAATCACAGTGTGACAACATTCCAAATTTGACTAAGGTTATACGGTTAGTTTATTTTTGTTTTTCAGTGTCTTATTTTTTCTTTAAAGAAAAAAAATGAAATGGACGTTTTTGGGGCTATGCAAGAAGCCAAAACTAAGACATAGAATTATTTGGACTAAGTTGACATTAACAATATATTACTATAATAATTCAAGCGATTACATGAAAGTGGTGAATAATATAGGTTATATCTCCTTTTTGATGTATTAAATGTAATGCCTATCTGTGCCTCTTACTCTTGGATTTCCTTCAAGTAATTTGCCTTATTAAAACATTATATGTCATTAAGCCACTATCAAGACAAATCACTATACATGACACTGAATATGAAAATGTTGAACTAAAAGTATTTTGAGACTTAAAAAAAACAATGAAAACTGTACACTGTACACTATATGACAGTGCTAGTGTTTTGAAATTTTAAAATATGTTGTAAAGTCCAGGACAATTTTTTCCTACAGAACATCATGGGGAAGTAATCAGTATACCAAGGGCTCTTACAGCTTCATTCATGTTGGCTCTACTCAGGAAGATGTCTCCAACTTAAAATATCCACTCATGAAGAATCTTGGAGATGGCATCAAAAAGGTTTGTTTTTCCAATTTCACTTATTTTGTATATAAAAAAAAGTTAGATTTGTTAGATTTGTAATTGTTGCAAATAGTGAAGTTTAGCAGTAATTGAACATGTAATTATCAATTTTGAACACTATAACTATTTTTGAAAGTGATTTTATTGGTTCTGAAGGTGTGAAGGAAAGATTTTTATCACCTTGAATCAAGTCATTAAATACCTTGCAAACACTAGTTAGATGTAGGCCTACATGTTTCTGAACATCATGGCTATCCCATTTGAAGTATAAAAACAGTTTGCCTACTCAACCAGTGACATCACAGGAAAGGTGTGCGGGTGGGGGGGGGGGGCGCAATGTTTCTTTTGAGCTTGCACTTTGGCATGGACATAAAATGAAAATCAGTTTAAAACTTTGCGGATCAGTTTAGAAAAAAAAGGATATTAACATCCTAAATTAAAAAATGTATTTAATTTAAAATTAAATGTCCAAAAAGGTGATCTTTAATCTGTATAATAACTTAATGTAAAGTTTAGCCTATCCATATTCCCACTTATTAATTTTATATCAAGTTAATAAAGCTCAATATACTAATACAATTGTTATATTTACATAGTTAAGCATTTTGTCATACCCAATTTACTAAAAACTTTATCTGGGTTCTCACAGTTTGGGAAAGTTATGGATTACTGACATGCTTTTTAAAATTTTGGGAAATTGTGTAAATTTCACCATTATGGACAAAGCAGCATAAAAAATATTCATAAAAATGTAATAAAATAAATAACGTTGTTGTTAAAAAACTTTAGATCATCAAGATTTTTTATTGAAAATTATCCAATTATTATTAGTTCTATTACTATTAAAGTATTAGCGCTTAAAAATATCCAAACATAAAATGTTTAATTGAGACTACTGATACAATTAATGTTAAGTGTATTTAAACACAGCAGTAAATATTACTTTGATATTTTAATATAAGGTTTGGGAAAGGTTTGTGAATTTTGAAATGATTTTATTGTTGAAACCCTGTGTATCTATATTTGTATTGTTTAGTCTTGTTTTATTACCAATGTACTAATAATGTCTTCTTAATATAGTTCAAACTTTAGCCTGTATTAATACCTGATTTACTCATATCATATAAATTATAAATTTATAGTTAAATGTCTAGACTGTTTACCTAATTGGACTCATATTATCATGCTTTAGCCCATTGTAATACCTGATCATGCTTTGGTCTGTTGAAATGCACAATGTACTAATAGTTATATTTTTTATTATTTCAGCCTGTTTTATTATTTGCTGGTGAGGCCACTCACCCTTCATTCTATTCAACTACCCATGGTGCACTTTTAACTGGAAACCGAGAAGCTGCAAGAATATGTCAGTTCTGGAAACCAAAAGAAGGTGACTATTTATTTTTTATACTAGCTATTACATTACCATTAAAATAATATATTGCTCAGTTATTTCAATTAAAGGAGTTATTACCATTTGAATAATCTGAAGACAAAAAACAGCATTGATTTCATGTATAAATCTAGATGTAATCATGTCATGTTAACATGCTTGTTTTTATGTGTCCTCAATTTGGTGAAAATTTAAGATTTATTAACCCCTTTGCACCAGATAGACCGCTTTTTTGGTCTGCGCCTTAAAAAAACACAACCCGATAGACTGATATTTGGATCTAACATGCCTTTCAAACAAATAGATTTAAATAAGGACGAATGTGGAAACTAATTAATAAGTCAAATATTAGAGACAAAAATATGTTTTGTATAAATAAACATTGTCTGGAACTTTGTTAGGCTTTCAAAAGATGATGGGATAATGATGAAATAAAGCCAAAGCTTCTTATGCTTAGACCAAATATCTAAATACTAGAAGAATTAGCATACCGATAATAAGAAGGGATATTTACGATAAAAATATTTCTATGAATATTTAACAAGAAATAAAAGAAGTTGAGGCCCTAATTATTGAGTAACCATCTTATGTCTTTATATCCTTGTGTGTCTAGCAGCACATGAAAAGGGTATTTTAATGGCCAGGAGTTAAGGGTTCAAAGGAATAAAATCTAAAACAAAGTAATACAGTTTAGCACAAAGTTTGTAACTATAAATAGAAAGAATTAATATCTGATAGATGTCTGTGGAAAAAAGCAAGATGCATGTTTGAAAATTATATGACAACTTGAATGAGTTATAGCTAATAGAAAAATACACATAATTTATTATAAAGGGCAAAGAATTATTTATTGCATTTTGAAAAAAAAAAGGCATTCTTCAAGCTTTTATATTAACTTTACTTTTGTATGCATATATGCAACCAGATCTTCAGCTAGTGCATTGAACTGCTTCCCAGCATCTTATCGAGCTGAATCTTGGCACATAGATGTTATGCCTATGGCAACACATTTTCAAATTTTCTGGGTCCCCACGTCCACCCCCCCCCTTCTATCTCCTACCCACACAAATTTTAACTGCTTTTTTTTTCCATTTCACTACATAGTGTGCATTTTAAAATCCTTATTAAACACACAAAAATAGCATAATATATTTCCCCCCTATTTAGCAATTATTTATAATGAAATTATTAGAGAGATATTAGATTGGCCTTTTAACTCCTTTTTTCTTTTTGTGTGAGTGGCGAAAGGCAAAACTTAGTAAGCATATGATGCATAACAAAACTGCATATAATTTATGCAATGTTAGGTATAAAAGGCTTAACTTTGAATTTCTTTGTTTGTTTCTTTCTTTATATGATAAATATAGTCAGTATCTTTGTTTTGGTTTACAGTGATATTTTATTTAATAAGCCTAATTATGTGCCTTTTTATCAGCTACACTTTTCTTTCTTACTTGCAAAAGAGCGAAATCTTTGGGAGGCTACTGCAAAAACATTTAAAAATGCAGGATTTATACGAGAAACTTTGTGTTTAGGGATTTTTTAAAAATGTACTCTGTGTTTGCTTTGGTTAGATAATTATTTGGTTTCATGAGTCGAAGATATTTTTCCTTTCATGTTGTTGACTAGACATTTTGTATTATTTTAACGTGTTTAGCTTCCTGTGGCAAGTACTCTGACCTTGGATTAAGTGATATGGAAAGTGAACAAGAAGACTCAGAATCAGAAGACGAGGGACTTTGCTTTAAATGATGGAAATTTTCATCTAGGTATCCTTGTGTATATAAAATAAAAAATTTAAATACTGTTCCATCATTGTCCATAATGTACATGTTCAGCATTAGCTGAGATTGTTTGTAAATGTTTACATTCATTCATTATTTATGAAGCATGTTCTCTCCATTTTGAAGAAGATTCGCATTTCGAAGAACAACTGGCATTAATTATCATAGTTTTACATCATGTCGTATTGGGTCAATATGTCATCGGATGCCAAATAATTGTTTTTGTCAAACTATGGATATATAATGCCTTAAAAATACTGTGTTTCAACATGGTATGATTTGTCAGCAATGTGAATGTATTGGAGCATATTTGTTTTGTTTGATTTTTTTTTTCTTATTTTTTTCAATTAATTTTTTTATGCTGCTAGTTTCATCAAATACTGTACTACCATATTTTCATGCTCTATGCAGATCACACAAAAATATAGAATGCTTAGACTGTAAAACCTATTTCTTTGATGTTATGAATGGATTAAGTATCAAGGTCATGTTTAGAAGTCAAAGATGACATGTATATCTAGTGTTCTTTACAAGTTAGTTGAAAAGACGTGTAGATTTATGTCATCTTCAGTTATTTCCTATTGAGTTGGTCAATGCCAACTCCAATTATTTCTGATTGCATGTTCCCCAACCTCCCTCTTTCCATTGTATTGTATGTATAATCATTGTTCACTACTAACTCTATATTATTCAAACAGCCGTGAAGTAGATATATCCAATGTTTACATCCTACCATTTCGAACATATACAGCTTTTAATCTGTTCACTGTTTATTTTTTCAATGTCATTTTTCCATTAGTTTGTTACAGCATTTGTTCCACCTGACCAGTCTTCCGATTGGAATTTTATCTCAACATGTTGTTTTTTTTGCTTTTGCTTAAATATCCTTAGCTTACTTGATCTGTTTTCTTTTATTTATCTTTTGGTGTGGTCAACCATTCTAAGTAGCATAAAATGTATGTCAAATTCATACTAATTGCTGCAAAAAATAATGATAGCCTTTTAAATGTGCTTTTTGTTTTTAACAGTAGAAATTATTTTTTTTTTTTAAACTTTCATTAGTAACATACATGTCATATGTTTGGACACTTCATGCCATCATTTCAAATATGAAAAAAACACATTAGAATCTATATTATGATGTTGTTTTTATGTGAAAAGGTTTAACCTGAAGGGAGAAAGATATTTATTTTTGGTAAACAAGTTTATAACTGCTAACATTTTGTTTTTAGTTGTCAACAAGTTTATAACTGCTAACATTTTGTTTTTAGTTGTCAACAAGTTTATAACTGCAAACATTTTGTTTTTAGTTGTGTTAGTTCAGAGAAAGAAATGTTTTGTGTTGTCAGTGTTGACTTGAAAGACTTTGCTTGTAAATTAAATAAAATCTGTCTACAAAGTGTGAGTAAGTTTACCATGTGTCTACAAAGAGAAACCTTTTAATTGTGAGTGCTATTTCTACATTCCCTTGATGTCAATGACATATTTTGTTTCTAAAGCAAGTGGCCTTTTGGTTTCTCTTTTGATATTGTTAGTATTTTATGTTATGTTGCAATTAATGCCCTCCCTCCCCCCTCCCAACCCAATATTCTAATCGCTTGATTTTTATTTCATTGTAGTTAAATTATGGGATACTTGTGTAATGTCTCATTTCATGAAGATGAAAATGATATACTTTTGTATTTAATGCTTATGATTTTTCTGTATTTATTCTAAATCAAATTGCTCATTATGTAATGTAAAACTACTTCACTACATTCATTGTAGTCAGAGCATCTTTCACCTATCTCACCATCCACCTGTTGTGGTTTAAAGAATGTTGTGTTAAATTTAATCTCAGTAACAGATGAGCCAATAATAACATCACAAATTGATTAAGGACGCCACCATGCACTTTTATACAAGGCAAAAAAAATGCTTAAACATCCAGTTTCCAAAGCATTTACCAAGGAATAAATTATTTTATAACACACTGACCTACATGGGGTGGACAAAATAGTATTATAATACACTTGACAAACAGAACACCTAAGTTTATAATACACTTGACAAACAGAACACCTAAGTTTATAATACACTTGACAAACAGAACACCTAAGTTTATAATACACTTGACAAACAGAACACCTAAGTTTATAATACACTTGACAAACAGAACACCTAAGTTTATAATACACTTGACAAACAGAACACCTAAGTTTATAATACACTTGACAAACAGAACACCTAAGTTTATAATACACTTGACAAACAGAACACCTAAGTTTATAATACACTTGACAAACAGAACACCTAAGTTTATAATACACTTGACAAACAGAACACCTAAGTTTATAATACACTAGACAAACAGAACACCTAAGTTTATAATACACTTGACAAACAGAACACCTAAGTTTATAATACACTTGACAAACAGAACACCTAAGTTTATAATATGGTCAGATTGAAGATGTTTCAATTTGTTTTTTTTTTAATTATTATTATTTTTAGCTCCTCTGAATATTTGACAGGTAATCAGATCAAATGAATCCATAAACATTCTTTATTAATACAATAAAATTGTGTGGATGCTGGTGAGATGTTTGTCTGTCAACTCATGTTATTTCTCATATTGTATAGAAACAACGAACAGTTTAAAAAATACATAAGAGGGAGACTGAAACTAAACACTTGAACCACCTAACATTTTTATTTTATAATTGGAATTTTTAAATTTTGTTCTTCACTGTTTGTATTATCAATCAAGATTTTGTTTATTGTTTCAAGAACTAGTATAAACAAGTATATTTCCCAATCATGTATTCAGTCAATGTGGCTGGGTGGTTTTTTTGTGCTTTCCAAATACACTGTAGAGTACTTTTGAAACAGATTGTGTTGGCTGTAACATGTGTTGTTTATTATGTCTAAAGTGTTGCAGAATATGAGAGGGATAGAGACTAGCTGGTAATTATTTTATGTTTATGGTGTTGAATATTTGTGTTTCATTACATGTTAACTAAAGCATGGTTTTGAGTGCATTAAGAGTGAGATAAAAAAGGTCAGCCTGCAGATTGCTTTATCACCACTGCATGCTATCACAAGACTTCATTTCATCCAAACAATGTCTCAGTCCTATTGTTGTTTTTATTTAAAGCTATTATTACCACAACTTTTTTTTCAAGGCTTTGAATAGACTTTGAAACATTGTCAAACTTAATGGCTTATAGTTGTTTTTTGTTTTTACTTGAACTGTATTATAAGTTTGTATTGTATGAAACAAGGAGTCATCAGTCAGTATACCCAGATCATCCCCATGTTTTCTACATTCTAAAAAGACTTTGTGTTTGTTCATATCTTTAACACTGTAGATTACACAAGCTTTGTAAATTCATTGTAATTGACTTGTGTTTGAATGAGTTTTTAAGTTATTATCTCAAAGTATGGCCAAACGTTTTTTTCTTGTCAGGTAGGTTGAATTGGCTGATCTAGTGTGGAGCAGTGCTTATGTGAATATTTCATTTTATTTCTTTAACAATAAAAAGTTTGTAAAATTATTTCTCTTATTTCCATTGATTTCAAGTCTGTCTTTTTGATCTGTCTGTCATGTTTTGTAATACTCTGTCATGTTTTATTCAAGTATTGTCTTGTAAATGGTTATGTTATATTAAATGACAATAAAGAAACAAAAAGGTAGCTGTGTGCATGTCTCAAATACTAATTATATCATTCAATGAAACATTGGGGGGGGGGGGGATTACTTTAAAGTAAGTACAGTTTGGTATTCTCTTATTCCCTTAAACATAAATACAAAAAGTAGGAGAGACCTTGGGAAATGAATCATTGTAAACTTGGTTCACTTTATCACTTTATCATTGCCTAATGACTACAACAATGATACAAGTCAAGGTTGTATAGAGACATTACCAAGGACTCTTGTGATATCAATTGTTTAACCTGGCCGAGTGTCATGGTGATATCAATTGTTTAATCTGGCAGTGTCCTGGTGATATCAATTGTATAACCTGGCAGAGTGTCCTGTGATATCAATTGTATAACCTGGCAGAGTGTCCTGGTGATATCAATTGTATAACCTGGCACAGTCTCCTGGTGATATCAATTGTATAACCTGGTAGAGTGTCCTGGTGATGTAAATTGTTTAACCTGTCAGAGTGTCCTGGTGATATCAATTGTTTAACCTGGCAGATTCCTGGTGATATCAATTGTTTAACCTGGCAGAGTGTCCTGGTGCTATCAATTGTATAACCTGGCAGAGTGTCCTGGTGATATCAATTGTTTAACCTGGCAGAGTGTCCTGGTGATATCAATTGTTTAACCTGGCAGAGTGTCCTGGTGATATCAATTGTCTAACCTGGCAGATTCCTGGTGATATCAATTGTTTAACCTGGCAGAGTGTCCTGGTGATATCAATTGTTTAACCTGGTGATATCAATTGTTTAACCTGGCAGAGTGTCCTGGTGCTATCAATTGTATAACCTGGCAGAGTGTCCTGGTGATATCAATTGTTTAACCTGGCAGATTCCTGGTGATATCAATTGTTTAACCTGGCAGAGTGTCCTGGTGATATCAATTGTTTAACCTGGCAGATTCCTGGTGATATCAATTGTTTAACCTGGCAGAGTGTCCTGGTGATATCAATTGTTTAACCTGGCAGAGTGTTTTGGTGATATCAATTGTTTAACCTGGTGATATCAATTGTATAACCTGGCCGAGTGTCCTGGTGATATCAATTGTATAACCTGGCAGAGTGTCCTGGTGATATCAATTGTATAACCTGGCAGAGTGTCCTGGTGATATCAATTGTATAACCTGGCACAGTCTCCTGGTGATATCAATTGTATAACCTGGTAGAGTGTCCTGGTGATATAAATTGTTTAACCTGGCAGAGTGTCCGGGTGATATCAATTGTTTAACCTGGTGATATCAATTGTTTAACCTGGCAGAGTGTCCTGGTGCTATCAATTGTATAACCTGGCAGAGTGTCCTGGTGATATCAATTGTTTAACCTGGCAGAGTGTCCTGGTGATATCAATTGTTTAACCTGGCAGAGTGTCCTGGTGATATCAATTGTTTAACCTGGCAGATTCCTGGTGATATCAATTGTTTAACCTGGCAGAGTGTCCGGGTGATATCAATTGTTTAACCTGGTGATATCAATTGTTTAACCTGGCAGAGTGTCCTGGTGCTATCAATTGTATAACCTGGCAGAGTGTCCTGGTGATATCAATTGTTTAACCTGGCAGATTCCTGGTGATATCAATTGTTTAACCTGGCAGAGTGTCCTGGTGATATCAATTGTTTAACCTGGCAGATTCCTGGTGATATCAATTGTTTAACCTGGCAGAGTGTCCTGGTGATATCAATTGTTTAACCTGGCAGAGTGTCCTGGTGATATCAATTGTTTAACCTGGTGATATCAATTGTTTAACCTGGCAGAGTGTCCTGGTGCTATCAATTGTATAACCTGGCAGAGTGTCCTGGTGATATCAATTGTTTAACCTGGCAGATTCCTGGTGATATCAATTGTTTAACCTGGCAGAGTGTCCTGGTGATATCAATTGTTTAACCTGGCAGAGTGTCCTGGTGCTATCAATTGTATAACCTGGCAGAGTGTCCTGGTGATATCAATTGTTTAACCTGGTGATATCAATTGTTTAACCTGGCCGAGTGTCCTGGTGAAATCAATGGTTTTACCTAGCCGAGTGTCCTGGTGATATCAATTGTTTAACCTGGCCGAGTGTCCTGGTGATATCAATTGTTGAACCTGGCCGAGTGTCCTGGTGATATCAATTGTTTTACCTGGCAGAGTGTCCTGGTGAAATCAATTGTTTAACCCGACAGAGTATCTTGGTGAAATCAATTGTTTAACCTGGCAGAGTGTCCTGGTGACATCAATTGTTTAACCTGGCAAAGTGTCAGTGAATTGACCAAGCTCTTATACTCATTAGTACCAATAGTACCTGACGATAGCTTGGAAAAAAAAACTAAAGTTATTTTTACCACGCCAAAAAAAATTCTTTCTAATAAATTCTAATTTAAAATATATTGCAACGGCACGTTTAGGGCGAATAGCAAGATGTTTAGCAATTGTTTAGGATGAATGGCAAGATGTTTATCAAAATCGGTTTCTGGTCAGAGAGCTACACACACTCTATGCCCTATCTATGACTAGCTTGTTTGAAAGTGTGGACCCAAAATATTGTGGCTCCATTGGTGACACGGTGCTTGTCACGTGCTGTGATTTGGGATATTATGACAAGTCACGTGTCACAACACACCGTGGGTGCAGGTCAATGACTTCTCCAGGGGCACTTATGACATGTACGGTCATAATATTCTCTCAGGTACTCAAGAGTTGAAAAGCTAGCTACAGTAGGCCTATACTTTTGAAAAATCAGTTACCGGTTGCTTTCGTCTCACAGATTAGATAGAGAATAGTATTATATTTCTATTATGTGGCTAGTCTGACAAAAAACTGTTAAAACACTAAGCGCATATTATAAGCCTATATAAGTTATAAATATGACAAAAAATTACAAAGCAAGTAAGCGGAAGCCCCTTCCTGCAATCGCCCAAGCAGATGTGTGTTTATCCCGACTCTGATTACAATCTTTAATCATTCACAGCAGTTGGCGCATAAAAATACGCAAATTAATTGACATATATTTAGAGTAGAGAAGAAATAAAGTGTTTCCATTGTACCAGAAACAGTTATGATATAGGCATAGTTCGTTTGCAGGACCGGCCCCAGGCGAAAATAAATATTGTGTCCTAATTATAGATCTAGTGCCTTCGGCGGGAAGAAACTAAGTAGGCTAGCTAGGCCTACCCGGTAGGCTAGTCGTGGGACATAGGCCCTACTTTCCTAGTTTCTAAGACAACTAAAACAAAATACCCTTCGCTTTTCATTACCTAGTAATTTGTCTGCCTATGCTACTAGCGCGCAGAAGTAGGCCTACTAAACTTTAATTTAGTTTATATTTTTAAATCCCCAAATTAAAAAAAAATATTCAATTATGCCTTCCCCCCAAATTTTGTGACCTGGGCGGCCGCCTAGATTTCCTATAGATCTATGGATGAGCCGGTCCTATTTGTTTGTAATAACACATGTAGGCCTACCTATCTTCAATACCGGTAGGACTTATGTGTAGGCTATCTATTAAAGCGTTTGGTATTAATTTGCTCCTTTAGGCCTATGGCTTATATACCAACACTGTTAGCACTGTGCGACTAAATACAAAAATATACGAAGAGCGTTATATTTTTTTTAGCATAGGACTATATCTAGGCATTATTATTTTAGTTCGTAGGCCTATAGCTTACACAAAGTACTGCGTCCTGCGCTTATCCGCGTGGCTTGAGTCTAGTCTTTTATTTTAATTAGAGTCAAATTATTGTTTTTAATGATATTAAATTTTTTGGCTTTCCTTGATAATTCGGCCATACCATTTAATGCCCGGGAGCCACTCGGGAAGAAAGAATGGAATAAGAAAAATGTTTTAATCCATATGTCAATCTGAGCACTGTAATAAGCTTATATTAAAAGATTATTGTTGTGTTGTATTTCTAAGTTATTAGATTGTAGGCCTATAGGGCCTATATAGGCTAATGCTTAATGTATTATATCACTACTTTGCTCCTTCGGTGTAGGCCCTAATATTCATACTTTATTCATAGCTTTCCTTTACACTTGTGTGCGTTTTTTTATAGGCCTACATGTTCAAAGACAACCAAAACTTCACTACAAACCCGATGTGTGCCATGAATATCTGGCTTGTGAATAGATTGAGTCTGCATGGCCCTAGATGTGTCACAGACTGACAGCTCAATCTGACGCGAGCTTTCCAAATGCTCGTTAAGAGTAGCGCTAGCTGTCTCAAGTCTAAAGCACACGAGACGTGCACGCATTCACTCAACAGATCAAAACAAGAAAAACAATGAGTTCATTAGATGCCAAAAGACATTCGGCCTCTTTCGGTGTATTTTCGGTTTCGACCGAAGCCAAAAAGTTAGTTTTCGGTTTGCTTTCGGTTTTGACCGATACTGATATTGACTTTCGGTCATCAACGGAATATCAATTTTTTTTAAATTTCAAAATTCAGACTGTAGGCCAAAACGCTAGTGCTGTCAGTGGCGTATTTAGGCATGTTCCTATGGAACAGGGGCCCCCACAAAAAAGGGGCCCCCCACACATTCCAAAAAATGCTTTTAGTCTTTTCTTTCGGCAATTAGATTAGTGCTGTTGAAGATGCGCACAATGAAAAAAATACTGTGGATGGGAAATGACATTTGATTGTTAACTGACAATGGCAGGGTCGACTCCACGAGGGGGCCCCCACATAAATATGACCCTGGGGAACAGGGTCCCCACAATCCTAAATACGGCCCTGCATCTATTTACTCTGCTTATTGATAATTTCATTTAGTTAAACTGTTGCGAATTAATCGGTGTGAAGTTAAAAAATTGAAGTTATAATAATGAACGGATTATTTATTCACCCCAAAGAATGTCGAAAAATGGAATGTGAGATTATTGTGCAGTCATTTTAAATCTTTTGTTTTGCAATTTCGGTTTATCTTTCGTTTTTGGCCGAAACCAAAAATTCGGGAAACACGTTTTTTTTCCGATCTCAATAAAAGTCAGGACTTGAGATATCGATAGGTTACCTGAATTAACAGACTCATGAATCCAGCAACTTTGTATCGTTTAGGCTAAAACCTTATGCCTATTCAAAACGCAAGACTAGACTCGAACCCTTACTATATAGGCCTAATCGTAAAGTAGGCCTATAGACCTCGGCTAGTAAATTAGGCCTATCGCCCGTCAAACCCATTTGATCTAGATTAGGTCTAGTCTAGAGTATTCTAGAGCCTATGACGCAGCATTATTCATAAGTTTCCTTGCCCACGGCATACGAGGGGATTGCGTGGCCAGGTATGCCTTATACACTTATACCCATCAAATATCGGTAGATGGGCACGCAAAATTCTTCTTCGTAGAACGAGCGTCTGTAACAAGTAAAATAAGAGAAGATAAATAATGTAATAAATGGTAAAAGCTTAGACTTTCATTTTCATCATTAGTGCCTACATATTTGCTCTAGTAAATAAAGAGCAGAAACCTGCAACATAACCGAGTCTTTCAAACCAAGAATGTAAAGTACAGAGCACACTAACTGCACTAACGTTTTATAAGATGACAAAAAGACGTAGTAAAAAAATCGTTGAAATTGTGTACCAAACGTGCTACTGGTGCTGCCAACTGTTGCTTTTTCTGTATTGTGGTAGAAGCCTAGGCTACGGGGCGAAATAATATTTGTCTCGTAATGGTGTGGTCCTGAGTCCTGACCATGAAAGAATTATTTTGTTTTCGCAATGAGCCATCTGCTGTATCATTAGCTATAGCTACATTCGCCAACTAAATTAGATCTAAGCTTAGATCTAAACCTTTCCTTAAAATTATTGTGAAACAATGTGAGATTTGTCTGCATCCCACGATAGCCTATATCACATAGGCCTAAAGACTGAATTCTAAATCTCTTCCGGCACTTTGTCAGTCTTATGATAATGTTGTCCCTATTATGTACCAGATAGAACGAACAAAGCGACTGTGGATCAAGCTTTTTACTTTGTAGGCCTAGGGCCTAATATGTCTCTGAAACAGCTTAAACCACTGTATACACTTCAACGCACAGCAATGCATGGCTGTTTTTATTCACTTGTTCATAACAACGAGTTCTTGTTTTAGAATCAGTCCTCAACATTCTGTTAAAACAGGGCTTTAAAAACTCATTAACTTATGACTGGCTAACTTGCGAAAAGTTTCATAGACCATCAGCGAGCTGTTAAACTAAATGAAAACAACAATGTGCCTCACTTGTAAAATGCCACCTTATCATTAGCCCCATTAGGCCTAAATAGGCCTACCACTAAGCTTATAAGCTTATATGGACTATAGTGACTATACTTTCTAATCTATCTTATTTCCATTTATTAAAAAACGACAATTGCATTAGTTTTGTTTTCTGTAGGCCTATTTGTAACTATGTATTTTTTATATTGTAAAATTTCGTTTTATTTTATTCTAAGGGTCAAAGTTTAGTACGCACGTTTGGCAAGAGGGAAAAGGGGGAGGGGGGCGATGGGAGGAGGTGGTCGGTGGCAGGGGCGAAGCCAGAAATTTTTTCCAGGGGGGGGGGCTGAACTTTCGAGTGACAAATATTTACCAAATACCGGGGGGGCTGAACTTTCACACAACAAACATTTACCAAATTTTTAGCAAATTTAGTACTTATTTTTAACAAAATCTGTTGAGAAAATATTGTTTTTTAAATTCCAGGGGGGGGGGGGGGGGGCTAAGCCCCCCCTTCTTCCCCCCCCCCTGTGGCTTTACCCCTGGTCGGTGGTAAAGTGTTGAAAATTAGTTTTGGTATATCTCTCTTAGGTTAAGAATTAAAGAATGGGCTACATTGTGCGATAATGTTATTATTATATAGGCCTGTAGGCTTGTCACAAACGTTGAACTCCGATAGAGACCGTTTCTTGATTGTCAATCTTGAATGAATACAATCACACGTTACGGGGGCGTATGTACGAGGGAATTATTTATTAGACTACCACAAAGACCAGGTTGTGTTATGTTTTCAGTGTCTGTGTCTAGGTGCCAACGCACGTGTATGTGTTTGCGAGTCAGAATACAACAGTAAAAGACAACACAACATTTCAAGCAGTTCTAAATACAGTGTGTGACATGTGTACTGCTGGCCTAAATACAACAACGTTTGTTGAAGCAAGCAAAACTAGCTCATAGACTACCTGCCACCATGACCTTAACACTTGACTTGTGGTTGCCAATGATAGTTTGTTTAGGTAAAGGTCTATATGTATCTTGATAATAGACTATTTGACTCAGCTAGTTATAGATTTTTAGTAGGCTACAGCAAGACTAGTATGAGCGAGTTATAGATTATTAGTAAAGCTAGTTAAAGACTATTTGTTCAGCAATAGGCGTACTTATTCATTATTGGTAGACTACTGGTAACTGGTAGTATGAAAAAGAAGATTGGGCATTGTGGTGGCATTGATGCCGTGAAATTAATAGGCCTACTCTAGTACAAAGCCCCCTTCCTTTGTTTTTGTTCAGATGATACATCATTATTTTGGACATAATACAAAGTTGTGTACTCTGATTAGTTTTCTCGCGTGAAACGATTTCAATAATCAATACTTTGATTAATAATGACTCACATATTGGGCCACATAGGCCTACATAGAAAATACTTTCGCTTAGACAAACCAAGCCATTCCTGTTTACGTGACTTACACAAACTACTGACTCGCTATAGCTGGGTGGTGGAGGAAGTGGCCATCCCAACAATTTGATCAAGGATATATTGTTCATTGCTTAGATCTTCTTAGACTTTAGACCAGAGGTCTCCAAAATGTTTAGCCCGAGGGCCACAAAAACTCTCACACAGCAGTTCGGGGGCCGACTACCCACTTGAGGTCCAAATAAAAAAGAATCAAAACATGGATGTTGTTTTTTAATTATTTATGTAATCTTATTTTATTCAGATATTATTTAACAACACATTTATACACTAAACAATAACACCAGTATTAGTGGGAATGGTGAAATAAAAAAAAGGTAAATAAAAAGGTCTCCATGGGCCGGATGAAAAAGCCTCGCAAGCCGCATCCAGCCCGCGGGCCGTAGTTTGGAGACCCCTGCCTTAGACCATCCCAAAGGACATAGGAATATTAGGATATTTCCCAGAGACGCTTAATCAGAATATGTCGCTAAACTAGGGGATTATTAGATCACAACAGTTGCCAAATGCAAGCAAAAAGAGCACGTTGACCTAGAGGCATTATAGTCACCTGCATTCACACATGAAGAAACAAAGTAAAAGGCAGGCAAATGTTAAGGGAGGGTTTCAATAAGGGAGCAGCTGCAACCGATGAGATATTATTTGAGTAGAGACCAGTACGTACCTTTGATCATATTCGTGTAAACTAATAGACGTAGAGTTTAGCACACGATGTTCTGATCTCACCATAAAGATCCACATGTAAACATTACAATCGAACATCTTATAATCAATAATAATAATAAAATGGGTTGTTGTTTTTCTTAGCCTATAAGCACGAATTGAATGATTGTCATTAGTAAAGTGTAGAGACAATAGATCTAATTGCATGTTTAGTTCATTTAGCTTTTACTATTGCAACGTGCAGGAAACAGTTTCGTCTTCAGAATATAGGCCTACATTACAGTGATCTATAGTCTATCCGCTTATTTTTAGATTGGGCTACGTTGTATAAGCTTACGTCATCTAAGGATTATACTAGGCCTACTTATTGGCAAAGTTCTGATATAAGAAATATATCTTATATTCTATGAGATTCGAGCTTTTGGGGCGGTAAAAGTGACATTTTATGTGGCGTAGGGCCTATCCATTGGCATATACAATTTTGTTTCTAGGCTATATTTTACAAAAGTTATTCAAAATAATTTAATGAATCGGGGAAAGCTATTAAAAGTATTTTTTTTGTCTAAATAAATAATAAATTAAAAACTGTAAAGAGTGAATGGTAGGTAAACTCCATAGATCTATAGTGTATAAACTAATGTTTTCAAAGGTGATTCTTTGCTTGTTACTTGTACAGAGCAGGGTCACGCGTACTTTTCAAAAATCACTTTGTCTGTAAAGATAATATTATCTGGAAGCCATTGGTTGAAAAGGTCAGACTAAAATAAAACAACAACCCACTTTACGTCATGTTTATAGATACATTCTCTATCTGCAGTAGGCCAATCAGCGTCAAGAATCAGGGCAAAATTTCAGTGTTGATCAGAACTATGCCCCCCCCTCCCTTCCTCCAACAGGCAAAATGCCCTAAATATTTTTTTTTTATGTTTTATTCCCAGATACCGTGTCGACTTCTTTATCATGGACAAGACCGGATACCGGTTTATACAATAGCAGTCATTGGCAAAAATTAACTGGGCGTTGGGCTATTTAGTTATCTTTAGTAATATATCTATAGACCTAATATAACCCTTGTCAAGTTTACGTTAGAATGTTAGAAGCAGAAATAGGTAAAAATTAAGGGTTTCGAATTAGTCACTAGTTATCTCTAGTAATGAAACTGTTTCTATAACTTATGAAAAGTAATTTCAAATGAATTGAAATATGAAAAAAAAAAAAAAACGAATACTTCTTTTAATTAACTAATTTGATGAATCAGTTACAAGAGTTAGAATTTACCTACTTTATAGACTGTACAAATGCCACAGTCAAAATTAAAAACCTTCTTTAGACTATTTCTGTCCTTATAGCAAATGAAGCAGAATCCACATGTTTCTTTTTTCATTGAGAATTCAACAATCTGCCAATAGACCATCACTGCTTGCCCACACCAGAGCTTGCTTTAGAAATTTACAGAGGAACAATCAATTCTTGTATTTTTTTTTAACTGGATTCGAACCCAAGAACTTTGGCAATGGGATGTGTTTCTGACTAGATATGTTTATATATTTGATTACATAGAATACCAACTTAATGTTATCAGTAGGCTGTTTAAGAAAAACTTTGTAATATTAGATCAAATGTTAATTTTCATCCGATATTAAGTGTATTGGAATGAAACATTTATTAGTAGCTAAGAATGAACAGTCTGGAGAGACACAGATGCACATTAAAGTAATCTTTCTATTTCATGGTCACATTATCCTTTAGCTTTGTGCCTACTAATGTTCCGTTCTGAGGAATACGAACCTTATGATGCATGCAGTGAAATGGGCATAAAAGTAGAATTTAAAAAACATACTTAACACACACAACAACCTAAACCTTGAAACACTGAACAATAATAGAATAAAATACATTTTATGTATTCAACTGAAAATGTTTTGTGTGACAGTGGAAACACAGTAGCATGTCTCCAAACTCTTGAAATAAATAAGTTACATAGTTTAGCTTACAAACTCCTGTAGTTATACTAGTTGGTAGTTAGTGGTCTGGACCATTATCTGATACATGTGAAACTTGTTCCATTTATTTTACATGAATTTCATCAAATGTACAACTCTTAACAATGGTCAAGATTTCTTTACACTTTCAGATTGGTCATTTTAAACTATTTTACTTTTTTTTTCAACCTTAAATAAAAAAAACTTAATTGAAGATGAGTTTTAAATGTGGGTTCTTGTATTAGTACTTTATGACTTAGTTGTAAGATTTACTTTATGAAACAGGGGAAATAATTCAACTAACTTTCATTTACATTGCAGTTATTTTAATGATTCATTTAAACGAAAAAAAAACATTCTCACAATTTAAATGTTTTAATATTTATAAATCAGCAATCTCTCCCCCCCCCCCCAATCCTTTGATTTAATGTACACTAACTTCCTCCATGGACACCATCTGATCTACTTCAGCCACCAATTTAAGTGCCAGTGATGAAGTGTCTGGATCTAAATTGATCAACCTGTTACTGGATGCTGCCAAGTCAGTTATAGACACTCTGCCGTTCTGTCGGATGTAGCGGGCAACAGCTTCCAGCTCTTCCATTGTAATGTAAATAAACTTGCCCCTGTCATCAATCACGCCCGTGAGCCGGCCCTCTGTCTGCAGGTCTTGCACTCGCTGTATCACATCCTGAACATTCAGTTTAAAATAACCTGCAAGGTCTTCGAGCATCACAACTTTGCTTTCCTGAAATTAAATTTATTTCTTTAGGTAAAATGTGTTTGGGAAGAGAGGCAAATGAAAGTTGGTCTAATTTACTTCCAAACCAACAACTATGCTCACTATCAAGTTGGTCTAATTTACTTCCAAACCAACAACTATGCTCACTATAAAGTTGGTCTAATTTACTTCCAAACCAACAACTATGCTCACTATAAAGTTGGTCTAATTTACTTCCAAACCAACAACTATGCTCACTATAAAGTTGGTCTAATTTACTTCCAAACCAACAGCTATGCTCACTATAAAGTTGGTCTAATTTACTGCCAAACCAACAACTATGCTCACTTTAAAGTTGGTCTAATTTACTGCCAAACCAACAACTATGCTCACTTTAAAGTTGGTCTAATTTACTGCCAAACCAACAACTATGCTCACTATAACAACCTTTCCCCCAGCCCAGAATCAAATAATTTCAGAACTATTGAAATGTGCCCTTGCGACAAGGCTCCTCTCTGTGTAAAATAAATGTAAATCATATCCATCGGGTCTGCCCCTGTATATTTCTGCCTAGTCAAATTTCTGCGCCACCCCCCCCCCCCCACAAAACTCCTCTTAAAGACAAACTTCAAAACCGCAGCACACTTTACAGAAGCAATTTAAAATTATTGTTTCACTCCTCTAGACACACACTGAGATCAACTATGATGATGGGAAGAAATACATTTTCATTTCAGATTGGTCATTTTAAATTATTTTAGTGTTGTTTTTTTCAAGCTTAAATAAAAGAAAACTGATTGAATACAAGCTTTATATGTGGGTACCAGTACCAGTATTTAGTATAGACTTAGTTGTATGGTTTACTTTATGAAACAGGGGAAATAATCATACACTGATAATGATAGAAAACAATTTTAAAAAACAACAGATTTACAATGAATGTTAGTTAGTTAAAAAAAAAAAGAAAACCAGAAAAGAAACAAAATATCTATTAAAGTAATTAAAGTATGGCGGGCTAATAAACAAGTTATTTCTATTTCTGTATAGTATTGTACAAATAATTATTGTTAGCCAGATTTTACATAAATAGAAATATGTGCCTGCTAAATGCCATATAAAGAAAAGTGGAATATGTTCATTTGCCTTTTAACTACCGGTAAAACTAATTAAAAACCAAAATGTACAATTAACACCTGAAGAATGACCCAGAAGTACCATCAAAATCCTAACTTTGTAATGTACTAGATGAAGGAGTATCTTATCTTATATATTACAGATGCTCCTTCTATAAAGAAGATTATAGCAGCCTAAGTTCATCCTTGATCAGAGTCTAGTACAATGAATATGACAGCAGCTATTTCTACACTTCAAAAGAATTTTGCAAATGAATGCATTAAGTATCAGTGCCAGGGACTAAAGGGTTTGGTGCAGGGAGTAGAGGCAAAACTTTGGTCGCAAAGCTAACCAGAAGAACTTTGCTAACCAGAAGAACTTTGCTAACCAGAAGAACTTTGCTAACCAGAAGAACTTTGCTAACCAGAAGAACTTTGTTAACCAGAAGAACTTTGCTAACCAGAAGAACTTTGCTAACCAGAAGAACTTTGCTAACCAGAAGAACTTTGCTAACCAGAAGAACTTTGCTAACCAGAAGAATGGCTAAAGCTCAGAAACTTAACCACTACATTTGAAGGATGACCAATATTATGCTTGACTCCTTAAATGTATTATTTTATTATAAATATTGTGTCCAATAAAAAAACTGACCTTGATGTAGTTGATGAACTGACCCAAGAGAGATTCACTCTGTAAACAACAACAATACATTAGATTATAAAGAATTTTAATTAAACAAAGCTTGAAAAAAGTAACTTAATATTCTCTTGTTGTTATATGTTTTTATACATGATACAAGACATCACATAGCAGCAAACTATCTATTTTTTAAAGCTTAGAAATATTTGAAGTAGAAAACAACAACAGACAAGCACAAATTCTAACATTTAGATCTGCTTGAAGGTCAGCCTCTCCTTCCTCATCCACTGAAAACATTTCTTTCATCTTTAGATACTCTTCATGTTCCCTAGCTTCCTCTTCTGCTTTTCTCTTTTTTTCTTCCTCTTCCTACAACACATAAAAAATGAAAGAAAGATATTAATTTTCATTCACTATTAAACTTTCTTTTAAAAACTTTTAAAGCACAATCAAAATGTATCATCTTTACCCTAATGGCAGCTTCTTGTTTGTCAATTTCCTCTTGTTTCTTTCTCTGTGCTTCAAGTTCTTTCTCTCTTTTTTTCTTGTCCTCTCTATCTCTTTCTTCTTGCTAATAAAAAATAAATGAATTAAATCTCATTTTATTTTTAAATCACATAAAAATACGCTATTTTTGGTTTTTGATTGTAATGCAAAATTTATATTGTAGTTTATTCAGCAATGCTACAAATACAAAAAAGCTACCGTATATACTCGCGTATAAGTCGCACTTTTTTTACCCAAAATTTCTACAAAAAGTAGGGGTGCAACTTATACACCCGACACTGTTTTTGGAAAGTTCGAAAAACATCACTACTCTGTCATAAAGTTTCCGACATAACCACTATAGTTGAATGGAGTTATGTATAATTATTAGGATAGGCCTTTATTTGATTATGTTTGCCTTATGCACGATTAAAACAATTTTTTAAGGAAAGTTTCCAAATTAGGGTGAATATTTAGTAACTTTTATGTTTAAAAGGTATGCATTTTTGAGATATTAAAAGGCAGTGTAACCCGGGAAGTCGGGATGCGACTTATGCGCGGGTCATTGACAACGTATAAGGAAAAAAAACTTAAACTAGGGGAGCGACTTATACACCGGTGCGACTTATACGCGAGTATATACGGTATGTTAGAAAAAGACTGTAATCAAACAAAAAGGAAAAAAACTATAAACTTCACACCCAGAAAAAGAAACTTTCACTGATTAGACCTATTAGACTAGAGGTTTTAGCTTTTGTCTAGTTTGACACAACAATTGCAATATCTCTTTGCTTTGATATTTTATATTACATGCTAGATGAGTGAGTTGCTTCTTAAGTCAATGTTGCTAATGGATTGCAGCTTAAGCAGCACTATTGTATTGTCAGGTAAATTACACCCAAATTTATCAGCATGACACTGACCAATTTTCTTCATATAGTTTCAGTAGTTGCCCAATTAAATGTATTCATAAAGCAGCCAGAATTACAATGAAAAGAACACAAAGAATAACACAAACGAAGTATGAAAATTCATTCAGTGTGTTTCTTATTAATATATTTCCCTTTTTTTTTTTACTCAACCCCACATGACTGCTTTCTTAAAAAAAATGTTATCAGTATATTTTAATACCAAAACAAACATAATTCTTGACAATGGAAAAAAAAAGGTAATCAAAATGTCTAATAGACTCAAATAAAGAAAAATTACTTCTCTCATTGATTTCCTTTCTGCCTTCTCTTGCAGTTTTTTCAATTTCTTAGCACCCACTTTTCCTTCAGGTTGTACAATCTCTGGAAGGTCTTCATCATCATCCTCAACTAAGGCATTCAATAATAAAAGTCAAATTTTACCAAAATTAAGCAATTAATTGTATGATTATTCTGTTACTTTCCAGGTTTAGTAACAAAAACACAATAATTCTTACTTGCAAAAATGCACTTGTCTTTTTTCTACTCTTCTACTCTAACTCTTACACTCATTATAAATAAAGAATCATCAAAATAGATTTTTTTATTGCTCATAAGCAGTAGCGCATACAGACAGATGGTGATCTATTTTAGAAAACAAATTTTTTAGACTTAAAATTAAAAATTTGTAATTTGAACAATTGTGATCTCTGTAAAATATATTGATTTCCAAAGAAAACCTGAAAAGTTACATCCCTATAACTTGACCTCTTGAGTGTCTGCAGAGGGTTGGGAACAGAGCATACCCCCCCCCCTTCCTGATTCTTTTGCATATAACATTTTTCTTAATACAGTACAATATAGATGAACCGCTCATTCTTGGAAAAAGATTATGCAGATGCCCAGAAAAATGTTGGTTTTTTAATTTGCTAAATTTAAAATCAAGTTTTTTAAGTAAGAGAAAAGGTTGCCTATAGTTTTCAATGATTATTTATAAACTAAAATCAGTTGAACACATTTACACAATAAGCTAGCTAAATTACAAAGACAAAAAATGTATTTCTAAATAAAATGTATTTACTTGAATCCTCATCGTCATCATCATCTGCTGGCCTTCTGTGCCTCTGAAGTCGCCTTCTAACTCGAACTGGGCCATGTCTGTCATTCACAGGCTGTGGAACTACGGCGCCTTGTCCTCTCTGTGGGACTGGTTTAGGAGAGGCTAAAAATACCAGCATAAAATGTTCAATGACATTTTGTTTAAATATAATTGCAGTATGAAAGTAAAGCTCACCAAGAAATGGAAAAGTCAATTTTTTTTAAGTTTTAGAAGTTATAACTGCTGGAGATTATAGTTCAAATTAAATTTGTGAGAAAGCCCAAATCAAATTGGAAACCATGATGAATGTATAAATAATACACACATCAGGGCTTCCAACAGTGAATGATAAAAAGTGAGAATTGTCAAAATTTTGTTGCTTTCTCTAGCAGAAATTGACTATGTCCTGAATTTTTACCTTTACAGCCCCAGGCGCATATATTTCCATCAACCTAATTTTTCGCCTCCGCCCCAAGCGCGTAATTTTTGCATCAGCCAATGCAATTCCCAGTGGCCCAGGCGTGTATATTTCCCTCAATGATGGGTGACTATTTAACGCACAAAAATAAGGCCTTTCGCCATAGTCTCAAGCAGAATGTTTGTTCGGTAGCTTAAGCTTAGATCAAGTTGAATTTTATTTTGCTTTTAAAATTATGAAAATTGATCTGGAATTTTTTTTGTGACATTAAAAGTGCGGTTCTAATTGCAGACAGCAATTTACCTTCCGTTATAATGGACTGATGAAACTTTTTCTTTTGAATTAATATTACTAATTAGTCAAATTTTTTTTTTAACGGTAATTAAATGATTTCAATATTAAGTAACTGTGTTATGTCCCTTTGGTTTATTTATTTATTTTATACACGCTTCCAGGACCAGATTTTTTTCCCCTAGATATGTTAGTCTTTATGGCAGGCTTAGTTTTATAGTTTTTCTTGTTTTTTTTTAGCTAGTATTGGTTAGTTTATATGGTAGGGCTACGATAGCTTTGTAGTTTTTTGAAGAACCCATCCTTTAGTTCACGGTAGAAAGACAACTTGGCATTTTGTCTCTTTTTGACATATCACAAGACTTTGAACAGGAAATGATGTGACGTAAGCTTCCACATGTTTTTCAGTGGTTTTAAATTAGGCATGAATAGACCTTTTTAGTTTGACCCCGGAAAAGGGGCGTGGCCTTGAGACTCACTGACATATATTTCTTTTGGGGGCACAAAGATTTTTGTTTCTTCTTTCCATATAGTATTTTACTAAAGGTGTTGGGGTTTTTTAATGTTATTATAGTTGTTTTTGAACTTTAAACCATAAAAACACATGGAGATCTTAAACTAAGAACCTAGGAAGGGAATTGTTAAAAAACAACGTTTAGAGCTTCTTTATTTTTGTAAGAAATTTTTTTTTAGACCTGGACTCTATGCTTTGGACCTTAATATTATGGTCGATTCTATCGTGATCACTGTGTCATTACTTTTTGTTGAGTTTCTTCAATGTAAAAAAAAAAATTACGTTTAGAACTAGTTTTGTATCGAAAAAAAAATAATTAGGCCTATAATGCTTTTATTACTGTAGGCTATTCAAGCTATTGCTTAAATTAGCCCTAGACCTAGATCACTCGTTTTGATTAATAAAAAGGCAAATATAATTCTAGATATATTTCATGTTGAATGTTTGATAGAGACAGAGGCAAGAGCCGATGCATCTTCACGAATATAAAAACCATAGCCATAGCAAATATTATGTTAAACTTTAAAAAAATATATATTGTTCGTAGGAAGAGGCTAATATATATATAGGCCTATGTCGTATAGTCGGGCCTATGACCGTATGTCGGCATAGGCCTATGGCCTATGTTTTCCATATTGAATATGATAGGCCTATAGATATATAGATATAGATATATAGGCCTATTCATTTTGTGACTTATTGTCATTTCATTAGTCCTATGCATGAAATATTATTCAATAACAGGCCTATAACTAAAAATTCATGAAGAAAACACGCACCAGTTTGCAAATATCAAATATATAGCATAGCCTACCTTCATATTCGCTTAATTATTTCATGCAATCGCAATCGGTTAATCAACACTTTTCTATAGTAGGCCTAAATAGTAAATAGTTTCAATTGTTTAATAGTTTAAACTGTTTAAGCTTATAACCTTTAGGCTACTATAGGCTAAAAGGCCTACTATAGGCCTATTATAGTTAACTATATATGATAGGCCGATTCGATATGCCTATATAGGCCTACTATATTAAATAATAGCTAGGCCTGTCCTATAAGCCTATAAGCCATAAGCCTATATATATAATTTATATAGGCCTTTAGCCTATTATAATAGGCTATATAGCCTATAGCTTGGTCTACTAATATGTTATAATATGCTTAACTACTTCTACATACAATATTTTAACGATAAAACCCCAGAACAAGTCAAACAATAGCATATGCCTATGCCTATGGGACATAGACCTAGGCCTTTTCAGAATCAAACTGTGATGAGCTTAACTTTGACTTTTCAAGGTTCTTTTGTGACATCGAAATGGAACGATAAAAAAAAAAAATGATTAAAGCTACGATTTCTATTGCTACAAATAATAACTTTTTAATACAATATAGCCTACGTGTTAATACTTCAACACAAACAAAGCTTTATAAATTTATAACTATGTAAAATTTTATTTGTATGCTTAAAGACGATTTACTGATCGCTCGACGTCAATATCTCAATAATAATCAATATGTAGGCTATTAACATGGTAACCATAGACGCATTAGGCTAGGCCTAGAATGTATTATAAATGTTTTTTGGGTTAAAAACTGGTTCAAAAGGTAAAAGAAAAGTACAGTTCGCTCCCTAGCTTCTGGGTATAAAGTTTTTATGAAGTCTGGAATGAAGTAGTTTTTTTGTAAAATGAAAAGCTAATATAATTACGCCTAAAAACCACTAGGCCCCCAGTAAATTAACAAAGGCGAAGAAGGTTTTATTGACAACTTCTGCCCCCCACCTATTGCGCATGCGTATACATTGACCTTTTTTTTGGAATAATTAATCAAATGAAAAGGTCTATAGGACTTAGTGTTTATTTGTGCTGATTCTTGTGAAATAAAGTAAGAATATAGATCTAGAGTCTAGATCTAGAGATTTTTTAAAAAACATTTTGTGGTCTTTCGCACCTTTAAATAATGTATCGATTTGGAGGGGGTGCGCCATCAAAACCCTAATGACAATGTAAACACAAGAAAAATGACTTTATTTTTCTTTTATTGAAAAGGATCTGCCACTCTTCCTAAGGCCTAAGACTAAGACGCTAATCAATTCAATAACTTGAATAGCCCAACTTGAAAAAAAAATTCAGTTGGAATTTTTTAGAACCCTGCTTTAGTGAACCAACTACCCCAAAGCATTACCGCTTAATAATTCGAGATTATCAAGGAATTATACTTACAAGATGAAAATTTAGATATTAATGTTACAATACAAATAATTAATAAAAGCAACCCAGCTGTCACGGCATATATTGTAAACGGATCTACGACAGCCATCTTGGCTCTTTGAATTTTAGGAGTTATCTACCTTACGATAGAACTAATATTTCGGTTAATATAAAAAATATATTATAATTTCACTGTTCTATAAAATTGTATAGTTTCACGTTAATCAGAGCTTTGAATATTAACAAAATCGAAAGATAACAAAACATTTTGAATTCGCTGTTATAATAAAAAAAATGAAAGCCTGTTAAATAATGTACTTATTTCAATGTATAAAATGTATAATAGATATTATCTTATCTATTACAGACGCTCCTTCTGAAAAGAAGATTTTTGCGTCCTATCTGCAATTGAGAGATTTGTAGATTTTCTGAGCTAAAATTATATTTTGTTATTAAACTCATATTTTTTTTAAATGAGGTAGGACCTAGTGCCTTTATAAGTCTCACTATTGATTTCACTAAATTTATTATACAAATATAAAAAGTTAACTGTGGACGTCTACTTTTCTTGACCTCTCCCCACCCCATTCCCATTAGTTCCCATGTCAACAACTGTCAAACGTTTTCAATGGACGACCCCTAACTATTGAAAAAGTAAAACTGTATCTAATTAAGCCAGGGATCGGGAACCCATGGCTCGCTTGCCAGATGTGGCTCTACTGATGGCTGCATCTGGCTCGCAGACAAATGCATGTTACTTTTCAAAATATGTGGTGTCCATGGCTCTCTCAGACAGAAAGGTTCTCGACCCCTGAGATAGACAGATAGACCACAGAAAGACAAAGCCAAACTGACCTAGGTCCGCAATTAAGACACGAAGATAAAATGTAAAAGAAAAACTTTAAACAAAGTGGAGTTAACATTTATTTCTCGGAAAATTGTTTATTGCGCTACTCTCTGTGGTGGGTGTTGCTAAATTTTCTGGTTGTTGTTTTTTTACAAATCCTCACAAGTGTGCGTTAAAAATTAAATCTTGTAATGAATACCGTAATTTTGTATTTATATAGAGAATTAATAATTAGTCAGTAATATTTTTATATTACAAAACATAACTTGTTTGGCATCAATATAGAATCAAACGTGGAAACGGGTTTTAATTAAAGGGAGATTATTAGCCCATTTTATTTACGCTAATATTTCTAATAATTTTCGTTTATTTTTTTTTTTATAAAAAAATAAAAGACTTACAATTTATATCTTTGAAATGATCAAACTGTAAAAAGTATTTAAAAATTATATTAATAATATATGACTAAATAATTAATATGTATATTTTTAAACATTACATTAACTACTCACATTGTATGAGTATTGCCTATTTCTATACCACATTAGCTCAATCCCCCATACCCGCTAGGACCCATCCATATCTCAATATCATATTAAAGGACCTATGCCCGTCAAAATGACGGACAAACGTATGCCCAAAATGTGTCTTGTTACTAGAGGAAGAAAAAACTAATATTACGATATAAACTGTATTGAGAATTGAGAACGCTTCTTTCGGTACATTTTAAATTTTCTCGTTAATTGTTTACGGTCGCCCTGGAACGTGCATAAGAATTGTTGCTGTGAAGCTTCTGGTATCAAAAAGTATGTAACGGTTGTGTAATCAGATAGACCAGGGGTCGGGAACCTATGCCTCGCGAGCCAGATGTGGCTCCATTGACGGCTGCATCTTGGCTCGCAGACAAATGCTTGTTCGATTATATAAAAAAATGTTTCTTAAGACTCGTTTGATCTACATATTAATTGCATGTCAATAGGCCTATTTCATTCTACAAATGAGCTAAAGTCTACTGCAGCTCAGCACCAGAACTGGTAAAGGAGATAAACTCCGCTGACCCAAAAGAGAGAAAACCGTGCATTCATTGCAATTAAAGGAAAATTTACTTGAATTTTTAGTTTTAAACATAATGTATGACTCTCAGAGAATTACTTTTCAAAATATTTGGTGTATATGGCTCTCTCAGACAAAAAGGTTCCCGACCCCTGAATTAAGCTATCAAAAGGTATGACGTAGGCTAAAAATTAAATAAAAACTTCTTTCAAAGTTTTTAATTTAATTTTCATTTTTGCAAATACTAATGAGAAAAAAGTAGGCCTATATGATTATTAAGCTATTCTAAACAATGAGTAGATGCATGTTCAATGACATTTCTATTCAAAACAGAAGTTACAACAAACTGCATAAATTTTTCATAGATCATAGATGAACACGAAAATAAATACATCGAGCGTTTAATTGAATTAAAGTAAAGCCGGTTGACCACTCAGTACTATTGTCTAGATATCGTCCAGCTCTGTTGGGCCGAAATAGCACGTAGGGTTAATTAATAGGCCTACTATCTCTGATACTATGATATCGCATTGTACCGTAATAAATAGACCTAAAGTTATATTTTGCCACTTTAGCCCAACAAGAATCATGAAGTTTTCTCCGACTACTTCCGCGTGCACGTAAACTTATTTTGAGAGCGTGCGCAAACCCACCGGTCTATTCAATTTACGTTAGGGCCTATCTATTATTAGCACTACAAGTCAACTTAAAAAAATATATTTGACCACTGAAAAAGCCAACATTTGCGATGTATTTGTGATGTAATAAATAATAGCCTAAGAGTATAGATCTTCTTCTTCTACCTTCTCGTCTTTGAGGAACAGGCACCGATTCTCGACGTCTGTGGTCCTTCCTAGAACATAGGCCGCCAACAAGGGTCCTCCAGGCATCTCTATCCTGGGCTAGTCTCTTCAGCTTCCCCCCCCCTCCCAAGTAAGGCCAGATTCCTTGGTATCTGCTTCCTTATCTCTGCGGCAAGTGTTCCTCGGTCGGTCTCTTTTCCGTTTTCCCTGAAGGTTCCAGTTCACGGCATGCCTTGTTGTGCTGAAAGCAGGTTTTCGGAGTGTATGGCCAATCCATCGCCATCGTCTCTGGAGGATCTCTTGTTCTACTGGTATTTGCTTTGTCCGCTGCCACAGCTGCAGGTTGCTAATCCTGTCTGGCCAATGAATCCAAAGAATCCTTCTTAAACAGTTATTTATAAAGGACTGGAGTTTCTTTATATTCGTGGCCGTGGTTCTCCAGGTTTCAGCTCCATACAGCAGCATAGGTTTCAACATGGTGTTGAAGATCCTGATCTTTAGATTGTTTCTCAGGTGTCTGGAGACCAAGACATTCCTCAGTTGTTGGAAGGCAGTTCGTGCCTTTCCAACCCTTGTTTTTACATCAGCATCTGTCCCACCTTGCTTGTCCACAATGCTGCCAAAGTAGACAAAACTCTCAACTTCTTCTAGTGCTTCTTCTTCCAGCATAATGGGTGCAGTACTGGTGGCATTGACCTTGTGGACCTTACTCTTCCCTTTGTGTATATTAAGACCAATACGTGCAGAAGTGGTTGCAACATTGCTAGTTTTCTCCTGCATCTGCTGTTGGGTATGAGAGAGAAGGGCAAGATCATCAGCAAAGTCAAGATCGTCGAGTTGGTCCCTCAAGGTCCATTGGATACCATTCCGCATCTGGTGTGTGGGTGTTTTGGTTTCATCACCCAGTCGATGGCCAGGAGAAACAGGAAAGGTGAAAGCAAGCATCCTTGTCTCACACCGGTCTCACACCTGTCACCTGTTGGCCGTGGACAACTCGGCAGGTCATTCCTTCATAAGAGTTCCTGATTATGTCCACAATCTTTTGCGGCACTCCATAATGCCTCAGCAGTCTCCAGAGGGTTTGCCTATCCACACTGTCGAAGGCTTTCTCGTAATCGACAAAGTTGACATAGAGGGGTGAATTCCACTTCAGTGACTGCTCTAGGATGATGCGCAGTGTTGCAATCTGGTCAGTACAGGATCTGCTGGTGCGGAAGCCGGCTTGCTGGTCTCGCAGAAGGGGGTTAAAAGCATTTTTTATTCTGTTGAGCAGCACGCGGTTGAAGATTTTGCTTGGTATAGACAGTAAGGTGATCCCTCTGTAGTTAGAGCAAGAGCTTAGGTCGCCCTTCTTTGGGATTTTGATGATGTATCCCTCCTTCCACTCAGAAGGTACCTGGCCCTCTTCCCAGATCTTCATGAACAGGGGGTATAGTATCTCCACACTGCTGGTTTTTACGTCAGTATTGAGTGCCTCTGCTGGTATGCCAATAGGTCCAGAAGCCTTGCCATTTCTAAGTTAATTGATGGCCATGCGTATCTCTTCCTTGGTGGGTGTTTTGCAGTCAATTAACAGGTCGCTGTCAACTGGCTGTATATCTGGTGGGTTCCTTGGTTCTGGCCTGTTTAGGAGCTCTTCAAAGTGTTCTTTCCATCTACCTCTCTGTTGCTCCTCGTTTGGTATGTTCTTACCATATTTGTCCTTCACTGGTCTCTCTAGCTTTGCGAATTCCCCAGATAGCTTCTTGATGGTAGCGAACAATTCCTGCATATTCACCTGGTAAGCTGCATCTTCTGCCTCTTTGGCAAGCATGTCTACAAAATTCCTTCTGTCTGTCTTGATGTTTTTCTTTACAGACCAATTGGCTTCTGCAGACTGTGCACGTGTACGGCTGATGTTCAATTCTGCCCTTTTCCTTTTCCTCTCTTCTATTGTCTTCAGTGTCTCCGCTGTTATCCATTCTTTGTGCCCATGTTTCCTGCTCCCCAACACTTCATGACATGTTGACTGGTCTGCTTTCTTTACTCCTTCCCACTTTTCATCAATGGACTCTTTGTCTAGCATTTCACGTAAGACTTGGAACTTGTTAGAAAGAGTGATTTTGAGCTCATCCTGCTTTTGCTTGTCGTTCAGGAGGGAGGTGTTGTAGTTCAATCTATGTGATGTCTGCTCTATGTGGTGTCTTTTCAGTTTTAATTTTAACCGAGCCACTTGAAGATGGTAGTCTGGGGCAACGTCAGCTCCTCTCTTGACACGCACATCTTGGAGAGATCGCCTGAATTTTTTTCCAATACACACATGGTCTATTTGGTTTGTCGTTCGGTAGTCAGGGGAGACCCATGTAGCCCTGTGTATACTCTTGTGCTGGAAGAAACTCCCGCCTATGGCTAGATTGGTAGTGGCGCATAGGTCAGCAAATCTTTCTCCGTTGTCGTTCATTTCGCTCATTCCTTGCTTCCCCATGGTTCCTTCATAACCCGTGTTGTCACTACCAATCTTGGCATTGAAGTCCCCCATGAGGATGATGATGTTCTTCCTGGGACGACCCTGGACCACAGCTAGAATTCTGTCATAAAATACAATGTCATCATTGTCCTCCTCTTCACTTTCATTGGTTAATGCTTCGCTTCTTTGTTCGGAAGGATGCTGTCAGGATTCTGGGCCCATGCACCTCCCATCCGATGAGCGCTCTTTGGGCTGTCTTTGATAGCATCAAGGCCACTCCCTTGGTGTGTGGTGCATCGTCATCCTCGTGGCCTGAGAAAAGCAGCAGCTCTCCTGAGATCAGCCTCCTCTGTCCAGAGCAAGTCCATCTTGCTTCACTAATCCCAAGTATGGCGAGGTTATAATTTCTCATCTCGGCCGCTACGTGCACAGTCTTGCCTGCCTCGTACATTGTACGCACGTTCCAAGTTCCAATTGTGGCAGTGGTTCTGGTGGAGATGATGGAGGTTGGCCTAGTAGCTTCCAGATTTTGGTTTTCACCACTCGGCGTCATATATTCCTCAGCTGGGAATATATCCTCTCGCAGGACCGAAATGTCTTTAGTTTTCCTTCTTGTCGGCGTTTTTGTAACATAATTTTTTTATGTGGCAGGGTTGTTAGCCCTGTGCCCAACCATCTGGGGGGATGCCCCTCACAGCTATCCGGGGAGCTGCCCTTAATTTTGGGAAGGGTACCCTAGCCTTTGTGGTTCCACCCACTTCCTGCAAGGCAGCAGGTTCTGATTTTGGTCCGCCCTGGGTATTTGATTTCCCCAGTAGGCCTACCTACCATATCTGGTGGGCATTCCTCTATCTGCTACCCGGGAAGGCGCCCGTTGGGAGATTAGAAACTCCACACGAGAATAGTATAGATCTAGTCAGTGCTTCTTTTCTATAAAAAGAAAAAGGTACCGGAACTCCTAGTAAAACTTTGTAAAACCAAACATTCCAGGCAGTGATATACTTACAACAGTCTATGGAAAAAAGATGCCGGAACGCCGTTCCGGTGCGTTACATTAGAAAAAAAAGCACTGGATTTAGTCTAGTATCAAAAGGAAGAATTATTAGATAGTGTCTATAGTTTCTGATCATAAAATAAGATATAGATTCTAACGTTTTAAGTTTTAATAGAACAAAATGATAAATTAATAGTCTCGAAACAGAGAGGTAGAGACAGTATTTAACTGAATAAGACTCAATCTTCTGAACTCTTATTGCATTTTTAAAGTAGTGTTGCCTCATTGAAATTGGAGATGTTACTATCGGTTGTTGTTTTTATTAAAACCGCTTTTGTTCTAGAAATCCAATTTTAAACCGATTTTCAGTTCCCCCCCCCCCCCAATCCTCCCATGTCCTTTTTGTGTTTCTTTTGTTATATATTTTAGGTAGAAAACAAAGCAATTGTTCTTTAGTGAAGTGACCGACCCACGATAAAAAATTGCGCCTTCGCTGTTTAGCGAGTCAAGTTGATTGGAATCAATCACATATACCCAAAATGCACTACAGAAAGTCAATATATGTACGAAATATTTTTTAGAGAAATTTAAATAAGCACGCTTTACAAAAGTATGAAAGTTTATTACGTGGTGAAATCTAAAAGAAACTCGTTGATTGAAAAAAATAAATTATCATGAATTTGGAATTTAAACATATAGGCCAGTAATAGATCAATTGATGCTGCCAGATTGCACAAATAAGTAGAATATTTGTAGAAAATATATAAGAACTTACAAATCCAGTAACATTTATCGGTCTGTTTGTTCGGTAGGCTACGTTCAGCGTCTGTGTGAAAAATCCAGTTTTCGATTCTCAAGTATGTAGATCAAAAGTATGTGCCAAAGAATTGCGGTACCTTAAGATCTGCGTTTGTTATTGATTGTGCTTGTAACGAAAGCGATATTATGTTAGCTTATTTGGATAAAACGACAATAGGCCTATGAGTCGCCTATGACTAATTCGTGTTTGCAAGGCATTTAATGTTAAAGGAATTTTTTTGTTGTGCGAATCAAACATGGTTTATAAATATTTCGTGGAGGAAAAAAGTAGTGGGGCATCATAATATGAATTATTTACCTCAACATCCAACAAAACCGAAAATCGGATTTAAATTTGAAAACTGATTTTCTGTTTTGAAATCGAAAATCGGATTTCCGGTTTTCGTTTACCATCTTTAATTGAAATGTTATTACGATCTTGCAGAACAATGGGAAAGTCAGCATCTCAACTATAGTCCTTTTCTTGGAAGTATGCCAGTTAAAGACACCCAAAGAGGAACTGAGTACACACAGATGTCCCTCACAATCAATATGCTAAAAAGTGTGTATTGTGCCATTAAATGGACACATATTTATACCAATGGTACTATTGACCCAACAACCCAACCTAGAGGAAGTGCAATACACATCTACAACTCGAAAGGACACCACCACCCGTCCTATACTACTTAGTTTACAGCTTATCAGCGTCGCAGAAAAGGGAATAGGAAAGTGAGGGTGTTAAATTCGTGTTTCTGCCCTGGGTCGCCTCCTTACTTATGGCACTGCAGTTTATGGCATTAGGCAGAAAATGGGAGAAGCGGCTCTAATCCCCATAGTCATCCTAACGTAGACTATCCAGTACAGAGGAAATGAAGTCTCACAGAGAACCTGGAAAGGAAAACAATGGACAGGCTGAGAGCGCTTTCACTTTAGTGACTTAGTGTTACAGTGGATTCCCTCCCATTGCGGACACCATGGAAACAAGGAAGCAAATACACAAAAATATTAGAGATGAACAGCAAGAAACACCAATTTAAATTCCGTTATCATAGTCAGATTCAATGGCACTTGATGATCGTAACCGACGCCTTGTAGTTGGTCTGCCACAAAATATCCAGCTCTAATAATTGGGTTGTAGTCAGATCAAGCGTCATGCTTGTTGGGGTATGAAAAAATAGGTCCATGACTGTGAAAGTCTTGAGTTCGGTTAAAGAACTCGACTTTGAGTGCTTCAATACTGAAGCTGATAGATCTTAATGTTTTTCAATCTGAATATTTTGAAATTGATATCACGTTTCAATGATATCACATGATATGATGTTTCAATGCAAATCCTTTTTTTAGTAGCCAAACAGTTTAGGTGGCCTTCTGTTTGATACACTTTTTGTAAATGCATTTAGTTTAAATGTCTGTCATAAACATCAGCTTCAACAGACTGACCTAATCATTAATTTCCGGACGTTTTTTTTCAATTGTCTATTTTTCAATTGTTTTTTTTTTCAATTGTTTTTTTTTTCATTGAGAATCACATTATATAAACTCCTTATTTTAATTATCTATTTATTCATCAGTCATCATCTTTGAAATTTGTTTTAACTGAAATCTGAAAAGATTTAATTGAGTTTTTTGCTCAGTCTCTAAATGTTTTCAAAAGTGAAGGCGATATGCTTACATGTTCGCTGATGATTGTGTACAGACTGATCAAAGTAAGAATGCAGTTTTAAAAAATGGGATATCAATATCATACAATTCATTCGTTACCTTGTCTTGAAAAAACCCACAGAATAACTGTTTGTCTATAATAACGGTTTGAGAAACAGTAATATATAATATATCGATTGATAGAAAAAGAGGTTTATTAAGATAGATTGACAGAGAGAGTAGGAGAGAGAGATAGAGAGAGAAAGAAAGAGGAGAGGAATGCAAACGAATGTGTTGACGGTAGGGTAGGTTTGACAAAAATGGGCATATAGTGAAAGCGACAGTAAAAGGGTGGTTGACAATGAGAGAGAAATAAAGAGATGGAAGGGGGAGTAGAGAGAGAGGCAGGCGGAGTAGAGTGAGAGGCAGGCGGAGTAGAGAGAGAGAGACAGGCGGCATGATAGAAAGGGAGAGAAAGAGAGACGAAGGGTAAGGAAGAGAAAGACAGAAAAAAAAATATATTGATATATATATATATATATATATAAAAGAAGGAAGATAAATGTTGGTAGCAGACAGAGTTGTAAAGTCCTTGAATGTGTAAAGTGAATGAAGTGTACTCCCCTGTGTCCAGTCCTATGTCACACAGCTCACACCGAGTCTCGCCAGCCGCACGTGACGAGAGCTGGTATTGAAAGCGAATCCAAACGTAGAGTGAAAATCACCGCTAGCCCACTGACCGTGTTTCTTTTACATTTCTAGTGACCTTATAGGTAAACAACTGTACTCATTGATCTTCTGGCTATTTATTCTTTGGATTGTACCGCTACAGTCTAGAACCGAAAATACCTGACAGGTGAAGTGTTATGTTCATTCAAGCGAAGCTTATCTGCGTCTGGAACAAGTGAGGCATTTAAAAAATATATTTTATCATAGTTATCTAACGTGTCTAAATGTGTAATTGGTTGGACCTAATAAATATTTTAGTTACCAAGCAGATATATTAGTCAAATAATGGAAAGCGATAGAGTCTATCATACTAAGGTCAAATTATAGTATCATACTAAGGTCAAATTATAGTATCATACTAAGGTCAAATTATAGTATCACACTGAGGTCAAATTATTGTATCATACTAAGGTCAAATTATAGTATCATACTAAGGTCAAATTATAGTATGTTTTTTGTGCCGTGAAATTAAATACGGATCAGCAATTGTTATGAGTTGCTTTTCTATAATGGTTCGTAAAAATATCGTGCAAGTGATCATTTTGTTCATGTGTGCTTCTGTTGTACATTTATGTGTGAACATAGGCCTAATGTGTTTACGTGTGAGTATGTGTGTTTGGTGTATACATGATTTTACACAAATAGACACATGAATTGAATTCATACTGCGCAAAAACGGCATTAAGTTTACTTAGGGACTTAATTGTGTAAGGAAAAAGGAACTACTGTATAGAGCGTTCTCAGTAGGCGGAGCTTAAGTTTTTTTGTGTAAATTTAGTGACGTATTTGTGTAAATATAGAACCCACTTGAGGTACAAACGTAACGTGGTGAAAGTGAAGTACTTCTTTATCATGCAAAATTCACATCTGAATATTGGCTATCCTACTCAAAAATAAGGAGGTAAATAGTAGTACTGTAGATTAATTGATTAATGTGAATTGGCTAGGGCCGGCTAGACCTATTTACACTTTCAATTTCACTTTATAGGCCTACACTTTTAATGTTTCGTAGGCTAGGCTACGATGTCAAGTGATATTGTTGGTGAATAGGCTATCTAGTCAAGTCACTATTAGGGTCACATCGTCTATGATCTATGTCTATGATAATAATAAAATAGCCTATTTTATTTAACATACATAATACAGCTTAAATCTTAATAAGACTTAAAACACAACACATCATTTAAAAAAAGCTCGAGCCTATATGAAACTTTATTAATACAGCGGCCATATTTAATTGTACACAATTACTCAAAGTAAACACAAATCACGTGCTTTTTGTCACGGGATTGCAAACGCCCTATTACCAATGATGGATACGACGTTTTAATATTTTTATAATAAAATCTACTCTTTAATTCTAGAAATATTTATCACATATTTTACAATCTTTCGAAATTCCAAGAGTTTGTGTAAGGGCCCTTACAAGTGGTAATTGTTTTTAGCATAATCCGCACAATTCCAGAACGTGTTACTAAATGTATTTATATTTTGTAGCAATAAGTTCAATAAGGTAAAGTAGGCTGATCTTATTACAGTCTTGAACTCCTCGTTCACTCACCAAAAGCAACAGGCTTAGCAAGAACAAAGTATTCTTAGAAATATTCATTGACAGAGACAGTTCCATTAGCTGTTTTGTTGTCCTTGTTTTGGCGTTATGATGTTCTAGAGTCTAGAGCAGGTGTCGGGAACCTTTTTGTCTGAGAGAGCCATGGACACCACATATTTTGAAAAATAATTCTGTGAGAGCCATACATTATGTTTAAAACTAAAAAATCAAGTAAATGTGTGCATTTTGTATAATTTCAACACTAAAAGTACAATAATTATGTCTGTGAATTCTTCTGATGCTGAGCTGCAGTAGACTTTAGCTCATTTGTAGAATGAAATATTGATATGTAATTAATATGTAGATCAAAAAGTCTAAAAAAAACATTATTTTTTATAATCGAACATTTGTCTGCGAGCCAGGTGCAGCCATCAAAAGAGCCACATCTGGCTCGCGAGCCATGGGTTCCCGGCCCCTGGTCTAGAGCTATTCTGTGCGTGGTTTGGGAGCCAGCACTGCCGATGTTCATCACTAATGGTGGGCTTAGGTCTACGGGAATCGTTGTAGCAACTGGTCTACTGTCAGCACACGTTTATGCCCCCCCCCGCATTGTGCCAACTCGTCTACGGCCATCATGGTAGCGACTGGACTCTGGCCATCACGGTAGCCTTTGCTCCTTGTCCATCAGGTTGACCACTGGTCTAAGGCTACTATGGTAGCCAACGGGTCTACGGCCATCATGGTAGCCACTGGTTTACAATCATTATTATAGCCCTGGTCACCGACCGTCATGGTGGGAGCTGGTCTGTGGTCAATATGATTGTGGTCATTGACTTACATCCTAAATTTCGGACCCTGTTATTTGTTCTATTGGTGAAATGAACGGAGAAACTCAATTAATGAACATAGTCGTGATCCCAATGCACACTCACATATAAACAGAAAAAAACAAACTTAGTTTTCCTATTTACCATCTTAATTTTCTCAACATTCTGTATCATTACCATGTAAATATTGAATAAAGTATCACATGTTATTAAACTTACTCCTATCTTCCAATAGCTAGACAACTTTTTTTTTCTACTCATAGTAAAGTACCCTTCGGACCAAACTGATCATAGGTCTGGTGAAGCAGCGTTCACCAGTTTCTGTAGCCACGTCATACTTGGGGATGTGTGGCCAGGGCATACTAGAGATGTGTGGCCAGGGCATACTAGAGATGTGTGGCCAGCACAATGCCCAGCCGCCTTTACTTTACCCCAACTAATGTCAGGAACCCATCAGTGCTGGGACATCCTTAAGTCATGGGATTTGATTTGATTTAAGTCCACCAGGATTTGAACCAAGGACCTTCGGATCGCCAGTCGAACTGCGCTGCCGATAGGTCATCGTGTCCCGTTTTCTACTAATTAGGTCAAGGTTATTTTGTTGCTTTGATTTATTTCCACACATGACTTTGTTTTCTACTGCGCGACATTTTAATGTTTGATTTTTTTTTCTTTCCTCCTGGTGAGTTTTTGAGATATTCTCCACCACGGAAAATGACACGCAAAATGAATATTTCATTGATTTACTCTCTAATTATTGAACCACATCTATTGTTGTTCTATTTGTGTGTATGTGTGTATGTGCTTTGTTTGTTCGTTTCCTCAGTTCTTCGTTTGTTTTGTTTTGTTCTACCTATTGACCGAAATCCAATCAAACTGATATCATCGTTAGCCAGGTACTACTTCGCGATGTGATCTAAACAAAAAGCATGCCAGGAAACACTGCCTAAAAGTAACTGTCTCATCCTCTCAAAATTTGTTGTTGTTTTTTTAACGAAATCTTCCTCTCTATAACCTTGGCATATGTAAAGTCATAAAAAAAAAAACTCAACTCGTAAAGAAAAAAGGTAAATAGTAATTTGCACAATTAGGTCTACTCGTCTCTAAATCTAATAAGTGTCTCGCTGCGACTTGAAAAAAAATCAATGTAAGTGGTGTACAGTTAAAATAATTACTGATATATTTTTTTAAGGTCAAAATGGAATTATTTTTTTTTACAATTATACAGAATGCATATTATAGTCTAGACCTAACTGATTATTTTTTTCAATAAAATTTTTGAACTTTTATAATTTAAATGAAACAGGGTGGGGGATCAGGGGGGCGAGTGGCTATTGATTATTTTTTCGAGTTATGGGTAAATGAGGATTACTAATTATAGTTGGAATGGGCTTTTTTATGGATGAGTGGGACAACTCTTCTGTCAGGGAATGGGCAACACGACAGCAACCTTAAATGGATTCAACTTAATAGGGTAAAGGACGGTGGGCATTCACGCACAAAATACACCCGTTTACAAAACACTTTGACAAAGACATATTTACTTTAGGACAAAGTAATGAATAAACCTCTCATTCTAGTTCACTGGCCTACATAAAAATATAGTTTCATTTTTAAAAATCATATAAGTACACTGCTTATTTATACAAATTTAAAAATAAATGTAGATAACGTACCAAAATGCACCTCAGTAGGCCTAATACCAACAAAATATAATAAAATAATAAAGCACACATACGCACAAACACACATACACACATACACACATAACACACATATACACAAATACATATACACACGAACACATATACACATATACATACAAACACATAAACACACATACACACAAACACACATAACACATATACACAAACACATATACACACAAACACACATACACACAACACACATAACACACATATACACAAACACATATATACACAAACACATATACACACAAACACATAAACACACATACACACAAACATATATAACACACATATACACAAGCACATATACACACAAACACACAAACACATAAACACACATAACACACATATACACAAACACGTATACACACAAACACATAAACACACCTAACACACATATACACAAACACATATACATACAAACACATATACACACAAACACATATACACACAAACACACACACACACACATAACACATATACACAAACACATATACACACAAACACACATACACACAACACACATATACACAAACACATATACACACAAACACATAAACACACATACACACAAACATATATAACACACATATACACAAGCACATATACACACAAACACACAAACACATAAACACACATAACACACATATACACAAACACGTATACACACAAACACATAAACACACCTAACACACATATACACAAACACATATACATACAAACACATATACACACAAACACATATACACACAAACACACAAACACATAAACACACATAACACACATATACACAAACACGTATACACACAAACACATTAACACACCTAACACACATATACACAAACACATATACATACAAACACATATACACACAAACACATATACACACAAACACACACACACACACATAACACATATACACAAACACATATACACACAAACACACATACACACAACACACATATACACAAACACATATACACACAAACACATAAACACACATACACACAAACATATATAACACACATATACACAAGCACATATACACACAAACACACAAACACATAAACACACATAACACACATATACACAAACACGTATACACACAAACACATAAACACACCTAACACACATATACACAAACACATATACATACAAACACATATACACACAAACACATATACACACAAACACACAAACACATAAACACACATAACACACATATACACAAACACGTATACACACAAACACATTAACACACCTAACACACATATACACAAACACATATACATACAAACACATATACACACAAACACATATACACACAAACACACACACACACACACTAGTACAAAAGGGTTTTGACGAGTCTCGGACTAAATCTAAAAATAACATTAGGCCAGAGAAAGACTCTACAGTTATAATTGGATAAAACAAACTATCAATAAAACAAATGCACTCTTTCTTAAATAAGACGTAACTATATTCCCTTTTTAAAAACGCACAGTTTTCGTTTATAGAAAATTAAACCATATTTACTTTTTAAAATAATTAGACATTTCCCATTGCCAATAAATGAGACATTATCCATTCCAGCATACGGTACTTTCTCCATTCCGATAGATGACAACCTCTCTATTTATGTAACATCTCAAATTATCTTATCTGTTTCGATAAATAACAACTAAAAAGAAAAACAATAACGACGCCTTTATTATTTCAAAGACAATAATTAAAGTCTTTGACTATTTCAACAAAGTTAAAAGTGTCGAATGAAAACAATTTGATGAAAAAATAATATTTTCTAATGGCAATTTTATTTCTTTACTTTATATCAATAATGCATGCGCTGCGCATGTAAAGAAAGCATTAAATAGGTTTGCATAACAAAAATACATATTGACATCTAAATAAATAATTGATTGACATTCACAGTAATTTCAATATGCACAGCATACAATTAAATATGGATTCCATTTAGTTTACTTTTCTTATTTGCCGTGTTCTAATTAAAACTGTAGGCCCCTGATAATTGTAAGTATCTTGATATTTAAATGAGTCTAATAAAAGTAGTGATGAGTATGAGACTAAAGATGTTAAACGAAAACCGGAATAATGGATTCCGGTTTTGAAACCGAAAACCGGTTTTGAAAACAAACCGGTTTTAACATCCCTGTATGAGACACTGAGTCTATTGAAATAAAACTGTAATCTAAATAGGAAGACACGTTAAAAAATTGAGTCAATTGAAATCAGTGAGACGTACAAGACAGGTCTGACATACCGAGAATGCGATGAGGCTAAAAATAAACATAGCATGCATAAAAAACGAAGATACAATCGAGTTCTTTAAGCTTTCTTTCTGCCACTCACCGGACGTGATGTAGGGTCTCGAGAGGCCATTTTCATGTCACGACAACCCTTGCTTCTTAAAATCGTCTCGGAAGTTTTTTTTATCTGTTTAATAAAGTCGCAACGTGCCAATTTGACATCGTTTTATTATCATTGTACCGTAATTATAAATTATGTTTTCATTCCCGTATCTTTAAATAAATAGAAATTTGTATTGCAAATCAAAAGAGTGTTGCAGGTTTTGAATCTTCGGCACAAATGTCTAAAGACGACGCTGTAGGCGAGAGAAACTTTCAGTATTTCTATGCGTCTCTAGATCTAGATGTTTGCCTAGACCTTCATAACACAAGAAGCATGGTTTAGCAGGTAGCGAGGAAAATCAGGGGAACATTTTAAAAAGCCGTAACAAATTATTATGATTGATGTTGGGGATTTAAATATACAGTACTCAAATTTTAACACAGATGGAGCGTGTTTGATTTTTTTTTCACCTTCTATTTGGAAGCGATGGAACATTTTGTATCCCTAGATCTAGTATTGGAAAGATAATTTTCCCCTCACTCCAACAGCCTTACAAAAAACAACAAAAAGCAAAAGAAAAACAACTTTCGCTTTGGTTTCTTTGTTGCAGCTAGAACAGTCTTCGGAACTTTAATTCACCCCACTTCCCGACTTCATATCGAGCTGAAACTTGGCACATAGACTCAACGCCGATGACAGAACATTGTTTCAAATTTTCAACCTCAGCCACACTTTTCTAAAAGCAGTTTTTCTGTTGGTGTTTTTTTTAAAGGAGAAAAAATGACCTTGAAAAATTGTATAGAAAAGATGTCTACCAATAAAACACTTTGTTCCTTTGGATGAATATCACTTTGTTCCTTTGGATGAATATCACTTTGTTCCTTTGGATGAATATCACTTTGTTCCTTTGGATGAATATCACTTTGTTCCTTTGGATGAATATCACTTTGTTCCTTTGGATGAATATCACTTTGTTCCTTTGGATGAATATCACTTTGTTCCTTTGGATGAATATCACTTTGTTCCTTTGGATGAATATCACTTTGTTCCTTTGGATGAATATCACTTTGTTCCTTTGGATGAATATCACTTTGTTCCTTTGGATGAATATCACTTTGTTCCTTTGGATGAATATCACTTTGTTCCTTTGGATGAATATATGAAGTTTAATATAATTATTTGGTTGTAACAAAACTAACCGGTACATTCAAACGAGACAACCCTATCTTGTATTATATTACAATTGTATTTCTTTGTTCTTCTTTTTTTTTTTTACCTAATTATCTTTTTTTTCCTTGTCCATTGAAACGCATCCAATGCTATTTTTGCAGTTAAGTAATGTGTGACCATGTCTCACTTGAACCCAACACTGTATCGAGTTATTGAATTAATGCGTCCTGGAACGATGTGCATCACTTAGGCAACATCAATTTGGACGCTTTTGTACAAGCCTGTGAACTAAGAAATGTGTGCGTTGAGTATCGCATATTTGCATAACTCGATTCCCCACGGCGCTAAAGATTACTTTGGTGTGGTGTTACTTTGCGGGAATCGATGCTGCTCTTGCGAATTCACGTGCATGCAGTTTGCGAATGATATCCTATCATGATTGAATTTTTTTTTTGTGTGTTGGGGGGGGGGGGGGCGGGGGGGGGATGTCGGGGACCGGATGTGCTCGAACTTATCACGTACAACAAAGCAAACGTATGTTCAAAATGTATTTGTAAATTAAAACATTTTTGTTATAAAGCTAAGGCTTTAACGTTTTAGTAGTGTGGCTCTGCTGCTCAATGTTCTAAATATCAAATGCCATTTTTTTCATCTTATGTAACGTCGAAACATTTGACATTTATGGAGAACTGGTTGATCAAAACATGGCATGAAATCAGATGGCTCGCCCAGGATAGGGAGGCCTGGCGGAACTTTGTTGCTGCCTTATGCTCCACGGGGAGCGATCAAGAAAAGAAGTTGATCAAATGGAAGGATTAATGACCATAAAACGTTTGTTTAGCCTTAATCTCAAACAATAAAAATCCACGTATTTTCCGATAATTCAAAGTGTCAGCAAAGGTTAAAGGTTAAATACCTTTGTTATCAACTTTAATATGTTACACGTGTAAATAATATAACAATTAAAATTAAATGTAGATCTAATGGCTTTAAAAATGTTAATTTTTAACTAATAAAAGGTTATAGCCTACATAGGCCTATTCTAAAAAAAACGGACGAAATGACATAAATTCACTTGAGTGTTAAAAAAACTACATTGAAATAAAAATAAATCTTTGCCACTTTCAAAAGAAGATATCAGACGAGATTTCTTCGTCCTGCAGAAAAATTATATTTAAAAAAAAAGTTAGAAAAATTGGCTGATTCTTTGGATACTGCTGACTGAGATTTTACATTAAGTTTATTTTATCTCGTAACCTTCAGTGATATACACGAACTACTCATTTCATCCGTCGGTTTACAATAAGATTTAATAAAGTCCATTACTGAGAACAGAGATTTACAAGCATATAAAGATGAAAACACGGAGAGTAATGCTCTTGCAAAGCTTTTAAAACGTGAAACACTCCAAGTAAACATCATTTTGTTGTTTTTTTTTTGTTTTTTTTTGTTTTTTTTTTTTTCATTTTAATCTGGTATTTGTACGGGGCACGGTAGCCGAGCGGCAGCGCGTTCGACTGGCGATCCGAGGGTCCTGGGTTCAAATCCTGGTGAAGCCGGGATTTTTTCCCAGGACTTGAGGGTGTCCCTGAGTCTACCCAGCTCTGATGGGTACCTGACATTAGTTGGGGTAAAGTAAAGGCGGCTGGGCATTGTGCTGGCCCCACATCCCCTAGTATGCCGTGGCCACAGAAACTGGTGAACGCTGCTTCACCGGCCCTATGATCACTTTGGTCCGAAGGGTACTTTACTTTACTGGTATTTGTAAGTATCATTTGTAAGTTTTGTTTCAATGTTTTCCATGTCAGCTCTAAGGTCAATAAATGTATTCTCTGTAATTCAATCAGCTGCATTTCAAAGTCATCCTTGTTAATGTTAATCAATGAAAACTTGGATGTTGTAGTCATCTGAGAAATTAAAAAGCTAATATTGAGAAACGTCGTTACAGTAAATAGTTTTACGTGTCAGAAAAAAATGTGAGAATGCCGTGTTCGACGTGCATGCCAGGGCTCCCCATCCCTAGACTATACTCATATTTTCCAGCAAATTTAAACTTCTTAGCTAAAACAAAACTTTAAAAAAAAAATCCGATTTCTTTACTATGGTAGAGTATCTAAACAAATGTTATAGCAATGGAAGTTTGTGTATTGCTACTCAAATATTCAATTTAACTACATAATATGTAGAAGAAGAAAAGTCTTTTGTCTAATTTTAGTCTGATAATAATACACCAATGTTCAGCTACGTCTAGATATAATAATGCAGTCAGACAACCACGTGACTATTAAGACCAATGAGAGACTTGCACATAGGCCTACATAGATTATTTCTGCATCACGTGAATGTAATGACCAATGAAAGACGTGGACATTAACAATGCATCAATTTTTTTTTTTTTTTTTTTTTTTTTTTTTTTTTTTTTTTTTTTTTTTTTTTTTTTTTTTTTTTTTTTTTTTGTTGTTAATCCATACCGTTGGTCTACTTTAAACCGTCCACCTCTTTGTTCAGTCCACCATTAAGGGAACATCATGATCAAACAAATAACATAGAAAGAAAATATCAATAATTCATCTCAGTACTCTATCTTCCCAGAATGTGAAAACTCGAAAGCAATTTATTTAATAAACTTGAAATGAAGGCTATTTAAATAGGTCACAACAGTTTTCTTCAAGCCACATCTGTACATAAAATGTAGTTGTTTTTTTTAAAATATATTAAAAAATAAGTCAAGAGCTTGTCGACAATAAAAAGACAATGTAAATTTGCTAAAATGTTAGTTTTTAGATAAACAACAAAACATAAACACACACACACTCAAAAACAATACAAAAGCCAGACGTCAAGATGAATTTTTCATGCTTGCATTAGGTCTCTCTAATACAATGATTCTGCTTGTGGGCTCAGACAAAGTCATGTCATGAAAAACTTGGCACGCTGCCATCGCCATTGGACACTGACAATCATAGACATTTTATTATAAGCTACAAGGTTGCATTCATGGCATTCGTGTTGGGCTCATATGACGTTGATTGACAACATAATCAAATATTGCACCGGCATGTCCTGAATGGTTAAAACATATAAAGAAAAATGATTTATAATTATATTAAAAAAATAATTCATATTTCACACTGATTAAAATAGAATCATACAGGGTTAAATACTGACCCATATCCGATGTAATCACGACTTTACATTGATATCATGTCATGCATTAAATTTAACGTCTATATAGTAGGCCCTATCTACTTTCATATACCGGTAATCAGAGTAAGACTAACCTTATATTACTTTAAAAATTACTTTTATCAATGAAATAGTAAGAATAGGTTACATCTAGTTGATGCTTACTATTCAGCTAATAAACATGTCTTCTTTCTATATTTATATTCACAATCAGTATCAGCTTTTTTTTTTCTCTTCATAATTTCTTCCGTTTCCTGGCTATAGTCAAAATAAAATCTCTTTCTTGCTTTGCGTCACAGTGGCCTCCCCTTATTAAATCAGACATGTTTGGGAATAGTGTTGCTTCTTTTTTTCTCTCTGAAATTTATCGGCTTAATGTTTCTCTCTCCTGGGATTTCTTCTTCCTAAGAGCTAATTTGTAGGCTTTTCATTTCTGTCCCAGTTTGTGCTGGGCTTCTAACGAAGCAGACTCACAAATCAACATGTAAAAAAAAAAAAACATTTATCATCATGGAAGAAAACCAGGATGTAAGTTAAAGTAAGTCAGCATTTGGCAAGAGTTCTGAATGGTTTCGTATCCATTGATGAAAAAAATAAATTGAGAGATATTACCTCCCCTTTCTTATGATTGTTCTTAGCGGATATTAAAAGCATTAGGAAAAAATAAGTTTCAATCAATTTGGTGAGTGTGTTTGAGCACAGCTAAACTAATTTACTTTAAAGATTAGAATGTTGTGCGGAATAGACTTTAAAGGAGAGGGGGGAGGTATGATCTTCAAGTTATTATTGTAGATTGAACTAAATATTTCGTCCATCCAGTGAAAATAGAGATATAGAGATCTACGTCGTAATTTAATTGTAGCTTGTGTCGCAGGTGAATCTTAAGACGTAAATTGACCACAGTTTGATGTCTTGTAGAGGACAGTTCGCTATATATTTGTCATTTTTTGGAACTCCAGTTTTCTCCCCTTTTTTTATATTGGATTAGCTTGATTTTGAGTCTAGAATTTAAATAAACTTGTTAATTCAACAACTGAAGTTATTTCATCTATCATTGTTGAGTGACAGGAGTTGTAAAAATTCCTCAATAATATTACTAATAGTAATTGCATCATTAAAAGAGCTGAGGAAACCTGTTGTCAAGTGACCCTTTAGCTGTGACTCCAGCAACCAGAAATAGAGGCTTCTAATAAAAATACTACCATCTTTTGAATTCTGATTCAACAAATCATAACAATGTTGAGTGAAATTTTTAATGTCATTAGCTTTTGTAGTGGCGTTGATAGTCTAGTGTTGATACGTTTAATTTTTAATACAGTGAATAAACACAAGCCGATTGAACAATATAATGAATAAAGTTTAAAGACAGCATAAATATGACAACGAATCCTTTGTGGCCACTGGAAACGAACAAATAAAAATAATTGATAAAAATAATTGATAAAAAAAATATTCGAGTGCTACTCTGAAAATGCTCTCCCCTTTATATGCGCTTGAATAGAACGAAAAGGAAATGGATTTTTCCAGCATATGACGTAAAAAATTTCTCCACCAGTTCAATTTTGGACATTTGACAAGTGTGACGTGAAAACATAAGAAAACTTTTGTCTTAGTTTAATATATTTATCTTGTACATAATCTCAAACAAATCAGAACATGTTGCTGGCAATTCTCAACTGAAATGTGTTTAAAATATAATATAGGGCCCGTGGTACTATATCTGTAACCTAGCGTATCATACAATAGTATAGATAGAGATTTTGCATAGAAAATGTGTAATTAAACGTAAAAGCTTTAGTAACAAAATTTGTAGTTGAATATTTTATTAGTCTATATTTATTTGTTATAAAGGGTTGTCATTATACAATATCTTTTGGCTATCTCGGAGACGAACTTTAATATATTCGAATGAAAGGGACGAAAAGAATGAGGGAGAAGATTTTTTATTGAGAACTTGCGTCAGACGAAAAAATAAAATAAGTATTTCAAACATTTCATTTAATCAATTGCAATGATTACAACAATTGTATTGTCTTTACAAGTCTTTACAATTTTCAAGTCACGATATTTTCATATTTAATGGAGAAAGATAAATATTAAATTATACAATGTCAAAGTAGTCTGACCTCTTGCAACATCTTATTTCACATAGTATCATTTTAATCCTTTCACAGTCTCACATTAGTTCAAACCTCTATCTGTATTACAGAAAGCTTCTTCTATTACAGACTTGAGCTGAACAATAGATTTGGGACAAAGCAAAGAGTAACCTTTTTCGTAGAAATATTTTCATGATTGAAAAATGTTTGAACTTGATTATAAACTTGTACACCAAATTTGATATTTCTTAACCCTTTTGGAAAAGCAATTCCTCTTGTTTCAGTATACTGAAATTTCAGACCACTGAGCTATATATACATGTAGTGCTCAAGCAATTGAAATAAAGAAGAAAAACAGAGGAGAAAATGCGGACTTTTAAATATAGATAAGTGCACTGTACGGAAGTACCAAGAATATATAAACTTTTCGTAATGGGTCATTGAAATTTGATAAAAATGCAGTGCCGTTGCTCGGGATTTGAGGGCCCGGGGGGGCTTGGCCTCTTTAGGGGCCCCTGCATTTTGACATTCGATATTATGACATGAGAAAAAAAAATTCGGACACGCCTTTGGCCCCCCCCCCTCAAGTAGGGTCCCGTGGGGACTTTCGAATTTGGACTCCCCTCCCCCTCCCCTAGCTACGCCAATGGAAAAATGAACTCATTTATACTGAACATACATTTTATATATATATATATATATATATATATATATATATATATATATGCTTATACTCTCTTAAAGGATAATACCAGTAAATTGTGTAATTTTAATGAGTACCGGATTCATTAATTTAATGGCGAAGTCAAAAGATGAAATGGTTGATGATTTTTCTGGATAATGCTTTGAATACCACATATATATTTATTAGCTGGGTTGGTAATTTTAATTAATTTTCATTATTTAGACATGTGTATATATATAGCTCAATGCCTTACAGCGCACTTATCTATATTTAAAAGTCCGCATTTTCTCCTACAATTTACTTCCTTTGAGCACTCCATATATTAAAGCTCAGTGAGAGGGACTGTCTGATATTGTCTCTGTGGTAAATATGAATAATAAAGAAAACACAAGCTCATCTTATCAATAAAGAAACACATTTTTGATTAAGTATTAGTTTATTGTCATCTTCTTGCATATAATTTTATTCATTATTTTTCATTATATTATATCCAATCATATTCTAGCTAATCATTTCATTTTAACAAATAATTACATGTTAGCTAATCATTCAATTCTAGCCAATCTTTCTATTCTAGCTAATCGTACTATTTAAGTTAATCATTCAAATCTAGCTAATTATTCAGTCAAACCAGGACTAATTTTAGAATTTAAGTTTATAATTCAATTCTAGCAAATTTCTTTGTTCTAGCTATTTCTTCAATCCTAGCAAATCATTCCATTCTAGCTAATCATTCAATTTTAGCTAACCCATCAATTCTAACTTTCATTCTATTCTAGCTAATGATGATATTCTCGCTTTTTCTATGCTAGTAAATCATATTATTCTAGCTACTCATTCAATTCTAGCTAACTATTCTAATCCTACTCATCGCATTCAACCAATTACGTGTTTACGAGACCACCAATAAAATACGACATGACTATTTTCACTCCGGGGATGTATTTTTTTTTGTCTGGCCCAGGAACATGTCTAATTAACGTTCGAACGGAGACAGCCAGGACACGAACTATTCCAATTTACTCTGGATTTACTGAATCAGGGACCAAACGGAAGTAAATACGTGCCATTGACTGGGCATGAGAGTAGTTGAGAACAGCCAGAACATTTTATGAGATAAACTACAATAGACCTAGTCATTTAAAGAAATATGTGTAACGTGTAGGCCTATGTTTAACAGTAATTACTGCCCCTAGGTTATATGAACTGTTAAGGGGCCTACGAAACTCGGAAATTAAAATATTTAAAACAATAACGTTTTTTTTTTTACACATGGCATATTGAATATACAGATTTCATAAAGTTTGATATTCTAACAGCATACAAATAAGCACTTAACATATATTACAGTTAGCTTAATTTAACTTTTTGACTCTGTACCTGTCTTAGCAAAGTCACGATATGATGTCTAAAATGCTATCTTCTGGATGAAGTAATTTTTATTTCAAAGTAGTGCCATGAAAAATAATCGCGTTTGTCTCATCGTTGACCGAAGATAAGTTTTATCTTTATGGGCAGGTTATTCTTTACAATAGTTGCCACAGTTGCGTTTTTTATTATTTCATTTTTTAACATATCGTTAATATTTCTTTATTAACGTGGATCCTGACACAGTTGGATTATAATAGAAAGTATTCTAAAACATGCCTGGATTCACCATTGAGCAACATAAACACCCACATTTGACATCAAGGAAAAGTTTTCACTGTACAATTTTCCACTGTAGAACTTTACATTGGGACACTGGCCTATATAGTGTAATACCGTAAATGGTACACAAAATTGGTCTAAGAATAAAATGACAAAACAACAATTTAAAAAAAAATGCAATTTAATAAGTAGGACGGGGCACGGTTAGGCTGGCGTACCAAAGGTATTGGGTTCGAATTCAAGTGAAGTCTAGGACTTGTTCCGGTACTGGTGGATGTCCACCCAGCTCTGACATTAGATGGGTTTAAAAAATGGAGGCTGGGAATTGTGCTGGCCACACAATCCCCTTGTATGCCGTGGCCACAGAAACAGGTGAACGCTGCGTCACCGGCCCTATGATCCGACGGATACTTTACTTTTTAATAATTAGTAGAAAACGTTTAGCTGTGTTTTCATAACAATATCTCCTACGCTGCCATGATAAAAAAAATAGTACTGGTAATAACACTGTGTCTTCTCTTGAAACGTTCATCCTATGACCATGTCTCCATTAAACTATGAAAGTCTCTAGAGACCTACACTTGTCTACTAGCTCCAGTGAAGGTGTTAAACGGAAAAATATAACAATTTGCTTTTATCTAACTCAGGGCGCATTACCCAACACTTCGCTTGATAGAAAGTGTGAACAAGCGAGTGAGTGTATATGTGCGTGTGTTAATGTGTGTGTGTGTGTGTCTGTGTGTGAAATTGAGAGAGAGAGAGAGAGAAAGTGTGAACATGTGAGCTAGTGTATGTGTGTGCGTGTGTGTGTGGATGTGGAAGAGAGTTAGAGAGAGAGAGAGAGAAAGAATCGACAGAAAGCAAAAAAAATAAATAAAATGAGTGTAAATTGTCTTCGTACAATCGTCCAACGTTGGTTGAAATAGAATAACGAAAAAAAACTCATTGTCTGTAGTATTTCAACGGATTGATGCATCTAAAAAAATGTCGTTCCCTAAAAGCCCTAGGGTCAAAAATTGCAATGAAAACTTCGACACCTAAACATCAACACAAAATGTACCACAAGAAAACATACCAACTCCTTTTTTTCCATAAGTCCTATCAGTTCTATCGGATAATAATGATTAGAGTTTAGTTTTCTTTAGGAAAAAAATAGAAAATGTGCCGTTTGTATTTGTCAACAGTAGCGTAGCCAGAGGGGGGGGGGAGGGAGCATGGGGAGCGGCCGCTATCCCTACTTCCATTTTCGAAAAAAAAGGGCCTTTTCGGGAAAAATAATTTTATAATTTTAACGAGCCATGACGCACTATTTACACTGTTACTAATATTTTTTAAAATTAAAACTTGCATTTCAACAATTTAATTTGTTACAATATTATTAATGAACCTTGTTAGATCTAGACCCTCTAATTAATTTTAGTTTAATTTAATTTGATACGAAGTGAACTTAGTGAAGGTCACACTCTAATGCAGGGGTCGGCAACCTTTTGCTAATGGTGTGCCAAGCTAGGATTTCTAAATCATTTAGCGTGCCAACAGCCTAAAAGTCAACCTGCTCTATTATACTGGTTTTCTTAAAAGACAAGTAGGTAATTTAAATCCATAGCTAGACAAAGGCCAGAAGCAAAGGAACTCTATAAAAACGTTTTATATTTAATTACAAAATAATGTGTATGTGATTATCATCCTTTTTACTCCCTTTATTTTAAGTTGCATTTCTGTCTGTCTGTCTGTCTGTCTGCAATCATGCGTGGTGCAAAAATTGGCTTCGATTTTTCGACCACTTCCCGTGGTCCGATCGAGCTGAAATTTGGACAGCAGATTTGTGGCGCCTAACAATACATCCTATCAAATTTTCAGTTAAAACGACTTAATAATACTACACTTATGACAATATTCATTTCTTAAAAGGAAAGTATAAGAAATATTTTAATTTCGCGTTAAAAATGCCTGTGCAACTTTTTATAGTTTTTCGGCGCAAAGCTAGAAAAAAACATAATTATGCGCTACGATTATTTTTAGAACAATTCATACGGAGTAAGGAGATATTTTTGAGATTTGCAACACAGATATTTTTTCTGTACGTTTCATTTGCAGTAGTCATTCAATTATTTAATTACATGATGGTAAACTTAGTTTGCAAATAAAGGGAGTATAATAAAAACTTTGTTTTTACGGTTTTCTTGTTACTCCCTTTATTTTAAGTTGCATTTTCTGTCTGTCTGCAATCGTCGTGCAAAACTTTGCTTCGATTTTTCGACCACTTCCCGTGGTCCAATCGAGCTGAAATTTGGACGGCAGATTTGTGGCGCCTAACAATACATCCTATCAAATTTTCAGTTAAAACGACTTAATAATACTACACTTATGACAATATTCATTTCTTAAAAGGAAAGTATAAGAAATATTTTAATTTCGCGTTAAAAATGCCTGTGCAACTTTTTATAGTTTTTCGGCGCAAAGCTAGAAAAAAAAAATTATGCGCTAAGATTATTTTTAGAACAATTCATACGGAGTAAGGAGATATTTTTGAGATTTGCAACACAGATATTTTTTCTGTACGTTTCATTTGCAGTAGTCAATCAATTATTTAATTACATGATGGTAAACTTAGTTTGCAAATAAAGGGAGTATAATAAAAACTTCGTTTTTATGGTTTTCTTGTTTAAGTTTATGTTCTGTTATGAGCATAATAGCATTCATACCGAAAGGAATCTAAAATATTATATTCAAATTTTCTTTTATTAAAAAACAAAAATAAATGTGATAGATCAAAATATTATATGAACAGTTTAATAAAAACATTGAAATATCTATTGGTCTTGAATGACATTATTTGAATGACAGTATTAGAAATCTTCTCATAAACTTAGTTTCCAAATAAAGGGAGTATAATAAAAACTTAGTTTTTATGGTTTTCTTGTTATTAGCATTTATACCAAATACAAAATTATTTTACTAAACTTTTACATTTATGGTAACTATTTTGTAAAGGTTATCATTTAGTTTTCAAAAAACATAATATCTAGATTCATGAACTGCTAATATTGATTATAATATTTTGTTCTCAGTTTAACTGCGATGTTCTTTAATTTATTCTTTTTTTTTTTTTAAATGAACATTGTTAATCTTTAATTTATTCTTTTTTTTTTTTTTTTTTTTTTTTTTTTGATATTTTGATCTCAGTTTTTCTGAGATGTCCTTTATTTTTATTTTTTTCAAATATGTTTATTCAAGATTTTACATGTACAATCTCATATATTTTACAATGAAGAGAAGAGGATAGAAGAACAGTACATACATAGTTAAGGGGATATAAGACAAAATAATTTACGAGACAAAAAGTTTTCTAACTTTAAATTTAAATTCATTCATTCTTCTTTTTTTTTACATACATGCTTAACATCCATACATATTCAAATTATTTTAAACATGTATTAACCGTAAACATCCATTATTAACTGTAAGATATTTAAAACAACGTAATATGGAGAAAAATAAAACAAAGTGTGTAGAAATTATGTACATTTCATTTCAATTGTTCTATCCCTTGGGATATATATCTTAATTTAAACCACCAAGCGCGATCTTAAATGTATATATAAAGAACAAAGAAAGGGTCACATATGACAAAGGAAAGTGAAACACCTATTGAAGACGGGTGACGAAAGGTGTCATTAATGTATTCTTTTTTTTTATAGAAATTATGTACATTTCATTTCAATTGTTCTATCCCTTGGGATATATATCTTAATTTAAACCACCAAGCGCGATCTTAAATGTATATATAAAGAACAAAGAAAGGGTCACATATGACAAAGGAAAGTTAAACACCTATTGAAGACGGGTGACGAAAGGTGTCATTCACAGGAAATCCCACAATCGGGACTTCCACAAGTGAGAAAAAAAATATGTACAATTCTCTAATAAGAGTTGAAAAATCTCTAGTTGTCTTAAGGTTTCAAATAGCGTTTAGCCGTTCCCCAGTCGGCATGAACTATTGAACGAAAGATAGGGAAAGAAATACAAATCTGTTTGTAGTGACATAGAATTTGGAAGGCCCGACTTTCCTGACCCTCCCACCCCTCTAAGCCAGCGTCGCCGGATGACTGGTCTGCACCAGTTAACACCCTGGCGAATGTGACAAAAGAGGGGTTTTGGGCCGGTATTTATATATCAGTCCTTCTTCTTTTATTATACATTGATGTCACTCTGGTAAATGTAATTTGAAGACAAAAGATTAATATTAGACGCAAGTTTCCTGTATTAGATAGGTAACCGAGAACAATTTTGAATAGAAAGGTTGGGAATAACTGGAGGAAAACAGTAATAAAAGGGGAGCTAAGTAAGCGAAGACGGACCCAGAAAAGGCCAAGTCTCTTTCCTCGTTACTTTATGTGTAGTAAGCCAAGAAGTTAAAATACCGTCTTCTAAGCCATTCAACAAAATTAAGAAAATAATCCCGAAGACTTATTTTAAAATACTATGTACATAGTGGTGCGTAAAAAAGAAAATAAAAAACAGCACAAGATTTCACATTCACTGAAAGAGACACCGCACCGGAAATGAAAACAAAAATTACACCGGAAATGAAAGTAAAAAAGTGCCCTTGATGAACAATTAATAACATCAAATGTACAATACTATTCAAGGGCATCCCCATATTTAAAAGAACGCATTCAATAACATAAGCATGTCCACAGATCTCCCAATTAAACAAATGAACCAATCAATAAAATACATTAGGATCTCATCCATGAAATACATTATAATACATAAAACATTTATAAAAGCAAAACATCAAATAAAATTACAGAGTGGGCGGTTGATGTTTATCTAAATGTGCTTCAAGTTTTTGTCTAAATATGTCTTCTATGATGTGTGGGGGGTAGTGTTTTTGGTCAAACCGTGTTTTAAGATACATTGTCCAAATGTGTTGTTTGTATTCTGCCAATGTGATGAGGTTTAATGTGTGTTTTGTGTTGTTTCTAAGTCTAGGTATTTTAAAGAGTGTAATGGCTAAATCTATATCTATGTTGGACTGTGTTGTTGTATCCATTATTAATTTCAATGTTTGTTTTGTTGGTATGATTGCGGGGCATGTAAGATAGATATGTTCCTCATTTTCTTGTGTATGTGAGGTACACATCTTGCATATAGGTGCGTTGCGTGTATTTTGTTTCTTCCTATCTAATGTTGGTGTCATGTTAAAAATGAGCCTGTATGATATCTCCTTTGATTGTGATGCAATGTGTTTGTTATGTAAACTGATGAATGTGTCATGAAAGTCTGTAATCCCTAGCTGTCTCCCCCATTTAATCCGTGTATGAAGTGGAATCTGGACCCGTGTAATGAGTGATATGTAAATGTTCTTTGTTTTGCTATGTATCAAGTGTTCATTGTTAAGTAAAATGCGTGTAACTGACTTGTAAAATGAAGAGGAAAAATTGCCAAAATAATGAGGTGTATTGTTTTGAATTGGAATAAGTTTGCTTAGCTTTAAACCATAAAAATACATAGCTAAAGGCAACTTATCAGGTGCACGTACAATTTGGCCTATATATTTTAATCTCAGTGCTTGTATCTTTGTTTTTATATCTTGCAAACCTATCCCGCCATCCCGTTTATTTTGTATCAGTGTGTTATGATGAATGGAGCGAATAGTAGATTTAAATAAAAAGGCTCTAATTTTTTTATTCATATTGGTTATGAAATGTGGTGGAGGTTCTGTAACTGAAGCTATATAAATGATTTTCGGTATAATGAGAGTGTTAACGATTGCTGAACGACCAAAAATCGTGTGTGAGATGTGTTTGTACATATTTATTATGTTATCCGTTATTTCTAACAATCCATTGTACTGTTCTGTATTGTAAGTGTGTGGATTGTTGTGCCAAACGATGCCTGTAATTTTGATTTTTGTTTTATTTTGATTATTTGACGGAAAATGTTCTTTTTGTTTCCAGGCACCAAGGCCCATTATATTCGATTTGTTTATGTTAATTTTCCCTCCAGATGCGGCATTGAAAGTTTTAAAATGTTCCAGAATCCGTTTAATGTCTTTTTCTGATGTTACTGTAAACGTGGTATCGTCGGCATATGCCTGCACCTTCAACACCTGTCCTCCAGGCATTGATATGCCCCTTATACCAGCATCCGTTCTTACTTTTTCCAGGAGCGGCTCCAGACACAGGGCATATAAAAGCCAAAGGTCGATGGAATGTACGATTTGCTATTATTAAGCAGAATTGATACAATGTAATCATACAAACTGGGTAGTTTATGTAACGTTCAGAAAATGTGTATGTATTATATTAGTAATATAATATTTATATAATTTTCAATTACTTTTTGACAGTTTGGTAATTATAAAGTTAAAAGTTGTAGATCATTTAGTCTTTTATAAAATAAAAAGAAAAAGAAAACAACATAATATTAGAAATATTAGCGGAAATAAAAGTAGTCAATTATCTCCCTTAAATTAAAATAAAGTACTAAATTTGATTCAATAGTGATGCCAAACAAATTATGTTTTGTAATATAACAAATATTACTGACTAATTATTATTTCTTTACCAAGGACTACTGAAGACAGTAGTCCTTGTTCTTTACATAAACTAGCGTTCTGGTATTAATTACAAGATTTCATTATTAGAGGTATAAAATAAATTTACGTTAAACAGTTGCAAATAAACATTTACTCCATTAATTATTTGTCCATTCAGCCTTAAGGTGTTTATCTCTTAAACAATTCGGCACATTTCATTAAAGTTTTAAAATTCAACTGGCTACGTTTTAAAATCGCCAATATCCCTACACTAAAAAAAAAAGTATCTACATCTAAGAAGGTCGTAGTAAGTTATGCTTGATTAGGTATGAAAAAAACAATTAAAAAGTCTTGAAACTCCGCTTTGAGTGCTTCGATGTGCTTCTGAAAAAGCCCAACTATCTATCTTAATATATGCTTTTGTAAAGGGAAGTACATATGGTTAAATCTTGTGAAATTGATTTCACTCAACATAAATTTACTTGAAAATATAATTGTTTTTGTTTTCATCAATAATAAAACGCCTCTTGGAGGTCTCTCGCGTGCCATTGAAAATCGCTCTGCGTCCAAGTTTGGCATGCGTGCCTTAGGTTACCAATCTCTGCTCTAGTGGATACCAGGTCATAAGCAGGAACTTGGAGTGGGCAGGAACGGCCAGTCGTTTGTGCCGAACTTTTACGGTGATGTATCAGTGGTGCGTAGACACAGTAGAGCTAGTTCTCCGAGCCCCAAAAGAGTACGTTCGCTCGCATTCTCAAAAAAAGGTGGGGTTCAAGTCTGGTGTACTCACCAAAAAGTAATAATGTGACAAAGCGCGCTGGCTTTCTCTTTTCGGCCGTATACATGGTTACATGAACTTCGCAAAAAGAATTTAAAAAAACATACCCCACAGAATTTAAAAGAAAGAAGAGAAATAACTTTTTTTAAAAAGAAATTCCGTTTGTTAAGGATATAACCGTCGGGCGTGGTGTTTTAATAGCTGGGAGAAAAAAATTAGAAAAGAATTTAGCATTCCTATAACGTATCATAGAGATTTATCTCGCCTTTCAAAATTAAAATAAGAAGAATGCAGTCCTGTAGAAGCATTCGTATTGATTCTATAAATACTTTTCGACACTAGATGTTCATCCCAAAAATTAGCAGTAGATGCAATCAATTTTGCAGAAATTCCCATCACTAATAGTTGCTAGAAAAAATCGTGGATGGTTAAAAAAAATACTGCACTATTATACAGTGTGTGTATCCTGAGGCACAGGGTAGGCCTAGTCTTAAACACTTGATACGTACGAATTCTTAGTTCTTCTATTAATGTGGATAAAATTGCTAAAAGTGGGGCCTTTTTCCTAAAAGTTCGCTCCCCCTAGCGTCAAAACCTGGCTACTCCACTGTTTGTCAAATTTGATGTTTTCTGTAGTCATTATTGAAAAATCGTTATACAATCTACATTTTCGCCTGTTCTTCGTGTTTGTACTCTGTCTGTGACTGTTGTCAGCGCATAAAGCTGGCCTCAACGACTCAACGGGATATGCGCTATATAAGCATTATTATTATTATTATTATAGCTCATACTCAATACAAGTTGTGTTTGTTTTTGTGCACGACTCAATGTGTTGACGTTTGACTGAAATAAAATGCAACTATAAAGTGTTAAATAACGTCTATCATATTCTCCAATGAAACCATGTGTAACGGTTCGATAGAATAATCAATTCAAAATCGTTTGTTTACCGGAGCCATTTACGTCGATCTGCAGCGGAGGGAAATTAATCATTAATAAAAACCTGACTTTTCACAGGCTTGTAAGGCCTTAGTAGTTTACCCCCCCCCCCCCTCCCCTTTATAGATCGCTAAAGCCACACACAGTAAACTAGCGCCGTGGTGTGTGATGTTAATTTTATAATTAATTAATTTTCTGAAGTCTGACCCCGTTTATTAATTGTGTTTTATTTTGAGAAATGTGTGTTTTTAAAGTTTGTGGTGTCCCTAGCGACATGTCTGTTAAAAATAAAAACTGCATAAAATATTGATAGACTAGACTACGTGTAAAATACGTATGGATACATGAATTAATGTAATGTAAGTATATGAAACTGAAATCATGTATGTATTTATACGGATATTTATGTATGCATGATTTTAGTATTTATTTATACTTGTAGCCTACCTATGTATGCAAAAATGTGTTGCTGTTGTTTTTTTCTCATTTCTACAATAGTGCGCTTGGAGAAAGAGTGACAGTTTAACCAACTAGACAGAAGGTGACAGAAAGATAGAGAGACATGTATAGAGAGAACATATTCTATATACTATATAGTCACCTAGACTAAATATTAATGCACTGTTGCTATATCAACACACTTTTTTTTTCTTCACCGCGTTCCTACCGCTCCTGGGAACAACAACGCCCTTAAGATCTCCTTACCGCCCTGTGGGGGGGGGGGGGGGCTCTGACGACCCAGTACAGAACGTGTGTACTAGAGGAAAGAAGTAATAATACATAAGCATTAAATTAAATTCTAGCATAGAATTGCAACATAAAAACAATCTTTTACAAAGTTGAGATAGACATAAGGATAAATCCTTTTTTTTGAATTACATATATACAAGTATAAACCCATAAAAGTTCTCTTTCTTCACGAGTGGTATCCGGGCATGGAATGGGTTACGTAAACAAACCGGAAAAAAATCAATAGCTTAACATCTTTTCAAACGCTAATAAAAATGCAAGACTAGACTAAAACCACGGATACGATTAGGGCACATAAAGCTTCTGTACAGCAGGAGCGTCTATAACTTATAAGATAAGCTAAGATAATAAATAATACCGTACATTGTGGCTTTGGCTGATTTTATACTAAATACAAAACAATGACAATAATTGTTCGATTCGCCTGGGACTACGGCCGAAAATAGTTTTTAATTCACTTTAAAATCCGGAGACTCTTGGGACTGAAGATTCCTGGCCATTTTGTTTCGGTTTATTGTCTGCCCCTGTTTCAAGTCCCAAATTTATTGCTCTTTAAAGTTTCCATTTTCTTTTCATTTTCCTAATGGTTTCCTTAATGTTGTGATCACAACTGTATAAATTCAATTTACATTCTAGCTTCAGACTAGAAAGCCATAAAATAAAACGTGTAAATACTTTACAATATTTGTTAAACCTTAACCATAGGTGCTTGAAGCTACAATACGTGTTGAGACTTCTAATATATGCGTCACAATTATAAAGTACTATAAAGAACTATACAATACTTGTCAGTAATATGCCCTATACAATACGAGTTTAAGCTATATAATACTTGTCAGAACTAGGACTATACAATACGAGTAAAGCTATATAGGCCTAATAGACTACTTTTCAGAACTAGGACTATACAATACGAGTTTAAGCTATACAATACGTGTCAGAACTAGGACTATACAATAAGAGTTTAAGCTATAGGCTACAGTACTTGTCAGAACTAGGACTATACAATACGAGTTTAAGCTATACAATACGTGTCAGAACTAGGACTATACAATAAGAGTTTAAGCTATAGGCTACAGTACTTGTCAGAACTAGGACTATGCAATACGAGTTTAAGCTATACAATACTTGTCAGAACTAGGACTATACAATACGAGTTTAAGCTATACAGTACTTGTCAGAACTAGGACTATACAATACGAGTTTAAGCTATACAATACGTGTCAGAACTAGGACTATACAATACGAGTTTAAGCTATACAGTACTTGTCAGAACTAGGACTATACAATACGAGTTTAAGCTATACAGTACTTGTCAGAACTAGGACTATACAATACGAGTTTAAGCTATACAATACGTGTCAAAACTAGGACTATAGAATACGAGTTTTAGCTATACAATTCGTGTCAGAACTAGGCCTATACAATACGAGTCTCAGCTATACTATTACGTGTCATAACTAAGCATATACAATACGAGTTTAACGCTATATCATACAAATAATTCGTCTATTGAAACAAACAAAATAAAGAATAAAATTTAAGAAAATGCTCAATAAGAAAAGGCTCTGTCAAGGGCAGTAATCGATGGTTCATATAAAATAATACTAGATCTAAACGTTGACATAAGAGACATAATTGTATATTATGTTTTTGTTGTCTAAAATATTTTACTTATTATACCATGAATAAAGAAACCTCATAACAGTTAGGGCTTCATGGATTTTCCTGTTATCTTTCTTCTTTGGTGGTGACAAAACAAAGACAAAGGATCAAGCAGTCTTCGTGTATCCTGTTACATTGACTTAAGGCTCATCCGTTATTTATAACATTGACACGACCTGGACTGTAGACAGACGTTGATGAAGGCACCGAGACCTGAACTGTTTATGAGTTAAACTAAAGTATATCATCAGACCATGTTGATCCATGGGCCTAGTCAAGCACTCTTCACAACTTTACGTAGCCATTACCATCACATACAATGGGATTGTGTGGCAAGCACCCTTAGGGAAGAAAAAAAAAAGTAAATTAATAAATATTTTACCCACATGATGACAGAAAACAAAATGTTTATATTTTACTGATCACAGGCAGTGTTGAAAATAAGACTTGGAGATGGTGCTATGACATTGAACGAAAGGTGACGTCATTCAGTGTGGTCATTTGGGCTAAGGTACACAAACAGTCAAAAGTTATATCATGAACTACATTATTATCCAAATGAAACTTAGCAGAAAGAGAGAGAGAGAGAGAGAGAGAGAGAGAGATAAAGCAAATAAGAAAGGTAGAGAAATAGTCATTGGCCTACAGATACATATTGATTGAAATACTGACATACACTTCGTTACGTTTACAGATAAACAGACACAATTATAAAGATAGACTACAGACCATTAATGATAGATAGACAGACAGAGGAACAGACAGATAGATATATAGATAGATAGATAGAAAAAATATAGATTGTTTACTGCTGAAATCTTGCCCCGCACCCCCTACCCGCCACCACGGGGTGTCCTACTCCGCATCCAGCATCAAACTTCTTGTGTCTGTCTGTCAACAAAAAAAAATACTATAGTATTGATTATGACGTCCACTCACTCCTGGCTATGCAATCAATAAGTGGGCCACGGGAAAATGTGACAAGCTTGAAGACATCTCTAATACTGTCATTCGGTGGAGCTCAAGGTTATTTATTAACTACGGCATTGAGAAAAGTTATAATACTGTCATTTCTTGGAACTAAAGGCTATTTATTAACTAGGGCAATGAGAAGTCTGTCATTCGGTGGAACTCAAGGCTATTTATTAACTACGGCAATGAGAAGTCTGTCATTCGGTGGAACTCAAGGCTATTTATTGTCTACGGCAATGAGACGTCTGTCATTCGGTGGAACTCAATGCTATTTATATAACTAAGGCAATGAGAAGTCTGTCATTCCGTGGAACTCCAGGTTATTTATTAACTAAGGCAATGAGAAGATTTCTAATACTGTCATTCAAATAATGTCATTCAAGACCAATAGATATTTCAATGTTTTTATTAAACTGTTCATACAATAATTTGATATATCACATTTATTTTTGTTTTTTAATAAAGAAAATTTGAATATAATATTTTAGATTTCTTTTGGTTTGAATGCTATTATGCTCATAACAGAACATAAACTTAAACAAGAAAACCATAAAAACGAAGTTTTTATTATACTCCCTTTATTTGCAAACTAAGTTTACCATCATGTAATTAAATAATTGATTGACTACTGCAAATGAAACGTACAGAAAAAATATCTGTGTCGCAAATCTCAAAAATATCTCTTTACCCCGTATGAATTGTTCTAAAATAATCTTAGCGCATATTTTTTTTCTAGCCTTGCGGCGAAAAAGTATAAAAAGTTGCACAGGCATTTTTAACGCGAAACCACATTTTTTTCGTATACTTTCCTTTTAAGAAAAGAATATTGTCATAAGTGTAGTATTATTAAATTGTTTTAACTGAAAATTTGATAGGATGTATTGTTAGTCGCCACAAGTCTGCTGTCCGAATTTCAGCTCGATCGAAGCCATTTTTTGCACCATTGCAGACAGACAGACAGACAGAAAATGCAACTTAAAATAAAGGGAGTACAAATCCAATTTAATACGCTTTCTTCAAAAATTAGTGTTCAATTGCTGCTTTAAAGTTCTTCAGAGCCTAATACTAACTCTAACAAAATTTTAGATTTTAGTTACATTACTTTAATAAAATAGGCCTATAGGCCTATTAATGTTGTATTCTTATTAAAGAAAGAAATCAAACATCTTCATTGAAAAAAAACACCAGAAAAGACTGGTTTATAGATCTAGATCTATATATTTTCCCCTACATTATATAATATATATAATATATAAACAAAAAAGAAATATTTCAACATCAAAAAAGTTGCAAGATTTTCTTCTCTTTTATTATTGTTGTGTTTGCACTCAGCTGACGTCACTAAAGAGTGCTGGAAATAACCCTGGAGTCACAGGACAATGTATTTAGGCCATTTTGTTTTGGGTTTGGTGGTCGTTTAAAAGAAAGAGTTTTTAATTGTACCTTGTTTTTTTTAATTTCGATTTTGTTTGAAGACAAGAATTTATATCTGTAGTTTTTTCAATTTTCTAAATTGTGTGTTGTATTACTGATATTATTTTACATTCTTTATGAATGTATTCTTTGATGATGGCTGTTGGCGTCACATAAGGAGTTTTGTTTGATGTCCATTTTATATGTAGGCCTAGTCGGTGTGTTTCTATGTGTGTTTGTGTGTAGGTGTGTGGGTGTGTTAGTTTGTCTATGAGTTTCTGTGTGTGTAGGTGTGTGAGTGTGTGTGCGTTAGTTTGTCTGTGAGTGTGTTAATGTGTAGGTGTGTGTGTGTGCAGGTGTGTGTTAGTTTGTCTGTGTGTTTGAGTGTGTGTTTTTGTGTAGGTGTATTTGTTAGTTTGTCTGTGTGTGTTTGTGTGTAGGTGTGTGTGTTTGTGTGTGGGTGTGTGTGTTAGTTTATCTGTGAGTGTGTTTGTGTGTAGGTGTGTGTCTTTGTGTGTGGGTGGGTGTGTTAGTTTGTCTGTGTGTGTTTGTGTGTAGGTGTGTGTGTTAGTTTGTCTGTGAGTTTCTGTGTGTGTTTGTGTGTATTTATGTATACGTCCGTCTTTGTGTGTATGTGAGTTTATGGCTCTGTGTGTGTTGGTGTATGCACGTGTGTTGTTGGTTACGTGTGTGTTATGTATACATGTGTGTGTTTGTGTATAATGTGTATTTGTGTGTACACGTGTGTCTGTGTGTGCTAAACTGTGCCGAAATCTCTATTAATTGCAATGGTGAAGAAATATTTTTATTTTAAGGTATGTTGAAATTTATAAGTGGAATTTCTTATTAGAGTGGTAACTCCTCCTCCTATGAGAACCTTTCACTATACTTTCAGATATAATATAAGAATCGTATAATATACATATATAAAAATCCCTATACGAAATTGAAATCAATAGTTTGATCGATGAGGAACTATTATGTACCATCCAATTTTGTATTCTTTTCATTTGCTATTAGAATCAATACTGTCTACAACAGCCATTCGTTTTGTTGTTGTTGTTTTTCTCCCTGGATGCAATTATTGTCCGTTAGTGGCCCTTGCAAATTATGATTGCAGCGTGTATGTGCATATATAGGCTAGGGACTAGAAACACATCGATGTTGACAGTTAGTAATTAGCCTTTACAAAACCTTAACAAAACCACATTTGTTGAAGATAATCACACCTTAGTTTTTCTAGGGGTTTTTTAAGCTCTTATTGCAGTTTCCTAGTTTGTTGTCAATTGTGATTGTCTTATCTTGTTTTATACATGTATTTATATCTATTGTTGTTTGTTTTGTTTTTACCTGGCTCATTTTTTTTTTACTGGTATTTCTTTGAGAAAGTTCTACTGAGAACTGAAAAAAAACGTATCTTTTTCTATGTATCTGGTGGTAATTAGTCAAATATTGAAATATAGAATGTTCAGCAGAATTAGAGTTTAGAATGTTCTAAATTGTAAAAAAATGAAACAGTTCAATACAGGGGTCGGCAACCTTTTGAGACGGAAGAGCCAAAAGTTACAATTTACACAATTTCCCAGTTTTCAAAGAGCCACTAACATTTTTGTTTCAATATTATGGTATTTGATTAGGATTAGGTAGGCCTATATATTAATTTGATTTTTGATTTTAAAATAAACACCTTTAAATATGAAACAATATTTATTCATATAAAAACATAGCCTACACATGTTTCGCACAAAACATTAAAGTATTTTAGCTAGCTCTTCTAGAATAATAAAATGTGTAATAAATTAATATAACTATAATTATTGAATAATAGATAGTTACAATAGTTACATCAATGGGAGCATTAGCCTTGCAAGCCTTTTAAAAGTTTGGTTAAATCTGGCTCATAACTTGTTTTCAGTTTCAAGCACATCTCTAGATTTTTATTTGTTAGTTGCGGCATTTCAATTCGTGGCATTTCTTTCAGAGCTGTCCAGTAGTGTAGCGTGATGTGAATGCGTTTCTGGAGCTCCAACTCTTCTAACTTACTCTTGAGTTCTGTAAACTTGCCACTTCACAAGTGATTTCCAAATCCAACCATTGCATTTGAAGCGAACCAAATCGCTCAATGTTGATCTCATTTGTATTTATATTTGAGAGGATTTACTATTATCGCCAGAGTGCTCAAATCTCTCAGCGAATACATCCTTCATTTTGTTTATAGCCCAGCTTAAGTAATTCATGTCAATAGTTGACTTGCATTGGTTTCATCGTGATATTGCTTCATATTTTCGAAATGATCGCTCTCCATGTCTTCGACAAAAGGAAGTAATTTATTATCGAAACAAACCACTTCTTCATATGCTAAATTTCCTTTTTCTTGCAGTTTTACATTTAGCTCATTTAGTTTCTTTTTGATAGCAACCATGAAGTTGAATTTTTGCAGCCATTTGTCTTCTTTCGATTCCGTATGGACAATGCCTTTTTCACTGAAGAATGATTTTATTTCACTCAAGCAAAAAGCAAGACGTTTCAATACGTTATCCCTGGAAAGCCATCACACTTTATTGTGCAGAAGTTGACAAGGTCAGAAAACTAGTTTTCTATTTCTTAAAGAAATTACTTAAAATGGTAGAGTGCTTTTGCCAAAATGCTGTTAATGATCGTAACTATTTTGGCTGGAAATGTTTGGGCACAAAGCGCCTCTTGATGAATTATGTCGTGGTTTATTTTTTTGTCAAAGAATCTTTGTTAGCCCTTTATGTATTCCTATCATACTTCTGGCTCTATCAGCTGCTATGGAAACGATTTTGTAGTCTTCCAGACATTTTTGCATTTGCTATATCTACTCCACGAGTTTGCCCTGATATCGGAAGCAATCCTAGCAGTTCTTCTTTTGGACCTTGGGCTGACATATAAGCTTAGACTTAGCTGATGAAAAGGGTAACTTGTGCCGTGTCTTTTATGTCGCAAGACTTGCAAGTGATAAAGCAGAAGCCAGTTGAATGTTTTCCACTTGCATATGTGTTACATTTGAAGACATTTAGCAGTTCTATCTTGAACTGTTTTAGCAGATAATGGAAATCTTCATTTCTGTTTTGTTTTTGAAATCCTCTTCAGCTCCACGTATGAAACCAACTTTGACTAACTTACCATTTGTGAATGGTTTCCCTCTTTTTGCAATTTGTAGTGATATTGCAAAGCTTGCTAGATTTACATTTTGTGAAGATTGCAGTTTTTGTTTTTGAAGCTCTTTAACAGCCCTTTTCAGTGCATCACCTGTTGGATATTCAGCAGCGAATTGGGTACGTTTTGTAGTGAAGTGTCTCTCCAAATTTGACTTCTTATTGTGTGCAAGTTTTTCTTGGCAAATGAGAAAAGTCGGAAGGTCATCTCCAAGGAAGACTGTCTGAAGACTGAACACTACCGTCCGCTGTGTTGCTGGCTGGGTGGTAGTCTTGGCTAGCGGCTGTCGGCTGTCCGTTTTCTCTCTACTCCAACTATTTTCATTTGTTCTCTGTTTGCAGTATATACTTTTTTTTAGTTTTTAAATAAAATAATATAATTATAATATTTGCGCTTGGAAATGGAGAACCGCATCTCGGCATCGAAAGATCCGCAGGTTGCCGACCCCTGGTTTAATATGAATCAGTGAAATATTAAACAAATAATTTTACAAGTTTAATCTGAAATATAAAAAAAGGAAAGAAAATATAATTAAATAAATGTGAACGGTAAAATATTGGGCTGTTAGGTATGCAACAGTAAAAAACTAAACAGTAAAATATTAAATAGTATAATATAAAGCAGTATGAACTAATGTAATTAATAGATATAAGATTCGAAATAGTGGTGTGTGGTTTTTAAGTGTGGTTATTGTTGTGGCAGCGATTAAAATCTTTAAAAGTGTATGTTTAAATAATGCTTCTTTAGCTTATATTATTTTTTAACACTTGAAAAATGATAAAGACGTTTACGTGGTTTTTTATGATGGTAGAGAGAGAGAAATGTACATAATAAAACCTTTTTTTATACTCACCCCTAAAATAATCGATTTATATGATTTTTTTTTTCAGGTTTTATTTTCCTCTGTGACGCCAAGTTTTATTGCTGAATTCAAATTTCAATTTCTCTGATGAAATACTCCAGGGAAAAGTCTGCAGTGATTGTCTTTCGGCTATTCCATTAATTTGATTAGTGAAGACATTTTGAAACTCCCTTTTTCTTTACCGATTCCTGAGATTTCTGTGGGCTGGAATCTACATTAGAATTAAAGACTATCTTCTGAAGTAAGTGTAAGGTCGCTTTGTTTGTTCCCATGCGTTGGTTGCAGTGCAGGCAAATGTAGAAAAAATGACCTGGGTGCAAATATCTTTTTTTTGAAACTACGGTGTCAAAGAAGTAAAACTACCTTTTAATACAGAGGAAATCCAAGCGGAGACTTCATCATGAGACATCACTCGTACAGTTTCTCTCATTCCAAGAAGCACCTTGACCTAGATTCTCATAACGCCGTCCAGGACCACAATAACCACTTGCTGCTTCAGATCAAGATGTATGTGATCGTCTTCGTTGGTGGCGTCATCATTGCCATCTGCCTGGTGTACATTGTGCATCAATGCAGGGGAGGCAAGCATCCCAAAGGCCAGCAGCTGAAGCAGATGCAGAACAGGCGGCCGTCAGCAGACGATGCGAAGACATTGCGCGAGTCTAGGGAAACGATGGACACGTTACTGCCCGGCGTGGAGAAAACTGTTATCGCTCTAAAGACAAGAAAAGATAGAGAATTCTACGTGTGAGAGAGAGCATTGTAAATATTATGGCTGCAAAGTGACGGTCTGTTGTACTTATAGCACAACCAGTAACACACAGACTTATATGTGGTGGCTACACTTCTACTGTATAATCACCTGCTGTCTCAAGATTCTTGGCAAATTTCCAAGTACACACACTGTTTCTATGGTTTATTTAAATGTAATATTATTAGCCTGCACTTTTATTTTGTAATATTGTGTTGTATGATCATAAACATTGTTCTAGTTTACTTTACAAAGCAACTGTGCATGCTGTAAAGTACATGATTTTGAAGGTCAAGCTGGTTAAAGCTGAGACTTCAGTCAAAATGAAACTATCGATGGCTCTATGGCCGTGCATAAGTTAATGTATGAATCAAATATCTCTCTGTATTTTTTGCATTCCAACATTTGCAAGAACCGGTTCTTTGAAGGCCGTATTGCTGTTTTTGTTTTTGACATACCTTTTTTTTTAAAACTTTATTTTATCAAAATCCAACAAGGTTTCATAAATAGAGGAACCAGTTTGCTCCACGCACTGTTTCCCACACATCTCTGGTCAACTTTGCCTGTTTGACCAGGTTACATATAATTTTGTTTTTATCATTTCACCAATAATTGTTTAGATTAACCACCATTTGTCGGAAGAAATTGGTATACTTTGGTAATATATAAAAGCGTATCGGAAACATTTTTGTATTATTGAATTCTTATGTCTCACTTATTTTCTACACGCGTTTTATCCCGTGTAATTTACACACAGTTTTTCAATATAACTTGCACACTTTCTGTATCTCCAGATATTTTGATCTAGTCTAGATATATATAACAAATGAATTTCCAAAAAAAAAAAGAGGATGAAGGGAAGGATTAGCGATTAGCCTGTGCTACCCCCACATCGTTTAGAATTCAATGAGTGCATTCCTAAATAAAAACTATTTTTTGCCTTTGTACAGAAACGATATTGGCAACTTTTTCAAATTTTGTTTATACCATCGGATATTACAAACTAATTTTATTGTACACATTTTATACAAAATTTTATCTCTATTTATTGGTAATTAAAAAATATGCTTTAAAAAATGGCATATTTTTATTGTAAATATATGAAACAACGTTCCTTGTAAATAAGCTCAAAGAGTAAAGGTAATTATGTTGTATTGTTTATCTCATTAAATTTATCTCCATAACAATGTGTTTAGTTCCATGTATTTATTTTATTCCAGCTTCTATTTACCAAAATACACCCAAAAAAAAATAGCTACATTATTCTATAGGTATTCACTAACGAAAAAGATATTCATCCTTAAAATGGGTCGTATTTTTGGGTAACCAGCTGATAGGGGGCGCTTTGGTGACGCACAGCTTAAAAATGTGTGCTGTTGGGATAGAGATAGACTACAAGTACATTCCATGTGTAAACGGAATTTTTTTAAAAAAAAGGAAAATTAATCTTCACGAAATATGACTTATTATATAACAATTAAAAATTTAAATGGTTTGATGATTTGTCTCTAAAAAAAAGTCCATTATTTCTAGTGCATAGACCCTAAAACCTACATTGATTTAATAAAGTCATTTAGATGGTAGCTAAAATATATTTAAAATAAAATGACCACTTACCAGGTCTACAATAACAGATTTTTCTGTTGTTGTATGGTCTTTTAAGTTTTCTAAAGTTACTTCAAACAAACATCAATCAGATCTACTTCAATGCATTATTTTCTTTAAATATTGACCTAGCCTGTGATATAAACATAACATGTGTATCCAAACTTTCAATAAGCCTCTACAGCCTCAAGAAATACTTTCATTTTATTAAATTTCTCTTTCCTCTTACAATTCTGTTAGCTTTTTGTCATGTTCTCTCTCATAGCATCACTTTCTCATCCCCTGTCATGTTCTCTCTCATAGCCTCACTTTCTTATCTCCTGTCATGTTCTCTCTCATATCATCATTTTCTCATCCTCTGTCATGTTCTCTCTCATATCATCATTTTCTCATCCTCTGTCATGTTCTCTCTCATAGCATCACTGTCTTTTTCAATAGTAAACTTTCTTATCCCCTTGTAAACTATGGTCTGCATGTTCCCCTGTAATTAGATTTGCGCTATCAAGTTTATACATTGACATTTTGCGACCAGAACTTGATCACAGAGTGTAAAATTACACGCTGAATGTGCAGAAAGGCGTGAAAAGTTAAGCACCCATGAACAGCCGTGTAATGCGTACAGCTCGCGGCTCCTCGCAATGCCTACCGATCGTTAGACGATATCTTGAATAGGTTTTTGGTGCCATCTTTTAGAACGTTGCCATTTCAGAGTAGACAGTTTTATTCGACCACTTAACATTGTACACTTTGATATTATTGCAACGGGGTTATATTATATAGGAACAATAATGAATACACCCTGTTGGCACAATTATGTATCTATTTTCACTCTTACTTAATCGCTCTTCCTCTCTCTCTCTTTCTCTCTTTCTCCCTTTTTTCCCCTATCTCTTCCACTCACTTGCTTATGCTCTCTCTCTCTCTTTATATATCTACAAGCTAAATCCCCGGCGTTGCCCGGTGTAAAATAAAACAGGCCTGTATAAGCTACAGATACAAATTTTATAAACTAAAATGAACAGGAAGCTATAGATCTAATAATTATTACTATTGTTTCACTTAAGACATTTAGGACAGTAATTGAAAATAAATAATGTAATCGGGTTAAAAATAGTCAAGGCTTTTATTTAACAAAAAGCTACATTGCCCTGTGTTGCCCGCGTATTTGCAATTTTTTTTTTTAAATGTAATATTAATTGAAATAAGAAAAATTTAGAATAAAGAAAAAGTATAGACCAACTGGTGAATCCAACCCAGGTAGACCGCATGACAGGATGAAATGTTATCCACTCAGCTAGCGAGGACACATATGTTAAGTCCAGTTGCTAAGGCAATATGGTCATGTGTCTTTAAAAAACCAACTTGATTGGTTAAACACACACGCAGAACTTTTTATATATAGGCCCTATACATAATTTCTTTAACAGTTTATGTCTTTCTCACGCACTATTTCTCTCTCTCTCTCTCTCTCTCTCTCTTTCTCTCCCTCTCACACTGGCTAATGCAAGTTCATCCTCGTGAAGTGTGCATGATTGAGTACGTAGGCCTACTAATCGGACAACAACAAAAAAACATAAGAACAAAACAACAATACTGCTTGATGTAAAAGAAACATTACGTCAGTTTGGAGGAGTTGCTATGTATAGTCTGTCGCATGTACAGACAGTGGCTTTAGTAAGCATAAGGAAACTACAGTAAATTTCAGACTGATGCCGTTCTACTCTTCCAAAATCCAAGTATTGGTTCTTCAAAGACAGCCTATATTTGGAGACCTATCTACACTTATTACTTTTTCCCGTATAAAATATTGCCAGTTCACTAGGTAAAACTTGAACTATAAATAAATTGTCAATACTAAGTAGGAACCATGACATCATCCCCGCACAGAAGATTACGACTATATTAAACTGGTAAGGCATATCTATGTATACAACTCCTTTAAATTCAAAAGCTCATGTAGTTTCCAAAGAACCTTGGTCAGATTGTCGAAACGTATCACTCGTGGTTTATCCAATGTTTATCTGATCAAAGCTATTAGCTAGAAAAAGTGTAGTATTGGGGAAGTAATATTTGTGGTGTCACCTGTATTCTGCAATGGTGAGCTGTACCACGATCAATTTAATTACTTAAGTACTTAGTGTTCTACTAGTATAGCAAGGGATTAATACTATTACTCTATAATTCCATTTCAAGCTAATCGAGTTCAAATCTCGGCGAAAATCTTTTTTTGCTTGCCATTGTGCTGGCCACACAACTCACTCGGATATCAGGGCCAAAATAAAAATGACATGTTCTGCCCTATTCTACTGGTTTTCTTGCAAGAAAGGGACTTAATGCATTGTTGCTACAGGCGACCAGTTGTAATACTTGTGTTACAGTTACAATACACTACACAGCATAATATACTATTGGTAACAGATTTCATTGTATTGTGTTGATTTTATATTAGCAAATATCAAGAATCGTGTGAGAGCTATTGAAACTATCTGCATAACTCTGTACCCCAGTGACTAGAATCGTGTGAGAGTCAACGAAACTATCTGCATAACTATGTACCCCAGTGACTAGAATCGTGTGAGAGTCAACGAAACTATCTGCATAACTCTGTACCCCAGTGACTAGAATCGTGTGAGAGTCAACGAAACTATCTCCATAACTATGTACCCCAGTGACTAGAATCGTGTGAGAGTCAACGAAACTATCTGCATAACTCTGTGCCCCAGCAACTAGAATTGTGTGAGAGTCAACGAAACTATCTGCACAACTCTGTACCCCAGCAACTAGAATCGTGTGAGAGCCAACGAAACTATCTGCACAACTCTGTACCCGAGTGACTTGTAATCTTTAATCCTTTCAATTATATATACTTCAAATTTTACCATTAGCAAATAATAACCCTAATCTCCTTAAAAAAATTTTGGGGGGGGGGGGGGGGCGGTTAGGATGGGGGGGGGGGGGGGCAACAGACGTGCGCAATAAAACTGTTCAGGATGAATGGTTACACGAAGGGACGTAAGCGATCATCCCAAGAGTTGATCTCCCCTTATCCCCCTTTGTTTGCTGATAGATGATTATCGATTTGTCAAGAAGGAGAAAGCTTTGCACTTGCCCTGAAAAAGGGAAGCAATTCATTGCAATCCCATCTGTCGTCTCACCAGTACGTGATATTCTTCCCAACTGTCTCAATGTCACATTACCTTGTCTGAGACTTTACTCCACTGACGGTTATATTGTGTGTGTGTGAGAGAGAGAGAGATAGAGAGATAGAAAGAGAGTTTTGTTGGCTTTTTTTTTACTGCTAGGACTGTGTAAGATCATTAGGCAGTAGCCTCTGCGGTTTACCGAAGTCTGGCTATAATCAGAGTTATCTTGTTAATGTCTAATGCTCACGTTACACAACATCTAAAGACATCAGTGGCGTAACTAGGGTAAGTGGTGCATGGGACGCCTGTAGTAACTTTGGCGTAAGGGGATTTGGGGGGGGGGGGCGAATTTGGCGCCGTTTAAGAATGTTGCTTTTGATATATTAGTAAGCCTATGTTAAGAAAATGTCAGTAAGGCGCCTTTCAAACCTTTGGCAACTGAGGCGGCCTCCACTCTCAGCCCCCTTTAGACTCAACCCCACTGGTAGACATGATATATTTCACTATTACTTTATTTCCTTCATTCAATTTGTAACATTAAAAGATGGTTTATTGATTTTAAAAAAATAGTGTGGCTAATTAGATCTAATAAATTTTTAGTATATAGATCTAGGCATCTAGTTATTTAATTTTTGAGAATTAAACATCAATCATTTAGATATATTTAAGCGTTAGTTGGGATACATTACTTAGTAAACAAAAACTATGTCCATGTTTTGTTAGATTGACTGATGTAGGCTTTTAGTGATTTCAACAATTGTTGTATTATTACAATAATAATAATATAGGCCTAATGCTTAATTAATCATATTATTTTCCTTAAAAGTGAACTTAATATCACATCAGTAGTTCAATGTTTCACTTGTTGAACTATTCATTACAGCGTAAGCTACATCTACAAAGTACATCCTTAATTAAACTTTTCATAACAATATTTTCACCGTCAATCTTAATAATTAATTCTTAATCTCACAACATTGCATCAGGCCATATTCACATGGCGTCAAACACATTTCTTCTCTCTCTCTCTCTCTTATTCATATTCCTACGCTAAAGTTTTTCTAAGACGTATTTATATTTTAGTATTTTATATTCTTGAAATATGGACAAGTCTTAACGTGTATGCATGCATAAAAGGTCACGTGCAAAAACATTTCCGTTCTTATTCGATCATTTTATTCGAAACAATGTCTGTGTGCCACTTTACTGGTTGTACTCAAATTTGTTGGGGATTAAAATTTATTTCATTTCCAATAGATGTTTACAAAGCAAAACAATGTATTTTGAAAGTCAGAAGGGAATAATCACCTTTTTAAAATATCAAACTTATTGCTTAATGCAAAAGAATTTTTGTTATTTTGTTTTTTAATAACCAAGAAAACGCAACTCTTGACTCATTTATTTTGTAAACAAATAAACATTTAAAGTCACGCGACTAACACTTGAGTATTAATGATCGCCTGTTCACTTTTGATGTTAAAAACGGATTTCTCATAACTAATATTGTATCCTTTGTATAATTCTAAAAGACTAGAACTGGCCGTCGATGTTGAAATCAATTGTCAAACACCAGCTAAAGCATGCTTTTTTTTGTTATTAGTTTAAAAATAGAACAGGAAGTTCACGAACATTCGGGTTCAAAAGTTCACGCCTCATTAAGACTTGTCCATAGGCTACTTTGTCCTGTAAATAGATCTTAGAGGATCTATAATCCTTCAATGTGACACCAGACCACTTATAGGGGTCTAGTAAAAATACATATTTATTTGTTGTTGTTGTTTTTTTTCACTAGAAGCATCTGGTCAACGAATGGTTAACCCTAACTAGTCTTGAAAATTTAACATAGTTAAAAACCCTTCTATCTACCTATATTTCAGATAAAACATTATTGTCACTTATCCCACCCTAACAATTACACTCTGCAACAACACAGATCAGCTAAAAAAAAGACCAACAAATATATTTGGTTTTTTTATCTGGCATTGACTGCAAGGGAGCGAAAAATCCATGCAGTCTGTTCGGCAGGAGTTGAAAACCCTTAATTAAGAGATTAGACCATTTGATAAGTGGAGGGCGCAATAATCTTCTCTTAAGAAGGTTAGTCGGTACATTACAAGATAAGCTAAGTAAGGGGAACAAGAGTAAGCTTATGAAGACATTTATATCGAAACTAAAAAAAAAATTACGAAAGATAACCCCCCAAAAATCAATACAATTAACAAAAATTGAAATTAGATTAAGAAGTATGCAAACAACGTTTTTTCTCCTGGTTTCAATTGTGTAACGCAGTGATTCTCAAACTTTGGACTTTGTCACCCGGTTATTTATATCATCTTTTTTTTTTATCGGTGTACTGATCGAAATATAAAAACTATTTTAATTACAAGTTCCAAGTAGGCCTAGCGGAGCGCGCTTTATTGTCGTACCGTTCGATACCTGGTGAAGGCTAGGATTTGTTCCCGAGTCTTTGGAGTGACCCTGACTCTACCCAGCTCTGGTGAGTTGGGGATAAGTTAGGCGGCTAAGCACTGTACTGGCCACACATTAAAGAAATAATTTTATTAACTATTGGATCATTTTTCACGGTAATAAGGATTTGAATGCAGATATTCAAAAATACAAGTTATAGTAATAGGTAATTTACAGTAACTTAGTACAACATGACTAATGGAGAAATTTAGAGACAATTCAAAGGAATTAGAGGCTCAGTGGGAAGATGTCTTGAACAATCATCATTGAAAGATTTTTACAAATGTTATGATCATGTCACAAGAAAAAATGAGACAAAGACTTGTGTAGCCTATTAATTCACTTCTGAAACAAATTATATCCTCTTTTTATTTCAGACTTGTGGTGGAGACTACTTTTTGTTGAAGACATTCTGTCCCTTTTTGGGTGAAGAATTTTCTAGTTATCTACTTTTTGAAACGGAATGTGCTTTAGTTTCCCACTTTTAAAACAAAAAGTCTTTCATTATTCCCGAACTGTTGATTATAAGATCCATCTGCATCTTCTGAAATTACTAGATTCTTTCAGTAATTATATTGTACACTCTTTATGTTTACAGATAAACAAAATATAGTTTTCTTTGAATTGGTAACCGAATCTACACAAAATTCTCGAGCACGCTATTTTCTTGCATTGCTTTTAAAATCATTATCAGTTTCTTGTTTTGTTTTTACTGCCATTACTTTAGAACGGATACTCCTTAGCTGACAGACATTATTGATTAATTTATTAATTCTGGGTAAATATATCGCTAAATTGTCTGGTTTTGCCCATATTCTTCAGTTTCGCCCAAAGTCTGGCGTTGCCATGATACTTAAAAAACTCCCGGCGAGCTCTTTGAATTCCCTGAATGTGGAATATTTGTCTAAGTATTACTTTTGTCCTAAGGTGAATCAATAGTTCTTAGTATTAGGCCTAGATTCTAGATGAAATTAGATGAGGATATTGGAGCACATCTCCCAAAATCATACTGATTCTATAGTAATCTTTTTATGAAATATGTTTTTCCGTGAAGTGTTTTCATCCCGCCTATTATCTCTTTTATCGAGAAACTTTTCAAAGTCATGTAGTGATCCCACCACTATTTGAATAGATTTTAGAATGAATTTTAGTTATTCTACCGCCAACTGAATCAATCAATATAAAGCCAAATAGTGGCCCTATCACTCTCTAAACAGGTCAATATAAAACAGCAGTATGGTGATTCTAAAGCCGTTTAATTAGAACTGCATGTATATATAACATTGTATTGATTATATCACCATATAAATAAATCTATATAAAGCCAGGTAGTCATAGTATGACCAAAGGCTATTTATAAGTTGGACCGCTTGCTTTAATATTTCTGCTTTTTGACGACTCGAATGACTTCTTTTCGGAATTCCCGATTCCCTTTTGTATTGTACACTTCCGTTTCATTTAATCGCTATGATTTTGTCAATGAAAAATTAAAATTAAAATCGAAAGTTGTCTCCATCGGAAACCTTTAGGCAAACGTAGAAGCGTAGAAGTAATTTAAGACAGCGTTATTGGATGCGAACGGAAAAAGAACATAATATAAGGTCTAAAGTAGAGCAAGCGGCCCATCTTATTATAGTCATTGGTGTAAGTAACTCACTAATTGCAATGTCAATCGAAATAGCTAGAAAATGAAGCAACAATATATTACAAGTTAAATTCCCAAGCTGTGATTCACTTCTTTTTAATAATTTACAACTTATGTTAGTCTCAAGAAACTGAATAGTAGTACTTTAGAATCGTTTTCCATTTACACATTTCCGTCGGATTCATGTGTAAGTTTGATTGAAGATTGTTTCCAATATACATAGACACATATGTGAATTTAAGGTTAGAAAAGTTGGGTTGTTCAATCTTTGTAAACCAAAACCTACTTACTTGTTTTCATTGCAGTAACTGTTTGATTATGTTAATAAGATGAATGCGGTGACGGACATTTTCTGACACCTTGGAAGTCCAGATTTGTTGATTCTTCGTGACTTTGATTTAATTTATCTGGCAACATATTGACAGGGCATCGAGGGAATCGTTTAGCCACCAAGGAAACTACACGACCCTGCATGAAAAATGTAAAAGAAACGTAATAAACATTCCTCTTTGTTTCTGAACCAGAATAGAGACGTGAAAACAGAACGAGAATCTTTGTTGTTTTTAGCTTCACTGGTAAGTCACCATTTATTATTGGTGAAACGTAGTACTTTGTTTTCTTTGTTTCCCAAACTTTTAGTCAGCTTTCTGACGTCATTCAGGGCAACATTTTTCAGTTTATCGCAGCCTCGAGTTCTAAAAGTTCTTGATAGACGGTTCAGCGGACTCGTGAGAAATGGAGCATCGTTGATTAGGTTTTTTTTTTGTTTTTTTTTTTTTTTGTTGTTGTTGTTTTTATTTGGTGGCCAGGATCAATTGACGAGACCTTGGTGCGTACATTTCAACAACAGGCTGTGTTTGGAGAAGTCATCTAGAGGGATACAGTCTGACAGGTCCAGGAGACGTACACGGGGAGAATGTCACTGTAAAAGGTCAAACATCTGGCACCGTTAATGTTTCTAATGCTGTTACCAAGACCTGGAAGAGTTTGTCGATTTAAGAAAACACAAAATTAGATTTACAATATATATTTCCCTTTCAATAATAGAGTAGCTAGTTGGTTTGAAATGTTTTCTTCCTGTTTTATCTTCAACATCAAACATGAACGAAAATGTGAATTATTAATTTGGCGTACCGGTAATCGAAATTTTAATCTGTGCCATTATTTACTCGTCTCTATGATTTTATTTTCAATTCACCTTTTTAAACATTTAAATCTGAAAACTGTTTGTATTTGTATCGAATGGTGTGTGGGTGTGTACATATTAAATACACACCTCACAGAATGTAAACGAAGTTTTCCCTACTTTCATGTATTTGGGCGTGTGTGTGGGTATGAGGGCAGGGGCGTCTCTTCGATTGAACGATCTTTGACGTAGGTCTTCACTCTCTGACTGCTTGTGTTATTATTGTATACATATTTGTAGGCCTGTGTATTATATTTTTTAATGTGAGTGGCCTGTTTATTATTTATTTTTTTACCGAGCCTGGTTTATTTGCACAATTTTCAGTTATGCACCATTTCCGTGACGCCATCTTTCCTTGCTGCTTTAAGCAGGCTCTTATTTTACTTAATGATAAATCCAGCCCTGTGCCTAAGATAAAAAACAGTTTGTGAACCTTTGTGTGAAACTCAGTTTGTGAATCACTGAAATAAAGTTTTTTAGCAGGAAATTCACTATAATTTTTTTAAGTTTTATATTTAATTTTTATTTAGGGTTTTATATTTAATTTTTTTAAGGTCTTAATTGAAATCTGATGTTATAAAATGCTTTTAATTAAAAATAATAATAATAAAGAACGAGCAAAAAAAATGGTAAAAAGGCATTAATTTACTGGGTAAAAATGTAATACAATTATAAAAAGTGCAGTTCCCCCCCCCCCCCCCCCCCCCCCATGAATCTTTTTTCAATACGGGCTTAAATGTATGTTTGTGCCAGCCGCTCACCCAACCCCTTCCCATCCAAAGTATACATAGTTCATAGACGCTAATGGAAGCTGGAACTTGTAAGAGAGAGTAGACTTGACTCAAGGATTTATCTTATCAGACGCTCCTTATATAGGCCTACAGAAGATTATTGAATCCTACGCTTATCCGTGGTCTGAGCAAAGCTTTGGTCAGTCTAGTCTTGCATTTTGATTAGTGTTTTAAATGATGTGAAGTTGTTGGTCTCCCATGTTTTCTGGGGCAAAACAATCGATGCCAGGATGTCACAGGGGGAAAAATACGACGTGTATGCGTTTGTTCTTGTCAATGGAATAATAAGAACAGTTTCTTTATCCTTATGTCTATCTGTTGTTAGCCTATGTTGTATTTCTAAGTTAATTTTAATGCTTTAGGCTACCGGTAGGCCCATGTATTATTAGGCCTACTACTTTCGTCTTGGTCCGTCTTTCTTCTAGTGTTTCTAGGCGAAATAATTTTACTCTGGTGTTACACATAGGCCTATCAGTTGTGAATGTTAAATAGATCTACTAATTAACCTTGCAGCTCATTTCTGAAACTGTTCATGTTTTGTTGTTATTGTATTTTTGTTGTTGTTGTTGTGTTATTTTTTTAGTTTTTATTACCCATACAGAAGATACCTATTCTAGTATAAGTCTAACTAATGTTAGGTAGCATTTTAGTTTGTATGTTCCTGTTACATTAATTTGTAAGCTACAAGTTTCTTTTTATAAAGCTTAAAGTTTTTTAATTTTTAATTATCAAGCTTAAAGTTTTGTTTATTTTTCAATTACTTTTTTAATATATAGAGATCCCATGACAATTAATTTGTCGTTGATTATTACTCCTAAGTTTTTTGCATTTTTAGCTTGCGTTAAATGTTTGACATAAATGAAGTAGTTAAATCACTAAACCTAGAAATGTTAAATGTTTGACATAAATGAAGTAGTTAAATCACTAAACCTAGAAATGTTAAATGTTTGACATAAATGAAGTAGTTAAATCACTAAACCTAGAAATGTTAAATGTTTGACATAAATGAAGTAGTTAAATCACTAAACCTAGAAATGTTAAATGTTTGACATAAATGAAGTAGTTAAATCACTAAACCTAGAAATGTTAAATGTTTGACATAAATGAAGTAGTTAAATCACTAAACCTAGAAATGTTAAATGTTTGACATAAATGAAGTAGATAAATCACTAAACCTAGAAATGTTAAATGTTTGACATAAATGAAGTAGTTAAATCACTAAACCTAGAAATGTTAAATGTTTGACATAAATGAAGTAGTTAAATCACTAAACCTAGAAATGTTAAATGTTTGACATAAATGAAGTAGTTAAATCACTAAACCTAGAAATGTTAAATGTTTGACATAAATGAAGTAATTAAATCACTAAACCTAGAAATGTTAAATGTTTGACATAAATGAAGTAGTTAAATCACTAAACCTAGAAATGTTAAATGTTTGACATAAATGAAGTAGTTAAATCACTAAACCTAGAAATGTTAAATGTTTGACATAAATGAAGTAGTTAAATCACTAAACCTAGAAATGTTAAATGTTTGACATAAATGAAGTAGTTAAATCACTAAACCTAGAAATGTTAAATGTTTGACATAAATGAAGTAGTTAAATCACTAAACCTAGAAATGTTAAATGTTTGACATAAATGAAGTAGTTAAATCACTAAACCTAGAAATGTTAAATGTTTGACATAAATGAAGTAGTTAAATCACTAAACCTAGAAATGTTAAATGTTTGACATAAATGAAGTAGTTAAATCACTAAACCTAGAAATGTTAAATGTTTGACATAAATGAAGTAGATAAATCACTAAACCTAGAAATGTTAAATGTTTGACATAAATGAAGTAGTTAAATCACTAAACCTAGAAATGTTAAATGTTTGACATAAATGAAGTAGTTAAATCACTAAACCTAGAAATGTTAAATGTTTGACATAAATGAAGTAGTTAAATCACTAAACCTAGAAACCCTAGAATAAAAAAGGGAAAAGAGAAAAGTAGTAATAATACATAGTAAGTCATTTAACTCTAATTTAGAAATACAACACATTAACAACCTATTGCAGTGCTCACATAAACATAAAGACAAGATCAATTTTCTTATCCCTTATGCGAGAACAAGTGCCTACAAATACTCTTTCTTCCCCCTTTCTATCTGCCCTTCGCCTTTCTCCTGGATCGCTTATCTTCGCTCCATTCTGTGAAAGTGGCTTCTGTGACTTGCGTGCCCTCACGCACCTTTGATCGCCATAAGGTGCGTTCCTCAGCAAGGCCCTCCCAAGATTTATGGTCAATGCGCGCCAGAAATATGTCGCTCTTTGCAGACGACTATATATACATATTATATATACATATGAGAGATAGGCAGACAAACAGGCAGATGGACAAAACAGACAGACAGACGTCAGACGGACGGACGGACAGATGGACGGATGGACGGATAGATAGATAGATAGATAAATAAATAAATAGATAGATAGATAGATAGATAGATATATATATAGATAGATAGATAGATAGATAGAGGGATGGATGGATGGATAGATAGATAGATAGATAGATAGATAGATAGATAGATAGATAGATAGATAGATAGATAGATAGATAGATAGATAGATAGATAAATAGATAGATAGATAGATAGATAGATAGATAGATAGATGGATGGATGAATGGATGGATGGATAGATAGATAGATAGATAGATAGATAGATAGATAGATAGATAGATAGATAGATAGATAGAATATAGGCTACATATCGCATATATTTTTTTTAATTAACCCTAAGCATTTAATAGACAGATTGAGAAAGAGTGTAAGAGTGGCAGAAAAATGGGGAAAATAAAAGAAGTGATAACAGACAATAAACCGACACTTGAGCAAAAAAACTATAATCTTCCGTTTGGCGAACTTTCTTGGCGACTTAAAAAAAAAAGATAATGTCATCAATAAACAAACAAGAGTGACACTTCGTCCCAGAGGCCATTGCCTGGATGCCCTACCCTTCTCCAATAATTGGCTTGCCGCAAGGAAAGAACGGTAACTACTGACTAATCAAGTCTTGTTACCTAGTTACAGGGTACATGGTACACTGGGGAATGGTCTTTGTTACAAATTTAGAGTTTATACTTTATACACACACACACGCACAAATCAAAGGCATTGTCTTCATTTATGTTCTCTTGTTGCCTCTGTCTGTTTCTCTCTCTCTATCTCTCTCTCTATCTTTCAATCAATCTATCTTTTATCTAAAGGCCTATGTGTGTGCAAATAGATAATCTTGTCCCACAAAGATAAACAGATACATAGATAGATAGATACATAGATCTAATTTTTCTAATTTACATTAATGATCTACCAAATTGAATTAACACAGGAACAAAAGTAAGATTATTTGCCGATGATTGCATAATTTATAGAATAATAAAGACAAGAAAATATAGTGAACTTTTAAATAAACTAACCCATAAAAACTAAGTTTTTAATATACTCCCTTTCTTTGTTAACAAAGTTTATATTTAATTTATATATTGATAGATTAAAATAAATATAAGTGATATCATACCTTATGAATTTCCACACTAAAATTTTGCGCATCCTTTTTTTTTTTTGTTCTAGCTTTGGCCCGCAAAAAGATAAAAAGAAAACTCGGTTTGTTTCAGCTATATATTGTGTCGTTTTCATTCTATTTATTTCGTAAAAACGAACATATCCGAAAATTTTATTTGCTACCGTCTCTTCCTGTAGAGGCAGCCATGTTTTTTTTCTTCGATTCGCAAATTGGTCGAAGGTATTAGTGACTATTCCAAAGGCTACGATGCTGAAAAATTTATAGAATGTATTGTTAGTCTGGACAAGTCTGCTGCCCAAGTTTCAGCTCGATTGGACGACGGAAAGTGGTCGAAAAATCGATGCAAAGTTTTGCTAACAAACATCCAAGCAAGCAGACAGACAGAAAATACAAGTTAATAGAAAGGGAGTAAAACGACCTAGATGAACTATAAAAATGAGAATCAAACTGGAGTATGTCTTTTCCCCCAGAAAAATGCCAACTAATAAGGGTATCCAAGGAAAGAAACAAATAATAACAAACTACTATATTCATGGTAAAGAACTAACTCAAAGTAACAATGCTAAGTATCTGGCAGTAATAATAAATGATAAGTTATCTTGGAACCCTCATATTGATGAAGTAATTAAAAAACCAAACAAAACCTTAGGATTCATAAAAAGGAACTTTTATAAATGTAATAAGAATATAAAACTAAAATGCTATCTCACATTAGTTAGGCCTATACTAGAATATGCAGGATCTGTATGGGACCCATCAACTAAAGAAAACATTACAAAATTAGAACAAATCCAAAAAAGAGCTGCAAGGTTCATAGCTCATATAACCAGTGAATATTCCCAATTGACAAGAGTAACACCATTAGTCAAATCACTAAACCTAGAAACACTAGAGGACAGAAGGGCAAAGAGTAAAGTAGTAATAATACATAAGGCATTAAACTCTAATTTAGAAATACAACCCAATAACAACCTGTTGCAAAGCTCAGATAAACATAAAGACAAAAACACTTTCCTTGTCCCTTATGCGAGAACAAATGCATATAAGTACTCTTTCTTCCCGGCATTTGGGCATGGAATAGGTTGCCTGAACCTGAACAAACCAGGACAACTAGTAACTTAACATCATTTAAAACATTAATAAAAAATGCAAGACTAGACTCGGACCATGGATGAGCGTAGGACGCAATAATCTTCTCTATAGAAGGAGCGTCTGTAATGAAAAGATAAGATAAGATAGAAAGATAGATAGAGATATAGGCCGAATTGTGTTAAGATTATAACACGCATTCTTGGTTTTTCGTGTGTTTTATAAATTAAAATATTTTTTTGTTTTTCTACAATGGCTAATAATTTTTTTGTTAAATAGATTATATTTGAGAGTTTCTAATAACAAGTGTAGGCCTAAGTTGCACCGATAAATAAAAAAATAAATAAATAATAAAAAAAGGGGGGGGGGAACGTCGATTGGTTAAAGAACTTTTTTGTTCCCTGCTTTAAGTTGCCATGACTGCATCAAATATTGACTGTGTGTAGCATTAGAGTTCATCAACCGTACACCATCCCCTCCCCACCAAAGGCCAGTATGTTGACCTATAATATGTCATAAAACACAATGGAGCTGTTTTTTTTTTAACCTTATTTGACAAAGCAGTATATACCTCAGCAACAGATTCAACATAAGACGTAATCTCGAAGCGACTATAGACCTACACACACAAAAGAAATAGGCCTATATGCTATCAATAGGTCATCTATACAGTAACTATATGCGCCTACCTGCTATTTCTAAAAAGAAATCTTACTTTGTCAATTTAACTAGATCTAGTTTCGAATAGAATATTATAAACCATAAAAACAAAGTCTTTTCGTATAAATCATTAACGTGTATGTAAGCTTATTTATGTATTTGCCTTTTGAATCTTTTGCCCTTAGCTATCCACATTTTAAATCGAAGTTAACACAAATTATGATGTTCATATTTATTTTTGTTATGCATTTTGTTATGCCTAGCCATCTGAAGATTTTGTCTTTTTTTCACCCACATTGTAAGAACAAGGGCGGATTTAAATAAAGGAACGTAATTAGTAACATGGATCAATATGAAAATAGGCTATTTTCACTGAAAATCTTAATGACTTATTGATAGGCTATGGTGTTGTCAAAGGGCATAAAAAACGTATTGACTATCTATAGGCCTAGACTATATGTAGGCCTAAAAAGCTCTGTGTCTGTGTTTTACCAATCAAATTAGTTTATTTATAGACATGTGACTTTATTGCCTCCTATTTTACCGTTGCAATTTGATTGAGCACACGTGTCCTCGCTAGCTGGGTGGATAACATAGGCTATCGTATTGCCATACGGTCGACCCGGGTTCGATTCTTCAGTTAGTCGGGTTCGATTTATCAATAGTAGACCTAGGCCTAGGCCTATGTTGATTCCATGCATTTTTCGAATCTAATAGCCTCCCGAAGATTTTGCCCTTTTGCTACCACCCACAAAGAAAAAGGTATAAAGAAAGCGCAACTGCACAGAAATTGAGCTAAAAATACAAAAGACAGTTTATTTACTAAACACTCAACGGGATTTTTACCCATGTGCATTACAAACTAAAAAAAAATATTTAAAACTAATTGTGTGGGTTTGGTGGGGTTGTGGATGTGCCTATGCATATGCTTAACGTCTAGATCTAGGCCTATGTGCCAAGTTTCAGATTGATAGGATGGCGGGGTGGCTCAATAATTAGTCAGGCCAACCAGAAAAAAAGTTTAGCGAAGTTAATATGAAGGATTTACGAATTCCTAAATAATTATAAAAAAAAGGGTTTCATTTTACGGTGGAAGCAGCACTCAACAAAGATCCCAACTCTCCTCCCCCAGAGCGCTGTTAATTTTACCTTATCATTTCTAAAGTCTAAGCGTAGGCCCATAACATTACTAATTGCTTGGGTTTACTCCCTTGCCTCTTCCCACTGCAGCTTATAAAGTAGGCTACGCTTGAATATTTAGTGCAAAATTTGCCTGATCGATTGACGGACGTTTTTTAGTACTGTAAACTAAATTATACAATTATGCACGATAAAGTCATATTTGAAAATTTTGATATAGGCTTCGCTTAAATGAAATCTAAAATGCAAATGCAATAAAATTCCTGTAACGAATTACATTACAGAATTACTTTTTTCCGCTATCCACCCTTCCTATCTTGCCTCAGACCATCAATGTTCCCTATGTGAAAATAGTCCAGTCCTAGAACCACAATTTTAAAAAGCTTATTTAAATCTCCATTTAATCTAGCCGTAGAGTAGACAATTTTAGGACCAATTTTAATGTAGAGACTAAACTTTAGTCTAAAGTTGTTTTTTTAATTAGAAAGAGAATTAATATGCTATTTAAATTGCTTTATTTGTCGCAGGGATATTTATCATGACTCATAAAAGTGTGTCTGGAATTGAAATTGAAAAAAAAAAAAAGAAACATGTCTGTGGAATAATCTATCTGCTCATCGCATATTCTGAGACTCATACTCATAAATCTATTTATAAACCAAGTCACGTGACCTTCATTATTTTGGCAACATGGCTGCTTACGCGTAAACTTGGTAGTTTTTTTTATCACTTAAAAAAAAGAAGATAAAAGTGCTGATTTTTTTTTTATGCAATAGCATGGCTGTGTGTTTGTGTGAATCGTCCAATATATAAATCATTGAGTAAGTATTGTCCTCTTAAAATTTAAGGTATATAATACCAGCGACAATTTATTTTTGTTTTATAATAATAATAGACTTAGCTTAGACTTAGACTATGATATGAAGTCTATTTTTACTATTACTATTAGTACTATTTTGCATTATTCATTTTCATTTAGTGTAGGCCTATTTAGCCTAGTCTAGTCCAGTAGACTCAGTAATAGTCTAGTAGTAGGTATGATAATGACTTAGTAGGCCTTTTATTAGAATTATTATTTTTTTCTTTTAATAATTTAGTTAAGCCTACTTATTGACTAGTTTAGTTTAGTATGATTTATAATGATTTAGCTTTTTAAAGTAAATTAAAGCCTCACACTCACACATTTACTCATTTAGGCCTACACGTTTTAGCTGAGTAGGTCCTACACAGTTTCTAGATTAAAGCCTAGATTGTCTACCTAGACTGTAGAACTGTAGACAATTTTACTCTTCAAATTCAAGTCATATCAAGTCAGTCCTGGGCTAGGCTAGGGCGCTAGGCATATAAATTTGTTTTGTACAAATCTGTATACTTTATAGGTCAATCTATAGCTGGACAATATAACTTAGACTTACTGCTAAGGCTTTAAGCATAATCATAATTAATAACAATAGACCTCAATAGACCTATCATAATGACAATGATCATGATTCAAATAGCCCACATGTTCTGAAAACTGAGCCTATGATCGTATGTCATAAATTATAATCATATAGTACATGATGATATAGGCCCAGGCATAGCCTACACATATTTATAATATATATATAAAAAAAAAATAATTTGTATAGGTCTAGTAATGACTTATAGTAAGGATATGGGATATGACAATTTTCAATTTTCAAAGGTGCCTGCGGTCTATAGTAAGGATATGGGATATGACAATTTTCAAAGGTGCCTGCATCATAAAGCCAGCTACCAGGATTTTTTGGACTACGGGACACTGATGAAATTGATAATAACAATTTGCATTTAGTAGCCTAATTATTAACCGGTCGTTTTCATTTGCTGTTGTTGTTGTAGATAGTGTTTGTAACATAGTCTTTAAATACTTATGTCAAGAACTTTCCAATGGTGGTTAGACCATGAATCTAGGTTAAGAAATGGCATAGTTATTGAATTTTTTGACAAGCATTCTTAAAATTGTGCCACTCTTTTCTCTATATAATCCGTGTAAAAAAAAACATTCACTAAAAATAGAGGCTGACCGAAATTCTGTCAAAGTGCCTCTTTCGGCTTGGTTTTGACCAAAGCCAAAAGGTTAGCTTTCGGTTTGCCTTCGTATTTGGCCGAAACGGATACTGACTTTCGGTTATCAACCGAACATCTATTTTAACATTCAAAATTCAGACTGCTACGCTAGTACTGCATCTATTACTATTCTTTATTTTTTTTAGTTAACATTATATTTCTTGCAAACACTCATTCGTCAGTACTCAAAGGGCACAACAGACCTATTGTATTTTTTTCAAATCTCAAATATTGCATGTGAATTTGCAATACAAGCACAGACAACAGCAAATGCAGATGTTAAGCTAGTTGCCAGCACAGCATTGGATCTTCATATTCAAGAAGAAAAAAACTTGGAATTCCCCACTGATGTTAAACGTTCCAAACAGAAAAAAAAAACAATAGGCGTTGGGTCGCCAGATACTTGACTTCAAAAGGACGACATTGAGAGATAAAAAGGAAGACATGTTTAGTGTTTAATTTGAATCTTCCACAATCACTTCAATTTATTAGAGTAGCTGCCAATAATTGTATGTTAGTAAAAACTGACCCAACATTTTATTTAATGTAGACTGGCAAGCAACTTCCATTTGGGAAATAAAAAAACAAACTTTGCAGAGTATGTAAGATTCTTTTAAAAAACGGTTCATTCTTTTCTTGCCGGACGTCTGGCAACCCTAGATAAATATGTGTCTGGAATTTGATTCTTATTATACAAATATTCTTTTAATGTGTACAGCATATAACATCCGCTGTTGTACATTATAATTATAAACAGGGGAAACCAAAAATGGGTTCAAAATCTGATATTTAGAACTGAAAATAGGTTTTGATTAGAAAATGATTTTAACATCCCTAATTTGAAGAAGAAAACTGAAGTTAATAATAGATGGATTATTTAATCACCCCAAGAACGGTTTACTTAAATAGAGTATCCATAAACTAGTTAATATTACAAAAAAACGTGCCGTCTTTAGAAATCTTTTGTTTCGCATTTTTGGTTTATCTGTCGGTTTTGGTCAAAGGTGTAGTTAAACTTTCGGTTTTGGGCGAAAGTCAATGTATAACTTTCGGTATGGTTTCGTTTTCAGCCAAGACTAAAAATTTTGTTTTGTTCAGTCTCTAACTAAAAATGTGTAGGCTAACTTTTTAACTATTTGTCATAGAGAGATGTTTTTTTAACCACTGCAAAGCTCAGACCATCATCTTTAAGATGCCATTTTTAAAAATGCATTATTTAAAAAATGGAAAAAAATTGTCACAACCCTACTTATAGATTGATTCTATTATTATAATAATTGTTTTTTTTTAATGGTTCACTGACTAACTATAATAATGCTATTATAATATAACATATATAATAAAGACCTTCTATATTACTTTTTGAACCTCTTTTAATGGTATATACTGCAATTATATAAATATGTAACACATTACTCATAACAACATTAGTATAGGTCATTAGTCAATAGTACTACCATTGATATTGCATATGTACGTCTACTAGAGTTAAGTAAGTTCACACAAAAATGTGGAAATAACATTAGAAATAGACCTTTATTGTTAAAGTTTATTACATGACCATGATTATGTTGTTCATCTTATTCCTTAACATATCTACTATACTCATTACATAAATCAAACTTGGAGCCTATGTGACATATATTCTCATCTTATTATAATTTTCTTTGCACATTTTATGTCATTGTACACATTCAAAATGAATTACTTTTATTGTACTGCACTAACTAAATGCTTTTGTAAATATGTTATTTAATTATTTGTGCAGCTCATCACATTATACAGATCTTTTATAAGTCAGACCTAATTGATCCATAGGACCGGTGAAGCAGCGCTCACCAGTTTATGTGGCCACGGCATACTAGGTGATTGTGTGGCCAGCACCATGCACATCAGCCTTTACTTTACCCCAACTAAGGTCAGGTACCCATCAGAGCTGGATAGACTCAGGGACACCCTCCAGACCTGGGTAAAAATCCTAGCCTGCACCAGGATTTGAACCCAGGACCTTCGGTACGCCAGCCGAACGCGCTGCCGCACGGCCACAGATAATCTTTAGCTTCTTCACATTTAGTTGATGAAACCTAATCACATTCCTTTTCTTTCATTGGCTGTTGCAAAGTTTGCCCCAGTTTTCTTCCCATATTTACTATTTTTGTTCACTCTATGAAACCTCTTATACTGATTCTGATTCTTTTAAAGGATGTATTTACCACTTTAATTAATTAAAAATTTGCTGTTGTCGTTATATAGAGAACAGAACATTGATTATTGTTTTAACAGCTTATTATAAATGGCTTAACCATTTCAGTTTTTGTTTCTTTATCCAGGCCATGAAACAAATGATACACATGATAGAGGCTAGGAGTAATTCAAGCAGACAGCTATGAGTCACAGCTTTGGTAGAGGGCGAGGAGCCCTAAAGTCTCGCCTACCCCCTATTCATATGCTAGGCAGACATACACCTGTGGATGAGGATGAACCACCTGATGTGCCAGTCCAGGTAAAACATTGCCTGTATTTTTTCCAAAATGGGCTCAAATGGGGTCCACTGCTGGACTGTTGAGCCTATAGGGCTATTGAGGTTCTTCATTTTTTAGTTGTAATGACGTGTTTGAGCTTACATAACAGATTTAGTTGTTTGGTACAACATATTTTCTTCTCTGTAGCTTTGTTTGCATAACTTTTATTTTAAGGCACCTTTTGAAAAGCTATTTCATTAACAGCCTTGATAAAAATAAACACTAAACAGAAAAATGAGCATCCACTACAGAAAACTCTCTCTATATAAAGATATTCTTTTTTTTTAGAAATCTTTTATTTAATAAGCAATAAATAGATAATACATTCTTTAAGAAGTAATAATATTCTTATTCACCAATAATAAGGTAATTGTGCTGGAAATTTTAAAGACTTAAAATCCTTTTTTCTTACAATTTTAATTTTTAAAAAAATAGAACTACTACTAATATTGGTGTGAATATACTTAATGTCATGATAGCCACCAAAAAATGTTTTAAAATTCTTATTGTCTAAAATCGAGAAGGAAAAATTGTCTCAATTTAATGTCATCTGTCTATTCTGTTATTCAGACTACTTGTTCATAATAAAACAACTTTCTTTTGTCATACTTAACTTAATCTCATCCTACTTAAGAAGAAATACAAAAAACAACTACACGAGATTTTAATATTTCCTAATAACTTTATAGGCTTTTGGTTTTGAAGAGTCTGATGGTGAGCATCCAGCGACCTCAGTATTTGAAGCAACGTTTGACTCAACAGATGCTGAAGATAGCAGCAAGTATCTGAGGAAGGCTTTCAATGTACTTCAGCCAGGATGCCATGCCTCTAAAAGAATGCCTGACATGGAGGGTGGATATTTCAGTCATTGCCCTCGGTATACAATCTAAGTATATTTAACGAAAATTAAGGAAAAATTATAATGACTCTTTTTTTCAAATAGTATATATTGCTCAGTATTTATACTTGTAAGTTTAATCTAATCATTAGTTTCTTTCTTATGAATGGAACTAAGTGCCCTCAATGGCAGCTCAGCAAAGAAGTCACCATTTTTTTAATGGGTATTTTATTCGGTTAATCAAGTTTGGTTAGGCCTACTGATGATGATAAGTTTACTTGTAGTCCAGTTTACATATCTTTCTTAGTTAAGAAGTATATTTTTATCTGAGTGTTTTATTCTAACTTAAAATAATAAAATATGTTTTCTCTTGAAACATCAGTGGTGTACCTCTTGGTAAGCAGTATTCTAATATGTGCAGACTGATGGAAGAAAGGGCACAGCTTGAGATTTTTAAAGATTGCCTTATTAGAGTAAAATCTGCCCAGGTAATCTGTTCGTCTTATATCATCATTTCTATAGTCCAGGCTTTACAAGTTGATCTAATAAAACACAAGAAGAATTAGTTCCTTTTAAATTATTATCATTGTCTTTGTCTAAAATCTTTGGTTTTCATAAATGGCTTTTATTTTCCCAGTCATTTGTGGAAGAGCTGGAAAGTTTGGTGCAGATGGAATCCAAGACTGCGTACTTGATCAGACATGGCTGTCCCATGGAATCTCCAGTTACAAAACTCTACTGCTTAAATGCTTTGTGTGAGGACCTGCGACTTCATGTAGCTCATTGGAACAGTATTAAACAAAGACTAAATACTAATCGCTGGTTGCGGCCAAGGCTAGGTCAACTGTGTCTGCAACTGCAGCATATAATGCAAGTCCTGACCTCAGTTGTGCTGAGGGCAGTCTGCAGTCTTGACCAGCTGATACATTTGGGTTTTGAAGTCTTCTCACATGGAAACATTGACATCTTAACTCCTGAGGTTATCTGGAATATAACACGAGGTTTAGAGGATTTTAATATTATAGTGAATGGTCTAAAACTGCATTTTCAAGTTGACAAATCCCTGACATTTGGGGTCCACCACTTCCTAATGCCATCAAATAACAGTTCATCAGTTGTCACTTCAGCTTTAACAAAACCACTTAGGATTATCCCATTTCAGAAAGTGTTGAGCATCCTTGCAAATGAGAGATCCAAATATGCTGCCAAACTAACTCACCAGTTTTTTACTCAGAATGAGCATTTTCTTCGCATGCTTGGAACTGGCAACCACCCAGGGTTTGACTGGGATGACTATTTGCCCCACCAGAGTCAGCCTCATTCAGCTATGGTGAGATCCGACACCGGGGACCACCCTACAATAGCAGACAGCCGTGCCAGCCTCAATGCAACCTTTATCAAAATGGGCACTCTTCCGGCTCCGGACTTCTCCAACCTTGCTTCTCCTCTGTTGCATTTCTCCCAGGCAGAACAGGAGTTTGCTGAAAGTTTTCTGCTCATTGTATGCAACTCCACATCATTGTTGAGAAAAAATGAGCCCACGAAGGCTCACAGAAGCCACCATGGAAACAAAAGGTCCAGCACGAAAAACCCGTTGAGCCCCGTGGTTGGCAGACCCCCAAAGGTACAATTTCATGGTGAGACGCCAGTCATGACACGGACTGATTCTCAGCGCAAAACTGTTTCTTGGGGTGACAATGCAGACAACACTATCCGTAGTGCCGTTGTGGACCATTATATGGACATTCTTTGGACACAAATGGGTAGAAATTTGGACTTGTTCTTAGATGAACCAGCCTGGAGTGCACGTAATTGTTTATTAAAGTCTGAGATAGGATCTGTTCTTCTTTTCAATGACTCAGTAACTGCTGTTCTCAGGAATATAATAGAACATTTATGCTATAAAGGTAAGTTTCAATAAAGTGAGCTATTGTAAACCACAAAATACCTTGTTATGAATTTGGCACTTTTTCATTTTGTTTTGGTGTTGATACTAAAAATTAAATTTAATGTATTTCAGATTTATTTTCACCTTCATCTGTTAAACACCTGTTAGGAGTTGTATTTAGATTACTTGCCTTATCTTCTTATGGAGCTTGGGATATGTGTAAGTTGCATCCTTTAAATTAATACTTTGTAAATTTTTTTTACATATTTTAAGAACACACTTGTAATTTTATATCTTACAATGTTCTTTTTTTATACATAGAAGGGTGTTAGTAGCTCATATAATATAAGTATATTGGTGTATATATTGGGGTTTATGTTATCTAGTTTTCAATAACTATTGGTTTTAAAAATGTGAAAATTAAAAGATTTTAATCTGACTTGCGTGGAAATATAATTCATCTTTTTTCATTGCCACTGTCTAAGTCAATATATTCAGATATTTATGTTTGCATTTTAAACTAATGGATCTATTCTAAATTGAATTATTTTACAAATATTGCTTATTTGCTGTGATTTTAAATGTATGAATTAAATTATTTCCTCAGTACTAAATTCAAGTCTTGCTTCAGAAGCCAGTGACAAGTGTCAGCCTATATCTATATATGGTGATCTTTACAGCTCTCGCACTGGCAGTCTTATAAGGGACATGTATAAACCTTTGATGAATGTGTTACAGACAATTTCTCGCTGCTTCCTCAAAGACAAAGGTCAGTTTTATGTTTGAATGATCTGTCTTACACTATAATTTAGAGGCACTCGTATTATATCCTCTTCTTATCCGTGGTTAAATTGTAGTTTTGCATTAAGCCAAGGGCTTAAAATATTTTTAACTGCTTGTGTTATTGATTCATGCAACCCATTTCATGCTTGAGCAAAATAAGAACTTATCTGAATTATTCCTTTGCATATGAGTTATGAAGTGTTTTTATGTCTGTCTTTCTGATTACTTTGATATAGACTTTGTGTTATATAGTTAGAATAAAATTTAAAAGTATTTTTTTGTCTTAACTTTTTAACCTTCTTTTCTGAAGTATTTTTAAATGTAGTGATTTAACTAATGGCTTTACCCTTGTTAAGGGTAAATACATCCCTTGTAAATTTCTTGTCTGAATCTGTTTTAGTTTTTAAATGTTATTTGTTCTCACAAAAAGGTAAAAAATTGTTATGTTAAAGACTTTTTTAGTTTTAAATGTGGTTAGAATGGGATACAATGTGATGTCTGACATTAACAGTAACAATATACTTAAATTCATTACTTTTCATTAAAACTTTGAAGTCATCAGTAATAAATTCTAGAGTTGTTTTTAAATGAAGTTTAAAAATGTAGTTTTAGATATACACCTGAATATTTTATATAATTTTTCAACAAAAATAATAAATTATTTCTAAATGAATTATATAACCATTGTGATGTTTTTTTAAAAGTAATTTTTACCTATATGTCCTCTCCTACCACCCACCAACTAAAACAAAAAATCTTTCTTCTATTTTGGATCAGCTCCAAGTACATATCTATTCCTAAGTTCATAGAGGGGGTTCAGCTAGAGGAAGTCGATTCTAGCATAGATTAGATTTAAAAAAACATTTTACTTTCTGTTCTTGTTACAAATGTAAATTAAAAATATATTTTCTAAAGCCAAATGTCTTGATTTTAAAATAAAATCACTACATTTACCTTTTTTAATGTTTTGGTGTTGTGTTCCTTCTTCTTAATAATCTAGTGTAAAATTAAGGGATAAATTGTGTAAATTAAACTTATCTCTCTGGAAATTTTTTTTATTTAAATTCCACAATAACTTTGATAGAGCTTATTAAATGAATATTAGAATATTAGCTCAGCTTCCATTAACAGCTTTTTGTTTAAAAAATAAGTAAATGAACCAATAAAAAAACAACAAGAAAATTAGAAAAAAATAATTGTATTATAACTGAAACTGATTCTACTACTGAACACATGAAAATATGGTTAATAAAGAAATGCTCTACTTAAGCATGTGTTTATTGATATTTAAATATAAAGTAATGCTCTACTTAAGCATGTGTTTATTGATATTTAAATATAAAGAAATGCTCTACTTAAGCATGTGTTTATTGATATTTAAATATAAAGTAATGCTCTACTTAAGCATGTGTTTATTGATATTTAAATATAAAGAAATGCTCTACTTAAGCATGTGTTTATTGATATTTAAAGAAAGAATTGAGAACAGTCATAGTTATTCCTAGCTGCCATATCTTTTACAAACAGATGTTGGATATGGTCCATGTTCCAACACAGTATTTATTTTTTCAAAGGGAAATAAAAATAATTTTAAAAATTAGGTGAAAGATAAAAACAAGTCTTTATTAAAATGAATAAATACATCAACAATATATGCAAGTATTAAAATAAGAGCAACTTTATATTGTGTATTGTATATTGTGTATATAGTTAGAAATTATTCATTTGTCATGATAGTATTGTGTCTATTTGTTTCTTCCATACAGATGACGAACTGCAACATGCTGAGGTAGATCTGAATGTCTGTGCAGGAGTTGTATGGCGTACACTGGCCACATGCAAGCTTGCAACATCCTGGTGCAATGCAAAACTACAGCAGTTCTTATCAGCCTGGAATGTTAACCAGTTCTTTATTTTATCTCACTGTGATCTCAAGGTAACGCTGTTTCAGCTTAACCTTCTTTATTAATTGTTGGTGATAGTAATGGAGTGAAAAACTGATCCTTGTTTTTTTGTTGAATTTTTTTTTACTGCTGGTGCTTTAGATGTTGGTAGATTCAACCAAAAATATTTGCTTCCTGCTACAAAACTTAAATCTTGCTGAAGATCACCTTGGCCTACATGTGTTTGATAGCTTGTGTCTCTGTCAAATTTTTTTGTTTAATCAACAAATGAGTGCAATCAATGGGCAGATACAGGTACAGCTTTTGTTTTTAAGATATTGGCTTGTAGAACAATAATTGTAGTCAAATTTATAAGCCAACATTTAAAAAAAATAATTAATAATTTATTCCTGTATTTGTTAAATTTAAGGCCCTAAGTGGGACTGCCATGAAAAACTTTCTAGACAAATACAATGAACAAACTGTCAGTTTTTTTCAAGAAAACTTGTTACCTGCAAGGATTTGGAAAAAGAAATTACCGCCAGGTAAAATGACATTTTTAAATTAACCACATTGTTTTTAGTTTGGTTCTTAACTCTTAAGAACCCATACGACGATTCAATCGTCGATTGGATTGTGCGAAAACGTCTAAACGACGAGTGAATCGTTCCTTGCGTGTACGTACGCTTTGACCCTAAAAGCTCCGAACACACACAATTTATACGGATTTTTTTCATTAATACACATTCCCGGATGAAAAACCAAGCGAAGTAACTCTAATTAAATTTAGTTTAAGCCATTTTTAGCGTGTACACGATGGAAATGGATAGACCATCATCGGCCGAGAACTGACGCTTGACGGAGCGCCGTAGGCCTACACGCGGCACTTTAAAATTATTTTTTAGACAATGAATTAGACGTTAGTGACAACTATTTTATTTTAACTAGTCGTTCTTAAACTGAAAATGACTGTAGTGTAGCTAACGGGGAAAATGATGAAGTCAAGCTACTCATTTCTCAATCATCGACTAGGTCACAGTCAGCTGATCGATAAACTGATAGCCCAATTGTAGAATTCTAATATACCCTTTGTCCATTTTGAAAGGAAATATTAATAATTAACAAAAAGAAACCATACATATTTAGTATCATTTTAAAGGTTAATAAATTTTCTTTTTATTTAATATAATAACAAAAGGGGGTTTGTTGAATTTTATAAATAAAAATGTTTTTATTCTGTTTATTTGTTGGTCGTTTTTGGTGTCTTTAAAAAAAGGTCAGAATTTTAACAAAAACTACAGAAATATCACAATATAAAATAACAAAATATTTGTATCACTAAAAGGATATTTCTATTCCCTACACAATGATACCACATACATACAGTAATTGTTTTGAAATATTAGATAAAAAAATATTTTCTAATACTACCCAGTAAAAAAAAAATCCAAGGGAAAATAATTCAGGCAAAACGTGAAAAAAATAAAGGCTTTAAAGAGTTAATTGCCAGGTTCTCATTTTCTTTGGTAGTACTGAATAGGTCAAAAAAATATTGGACTATATTAAAAGCCTGAAACTGTCAAAATTTGGGTCAAATATTGCTGTTGTGGCATCTGTGAATATAAACACAAGTCTTCTACATCTTCTGGACCAACAGGCCACACCAGATTGGTACAATCCTTCAGGGTGTTGGTTCTAGTTTGTGATATTGGTTGAAACTAGTTCTTTCTAAACTGTGTCATTTGATAGGCTGTGTGGCCGGTACAATCTCTCACTACCTAAATACTTTATGGAGGAACAAGTCTTATAATCTCTTAATGAAGAAGAATATTATAGTGGTTAAGATTATTTATTTGAATGATTTAATGGATGATAGAATGGCTGATTGATTGTGAAAGACAATTTTAAAATGGTTGAAATTGTTCCTATGTTTTCAGATGACTCAGCTGATCCAAGCAACTATATTATAGAAGGTGTAGAGAAATTTCTTTCCTCCACAATCAGTGGCGTTTCAAAGCTTTCAACTTCATCGCAGATTGGAGTCTTATCACTTATGACTGGTGCATTTTGTAATGCTTGGATTAATTTTATCTTGAAGGAAAAAATAAAATTCAGGTTTGTTCATCTTCCATGTTCGATTCATAGTGAAACAGCGTTTCACTATACTATTCTTGTGACAATCTCTTTTATTATAACTTAAACAATAATTTCAATGTTTTGTTATTTTAGCCTGTGGGGAGCAGTGCAACTGGGTATAGACTTTGACTATCTGAGATTCAAATTGAACCATTTGCTGGCAAGTGATGAAGTCAAACAGAGTATTACAGAGCTTGTAATTTTTCAACAAATGCATGGAATCATTATTTTGCTGAAAAGACAACCAAGCCAAAAACAATCTGGTAGTAGGCTGATGGACAACATCAGTAAGTGATTTTATGGAGTTTTCAAAATGAGACATTTACAGATTAAAAACTGTTAGTTTTTTTAGTCTTTCTGTATTGTATCATGGCCTAAAGGTTAAACACTTGTTTAGAACATTCTTCTTGTCTTGGAAAACTTTCCTGTTGCTTTGAACTTACTCTTATAGTTTTTCCTCAACTACAGCACTCTGGGAAAATAATCTAAATTGCTTTTTGGTAAATACTCTACATTGCTCTCTGGGAAAATAATTTATTATGCACTCTGAAAATAATCTACATTGCTCTCTGGGAAAATAATTTATTATGCACTCTGAAAATAATCTACATTGCTCTCTGGGAAAATAATTTATTATGCACTCTGTGAAAATAATCTACATTGCTCCATGGGAAAATAATTTAATAGCTCTATGCAGATTGTTTGAAGAGGTGTGTTGGCATTACATTCCCTCTGCTAGTCTCAATAGACTGATGCATTGAAACCCATTTGTGTATCCGATCAAACTGCAAGACAACAATAATAAATTAACAACTGGCTCATTAAGGAATGGTAGTTTACTTAGACTCAGACTGAAACCATTGTCTTGTGTGTTGGTCTCATGGTAGACACAGACTGAAACAATTGTTATGTGTGTTGGTTTCATGGTAGACACAGACTGAAACAATTGTTATGTGTGTTGGTTTCATGGTAGACACAGACTGAAACAATTGTTATGTGTGTTGGTTTCATGGTAGACACAGACTGAAACAATTGTTATGTGTGTTGGTTTCAAGGTAGACACAGACCGAAACAATTGTTATGTGTGTTGGTTTCATGGTAGACACAGACTGAAACCATTGTCTTGTGTGTTGGTTTTATGGTAGACACAGACTGAAACCATTGTCTTGTGTGTTGGTTTCATGGTAGACACAGACTGAAACCATCGTCTTGTGTGTTGGTTTCATGGTTGGTTATTTAAATTAAAAAATTTTTTTATAGTTTTAACTCAATATAAAGTGTTCATGATTTCATTTTCATTTCTTTTCATCTCCACACTTTCAGTGTGTGACACTGCTGTCTCTGCCCTCTCATCAGATCAGTGCCCTGATAGCCGGTCATCTGGCGCTGGACTTCAGACGTCTGTGCGAAACGGGAGCCACAAAATGTCCAAAATGGGCCCGTTGACACCCCAAGAGGAAGAAAATGTTGTATGCACCGTGCCAAACATGCAGGAATGGTTATCGCTTAGAGCAATAGGTGGCTCCAAACCATGGAAGTTTCCTGCCTGCTTCTCTCGTAGCTCCAGTGATGATTAGGTAGAAACACAATTTCATTCAATGTGGAAGACTGTTGATGACTTGACCTGCTAAAGGCTTAAATGTGAATTGAAAGTGGAAGATTGTTGATGGCTTGAACTGCTAAAGGTATACATGTGAATTAGATGAATGATGTGCATGAAGGACATGTTTGTTTATATCTGTAAGACTTTTCTATAAAGATTGTCAAATATGTTTGTGAATTGTATCTAATTTTACCTAATAATTTCAACCTTATCCTAAAGCTGTACAGTCAAATGTTCTTTGATTTGTTTTAAATATGTTAACTGCATTTAAACAAGTCAGTACCGGTTATTTTTCTTTAAACGTGTAAGGGAAATAATGTTGAGAATCATAAAGCAATTTTTCTTTATGACTGTTGCCTCCTGAAATTCTAACATGAATGGAAATTATAACCTTTTTTTCAAATTCAAGATATATGCATGTCATGCTTTGATTCATGTTACCTGTTAGAGAAGGAAAATATTTCAAATCTATAGTAAAAATGTGTTATGTGTTAGTTTAAATATTTTGAATGAAGCATTAATAAGTAGATCAGGGTTTCCCAAACTTTTTTTTTCTTGTTAACTGGTCAATTTGATATTTTTACTGCATTACAATATAACATATTCTCTGATGCTTATAAGTAAACATAGCAGATAAATAATATCCACACAATTTCCAAGTGATGTCTATACTTGTCGGGTGGGTATAGCTAAAATCTGTCTCAAATATCATAAAGAGTCCACTTGGGGTGAAATATACTGTTGTAGGCAAGAGTAGATCATCAAAGACATAATACATGATAACAATTCTTTGTGAAAAGCATCAATTAATGAGTTGATTCCTAAAGACATTAATTAATACATAGTAAATATGTTTTCAGTGAAGTATCAATGAATAGATTCCTAAAGTCATAATATATGTTTAACGGGTCAAAAGTTACATTTTTACATAAAGTATTCACTTTGCTCAGGTGTCTCCAGAAATGCAGATATTTGAAAATGACATGTCTTGTTTAAAATATGTAAAATGTAAATAAAATTGACTATTTATTTATTAAGGTCTGATATTGAATGCAGTTTTGTAATTTTAATGTTTTGTTCCTTCTCTGTTTATTTCTGCTCTCTGCTCGTCCAATTCTTTGTTTAAATGTAAACAAAAATATATCTAAAAAGATTATGACTCTATTAGCATACAGAATCTAAAAAATTGAATAAAATCTTGATAATGTAGCAAAGATTTAAATAAAAGTATTCAGCTGCAAATTGCAAGAAAACATAACTCTGCCTTATACAATAACAAATATGTTGAAGGTTAATTTGTGCAAAATAAAATTAATCTGTAATTTATACTTATGAACCAGAAATTATTTTGAATTCCAATCACACGTTAGATTTTTTAAAAATTATGGTTTAAATTTCATCTCTACCATCCTTGTGCTGTTTGTAGCTCTTAGACGATGTTAATTTCAATGTTCTTTTGTTTGTTAATTAGCATTGATATATTACTAAAACATTCAAAAGTTCAACAAAATCATTTTTATCATAGAAATAAAAGTAAATTCTTTTTTTTTTCCACAAGTTTAAAAATTTTAAAATGACTTTTCCCTATCATATACCCACATTGGATTATTACACATTTTATTTTGCAGTAATAATGTCCATCTCTTAAAACTAAATGGCAAATGAAAAGATATATGCAGCTCATTATAAATTTTAACTTAAGTAGCCTATCCTTGCAGTTTTATCATGCTGTAGGAATTTACTGTAATTTTACAGTAGTGGAATATTTTACTGTCATGGTTTTGTTTGTAAATTTAAAACTGCTAATACCTGATGATTCAGCAAACCAACACTGTTTGTTGTATGTTGTCTTCCAGTTTCCACTCACTGTAGCTGCTAAAAAGTTGTGCCAGATTTTGCACTAACTTTATTTCAATGAAATATTTCCTTGACAAATTTTTCAATCTTTTAATGATAATATTAATAGTTAGAGACATTTTTATTTTAAATAATAATAAGATATTAATTTCCATTAATATTAATTTTTTTTAAAGATTGTAAAGAATTTCAGGACTTAAAAGCTTTCCTAAAATGTTTTCAGTAAGTAAACTCTAATAATTATATGCAGGACACGGGTGTTCAAGGGATAGTTTAAACTTTTAGTTAAAAAAAAGAAATGCGGTTTTTAATCTGATTATAATATTTATTTTAAATTCCTTTCCTAAATGTTTTTAGTAAATAATAAATTGTATAATTATTATAGCTTTATGTTCATTGTAATTTACAAAATGTTTATCTGTAGCTAATATAGGCCTTAGGCCTATTTGATTTTTTTTCCCGGGCAACGCTGAGGATTTTAGCTTGTTAACCTATAAATTAATGATAATTAAAAAATATTATTACATTTTGACCTCTTGTCCATAAAATAATTTAGTTGTTGTTTTTTCTTGATCTGCTTGTTAGGAAAACAGCATGAAATTTATAAACTGAATTAAATTTTAAGCTATTTAGTGTAACAAAACTTCGTTGTTTAAATAAATTGTATATTTGTTCATTATTTTAAAAACAAATTAACTATAGTAAGAAAAAATGGATGTATAGATTTAAGAATTTAATTAAAATCAATTTTATTAGAATTTTTCAAACCAATACTTTAGTTAACCCTTTAGTTTTGATACTACACAATAAATATTTAGGAATGTAGGTTTTTTTCTTTCATTAATTGCATTAATGGGGAAAAAAATGCACAAATTAAAAAAAATACTCTGAAAAAGTAATTCACATTATTTTGTTTTAAATACCGTAACTAAAATCTGTTCATTATGTTGATGTTATTTTTAACCATGTGTTTTAGCTAATCTCAAGTTAACTGTTTGATTGGATTGCCAGGTGATTTCCTATAACTATAACATGATGTTTCCTGTACTCAAACTTAGAGCTATGTGTAACAATGACTTTTTAAACCTATTTAAGAAGGTTATATTCTCAGTGTTGTATTGAAAACTCATATAAATGACTTATGGCATAGCCATAGAATAAATGTTCCCTTGAAGTATGCAGACATGTTTTGAGAGCAGTTATGTATTTAACCAAAGAAAATGTTATGTATTAGATCAGATGATTATATATGTTTGATATATACATTGGTGTTACTCATATATATGGGAGATCTTTTTTTTTCAAACACATTACATAAAACAGAAAATATTTATTGTTAATATTTTTTCAATTAAGAGCAGTTCAGTCTATATTTAGGTATTCGTCAGTACACAGTCTACAGTGTTTTTTTACCTTGTATATTTGTCTGTAATTCTAGATCCAAAGAATGAATAACGTTGTGAAACTAGTCAAAAAACCTTGACTCTGGTAATGTGCAGAGAAACTTCTTTCCTTACCTCATGTGTGCTTTGATTGTCCACATTAACAAATCAAACCATAATTGGATTAATAAGAATTATCTTCAACACTAGGTCTTTTGTTTTTAGTACCACATACTTGTCTATTAACTAATGTATACAAATGTTTCCTCCTTTTGTGGTAATCAAAATTTTAACATAATTTTAAAGGTTTTCAGTTTTGGTTCCATTTTATATTCTCTAAATTTTAAAGACAATATTTCTATACTCTTATTAGGCCTATATTTGTTTTATGAACAATGTTGCTAATTTTTATTTGTTCCAATATAAACTTTGATGTTTCTGTTTTTGTCATTGAAATATGTGAACTTTTTTTTGTCTGTATCAAAATAAACAAAAACAAATCACAGTGCCATACAAGACAAGAACAAAAAAATATTTTTATAATGACTTTACTTTATATTAATTTATTTTTTCCATGCAGTTGCAGGCTCAGAAAATGAACTTGTCCTATAAAAAGTCTTTTTATACCCTGGTTTTTACTTTCTATTCAGTAATTTATAGAATATTTAATAACTTATAATTTTTTATATACTGCAATCTCAAATACGTCTTAGTTGTACAAAATGGCTCAATATAAAAATGTATTGATGCTATGAGTGTATATGTCACCTCTTTTTGGGTCATTCAAACATATTGTTAAACATTAGCAAGCCAGATACAACTTGTGAGTTAACACTCTCCAGTTTATTGAGTACACTAAAACACATATACGTATATTGGGAAGTTGGTGTATTTGGGTTACTGTATATTAAAACATACTAAAAAATTGAGGTTCAGAAAGCTGCAATTTCTTTTTTTTTTATTCAAGTCCTTTCTTAAAGTTCATTATTACTATTTATTGTTACCCATTCACACTGATTGTGCACACAAATAGTGCATGCACATAGTGCACACCACTAAGCTCTAATATAATATGGTGCTCAAAGGCAGTGAATTGTAGGAGAAAATTTGGAATTTTAAATATAGATAAGTGCACTGTTTTGCACTGAGCTATATATATACATGTCTAAATAATAAATATTCATTTAAATTACTTACTCAGTTAACATATTTGTGGTATTCAAAACATTATCGATAAAAGTCATCAACCATTTCATTATTTGACTTCGCCATTAAATTAATTAATCCAGTACTTGTTAAAATTAACACAATTTACTCGTATAAGAGAGTATATATAAATATATATATAATGTATGTTCAGAATAAAAGATTTCATTTTAGCGAATTTCAATGACGCAATTACGTAAAGTTAATATATTTTTGGTACTTCCATGTATATGTAGTTCAGTGCCGTACAGTGCACTTATCTATATTTAAAAGTCTGCATTTTCTCCTCTTTTTTCTTCTTTATTTTAATAGCTTAAGCACTCCATGTATATATAGCTCAGTGGTGCAAACTGATACTGCGCACAAATAATGCCCTCAGACCGTGCACAAAGATAGTGCCCACTATTAGTGCACATTGATAGTGTACATTGATAGTGCACACCTTTCTTTTCAGTCTGAGAGTCAACTGCAGTTTCTGCCCCCAACTGAGTTTGCTCCCTTAGAGATGGGTTTTGAAAACGGTAGCGGGTCATGTATAAATGCAGGCAAGGGTTGAGAAAGTCATCTTAGCTCCAACCTCGCTGAGGCTAGCCCTAGCAAGCCGCTTATAGTGCGGTTGCATGTTAGGTTTAAATGCTTCATTTGTCTCTGCCGGATGTACATTTGTACCAATCCTCACTCTGTCTCCCACAGAGATGGGGGAGTAGAGGTGATTGCAGTTCTATGCCATAGTTCACCGGTCTGACTCAAGGAACCACTTTGTCAGCATTGAGACTCATGGGTACAGAAGTGAATAGTGCACACAGATCTAAGGACAAAACCCTTATCTCTTGGTTTCTATTTCAACATTTATTGTGTAATGTTTAATACACCACTGATCTAACAAATATTTATGTGAGAACTGGCATACAGTTAAGTCATCCTATTACTATTATGCGTGTAATAACCAAAAGTTAGCCATTGGAATTATCAGTGAAAAATTGTTTATTCGTGTTTTTTTGTTTTTTATTGTTTGTTTTTGTTTCTTACAAGAACTATTTGCACTGCCAATTTTGTAAGCCCTTTGTTTTATTTTCAATGAATGCCAATTTTTTTTTTATTCGCCTGGCTGTTTTAAATTTTTATTAAATCATTGTTTATTAAGTTGTAAAATTGAAACGTGATTTTTTTAAAAATTATATTCGATTGAATCTCATTGATTTTTGTTTAGTTTGTGATATGTATTTTAATATTTTAAATTTTACAAAATTATTTTTTAAGTATTCAAAAGTTTACCAATTTTAATTTTTACTTTGTAATTTTTATATACATATATTTATTTACATTTTGTATTATAATATTTATACATGGCCTGTTATTTTAATATTAATTTTTCTCTATCTGATATTTTTAGTGTTACACGCTACAAAGATATTTAATGTATCAAATGGTAACCACATTTACAAATGGTGCAAAATCAACAGGAACTGATTTTACTAAAAAATCTATTGTTTACATAGCAATTTAACAACATACTTAGAACTATTTATAGATTGAGCTAAAGATCAACATATAAATAGTTTTGAAGACAGTGGGGATAACTCTTTTTTTTTATAAAAAACAGGGACTGTTCACGTTTTGAAAATAGACTATTCAAATCTTTATATTATATTTTCATTGTGGGATAATTGTAAATTATTTTCAGACGATATAACATTGGGGTTGAAGGACTTTTCTGTATTAAATATTATAACATTGCACTTTACAATAAATCACTAACAGAATACTATGCCATCCAATCCACCTTTTTTTTATTTAACAGCCTATAATGAATTTGTTTAAACATATTACTTTTATGTTTCTTTTAAAGATATTTTCTATTAAGTTTTAAATGTATAAGCATGGTTGTTTTTTAATTAATAAAGTGTATCTTTCATTGCAAAAAAAAAAGATAAGATAATGTGAAAAGTTCTTCCTTTGTGTTTCTAGCCTGCTGAGACTTTGACCAACAGTATTGCTCTCTATTCACTCTTATATGACTATCATCATCCTCATAACTTTATCAAGAAGTACCTTTTTTACTTTTTTTTAAAAATCCTAACTAACCTCACTTGCTGATGTGACACTCACACTTACTACTTACTGAGAGTTTCAAATGTTTTCAGAATGCTTTGAGCTATGTTTTGTTTTGTGTTTTTACTGGGTCAGTTTTATTTATTTTCAGAATGGATTAGTTGGCAACAGGTCCAGTGCTGTGTTGTCATGACAACGTACACTGTTATTGTTTGTTTTTTTTCGCCAATTTTTTGATGATTTGATTATGTTTATGTTGTGTCCCCTTTCTGCACACCAATGAAAACCCATGCAATAAATGAACGTCCCAGAAATAAGTTTTAGTGTTTCTCTCTGTTTGACAAGTTTGTTAGAAATGTTGGGATGTAAAAGGCGTTAGTAAAGGGAGACAATAGGCTAGTTAATATATACTGATACTAGACAGCTAAGAGTCATTTTGTTTTTTAAGACTTTACCTAATATCGGGGTTGACATAATTATGTCATCTGATAAACGTAAGTATTGTAAGTGGCGAAATATGCATATTTACAAGGTTGCGTCTAAATGCCCTATACGAAAATGACCCAAAGAGGTCAACATTAATACATAGGCCTACATTTGCGTCCCTGCATTGAAATGTAATAGGCCTACCAATGATTGATTTTATCTGGACTTAATTTAAAATTTTGTTTCCTGCATGTAAATGATAATGAGGTTTTTGTTCTAAATGTGATGTTCTTATAAATAAAAATACTGCCTATTTAACGTGGTATGCATCGAATGAAAACAAAAAGAAATAGCTGCAATAGAGTACCATAATTCCTCAAAACTCTGATGGAAATAAAAGAGAAGAGAGACTTTAACAAAAAAGAACAGGAGTTAGAACAGGATTGAAACTACTATGTGATCAGGATGCACGGAAAGTTTTAATGCGTGGCCCCTGTAACATGACGGTTGGCAAACATGACATTATCGAGTCTAGGTCGACTCTCGAGCGTTGGCCTCCAAAATCAAACAATGGCATCGATGGTTGCCCGCCATTTTTATGTTCCCGTACCTCTATGGTAACAACGTCAGATTTAAGTGAACCTCTTCATTAAAATATTACCATTTTGTACTAATATTTGAATAGGTAACTATGGCAACTAACAGCCTCATTAATGCAGCAATTACCTTATATTTTTAAAGTCAAGATTTTAGAAAGACTACTAATGCGACAAGACTTTTTAATTAGAGTAAGTATTTCAATTCGGATATGGTTGATGAAATCAAGATATTTAAGTAGACTAGACTAGACAAATGCAAGACTAGACTCGGTCCACGGATGAGCGTAGGACGCAATAATCTTCTTCATAGAAGGAGCGTCTGTAATGTATAAGATAAGCTAGATAACTATAACGAAAATAATATCAATTTCTGATTAGAGTTAGAGCGAATGGTCCAAGTTTAGGAATCACTCAAGTTCGTTGTTTCTTGATAGATACAATGGTTTCTTTGATATTCAGACCATGAACGTCCACACACAAGAGTACTTAAATAAGTTATACAATTTATATCATAGAGAAATAAAAGAGAATGAAATAAAGTTTCTAGTTCGGGCTGGAAGTAACTTATCCATAAGTAATAAATGGACAAGTCTAAAATTGTTTTAAGCCCACTATTGATTTGTATATTTTCTTTGTCGTTCTTGTGTTCTTTTACCTGAGCGAGCCGATGTTTTTCACGCTGCTCATAATGTTTGAAACACACGCACACGCAAAGCTATTGATTCAAAACGGGGTAGCTAGAATACTCACAATGATGCAAAACAGGCTCTGCTGGTGCATGACGGGCTACAGAATTTCCTAAGCAACTTCAGAAACAAAGGGCCTTTGTAGGCTGTTAGCATTCATCGATTTCGGGGGGGGGGGGGGGGGGGGGGGAATTATTAACACCAATAATGGAAAATGGATCCGATGTTCGATTTTTAAGTCTCTTTATTGTAAATATAGGCCTATAGGCCTAAATACTTAAAACTATGAACTGAGAGACAAGGCAAATAACATATAGTCTATTAATAGGCCTATATATTGACACACACACATATAGGGCCTATATGTTAATATATATAAGAGATAAATAGATAGATATAATAGATATAATAGATATAATAGATATTATGTTGTCTTAATATAGCACCCGTTCCCCGTGTTTCATAAAGACTCCCATGTCAGACACACAATAGACATGATGAAGTCACTATTATACGTAGGCAGGGGCGAAGCCACATGGATAGTGGGGGGGCTTGGGGACTTAGCCCCCCTCCCCCCTGGACATTTGAAAAAATATTTTTGTCAACAGTTTTTTTTTTTAAATATGTACCAAATTCCCCAAAATTTGTTAAATATTTGTCACGCAAAAGTTCAGGCTCCCCCCCCCCCTCCCCCCGCTGGAAAAAATTCTGGCTTCGAACCTGTACGTCGGATTGGATTATTTTTAATATTCTGAGTTTAACCTATTCCCGTAACGATTAATAACAAATGAATAACCAAACATACACCCTTCTAACGGATTGTATATTGCCTGACAATCTGGTTCGTTATATGGTGAATTATAGAAACTTTCTAATAATATCTGATTTTTTTATATTCTTATTATCAATTACCGATTCGATAAGCACCATAATTAAGCTTACATAGGTCTTAAGTCTTAAGTCTAACTCTATGACTAAGCTTATTGCACGAACTAGAGTCTAGGACTAGTGCAAGAATTAATTTAAGCAGGTTTTACAAATATGTGTAAACTCAATGCACAATTATATGACGATATATTCTGAAATGGCAGTATTTTACCTATATCCAACCCTTTTTGTATCAACCATTTTTTGTTAACTTTCAGTTATTGTTTTTTTTGTTGTTGTTGTTGTTTGTTTGTTGTTTTTTTGTTTGTTTTTTGTTTGTTGTTTAGTAACAGCGTTTTGAACTCCTAAATTGAATCTCTGCCTTTTTTAAATCGCAATAATAGTATTGAAATTAATCATTTGTAATATGCAGCCGGAAAGTATATAAAAGATTTTAAAAGTGCTTGTTGTTATGAAAAACTAGACTATGTGCTAAGCTTTAGCTCGATAGAATGACATATTGGAGTTGGCAACTGTGGAAACGTTAAAAAGTATTGGTGGCTTTGGGCTGAATTACTGAAACTTGATCCAAACTCCCTGGTCCGAAATTCTAAACTGGCTACTGTTGTCGACATAATGAATTCACAATAGAGTTTAGCAAACTGTGATCAGAAAGAGTCAGGGGAGGGAGGGGGGTAATGAACAAAGTGACGTCATAATAAAAAAAATGTACATCTTTAAATGAAATGTTCACTTTTTATCAAGTTTTAATTAATTAGCTACAGTAAATATATTGTTTATTGTAATACTTAAACAACAATGACCATAAAAGTGAAATAAAACAATGCTAATTTCTAAATTGGAAATATGGTGTGCATTTCTTTTTGATGTAGGCCCTACTGTACACAGCTTTGGGATGTCTAATTGGACTTTTTTTGGACGACTTTTGACAAAGGGAATGAGGGTGGCAGACATAGGCCCTAGTCAAATACATGAACCTACACAACTTACGTAAAAGTCATTACATAGAATGAATCCTCAGATCTCAATAGAACTGCTAACAATAAAGCAACCACCATCAGCATGGGACATCTCAACTAAAGATGACTACCAGACCCGTACATCCCCATATCAGCCATATCGCGCACTTTGACCTCCACCACTCTCAACTAGCTTCAACTCGATTGAAAAAAACATCCCACAGAAATAAATGTAGCGAAGACACCGTCTCAAGAACATCCAAAAGAAAACAACATAATTTAATCCCCAACACTCAAAAAGGAACCAATTCTGCCCTTCTGTCGCCCCCCTTCCTTTCCCTTTTTTTTTCTTAACAAAATCAGATCTAATTAATTAATACACGAAAAAAACAACCGCTATACAAATGTTGACAACCGCTATACAGATGTTGACAACCGCTAAACAAATGTTGACAACAGCTATACTGATGTTGACAACCGATAAACAAATGTTGACAACAGCTATACAGATGTTGACAACCGATAAACAAATGTTGACAACAGCTATACAGATGTTGACAACCGCTAAACAAATGTTAATAACAGCTATACAGATGTTGACAACCGCTAAACAAATGTTGACAACAGCTATACAGATGTTGACAATGCCACTAAAAATTTTATCACTCAGTAGAAATGGATTTTTTTTAATGGCTCCACAAAATAAATTTAATCAAATAAGCAAGATGTCCTCATCCCACAATAAAGTAACATACACTGCCTACACAAAACAAACAAGCATAATAACTTCCAATTATTTAATACAAGCAAGATTTGTTCATTTGCTTACAATTTAAGGCTTTGCAAACGCTGTAATTAGTTTCACCATGTTCAATAGTTTACGGAGATTGGCTATCATACAAGAATCTGCGTCTACACTACAGACAGACAAAAACGTCAAAACCAACATCAACATGGCAACAAAAGTCAAAATCACATAAATTCAGAACACTTTCAAACTATTTCATGCATACCGCTACATGTTTCCAGAATGCCATTTAGACCAATTCAATTCTTTATACCAGAACACACAAAAAAATATCATCAAACACCTCAAAATTCATTTTAAAAATGCTGATCCAATTTTAATTATATTGAATATTTATCCCGATGGTATTTATGTATTGAAAGTCGAAACAAAAATTATATGATTAAAATTTTGTGTTGGGGCCTAGACTAGTTCGGGAGACATTTATATATACGCACATTTAATACAAGTTTTTTTTTTATATTTACCCTATACATAGTCTAAAACTGAATAATTAAAGCGTGTTACTCAATATAATAAATGTCGATTCCCTTAATTCGAATTTTGTTTTCAGGCAACTTAGTGGACATTAAACTTAACCACTTTAGTTTCTAAAAGTAGAAACTAAAATTATGCTTAATACAAGAAGGAAATCGAGCTATGGGTTGATTGGGATGGAGGCGGGAGGGGAGGTGAGTTACTTATTTATGTTACATGATTTCTTTCCTCGCTCACTACAACACTTATAAGCAAGTATATATTATATATAGCCCAGAGGGTTATAGCATAGTCATGTGTTGCTTGTTGTTTATGATAGCTTTTGTTTGTATAATAGTTTTCACTAAATCGATATCTCATACCCGACTTTTCTAGCCGTACCTCATTCTGTCTCAATCTCTCTCTCTTTTCTCTCACTCTCTCCGCGTCTCTCTCTCTCTCTCTCTCAATCTAGCCTTGTTGCCAGCTCTAGCACTTTCTACAAATCGACCTTGTCATCCTAGTGGCCTGCCACATCTCGCTTGCTGCGTCTTGACTTGCACTTGTTTGATTTTCTTTTACCTGCTCCCATATCTTTATAGTCAATTAATTCTGTTAGCCTTATAAAGTCTCGTCTGTTAATTTTGCGAGTTTCGTGTTAATTTAGTGTTAAACGGCGTCAAAATGTCACAAGCAACGAAAAATTTTGAAGAAAAGTGCAAACAGTTGTTCTTTGAAGCTAATAGTGGTAATCCAATTACTGTTGGTCAACTGGCAAAAATCATCCGGAAAGCATGTCCTACCTATAAAGGAACAGATGCTGATATCGCAGTGAGTAATATTAAGTACTTTTTTTGTGACGGTACGCACCGGTATGGCGTACCGGCACCTTTTTCAATGTGGGGAAAAAATTATTACTTTTCTTGTATTTTAACGTTTATTATTAATTTATTATATTATTAATTTGTTAAAATTGTATATTTTTAAGATTGCGCGCAATAAGAATTAAAATATAAAATGCGAAACTGCTTTAAAAGTTAGGCAATCCATCAATGAGTACTGGCACCTAATTTTTTTACAAAAAAAGCACTGAGTAGTATTAGGCTATACATAACATAAGCTTATAAGCTTAAGCTTATATGGTCTGTAATTACTGTGGATTCATAAAACATGTATTTCCTCCATTCAGTTGTACATTTCCAAATAGCGAGAATGATTATGTATGATAATTACAATACTTGTATAATATGACATTTTACTTAGTCGATGGAAGAAAAGAGACAGGAGAGATAACAAAGGGAAAGAAAAAGAACAACACGAGTTATCCCTGCAGATAGAATAATATATGAATGTTTTTGCTGTAGTCTTTTGTTGTGTGTGTGTGTTGTTGTTGTTGTTTTTTAATAAAGAGGGGGCGGGGTTGATGCCTTCAGTAAAAATAAAACTCAATTGTTGTAAGAAAATCTACAGGTGTTTAAAATGATACATTTTAGATCTATAGGCTAGATATTAAAGGTATTTTTAAACATTAATAAATTTACTTTTTCCTTAACGAAACATGAAACGGAATGATATAACAGTTTCTTTTTTTTTCACATTAACCAAAACCATTACATGTAACATGTAATGACGGACCGCTTTACGATACTGACAATTAGAATTTAGATATAGCCTTCTGTGTCTATCTGTGTATAGCCTAAGGCAGATGGACAACTTCAGAATATAGTCTAGGCCTATATAAGATAAATAGTAATGGAAAATTATTTGCGTTATTTGAGTTCTGTTTAGATCATAGATTGCTATTCCGTTTAGATTATTGGTAAACACCGGGGAGCTCTAAATGGCTTCGTCTGATAGGTAGGCTGGTAGGCTTACCCTACTTGACATTAGTTTGTGAGAATAAAAGTAGGCCTAACTAGGCAATATCAGGGCCACCATTTGTGACCTGGCCTTTGAAACTAAAAAGAAAAACAACTTTTGTTTACTTTCAAACAGATCTGGAAGGCCATAATAAGAACCCGATACTACCTCGTGTAGAGTGTAGACCTACGGTAGTTTTTTTATTTTCTATAGGCCTACCGACACGAACAAAAGCCTAAACGTCTTAAATGAATTGTAATGTTTTTTAAATAAATAAATAGGCCTAAATACTTTTTCAAATCATTTTATTTTAGAAGTTCACAATAAAATAATTGTCAAAAAGCGATTTTTTATCAATATCATTGGAACATTTGCACATTTGAAGAGAAATCAGCGTTGATTTATGAAAGAACGAATTTATAAAGGCCCAGAAACGAAAGAAACGGAAAGAACAGAATCGAATCTAGTACTAGAATTAAAGATGCATCTTGTCTTGTGGTTGCATTTTCTCATTCTTCATAGTCTGCTTCATGGCAATGATGACTTCTAATAATCTCATCACTTTTATATTTATAGCGTCTTCTCGACTACTCCATCCGTTGTCACAGCTCGCTTAATACTTTGACCGGTCACCTAAAATCAAGATTTTCCAACGCTGTGAAGATGTAGATATGAACGAGGATAGAACCTGTCCAGTTTTGCAAAAAAAGAAAATGTAATAGAGTGAACCACCACAGAAGTTGCATGTACACATGCCATACTCAGGAAATAGTTTGCGCCCTGCAACATAATCAGTGCCCTGTCATAACAGCAATATTTTCAAATGCTTGACCACAGCAGTCGCCATCTTGAATCTCATCTTTCTTTAGTTCTCTTAAAATCACTCTAGATGTTCGAAATTTCCAGTTTTACGCATCTGACGGTAGCGCGTTCGGCTTGCTTACCTAAGATCCTGGGCTCGAATCCTGGTGACGAATATAATTCCTGGGACTGGATACTCTCCCTGAGTCTACCCAGCTCTGATGAGTACCTGAAATTAGTTAGGGCAAAGTATAGGCGACTGGGCATTGCGCTGGGCATACAATCCCCTAGCATGCCGTGGCCACAGAAACTGGTGAACACTGCTACACCGGATTACTTTATACGTCCCAATCGTCTGGATTCTGGAGGAAGCGGTGATCGATCTCTTCTATACTCACGGCATTTCCCTCTATTTCTACCTTGCTCATCTGGTCTATTAGTGAGATACGCGCCAGAAGTGCTATTAAAATTTATTAAGAGAAAGACAAATCAGAAGCTTGCTGTCCTGACTTAACAATGGTTTTTTTTCACCTGGTCTGTTGAAAATGCTAACGGTGGTGGGGGTGGGCAAGGCAGTTAAATACGTCTCCGATGTAACAGTTCTAACATCAGTTGTTGTTTTTTAAATTTCATACTACAACCTTAGAAACCCATAGTGGCATAGGCCTACATTTAAGATTTTATTTTTACCTTTTTATTTTTGTTTTCGTTGTGTTTTTTTTTTCTCTTGTTTCTTTTTTCTTTCTTTCTTTACCTTCTGTGCTTTTCAAAATGCCGCCACTGTCCCCACCCGGTTATTCCACTAGGCCTACTTACTTTACATAACACTAAAATATCTTGTGTAGCATATATCAATTTCTTTCTTAGTACTAATAGATAATAGCCTATAATTATATCTACTGCATATGTATACGAAAATAAAAACTTTCAAGAAAAAACAGCGTCGCATTATAGTCACATACGTTAAAATGCGCAGAGTTTTAGCCCGAGTTAGTTCACTGAACGGTAGCAATCAGTGTACCGAGTACTGACGTGTAAGCTTCCGGTCAGTTATGGCTTTGCCTGGATGATAAAAAGAAGGGTACCATGACGCTCATTGTCGCAATCCATTAATAAAGACCAATTGCTAAAAAAAACTAGTCGTATTCAAAACAAAGATCATATACGAAATACACCTTTTTGTGTGCTTGTAAGCGTATATGAGAAATCCAATCTTCACCTTTAAATTACAAAACAAGTAAATAGTATTTTTTAAAAATGCAAAACAATCTGGGAGGATAGGTGCCGTCACATTAGCCTAAAATATAAGGCTTAGGTTTATCCCTTTTGACGCTGAGAAGAAGCGAATAAAAAATTCAAAATCATCGTGCGACATCATTTATTTACCTCCCCTCTATAATTCTTTTTTATTTATAGAATTAATTCATGACAACCAAGGGAAATTGAATATCTCTTCAATGAATGGCTGTTCATGCACAATCCACAATTGATTTGGTTTCCGCAATAGCAGACTCTAATCTTTTAGGCATACCCTAAAACTAACACGACATGTGCTAAATTATAAACTATATAGATCTAGCCTAACGTGTAACACGGGCGTGTAACATGCTGTCCGCGGACTCGGACCACGGATGAGCGTAGGACGCAATAATCTTCTTTATAGAAGGAGCATCTGTAATGTATAAGATAAGATAAGAGCTTCTAACGGCATTTTTCTTCATTGTACTAATAATGTAAATAAATGTTCTGAATGTTTGGCCCGTCTAGATGTATCAAATTCTTTATATGGCCCATTGATGTGAAATGTTAATCATCCCTGCTTTGGTGCATATTCTATCCAAAAACAAAACAAAAATCAAGAATAGACTAAATATAATACAATATTTTTTCTTCTTTAATTTTTTGTCAGCAAACATTCCTTGAAATGGATGCAGACAATAATAAACTGGTCTCATGGGATGAGTTTCTAGCATCTCTTTATGAAAAGGAACCTAAAGAAGTCACGTAAGTTTAAAAATATTTTTTTTCCTTAAACTTAATTGGCACAGTTGCAATATTGTACAAAATGCCCAATAAAGAAAGACAGATAAATTCAATTTTTTTGTTCCATTTGAAATAAATAAATAAGCTTATAAATAAGCTAATATATATGTATATATATATAGATAGATAGATAGATAGATAGATAGATAGATAGATAGATAGATAGATAGATAGATAGATAGATAGATAGATAGATAGATAGATAGATAGATAGATAGATAGATAGATAGATAGATATAGATATAGATATAGGCTGGGCTACGTGTGTATGCTAATAAGTTCTCTTTTCTTCACAAGTGGCGTCCGAGTATGAACAAACCGAGAAAACCAGCCTCTACTCTACTCGTCAATTTTATATTCTTATCAAAATAAGTAGCGATGGTGCTAAAAAAAAAAGCATCATTTTCTCTTTATTCTTTCTATGTAAGCTTATGTCTGTAATTTAATATGTTTCCCCAAAGGAAAGAGAAGTTTGTCGAAATGGGCGGTTGTGCTCTATTCTTTCTTCGTTAGACTTTTAATGCCACAATTTTTAATTATTTGGTCCAATAGTGTCATTCTCTTCAAGGCCCAAAACTGTTCTGTGGAAGTCTGCTTCATTTTTTTCTTTAAAGGTCAGTCTTTTTTACTTTTGGAGACTTCGTTCCAGTGTCTGGCTTTCTGTTCAACACCCACGCGCTGCACTATCAGCTAGACGATGCTAGAAGCTTCATAACGACCGCTTGTTGATGCTTGTTATTAATACCGTAAATTCTTTATTGCCTGTCTACTTTAAGAAGTTGGTCTTTCTCCTGGTCATATTCAGACGCCATGTTTTTGCCATCACACTAATTTAATATTCAGGAGCAAGGCTGACACCGCACTTCGTTTAAAGTTAAAAGACATGGCCATGGTGTATTTTTTACTTGGAATGTAGGCTACTTCCCCCTCCCCCTTTCTTTTGAACCACACGGGCTCTAGAACAATGTATCGGCTGCATACTCATCTCCTTGGCCTTGGTTGGGTGTATTGAGATTCTGGTTAAGTCATTTGTCCAATAAAACATTGTTTGAGTGAAAAAAGTTGTTGGGTAAGCTTACATAAATTGATACTGACTTTAAATTATGGTCTTAAGTAAGCTTAGTCCTTGGGTGTATCCATACCTGGTCCAGCGGTTAGTTCACCGACCTGTCAACCAAAAACCAACTGACAGGTCGCTGGTTCTATCCCTGCCACCGACCTATCCCTGTCGCCCTGCAGGAGTTTTGGGCCTAGTGGACGTAATAATCTTCTATCTAGAAGGAACGTCTGTAAACTTATAACTTATAAGATATAAGGGTGAATGATGGGAAGATAACTCTGCAATGAGGTTTACTCAGTTGACAGTAAATTGTGAAAGATTCTAGACATTATGATTTTAAAACCGTCCGTGAAGATAAAAACTTTTAACAAGCTTAAAATTCGGATAAGCCAATGTGAATAAAGATTAGTGTTTTGGTGTTCCTGTCATTTAATTTCAACTTGGCCTATTTGGGACTCACCATAGTTTCAAATAATTTATGATTGATTTAATAATTTAATGTGACTAGACTATAGCTGTATAAATATTAATGGATCAATTTTCAAACATTTCTAATAGGAGGGCTGAACTTGAACTTGCGTTTAAATCAATAGACAAAGATGGCAGTGGCAAACTTGACAAGTCAGAGATACGTCGCTTGTGTCATGAGCAGGGACTAAATATCACCGAAGATGCCCTTAACGAACTGATGGAAGAAGCTGATCCCAATGGAGATGGCGTCAACTTTGAAGAGTTTTTGGCATCCTGGGCTTGTGGAAACTAAGAAAATCTTTTTTTTAGCAGTAAATAGCAGTGCACTTTTTTTTTTATTTTGTAATAATGAAAGTAACATTTTGTTAAATAATTTATCTGCATAGCAAAACTACACAAAATTATGCTTAGTTATTTTTCTTATTTATACTAAGTAGAGCAATATTAAGAAATTGTCCTATAGTGACAGCTACAACTGAGCTAATATAAATATGCATTGACACATATTTTAAACTTATACCATCATTAATATTTCATATTTGACATAAATTTTGTTAAAATATATTATGTTAAGCTTTAGGCCTAGTAACAAAAAAAAAAGTTATCCTTCTTTGATTGAGATGATCTTACAACAACAAATCAAATATTTTAGCTTAGTCAATGAGTGTAGGTGGTAATGGAAAATGTAGCATTAGTACTGTAAGACTTATAATTATTATGCACATTTTTAAATTATTCCCTTTAAAAATTCTTTAAGCTTTTAAATTTGCACTGATAAAAATAGATCTTTATTTTTCCTTCAGTGGCTAAACCAATATTTAATAGACTTATACAACTTCATAAATATTTTTTCTTAAATAAATACTTTTATTCACAATTATTTGTGGTTGCTAGTTTTTTTTTCTTGTATTTTTATAAAGTGACAATTTTGTTTGTTTGATGTTGTCTATTTAGGTGTTTAGCTCAAGCATTAAGCTCTTAGTTCATTTCTCATGTATCCAGCTGTTCTTTTTTAGGGTTGTCTATTTTCATAGATGTTGAGCTAATGAATTAAGCTCTTATATCCTTCCTTATCTGTCTTTTGTTTTATGTTGTCTTTTTAGTTACTGATTGAGCTCAAGAATAAAGCTCATCATTTTTGTTGTATCCAGCTTAACACTTATGATTGCAAAACAGGGTCTACCATTTTTTGTGCTGATGTAGTAGCATTCTCACAAAAGCAACTACCGTAAATCTATAACTGAAGTTTTTTTAATTTAAAAAAACTACACATTAAAGATCCATTTGCATTTCAATATTTTAATATATTTAGCAAAAAAATTACATTCAAACCAATTTCTAATCATTATTTTGTGACAAATTTGAAAACCCAAATTCTACTGACTGATTACAAATAAAAATAATTTTTATCTTTTAACTAATAATAGGAAATACAAATATAGTATTTAAAAGATACAATGCCAAAAATAAAAGTTACAAAACAAATAAAGAAATATACAATGTTGTTTTGTTTCACAACATATTGCATAATGTATCCCAAGTATTGCTAGTGGTTTAACATTCCACTACTTTACAAATGAGAGAGATTCAATTTGGTTTTCACTGCTGATGAAACCCTGGCCCAAGATCAGCTGTGTGTCATTGACATAATATATAATAGAATGCTAAAGTAGAGAAATAAAACTTCCGTCATATATGATCATGGAATCTTAACAGGCAAATAAAAAACCTTGGAAATGTACTAGTGTATAGATGTTGTGCAAGACACAGTTTATATGTTTACTAAATTGAAATATAGTCTAATATATCACTCTGATAAAAAAAAACAACTTTTTACAATTTAAGGCTAACTGGTAAAATATATTTTAAAACATAATTCTGCATTTTAATTTATATTTCACAAATTGTGAACAGAATGTTTCCACTGAAATTCAATAATTTAACTTAATGTCAGGGTGAGGACAGTAATGCTTCTACATTTGACTTACTTTTGGATTTGATTTTTAAAAAAAAACAATGAGTCCATGTGATTAATTGATACAGAAGGCAAACATGTGTTTTCTCTTTAAGAGAATTTTAGCTACATTGTGACACAAACTACTGTATGCTAGCTCTAAACGTTAACATGTAAACCAAAAATGAGGGCATATAGTACTAATAGCCTAATGAGCCTAATGATCAAAATGACAATGTGAAACATTGAAAAGACAATTAAAATAATCACATTTTCCACTCACTAAATATGTGTAGAGTAAAAGAAGAACAAGAAATGCAAATAAAAGGATGAGAAATTCAACTAAAAGCTACAATATCACTAATAAGCTATGTAAAACAAGTACCATACTACTGTAAACTAAAATCAACCCAATAGGGTTATGTAACTGGCAAGCAAAAAAACAAAAAATTGTAATTGCATAATCAAACTCAATAAAACAAGACATTGAACCAAAACAACACTTTTGTCCAATTGAATTTCACCATTGTATTTCTAATGTTTAAAATTTTACAATACTTTTACAATTATTTTGTTTTGAATATTTTATGTCTATTTGTATGTATTAAACATTAATTGGTTTACAAATTTAATGAATCACAGTATCAAATAGATACTTCTTCAAAAACTGTCTTAGATAAATTCCTTTTCAATCTATAACTGCATTTCTCAAAACAAAGTAAGACAATATGCAAGGATAAATCTGTGCTTCCCAAAATGTGTGCCACAGCGCCCTAGGGTGCCACTGCATCTTGAAAAAAAAATATTACAACTGCTTTGTTGTAGTTTTTTTTTTTATGTAGAAATTTGAACTTTGACTAAGAGAAGGTCACCTTGGCAAAATGGTATTGGGAAACACTGGAGCATAGGTTTAAAGTTGAAATGAAAGATAATTGTAAGAGATACTAAAATGTTTGTAAAAAAAATTATTGGTTTAGCAAAACATTTTTGATTAAAACCAAATCCGATTCCCATTCAAACTAACCAGTCAAAACTGTTACATTCTAATACACTAGTCAAATGTTATGGTAATCCTATACAGTATAAAGAATTGGTCTTCAATATGTATTCAAATCAGTTAAAGTAATAACACAATCTTTTCAATATTTTAGGTCTGAGCATCTATTTCTTAAATGATTAAAGATTTACATTGGAAGATACTAAATATTTTGAATTATATGTCAAGTTAAACATGGAATAGATGTTTAAAGTAAACATTGTAAAAGTCCATTGTGAGAAATAAATTTTCAAAATATTGACAAATGCTATTACGGCTTTATAGCTGAAAAAAATTGTTATTGCTTAATACCACAGAAACAATTTTTATTATAGGTAGAAAGTTTTTGCGTCTATAAATAAAATAGATATAGAAAGTATTGACACATTCGATAATTAAAGATGTAAACAAAGATATAATTTATTACCCTTTTTACTAGCATTCTCACTAAAAAAATATATCACACATGCATAAATGAATTTTTACAATTTCTATAACATTAAAAAATATACAATACAGAAAGATTTTTTTGTCAAATCTCTGCACAGCCATGTTTGTGAGTTCATCAGCTTAAACAAAATGAATATGTGTTTCATATAAATAACATTCAAGAGAAATGAAGTTTGACATAAATGATTGATGTGCAATGATGAAAAATGAAAAGTTTGAACCCCAAGATTATGTTTACAAAATTGTAATGGAAATGAAACAGAAATAAAACAAATTGTAATTTTTTTGTAATTATTTTCTGAAAACAAAACAAAATTTAGATTATCTCTTTAGTTTCAAAACAAAAAGAAACAAGAAAAATCTAGAGTTAAAAGCATTAATTTTGTTTTGTTTCTTTTTTATCCGCAACAATTGCAGCATCTAGAGAATTCTAAGAGTTGTTTTTTTTACATTATTAAATTAATTGAATGTACATGTAAGGAAAACATTCATTGTACAGAAATATCTTTGTTTGAAATGTTCTATGAACCAAAAAATTTTATGGATCAATAAGAATGGATCAAGAGAAATCCATTTTATTCATGTTCTGGATCTAGCTCGGATAAGAAATCAAAATCTTGTTCTATTTCTGCTATGTGATCAGCTTCATCCTCATCTTCCGCATCTTCATCTGATTCTGATATTGAGGGCTCCGGGTTCAGAAAGTCTATGCTCTCTCCCCTGTCAGTTCTTGTGTATGTGATTTTAGAGCCTGTACGGGGATTTAAACTGGACGATGACGCTGACTGACCCTGATCAAGGGAGGCCACTCCCTGCATGGCTGACTCAATCATAGAGGTGATCGTCCTGGCAAGGGTACTGGCCAATTCGAACTGTGGGCCGCCAGATGACTTAGATGTGCTTGCTGAGGCACCCGAACTCGATAAATTTAATGATTCCTCATCTTCTGAATCTGATTCTTTGAAATGGGAGGCGGTGAAGTGGAGGGAGCGTCTTGAATGGGCGGAGTTATTTTCATTCATGTTGCTCAAACTAAGCTCATCATCTGAGTTGTCTAGGTCATCAAAAGAAGGCATTTGATTGATGTTCAAAGAAAAATCCACTTCTGGAGCCTCTGAAAAGACAAAAACCAAATTAAAAAAAATACTTTGAGACAAGAACAAGGCTAAAAGACAGGAAAGTCAATTTTATTGTTAGTGAAATGATCATGTCAAAACAATCTACAGAAATACAATCAAAAAAATCTTTTTTTTAATAGTTTATATGAAATGTTGTAATACTGAAACTGTTGTAAGCTGAAACTAATATTTTAACATTTAACAACAATACAATGTTGTAAAAATTAGTACAACTGAATAAAATTTAAAGAAGGCCTGAGCTTTTATTTTCTTGTAAGTTTAAAGTCTAATGACTAGTCATTCCACTATCTGCAAAGTCACAAAATTAGACAATATTACTATAACTATTGTAATAGCAGCATCAACTGAATGCCATTGGCCTTTAACATCTAAGAATTTAACTCTAGGATTCTAAAAAATGACCTCACCATCTTCACTAGTACTAAATGATGGATTCTTTGAAAGCCTTGGAGTTGGTATTGATGAGTTGCCTCCCTCATCTTCGCTGTCTGTTATACCCAAAGCTGCAGCATTGTCAGGATCCACCTGCAGATTTACAAACAAATATTGAAAACCTGCTTTATTCATTTGAAAAGGCATAATGGTATTAAGGATTGAATAAAGTACTCAAATATGAATAGAACCTCGGAAAAGCATCACAATTTCAAACTTAAAATGAGTTTGCAAAGTTAATTTCAGTCTTTTTTTATTAATATATATAGATAATCTAAGATTGATGTGACCCTGCACTACAAAATGTTTAGATAGTCATATCTGATAAAGTAAAAAAATGTGTAAACAATCAAATTTGGGATTTTCATTATTTTTTATTAATTTCCTAATAAGTCTGTCGTATTGGTTTGATTAAATAATAATTATAAATATATTTTAAAACTATTTTGACAAATTTTTTAACGATTTTCACCTTTGAATTTGGCATTGAAATGGCTTTTAAGGTGCACTTAATAGCTCAAAATGACTCAAATGTGACTTGGGACTCATTTTGTTAGGGTCACATAATATTGTGATGATCTTATTCTTTTATTATCATTTTAGTTCTTTTTATTTTTTGTAGTATATACTCTAAAGGGATTGCTAAAAAAAAGTATGTCAGCATAAACTATCATTCCTATGCAAGATATGTCACAAAGCCACTAAATTTTGTAAAGAGTATACAAAGAGTCTATGTTTGATGTTTAAGAAAGCAGGATATATGTATTGCTATTAAAATCTATTTGAAGTTTTCTACATATTCTTCATCCTACGTTGCTTTAAATTTATCTGATTATTTGAACTGGTAGAACAGAGTTGACTTATTATATATCTATTACTGTTGTCCATTTTGTTAAAAGTTGAGTAATGGGTTAGGGTTAGGTTGAATTATATCAAGAGGCCTCTAGAAAAAGTATTTAAAAAGCCAAGAAAATAAAATTTCATAAAAGTCCAACAACAATTAAGTACCCATGATTGTCACAATATATATATATATGACATTTTACAATAAAAACTTTCATTAATTCTTAAAAGGTTTAAAAGCTGTTAATTTTATTGGCAAAATAAGAAGCAATCTCTCGGATTAGTTTGAAGATAATTGAAATTTAATTGCCTAAAGAAGTAAGCATTGTTAAATCTTTTGACTTGGTATTTTTAACACATAAAGCCTTTTTTGCTGTACATATATAAATATGAATCTAAAAAATATTCCTACAGAACATTTCCAATTTTAAAAACATTGATACAGACAGTTAAACAACTTTAAAATTTCAAACCTGTGGAACAAAGTCTTCTTCCTCTGCTATTTCTATTGTTGGCTTTATCCTGGTAAATCTGGTCTTTAAGTCACTTAGTTTTCCACTCATTGCTGGAAATAAAATGAAGCCTTTTTTCATAAATATTAAGAGTTCTATCTTATCTTATATGTGACAGATGCTCCTTCTAAACAGAAGATTATTGCGTCCTATTAATATAGTAACATGAATGCATCACTTATTAATTAGCAACATCTTAAAAGAATTAAACTTCACATAAACTTACTCATTACAGTTTTTCTTGCATTTCCAAAATGACTAAGGATCCAAGTAAATTTGGGCTGCAATTTACCACAGAAATGTCTCAACATGGAATGGTAATGTATGGAAGGCCACAACATCAAGCTAAGTACTGGAAAGCAAAGAGAAGAAAGACAATGATTATAAATGTCATATTATAAATAATATATGTATATACAGGGCTAAAGCCCGAACATTTTTTTTCAGGGTTGGCTGAACATATGTGCTAAAAACATTTCACAAATTTTGTCAAATTTAGTATATATTTTAAAAAAGACTGTTGAAAAAAGTAATTTTTCAAAAATTTCATGGGGGGCTTAGCTCCTGTATATATATTATATATATATTATAATAATGTAATTTATATAGTGCTTTTACCCATATATATATATATATATATATACATAAAATTGACTAACATAAAATTCTTAAGAATACCATGGATAAATAAAAACTTTTGAGTTCCGGTAACTCTGAGGTCTAACTTCATCTAACGAAAACTATTACTGAACAAATTTAATATTTTTGGGTGTCTACCTAAAAATAGCCTTTATAAGTTCAGAACAAAATTGTTTTTACTATTGTCAACTTTGTTGTAGTCAAATATTTTATATAATTAGAATCACTAAGCAGCAAAACCATGTAAAACCATTTGTAAATATTTTGCTGCATTTTGTTTTCCTAAAATCTATAATTCATTTGTTAAAAAAAAAAAAAACTTCATGGGCTGTGCCAAACTGAAAGAAGAAGTAACCGTGATATATTATAAAACTTGAAGAAATATTTCTTTGCTGGAGATATAGGTTAAGCCACATGTTTTTGCCCTGAATCACCTTGAGTTAAAATAGTAAGAAGATATTAACCTTATCTTGGAACCTCAAGTACCCTTTAAGTAGAAAAACCTATTTGTTTTCTTTTCGATGTTTTCTAATTATTGTCAGGACACAATACAAGTGTATCTCTTATTGTAAAAAATAAACATTAAAATATCCCTTCTATCCTTATTTTTTTGCACTTGCAAATTTTGTTGGTGTTGTTTATTGTAATTTTTTTACATAAAAGATAGTTAATAAGTAACTAATAAATTTTTTATAAAACCCAGAACAATACTCACAAATGAGATAAAGCAACATAAAACCTGAGATATAATAACCAACCAGTGCTGTAAAAGTAAAAAGTGCTGTATTTCCCAGACAAAACTGTAATTAAAAACAGGAAACCAATTTGCTCGCATTACCAAATTCAATTATTTATGCAAATTTACACAAGCATTATATTGGAAATAATACATAGATAATAGATGTAATTATTAATTTTTTTTTGCAGGATTTGTATTAGAATTTAATTTTTTTAATATCCAATTTATTAAAATGTATTATTTTCAAGTATTTTTCACATTATGTTTTTCAAATTCTATTTTTTATATAACTTATTTTGGAAGGATATAATACTTTACATTAAACAAAATAATTCTTTATAACATAGGTATTATTTGTGTAGTCAATCAATTCAACACAACAAGAAATAAGAAATAATATGAAAAGATATAGTTTCATCTTACAACAAGAGGATGTGACCCCCTGTATTCACGTGCACATCGGAAAAACTTTACACAGCTATGAATAAACTGACTCAGGTGTAGACTCAATTCAGGAACACTGAACAACCTGGGGTGCACTGGAGTCCATCTAGAAATAATGAGATTTCAAATGACATTTTTGACAGGAACGGTAACTTTTATTTTTAAGCACCCAAGACATGTATATTTATTTGACAAAAACTATTACTATGGAACTAGCTTTGCTTTGTTAGCAAACCCCCTGAAAGATCATATTATGTATTAATTGCACGTCATATGTTAGTACTAAGGGTTTCTTAATATATCATAGGTGAAATGGAATGAACACGATTTTAATTAGACTTAGACTGTTATGTGGAGAGGCCAGTATTTTGATTCACATGGCCACCATGTTTAAATTATAATCAATGAGAAGATATACTATGTGCGGTTGTATAAAATTTTACTTTGATAGAAATGTGCTAGTCTAAAATATAAGCTCATTTTTGGGTGATTTAAAATAATATAAGAAGTTTTTTTACATAATAATTTAAATTTAACTAGGTATTATTTTTAATCAATCTTTAAACCACAAACTGTGGTATAGAATTAGATTTATTCTGTAGTGGTGCGGTCAAAGTGGCCATGCGGCAGTGCATTCGGCTGATGCACCGAAGGTCCTGGGCTGGAATCCTGGTGCTGGTCAGGATTTTTCCTGGGTCTGGAGGGTGTCCCTGAGTCTACCCAGCGATGATGGGTACCACACCTTAGTAACGGGCAAAGTAAAGGTGGTTGTTTATAGTGCTGGCCACACAATCACTTAGTGTGTCATGGCCACAGAAACTAGTAAACGTTGCTTCACCGACCCTATGGATCAATTTGGTCAGACAGGATACTTTACTTTTTGTAGTGTTGGGGCTTTTGAGAGCATTTGGGTACCTTTGAAAATGTAATTCTTGGCATGCAATTTTTATTACTAGACACCATTAAAGTATATATGTTTTTTTAATTTAAATTTATTAGTAAAAGAAAGTAGCTATAGTTTTTCTAAAATATTGGCTTGTAAGTTGTAAGTTGGTGTTTCATCATACATTTTTTCAGCCGTCACACTACAGTAAGAGCTGATTTTTTGGGCCAACCATAGTTTGTGGGTTACTTAATTTTCATACTGAACTATGACCAATACAATTTCTTTAGCACTCAGAATCTACAATATTTTTTATGTTTATTCATAATAGCAGGCTAACACTCTTTTAGATTAACAAAGACTAATAGCTCAGTTTTCCTACCATCCGTGGCTTAAAGAATGGTATCTTGATAATTCAAGATAACTCTTTTTAAATTTATGAATTCTCATTGAAGTTTTTTTTTTCTTACCCATCACTGTCTTCTGGTTCTGTGGGTGGAACTGAAAGAAATTATTACAATGACTTAAAGTTAAACAATGTTTGAATATTACATTATAATGATCATTGTTCAAAAAGACAGTAAAAGTAAAATTTTTAATTAAAAAAATGTATTTATATGTTTAGGTGGACCAAAAGCAAATGTTTAAGCCTATTGGGCCTTTATCATATTTCTGATAGGAATTAGCTTGGGCTTAGGCTAGATCAAATTGTGCATATAATATCTGTATACTATCTATCTATATAAAGTAGACTGCATGTGTGGATTCTAATTATGATGACAGGCAATATTTAAATACCGGAACGAGACACCATTCTATTACTGCACATATATACCGGAATAGATACTGTTATTATTTCACTGGTCAAGTCGCTTGATATGCTTTTCAAGTATTAATTCAAGAACAATGTTAAATGACAAGCCAGCTTTTATTACCTTTCGTAGATAATTATTATGTAGTAGATGACTGTAGAATAATGAGTACCGAATTGTAGACTGTATTATTTATTTGGCTAGAGCCCCCATTCAGTTGATGAAATATTTATTTATTATGTTGTCTTGTAGTTATTACAATCACTGCTTCAATTGGTATGATTCATTATTAGTTCATTTGATATTAGTTTAGTGTAGTCTAGGTTGGTCCTGATTCAAAGTATCCCCTGGTAATCTTTATAACATGGATTAGAGTTTTATTTGATTTCTTCAGGTGTATATTAATATTGGCTCAATATACATAATAAGTATCGTGTTGCTAATGTGTAGTGTTGGCAATTACTATGGTAGTATAAATAAAACACACACAATACTGGAACGTGAAGAAACTGATATAAATCGATTTGTAAAAACAATCAAGTTATTGGTTTAATCACAGAATCATCGTTTAAATCCAAAACAAATGGTAGTATTTACACAAGGTGTTAAGAACAGCACATATTCCATAAACGTATAAGAAATATTCAATAGGTTATGTATAGCATTGATAACTAATGGTAAAACATTAGTTAATCCGTTATAGTATAAATTGGTAGGAATTTTATTTCAGAGCATATAAAAATATGTCCGCCTTTGTCATGAGACACCAAAAGAACTGATGCAACTTTCTACTGATTCGCGTGGGCTCATACGATACTCTAAGCGAATACAAGAGAGTACATTACAATATATAACAAAATTACTAGCGTGTAATGTAATGTACGAATACTACCACACTGTCTGCCATCTTGTCCGAGAAAAAGGCTTTTGGGAAAAAAATAACCTAATTACTTGGGTAAAACCATCGACCTTGCTTCTTGGTTATTGAACTTGGAAAAACCAGCAATCTAATTAAATTAGGGAAAACCGACCTCCTATCGCTTTTACTGCAATTCGGTTAAATGATTAGTATCTGTTTAATAACAATGCAATGTATGAGTTTTACGTTTCGTAACATAATCCTCATTGGTTAATTTGAAGAACCAATATCTTGTTGTCTCATATTTTGCTTTTTGTGATCTTGCTTCTGGTATGTGTCCTTCCAGCTGAGGGGTTAGTGTATCTGACTGCCATGCATGCTAACTTTGGTTCGATTCCCCATTAATATTATTTTTTTTTAAAGATTAGGAAGAATTTCAGGATTTAAAGCTCTTCTAAAATGTTTTTAATAAGTAAAATCTAATAACTATATTTTAAACACAAGCGGGAGACGGGTGTTCGATTCTCAGCTAGGGATAGACCAAATTTTTTGTTTAAAAAAAAAATGTTATCTGTAGCTTATATTAAATATATGCCTATGTAATTTTTGTTTCCCCGGGAATCAGCGGGGAATTTAGCTTGTATACTATATAACTAGGCCTAGACAATTGTGAAACTATGTTTTTAAGATTTAAACTTACAAACCTCTTATCTCTGGCCATATTTTGTTTTTCCATGTATCAATAAAAACAATGCACATTACGAAAACACTCAGTAAAAAGAAAAATCTTGATGCTGTTGTAAAAAGCAACCTGCAACATAAATAATAAAAATAAAGTTATAAATTTAAATAGGAAATATACCCTATTAATTAGGCTATAAACTATAACTATAAGTCTATAAGCATAAAAATAATATATCTGAATGCCTAATATTAGTAATATTAACTAAATTTAAATTAGGCCTACTCATAAATTAAGTAATAAATCAATCAATATTGATTGCATAACATAATTATACTTAGACTTAGGCTATATGCTATACTCCCTATATACATATTTAATAATTAGGCCTATTTACTATTTAACATTTAGGTTAGGCCCTAAGTTTCATTAACATTATCATTATCATTAACTTAATCATTAACTTTAACTGGACTGGAGCAGACTGAGTGATGAGACTGGAAGTGTTTTAAGCTTTTACATTTTTATTCAAACCAATATGAATAAATAGTATAAATTAATTGTTAACATATGATCGGTTATATAATCAAATAATTATACAAAAACCAACCAAAATATAATGTGTAAAAGTGTGAATACAATAGCACTCCGATATGGATTTTCCCAAACTAGTAAACTTTGAAGTTTCATAATCAGAGGTTCGTAAGGCCCAAGAAAAAGGGTCAACTCCTTTTCTAGCTTTCTAATGCTCAAACTCTCGTCATTTTCTTGAGAGCTCTCCATGATAGCTCATTAGGGTTGAAATATTTAACACACGAAAAAAGATCTGTACACAGTATATCGAATTATAAATTAAAACCTATGACATTCTTCAGGGTTTATTTTTGTTTACATGAAAGTTAACACGGATTGTGGGTAATATTTAGAACTGCCAACTAGCTACCTAAAATTTAAAATATAACTTATGCATCAAACTGTTATTATTATTCAGATTTTTTTTATATGCCCACTATCATAAACTCATGCATCACCAGTCGTCTTCAAATATAGTATTTTCTTTTTAAGCCATAGAGAAAAAGTGTGCTGTCTATGAGGTTAAAATATTATGATTGGAATTTGATTATATTATAACATAATATGACTATACTGGCAACAACCATCTGCTGGATTAAATCGTCTTTTTGTATTTATTCTTTCGTTCGTTCAAAAGATTTAGGGATTTAGTTTTATTTTAATTTAATGTTCATTTTTTATATATTAATATGTCTAGATATACAAATGTGCTATCTATCAATAAATAAGGATGATATTTTTCTTTTAAAATATTAATCTTTTTGGTGGAGGGCGCACTGAGCTATATGTTACTACACACAAGTCTCATAAAATCAATGAGTCGTAACTGTCCGGAAAAAAAATGTAACAAGCATATTAATAAATATAAAACCAAAAAATAATGTGATTAGTTATATTCAATTTTTTAACACTACTTATATAAAATTGTAATGTAAGCATTACAGAATAATTTCGTTCACAGATATTGACATGCTAAATCATTGTTATGATTAGCACTTTTACATTCTAAACGTGTTTGTTGTCTTGATTTTAATATGAAAAAACTTTTGGAGCCTAAAGTATTGTATCTATAGACGCTCAGTGCTGAAAGTCTCATAGAATGCCTAGAGAAATCATAACTCTGCAATTAGGACAATGTGGCAACCAAAGTAAGATCTGTGACGGTTTTATTTCAGAATTTAAATACTTTAGCTCGTTAATTTAATGAATAGCCCCAAATATCACATAATCAACCTATTGTCGAATGACTTCTCTGTACTCATACTCATACACTCATACAGTAGCCTACTCTGTACTGAGTAGGCCTACTCAGGCCTACTGTACTTAGTCATAAGTCTTAGTCCTTAGTAAGTACTACACTGACTGTAACTGTCTGTAGTCCTACTCCAGACCAGTCCATTGAGTCGGTGACTCCAGTCTCCACCAATTGCCCTAGCCCTAGCCCTAGTGGGCTCTTCAATTCAATGCGCCCCAAGACTTAATTATTGTCTTGATTTAAATTTATTAAATATTTCATGATTTAATTTTGATGGGATGGTGCATTTATTGAATGCATACAACAATTCAATTATGATTGATCTAAAACAAAAGGACATATAATATATCATTTAATATATTATATGCCTACTCCAGTAGACCTACTCTACATATTAAATTGTGACCCAATGAGGGCCAATGACCACAATGTAAATGTCAACAATGAGATTCAATGAAATCAATGAGATCATATTCAATCATAGTCTGCCATAGATGACATAGACATAGTCAATAATTGACTCAATGTCAATGACCAATGTCAGCAACAATATATAAGCATTTATAAGCCAAGCACTGCAAGCACCTTTAAAACCAACCCTTTTAAGTTTTAAGTTACTACTTTTAACTTTTAATTTATAATATTACTTCCTGTCCTTAGTCTTTATAATTTATTATTTATCATCCCCTTCTCTGCATTTAACAGCAACAATGTAACTTTAAAATTCTTCATCTGAATCATTATTTTCCATTACATTAAAATTAAAATTAAAATGCATTTTTAAACACAAAAAAGGTTTTGAAATAGCTTTTTTTTTTGTATTTTACTAAGTTTGTATTTTTATTAATTCTTTTTTCACTTTCTTTCATACATAACGTTGAATTCAAATGTATTGAGTATGGAAACGTTTTACATGTACTTTTTGTGTTCAGTTTGTTAGTTTGTATGCATTAGTAAACAAATATGCTAATTGTTCATTAGCGAAGTGACTGAACCTTTTATAGAAAACTTCACATTGGAAAAAAAAATGATATGCATTTTTATTGGTGTATCAATGAACCCTGAATTCAAACATATGCTAAAATCTTTGATGTTGTTTGAGAGGACTCAAAAACTCTGGTCGATATAACCATGAAAAAAAAAATTTCCTCACTTACAATACAATAGATCCTGTATCTTTCATGTAGCACAAATTAATATGATCTTTATTTACTGGTAATATAAATGATATTAAAGATCAGACACTGTCCATTCGGGACAATCAGTGTCAGCTGGAAAACACAGCTATTGCATTCCAGTATAATGATTATTAAAATAATGCCCTGAAGACTCGTTTTAATGCATGGTGAAAGCGATCCTTGGGATTCAAAGAGAAAAAAGTTTTTTTTGTGGAGAGAAAAAAAAACGGAAACACGTTTTTAAGTAAGGTAGCTAGGATATCAGAGAGAGAGAATAAATGTTAATCAAGCTTACTTTACTACAAAATATCTTTACGAAACAAGTAATATATCATCGTTTTTAAGTAATATTACTTTTAGAAAAAAAGACCTCGTGTAGGCCTAAATGATTACCTTTCAACAAATACTTTAATAGGATTTCAGAATTTCTTGTGACATCCCTAATTAATAATGTCATAAAATTGTTTCTTTTTTTAAAACAAATATTTAGTTGGTATGGAGTTTTGGAAACAACTCTGTGCAGAACATGGTATAAGTCCAGGTTGGTAGTACTTTCCCAAATTTATATGCATTTATTATAAATCTTATGTTTTAAGTTTAAATGTACCGGTAAATCAACTCATTTTATGTATAAAAGATATTAATCCAAAGTTTATTTCATTGAACACTAAACGAGATACATACCCCTGTTAATTAGTGACTAATTGAAAAGTTTCACCAAATTAAAAGCTTTTTAATACTAAAAGTTAAATGTGCTATTAAGTAATGAAACATAATTATCTGACACCACTGATAAGTTCTAGCTTAGTATTCTTTTATAATCTCATGTACTGTCCGTCCGTTTTGTTAGTTTGTAAAGTAGAAGTAGATGTCGAAAGTAATCTAGATCTACATTTTATTTAGTCTGTTTTTATCTTTTTGTGTTTGCACTTAACCACTATTTACCATTCAAATACCTAGATTACACAAATATTACATTAGATATTAAGTAGACTTTGTCTAAAGCCAGTGTTTATGCAATTATTTTTTCTTTCAGAGGGAATTTTGGAAGATTTTGCAACAGAGGGATCAGATCGCAAAGATGTGTTTTTCTATCAGGTTTGTAAATTAACAAACATAAAAACCCTTTTAACATTTTTTTTAGTATGTAATATTATTAATATTTATTGTAGAAAAAAATTGCCAGATATAATGACCAAATTCATTTCCCCTTTTTTTTTTTTTTCGAAGAAGCTAAAAATACAACTGACATCATAATTGTGTTGTCTTTTAACAATCTTTTCTTGAGTTTTTCCTACCAAATCTGTTTACTCACAATGGTTTTGTTTATTGGCACATTTATGATTTTCCAGGCTGATGATGAGCATTATATTCCAAGGTCGGTTCTCTTGGATTTGGAACCAAGAGTAATCAATACGATTATGAATTCTCCTTATGCAAATCTGTACAATCCAGAAAATGTCTATTTATCAAAGCATGGTGGCGGAGCAGGAAACAACTGGGCTAGTGGTTACTGCCAAGTGAGAACAAGAAAGCTTTTTTCTTTAAAGACATTTTAAATTGTTACGTTTTTAAAAGTTAGCTAATGTTTTAATTAAGGATTTAAGTTTTAAAAAATATATACATTTGGAACAAGGTAGGCAATGATAATGTTTTTTTTATAATTCTAATTTATAAGTCATGCATATCATTTAGCTATTTCAATGTTTACTCTTTATTTTTTCAGGCTGAAAAACTTTATGATGATATTTTTGACATCATTGACAGAGAAGCTGATGGGAGTGACAGTTTGGAGGTTAATCTTGTTTGTTAACTTTTCTCTCTCTCTCTCTCTCACTCTAACTGCTGCTTTTAAGCAATTATAAAAAGTGTTTCTTAAAATTAAATACATTTTAAATTTTTTTTACTGCATATCATCTTTTACTAGTGCTACAAAGAACCTTATTATGTATTGTTTTCTGTTAGATATATTACACTACCAATGTAAACTTCAATATCTGATCCCAATGTGTAGGGTTTTGTCGTGTGTCACTCTATTGCTGGAGGCACTGGTTCAGGAATGGGATCCTACATTTTAGAAAGACTCAATGACAGGTGACAATACATTTTTTGTATGCAGTAAGCGAGGTTAAGGGTAACATTATTTCAAAAGCCTACATTAAATTGAATGCTAACAATGATAGAATTGTTCACTGAAAGCTATTACACAGGCAGGGTTCAAATCATTTGGGTAAACTGACACAAAGTTTTGGAAAGTTTGTGAATTTCACTAAAATAGATGAAACAGCTTGAAAAATACTTCTTTTAAATGGGAAAAAAAAAGAATAACTAAGTAGTTCAGTCGAGAAGTCATTAATAAATATTTTTGTTCTTAAATAAGTACTCAAACATTTTTGTTTATTGAGACTATCTATAAACACTGCCATTCAACATCAAGACAATTCACACTAGTTAGTAAAAAAAAGGTTTGTGATTTTTTTATTAAGCTTGTGAAGAATTTTAAAATTTTAGAGTAAGAACCCTTACAGTTATGCCAGCATGTGCACTTAATTTTATACATCATCATGTTCTCACAATTGTTTGTATTTTCTCATGATCAGATTTCCAAAGAAATTAATTCAGACCTACTCTGTTTTCCCAAATGTTGATGAAATTTCTGATGTGGTGGTACAGCCTTACAACTCCCTTCTAACTTTAAAAAGACTAACTCAAAATGCTGATTGTGTAGTAAGTCATTCATCTAAAATAAAATAAAAGGACTGTATATGGTGTGAAAGTAAAAGAATTTTGTACAAATAAAGGTGTTTTACTCTGTTAAATGAAATTCATATAACATATTGTGTGTGGTCATCAATAATATCTTTGATGCAATCTTTTTTTTTGTCACGTAAAATTATCATTAAATCTAAAAAAAGTTTTGTATACCTACTAGTTATTTGTACTATTTATAATTTTGATATCATTGAAAGTGATTGTGTAATATTTATATTCAAGGTGGTCCTTGATAATACAGCTTTGAACAGAATTGCAGCAGATCGGCTACACATAGACACACCTACATTTGCTCAAGTAAATCAACTTGTAAGTATTGCTAAATGAGACAGTGAATTATTGGTTGCATACCCTGGTTACTCTTTGTGATTTGTGGCTCCTTGTTTTGTTATTCTTTGACATAAAAAGAAAAAGTACCTAAATCAGACGTGTTATCAAGTATTCATAGGCTAAGTTATAAGATTTGAGGTGAAAGTTGATAAGAATTTAATATGATTGTCTTTTGGGGGGTACCTCTAACATAGTTACCAGTTAGAGACTTTTGAATTCTCCCAGCTCCAAAAAAATGTTACATTGAAATAAAAAGGCAAAAGGAAGATTCCAAATTTGCAGTTTGGGTTGATATCTTGGTTTTGTACAAAACATTTAAATTACAACGCAAGAGTTTTCATAAGGTATCTGCATTGATGATTTTTGCCATAAATTTGAAATCATGATATTTTTTAGTACCCAAAAGTTATCTATAAAAAGTATTTTTAAGAATGAACAATGTGATTTGAAGAAATTTATACTTGACAATTCATAGGTTTCTACTGTCATGGCAACATCTACAACAACATTACGGTATCCTGGCTACATGAACAACGACCTAATAGGATTGATAGCCTCTCTTATACCCACTCCACGGCTGCACTTTTTGATGACTGGATACACCCCACTTACTACTGACTCACAGGTAGACTGACGCTAAATATATGATATGATAAAAATATGATTGTACGAATTTTAAGGTTTGGTTCAAAAGCTATACAGTTAATAAAAACAAATTATGTGATGGCAGGTTGCCAATGTGAGGAAAACAACTGTCTTAGATGTGATGAGAAGATTATTACAGCCTAAGAACATGATGGTGTCTACTCCTGTACAAAGACAAGGGAACAACCATTGTTATATCTCCATACTGAATATTATACAGGGAGAAGTTGATCCCACTCAGGTAGGTCTTTACAATAGCCTCCGTGTCTCATCCCTGCTTCATATCGCCATTATGGATACAAGAAATTATAATTTTTTGGTCAGTTAAAAAACGTTCAGAGCTTTTTTAAAATAATTTTGTGTAAAAAGTCAATAAGACCAAATTAATCTGATCTCATTTACAATTATTATAATATGTCTTAACCCATGATCTGTGGCCATCCAAAAAAATCAGCAGATTGACGCGTTCCAATAAAATCGGCTGATCAAAATTACGATGAAATAGCAACTTCCAATCCATTATTTTACAGGGTTCGTACAGCTCCTGGAAACTCCTTGAAACTCCTGGAAAACAAAAAGTTGCATTTAGTCCTGGGAAAATACTAAAAACTCCTTATTGTTTTAGGGAGATTAATTATTAATATTTAAAAAAATCATAATCAATGCTCTTAGATTGTACTTTCACTTTTCCAGAAAGCCCTATTTGAGTTAACCCGCTTTTCCACTTTCTATTTCCATGCGCAAACGTTGATGACACCAGTGATGCCGCTCCTTAATTGTTTTTTTTACTAGATCTTCTTTTTTTAAATTCAAACTTGGGATGTAGGCTATATAAGTCCCCGTAATGTCGTAAAACAAAAAAAAAAGC